>CM036317.1:22207995-22807995 GCA_020567845.1 Rhododendron henanense subsp. lingbaoense | reverse complement strand
ACCGCCTATGATGGGCTGGTGAGAGGACTGGTGCCCTTTGACAACGGAGCACCCAGAAACTACCTAAAACCTTGCATGTATTAGAAAGCCATAGAACTTATCAAACTAAGACAGGAACCTACAGGCTAGGAACCTACTTGCATTTGACTGTAAAAGTTCTTCTTCCTCACACCTTGTATCATCTGTTATTGTAAATAACTTTTTTTGTGCAGAAGGGTTGGGATTTTCGGCCCAAATCCTAACCCTACACAAGCCAAGTACTGACTTACAGGTACTTTACTTTTCAAAGCAGACACAATAAGTAAAACAAAGAAGCAACCACATCCAATTTTATACTCTTACAACACCCGAAGTCACGCCAAACAGAGGTCTTTGCAGCCGTCCCGTCTGTCACCCTCACCGGCCAAAACACCTGCACTGCAACGGTCCCAACCACTTTCAGGGACTTCGCGGTCATCTCCTCAAAAAACTCAATCATCTACCAAATCCTAAGCTTCATCAAGTAATCCTCCCACTCTCATAGCAGATAACGACGCCATCATTGCTGATCACCAAGCTCAAAGTCGCTACCTTACTAACAGAGAAAGCAGCAAGAGATGCTGAGGATGAAGAGAAATCGGTGGAAGATGAGAATCCTCATAAAATGGTGTTGGCCGAAAGTCCTGAATCGGCCAGGCAAGTCAAAGAAATCAAACACGTTCTGGTTCGTTCACAAGGGGACCAAATTCTGGACTTCAAAGGACTTTGCCTCTTCCCAAGAATCTCAACTACCTGAGCGGTTCAAAATGACAAACATCGAGAAGTTCAGTGGGACCGGTAACCCCACCAGTCATGTATGATGGAGAGAAAAGGGTGCCAAGGTGAAGAACCGCCCCTCCGATGAAGATCAAGTGAGGATAGTTGTCAAGAATCTGCAAGCCCGAGTACCTCAGGCATATCTACACTCAGGCCATCACCAATTTTAAACGCCCGCATGCTACTGGGTTGCAAATTGAAGATAAAATCAAGTTAGGACTCATTGGGAAAGAAGAAACTCCTCCTCCTTCCAAGAAAACCTTTCCGACTCGTACATCTCATGCCTTTGTCAATGCCCTCAGTTAGGCGTTACTACAAGATCCCTTCCAAGCTAGCTCTCCCCGAAACTCAAGTCGTCCCCGCCGCAACTTTAACCCTCTTTATATGACCTAGTCCCAAGCCTTAACCATCCTTAGCCGTCAAGGGTATCTAAAAAACAAACCACTTCCTCAGCCACCTTATGGCCCAAACTATGATCCCAACAAACAGTGCGCTTACCACCAACACCCTGGGCATGAAAACTGCATGCGCCTCCGCCATGACATCTAAGATCTCATTGATAGCTGAACTATAAAACCTCCAAAACCTGATGTACAAGTCAATCCACTCCCTACTCACAATGCTGAACCACCACCCCGAAACATCAATCTCATAAGCCTATCTCATAGCCCCACATACAATCCTAGCCAATACTTTGGTCAAATCACCCAAGCCAAACCAACCTCGACCTTCCCAGAGGAGGATGGATGTTTCATGATGGAGGAAGAAGAAAACAATGAGTCCGATCAATCAGAAGTGATCAATCCCGACATGTCTGACAAGAGTGGCGAAGAAGAACAAGCAAAAGAGGAAAGGCTAAGGAAGTGGAAAGAGCATTCCTGGGCGAAACACAATTTGGAGGATTTCGACATTTCGTTTGTGGAGAATAATGAATGGCTGCACATCTGATTTGAGAATAGGAAGAAGGAAAAGGAAAGAGTCATCATGATGAGAAGGCACGCCTATTTCAAGCCTGCCCAAATAGTGGTACCCATCAACCGTCCCAAAATTTCGACATCACCCCTCGTATGGGAAACAATCAATAGAAAAGGTGGAGGAATTTCAAATGCAGCCGTGGGTCAATCCCTACGAAGAATGCGACCACAACTGGTGGATAGAGTAAGATTCCACATGTATGGACCTGTATCAAATAGGGGAAAGTGACTTTAACGAAATGAAGAGAGAATATAATGATGGAATCTCCTCAACATCACTATTCAGCCAAGTGGAATTAACTAATCTCTCTTATGACTGCACAATCAACAAGGAGGAAGAAGATGTGATGAAAACCTAGACTGACATTTCCATTTGGGGACTGCTCATGTCTCAAAGAGGTAGCCACTGTGTAAGCCGTGAAGATGGATCCAGTTCAAAGGCTCTGTTTGGCAAAGAAGATGGTGGAAAATAGTATAAAGTTGCGAAAGGCAAAGGTTTTGAAGACAACCCCAAAATGCTACAGTAGCTAAGAAGTCACAACATGGCAACGAACATTAAACATTGCTTTTATCAAACTAAAACATGTTTTGAGCCCCTGCTTGGGCATTAAATTTCTACCAAGTGAATTCCTGTTTCATCCTCTAGACTATGCTTATTCAATGATTTATTTCCTAAATTGCAATTACCAATACACTATAGTCTCTTTGCCAAACAAGGGAAACTTCAAGGAATCAAGTTCTTTGTGTCTCTGACAAAAGGGAAGGAAGGGATGAACTTTAGTTGCTTAAGAAACTAGGTTTTTGTCAAAACTTAGAAAGAAGACACTATCTCCGCGAGAACACTTAGGGTTAGCTCGCCCATTATGAAGGTACAAATACAAGGGAGATTTAGAAAAATATCTCCATCAAAATTCCTCTCCGAAACGCAAAAACCCTCTTGAGAAAAGTGCTCGTTGGGTAACCTGAAAACCCAAGCAAAAGTAAGAGCAAAGCCTGCTAGGGCAAGAAAATGCAAAAACGCAGCCTAAGCAAAAGTTAAGGCATTCAAAGAAAAGCTTGCTAGGGACTCAACCTCCATTAGGTAACCTAGGCAAAATCAAGAGCATGTGAGAAGAAAAAAACCAAGAGTGGAAACCCAACCTCAAAGGTGGTGATTTCGAAACTACATAAAAGGCCTGATTCCCTGATTGGGATACGTAGGCAATCTCACATTGAGATGCGGCCCAAACATTTGGAGAGAAGGAAAAACATCAACAGATTTGTACTCAATGATAGGTATAGCTAACCCTGCGTATTGAGCTCGCAAAAGATGAGTATGCTTTTCTCGAAGAATTGGCAACAACAATAGACACGAGAGCTATAGGTCATCCCCTCTAACCTAAAGGTAATTGACACAATGAGCAAGATACCTTGAAAACTCCCGAGTTTGGCAACCAGACTATGGAACATAGCAAAAGCAAAAGGCAGAAAAAACCAAAACCAAGCATAAGAAGGGAGAGAAAAGAGGATGCCACTTAGCCGAAACAAAAATCTACCTTTGGAAAATCAAAGTAACAGCCGAAGAATTGATACATCGGCCGCAACATCAATTCTTTAGCCGAGTAATCGATTCTTCGGCCAATATTTCATTTTCACACAAATTACTGTCTATCAGCAAATACTTGTTCAAAAAGTCATGTTCTGACTATCGCATGCAAACTCAAGACATCTAGGGGCATAAAAAGCATTTCTCATTTCATGAACAAAAGCTTGCCTACAAAATCATCACTGTGGTTGCTTTCACTATACAAATACAGTTTCTGCTTCTCTCTTTGCTAACCATGAACAGGAAGGAAAAAGAAAATCCTAAAGCTGGTCATGACGGCATCTTCGAGACGATCTCTGAGATGAAGAAGGGGATTGCTGGCTATCCTCCCCACTAATAGTTGATGCTCACTCAGCCTCAAGCTACAAGGAAAAGAATACAAAACAAGGGGCAAGCACCAAGCGCTCCTCTTCTCCATCATCAGAGTGGAAAGAGACAAAGGAAAGGGCCCGTGGCCAAACAGGATCAACTAAAGGAACAGCAGGCAGAACCAAGGAAAAATGGCAGTACTCCATACAGTCACCTGCCTAAAGAAGCAAACTCGCCCAGTCTCTGATCTGAGCATTCTCCAAGTCTACTTTAGACATCGAAGAAGTAGATCTCATCAAACGCCGGAGGAGGAGGAGGAACAAACTGAAGATCCTCAGCACACGGGCGCCACTAGCTGGCCACCCAATCACATAAGTACCAGGCTTAACAAAAGGGACCCTCGAACAGGCTACGAGTACAATCTAGAACCCTGGAACGCGCAAGAGGGGTGTCCTCTGATACACCACTCCAAGGGTCGAACCTCACCTGCAAACGAAGTCTAAATCAGCCACAGCACAGAGGAATGGAGATCTAAAAACAAGGAATGCAAGGGGTACCTGGTCAACCGTCAATCGGTCCAAAACTCGTCACCAAGGCTCAAAACTGGCGACCGTGGCTTCCATTGGCCCACCAACCATCGCACACAGTTAGAAACGCAGTTCACATCCTCATGCTTGGTATCAGTGGGAAACTGAAGAGAAAGGAAGTAAAGAAGAAGGATATACCTTAAGCACTCGGTAGTGACCGCTAAGGATAAAACTCTTGTCCCGTGGGCAAGCTCCAAGATTGCCATACAGGGTGGCCAAAGCGGTTGATCCCCAATCAAACTCCCTAATGGCCCCCAAATGCTGCAAAGGGGCCAAGAGCTGTGTATGCACTGAACTATCCTTGTTGGCAAATAATGTCTGCCCGAGGAGATAGAGAAGGAAGGCCCGTGTCAGCTGCTCAACACTCACCTGAGTCAAGATATCAACCTTCATAAAAGGCTTGCTCAGCCAAGAGACATCGACATGACCGCGTGAGTGAAGAGGTGGCACCTTGCCCAAAGAACCACTCCAGAGCCCCTGTCCACTCCCAAAGCTTGGGATCAACCGGAAGAGGAATTCCACCTACTCGCAGGCCGGAAGCTTACTGAAACATTGAGGACGCTCAAGTGCTGCTCAGCGGCTCTACGCCAACCAACTCAGCGGTTCTATGTCCACAATCATTTAATAGTCTCACTCACCTAGCGGCCTCAAGCTCATCACTCCAACAGCCAGGCTCATTAAGTAGCTCCAACTAGCCACCTGGCAACACCATGTGCTCCTTGTTCGCCATCTCAGACAGCATCATAACCCAGCAACTCTCTAGTATTCAACTCAGTGGCTCAAAACGCCCATGAAAACACCGTCTCTGCAAGCACCATACTTCTTGCACCATCAGGTCACTCAGTAGCACCATGTGCTCACTTTTCAAGCCGTTCAACAATTCTACGCTCATCCTTGTGTTCAAAAGCTCTATACCCATTATCACCCAGTAGCTTTAGGCTCACTATCAGCAGCTCCGTGTTCGTCCAGCAGCCATGTGCCCAAGTCGCTCAAACAGCTCCGCGCTCACCTCAACAGCCCTGTGCCTACTATCTCAGTCATTCAGCAGCTCTGTAGCTACCCCAAGCTCACGTCTTAAAGATAAACAGCCTCACCACTTCGAGGCCGGTGAAGTAATCCTATGGCTCCCACTTTAATGCACATTTATGCAGTTTTGGCCCAACGCACCCTTCGGAAAGCACTCCCAGCAGCGAAGATGGTGGAAATCTCCCAAAACAAGTTGAATTTGCCAAAGGAGGCGATGGAAATCTCCTAGAGCGCATGTGTGAATCACCCCATCAGTGGAGGTAATGGAAATCCCCCTAACAAAGTGGAATATACTCAAAAGAACTAGCCTTGGGGGCAATCCCGAGCATACTCAGAACTAGCCTTGGGAGCAATCCCAAGCATACTCAGAACTGGCCTTGGGGGCATTCCCAAGCAAACACAATAGCCTTGGGGGCATATCCAAGCACGAAGAAACTCTCTCTTCATGGCAATAAACTCACCGGATGCTAGTCACTTGACCACTAAGGATTATCAAGCCCAAACTCTTACTCCGCACCCACTATTATTCAGCGACTCCAAAAGCTCACTATCTCGGCAGCCCTGAGCTCATTGCTACAGCAGCTTATGCTTATTATCGTCATCAGCAGCTCTAAGCTCACTCAACATCTTAGGGCTCATCATCATGTCCACCATCACTCCAAACTATTCAGCGGCGTTACGCCCATGCTCACTAGGTTTACTCAGCAGCTCCACGCTCACTACTTCAGCGGCTCGAAGCCCATCCACGCTCATTACCTCAGCGGCTCAAAGCCCATCTCAAACTATTCAACAGGCTCTACGCCCATATCTACCGTCTCAGCGGCTCCAAGCCCATTACTCAACTGGCTCGAAGCCATCATCTCAACACCCATATTCACCATCTCTATCAACTCAACAGGCTCCACGCCCACCATCTCAAACAACTCAGCAGCACCATGTGCTCATTATGCATTCAACGGCACCGAGCTCACTCAACAGCCTCATTATTGACAGCAGCTCTGCAACCAAGCCTCGGGCTCATTATCTCAGCAGCTCTATGCTCACTACCTCAGCCACTTCACCATCATTTGGCGGCTCTATTCACCATCAGCAGCTCTAAGCTCGCCACCCCAGCAGCCATACATCCGTAGCTCCAAGCCCATTGCTCAGCGGTTCTACACCCATCATTCGGTGGCTCCATGCCCATATTCGCCATCCGCAGCTCCACGCTCACTACCTCAGCGGCTCAAAGTCCATATTCCACTACCTCAGCGGCTCAAAACCCATATTCAACTATATCAGTGGCTCTATGCCCACCATCATCTTAGCAATCATTCAGCAAAGCTTTAAGCATCACTGTCAGCAGCTCTATGCTCTCAACAGCTCATCAGCAGCCCTATGCTCAACGGCTCAAAGCCCATTACTCAGCGGCTCGAAGCCCATTATCACAGCGGCTCTAAGACCACCATCTCAACTGGTTCGAAGCCGTAAACAATCAATTCTCAACAGGCTCTACGCCCGCCATCTCATCAACTCAGCGGCTCTAAGCCCACTGTGGGCTACACGCACGAAAAATGAAAAGTTCACTTTGCTCTTTTGTATTTTCCCACCGCTTTGAAGAGAAATACGCCGTTTGAAGAGTCGCCACCCGGATTTGCGGTATATCACCCGAGAAACCGTTTTGTTTGGAAAACCATTGATTTGAAATTGAAAACCAGAGATCAGTTTCAAGGGGGGAAGGGTTTTACGGCACCCCCCTTGCCCGATTCGAAATCGGTCTCTACTAAACGTTTGTGGGATTTTTCAAAGGGGTTTTGTTTCATTAGATCATTTAGCAAGTATCCACAATTATAACAGGTAAGAAGTGCATGCATGTGCAGTTGTACAGGGGGAAGTGAAATGATGGAGTAACGGTGAGCAAATGCATGAATGACAGAAAATTGGAATCTGCCACTGACTTCACTCTCGAGCGCTCGAGATCAGTCCCGAGCGCTTGGGAGTTCTGACGCTCAACCTGCAAGCTTTGTTAGCACAGATAGAATAAAATGCTAAAACTGGAAACTGAAATGATATTAAGTACACTACTGGCTCAGCAGAGGATTTGAAAGACTGGAATGAATCTTCAATCTTTCAGATCTTGCGTCCCTGCCTTAATAAGACTAAATCTACAAATTTAAAAGAGCAACAGGACACACTAATGCATGCAGAGACCAGATAACACAGCAGACTGGAAAATGGGAAGCAATGGCATGCATGCACTCCCGAGCGCTCTGGAATGGTCTGGAGCGCTTGGGAGTGAGCTGCATGTCAACTTACTCTTAAACAGGAAATGGCACTGATTTGACATGAAAACACCCTTGTTTTCATGTTTCTCTGAAATGAATGATTCTTTTAACTTTAAACAAAAGGGGCCTTGTTCACACATGAAATTTTTGTGAGAAAATGGTTCTATTTTAGGGAAAAAGGCTTTCTGTGCATGCATGCCAAAATGAAACCATTTCTTTTAATATTTCACATCATTCCCAACCTACTATGTCACAAGGGGCCATGCATGAAACTGGGAACAGTCCCGAGCGCTCAGGAGTACTCTCGAGCGCTTGGGAGTGGTTCCAGTAAGGGTTTTGTGAAAACATTTTCTTGTGCCCCATTGCTCTTATTTTTACACTAGGGTCTCCCAACCACGCACCCAGTATTGAAGACTGGGTCAGGCTGAGAGACCCCCCTCAGAAGGGATGAACAGCCCTTTAGTTGTGATCAAAGGTAAGAGTTCTACCTTTTCCTTGAACCTTGCCCCTTGGAATGGCTTTGAAATGTGGATGAAGAGAGGAGAGTGCAAGAAATCAGAAGGGTAACCTGGATTTCTTGCCCTTTTCCTTGGTGATTTGCAAAACCTTTGAAGTTTGGAAGGTGTGTTTGGAGGTTTTTGGTCTTTAGCTAGAGAGAGAAAGAGAACAGAGAGTAAGGGTTCTGTGGGATGAATTTTTCATCCCCCTCTCTGCTGAAAAACCAGTTATATTTATAGGCCAAGTCATCAAATGGTTTTTGAAATCAAATGGTTTTGATAAAACATTTTTTTAAAGGGAAAATCTTTGGCCTGAATATCTGCCACCAGAGGTTGAGTGTGGACCGAGCCATCGGCGGGCTCAAGGTGGTTATAATGATGAGTAGCATGGTGAGTGGGTGATACTGCCATCCATTGGGCAACAGAATAGTCTCGAGCGCTTGGGATCACTCCCGAGCGCTTGGGACCTCACTCTCGAGCGCTCGAGAAAGAGCCAGGCCAGAGGTTTTGGAAGATGATTTTGAGCGCTTGGGATTGCTCCCAAGCGCTTGAAAATGCTTTTTACCATTTTTAATCCCTCTTCAAATCTTTCAAGGAGCAAAGTTCTGATCGGTACCAGGCTTGTTTCAATCCAAAGTCATCATCGGGGAGCCTCTGGGCCACAAATCAAGGAATTTTGAAAAGTCCAAATTGGGGTGTCTACACCCACCATCTCAAATCAAATCCTCAATTCAAAATCAAATGCAAGTAAAGACACAAACATTTGATGCATGTGGTCGCGTCTTTTCAGACTGCCTACGTACCCTTTTCTGCAAGGATCAAACCAGCGTAGTTATTTGGGGCAAATGCAAACATGCAGACATGCAAGCAAATGATAGAAAGATGTCCCTCAGGACAACGCCAAATCTATGGCGGCGGATGGAGGGTGCCAAATCTATGGCAGACAAGTAGGGTGCCAAATCTATGGCGGCGGAAGGAGGGTGAAAACGGGGATGAAGGGTGCCAAATCTATGGCAGACAAGATGGGTGCCAAATATATGGCGGCGGAAGGAGGGGTGCCAAATCTATGGCAGACAAGTAGGGTGCCAAATATATGGCGGCGAAAAGGAGGGGTGCCAAATCTATGGCAGACAAGTAGGGTGCCAAATATATGGCGGCGGAAAGGAGGGGTGCCAAATCTATGGCAGACAAGATGGGTGCCAAATATATGGCGGCGGAAGGGTAAAACCGGGGATGAAGGGTGCCAAATCTATGGCAGACAAGTAGGGTGCCAAATATATGGCGGCGGAAAGGAGGGGTGCCAAATCTATGGCAGACAAGAAGGGTGCCAAATATATGGCGGCGGAAAGGAGGGGTGCCAAATCTATGGCAGACAAGATGGGTGCCAAATATATGGTGGCGGAAGGGAGGGGTGCCAAATCTATGGCAGACAAGATGGGTGCCAAATATATGGCGGCGGAAGGGTAAAACCGGGGATGAAGGGTGCCAAATCTATGGCGGCGGAAGGAGGGTGAAACCGGGGATGAAGGGTGCCAAATCTATGGCGGCGGAAGGAGGGGTGCCAAATCTATGGCAGACAAGATGGGTGCCAAATATATGGCGGCGGAAGGGTAAAACCGGGGATGAAGGGTGCCAAATCTATGGCAGACAAGTAGGGTGCCAAATATATGGCGGCGGAAAGGGGGGGTGCCAAATCTATGGCAGACAAGTAGGGTGCCAAATATATGGCGGCGGAAAGGAGGGGTGCCAAATCTATGGCAGACAAGATGGGTGCCAAATATATGGCGGCGGAAGGGTAAAACCGGGGATGAAGGGTGCCAAATCTATGGCGGCGGAAGGAGGGGTGCCAAATCTATGGCAGACAAGATGGGTGCCAAATATATGGCGGCGGGTGAAGGGTAAAACCAGGGATGATGGTGACGACAATGACGAGAGCGACGGTGGAGAGCCCGAGGGCCACCAGTGGAGAGGGATTTGTCGTGTCTGAGCCTTAGGTCTTTGCCTTGCTAGTTTACTCATGCATAGACCTGAGCGCCGAGGTAGTTGTAGCTTCTAGGCCTGCGTGCCTTGATTTTGTTTGGGTCTGCGTGCCCCGGTAGTTAGGATTGGGCGCGTGTTTGCCCCAGCTTTTGTACTTCCTTCCTTACTCATTGTGAATACCGTACTTCATTTATGAGAATTTGCACTTCGCTCTCCGGTATTCGTTTGCACTTCCTTTAAGAATTGTATTTTATGAAATATATACGTCTAGCTTGCAAGAAAGTAGAGAGCACGCGAATTTCAACCGATACTCTCAAAGTAAGAACGAAAATCTGACATCGACACACAGTCGGTAATACACTTTGCGACTTATCGTTGGGTTCAATGAAACATGCTTTATGTGGTGTTTGACGTATTCGAGGGACGAAAATCTTGGGAATTTTAACATTTTTCAAAGAATAAGAAGAAATACGCAAGAAAACATGTAATGGAAACCGCTGTATCCCCTGAGGACATGTCGAGAACTTTCTGATTGGAGTTGGGCGTATTTGTGGCGTTGAACTGAGGCTGGAACACCGGGATGAGAACCCTCTGTAAAATAGTAAAACTCTCGAGCGCTTGGGAGAGGTCTCGAGCGCTTGGGTCTTCACTCCCAAGCGCTCGGGACTTCTGTCACTGGCAGTTCAGAGTTGTTTCCCAATGCCACTCACTAGCTATTCCCATGTCGTTTTCTTCTGTATGCACCCTTCCAAGACGTCTCGTAACTTTGCACCATCTGTTTCCCAACAGAAACAACTTCCCAAAGCAAGACTTGGGCTTTCCCACCATTTTTTCAAATTTCCAAAGTTTGAAATTTTGAAATTGTCTTGGAAGTGTTGAGCTTTGAAGAGTTCCAAGGCTAATGTGGGCTGGCATTGCATTCTCCAGACCTCTATAAATAGAAAGCTCCTGCCTTGGCCATTCCTTCACACTTCATTTCATTCTTCTCCTCCCAAATCCTTTTTCCTTCCAAAAATCCATTCCTCTCATGGCCTTGCTAAACCAAGCCTTGCTCCGTCCCTGGTTGGACAGCCTCGAAGGCATCGATTGGCTGAACTTCCGCGGTCACCGGCTTTACGCTCTTAGGCATCTTCGGGAGATCGCCATCCGTCCCGTCTTGCTACATGCGGCGGTGTGCTTTTGGGATTCTGAAGTGCACGTCTTTCGCTTTGGTTCTCAAGAGCTATGCCCTACCGTCGAGGAGTTCCATGCTTACCTTGGAAGTCACAATTCCACGGAGCCCATTGTCCCAATGCTTAGAGAGAGTATGAAGAATATTCTGAAAGCTAAGCTGGGTGTTAGTGGAAACGTCGCTGAGTTTCTTACTCGGGGCAATGCCATCAACATCGTGCAACTGTACGAGAGATTCAGCCCCCCCGGGGATTTGACGGACTTCGAATACCAAGGCCGACGAATGGCGGCCTGTTGCATTTGTCTTTTGGCGGCTTTTATGTTGGTTCCTTCAGTTGGTCAGCCCAGTTCTCTATTGGTAGGCGTCGCTTCTCAGATCGAGGCTCGCAAAGATGTCGCGCCCCTAGTGCTTGCCGAGACTTTGATGGGTTTAGACGCGGTCAATGCTGGTCGGACAAGGGTTTTTGGTGGTAGCCCGCTGTTGCTGCAGGTTAGGGACCTCACTCAGCTCTCCTTTTTCTATTTCTCTCATTCATTTTACCTCATCGCTCGGCTTAGGCCTTATTCTGACTCCTTACTTGTTTTCTCTCTTTTTGGGTAGATGTGGCTTTGTGACAAGTTGAGCCTGTTGACGCCTCCGGCAAATGACTGGTGGTATCGTGCAAGTGGATGGAACCGCCCTTTTCTAGCGACGTACAGCAACGAGGATGACTGGGCCGATTTCTTTGCTTCTGCCGAGGAAGATGACATCGTTTGGCGGTGTCATTGGCTGAGGCTCCCTGCCATGACTGCTGGTAACATGGGCTCAACGCATGTCCTTGTGGCAGGCTTGACCGGCTTCTCTTTCTATTCACCGTTCCGCATCCTCCGTCAGTTTGGACTCAATCAAGAAGTGCCGCCGTCGGGTTCTGAAGTGCTTCGTCTCCCTCCCTTCACCATTCCGGGCCTTCGGAGTTATGTTCGATCGTGGGAGGCTCGCAGGACTGAGCCAAATGATCCACTTTTCTCTATTGCTACCACTGGAAGGTATCGCAGATGGTTGAGGAGAGATGTGGAAGCGAGGATAGGTTGACCACTTACTTTGCCGTTTTTTGGAATAAAAGGCGTGTATTAAAAATGTGTGTTTTTCATTTTCATGCTCAGCTTGTAATAAAGAGATAATTTGAATAAAATCGGTTGATTAAGGGTTTCCCCCTTTTGGTTGGTTAATCGCATGCGCTTCTGAGAAAACGTTCTGATTCGTCAATTTGGATTTTGATTTTAGAGATATTTAGGACCGAACCTCAGCGTGAGATTGCCTACGTATCCCTCGTGAAAGGGAATCAGGCCCATACGTAGTTCGGGCTAGGGTTCGCTCGGGTATTAACGCTCTCCTTTTGCGCTCTGAATTTTGCCTAGGGCCGCCCTTTCGGGTTTTCGGCCTAGCGAGCTCTTTTTTAGTTTTTGCCTTAACTTTTGCCTAAGCCGCCCTTTCGGGTTTTCGACCTAGCAGGCTTGCTCTAAATTTTGCCTGGGACCGCCCGCCCTTACGGTTTTCGATCCAGCGAGCTCTCTCAGGGGTAATACCGTTTAAGCTGATCCAAATTGACAAGATTAGAGAACTCGTTGCCGTCAAGGTCGATGATTAAGGCCGCTCCTCCCGAGAGAATGGTCTTGATGATGTATGGCCCTGCCCATTTAGGTCGGAACTTTCCTCGCAGATCAAACACCGGCGCTCGAATTTCCTTAACTACCATATCCCCCTCTTGTAGGTCCCTTGGCTTCACTTTCTTGTTGAACGCCCGGGCGATCCTCCGTTGGTAACCCTGAACGTGGTACAACGCTCGTAGCCTTCTTTCGTCGAATAACATGAGTTCTTCAAATCTCCCACTGATCCATTCAGCCTCGTTCACTCCGCTCTCAGTCATGACTCTCAGCGATGGAACTTCTAGCTCAATAGGGAGAACGGCTTCCATGCCGTACACCAAAGAATAGGGTGTTGCCCCCGTCGGTGTACGAATAGATGTCCGGTATCCCCACAGAGCTAGCGGTAATTGCTCGTGCCAATTCCTAGCCGACTAAGTGGTCCTTTCGAGGATCGTCTTGATCGTCTTGTTTGCTGCCTCAACTGCCCCATTTGTTTGTGGCCGATAAGTGGTCGAATGATGCACTTGGATCTTGAATTCGTCGAAGAGTTCCAAAACCCTTCCCTTGAAGTGAACTCCATTATCAGACACGAAGGCTTGAGGGACTCCATACCGATAAATGATGTTTTGCCTGATAAAATGAGCCACTTGAACGGCCGTCAATGTCTTATACGAGGCTGCCTCGACCCACTTGGTGAAGTAATCCACTGCTACCAGAACGAATCTGTGACCATTGGAAGCCGCAGGAGTGATCTTTCCAATAACATCGATGCCCCAGGCGGAGAATGGCCATGGTGTTGCCATTGAGTGTAACTCTGAGGGCGGGACATGGATAAGATTGGCATGAGTCTGGCACTTATGACATCGGCGCACATACTCGATGCAATCTGTTTCCATGGTTGACCAATAGTATCCCAACCTCAGAACCTTCTTTGCTAGCATCATTCCGTTCATGTGGGGTCCACAAACACCTTCATGTACCTCTTCCATTACTGCTCTTGACTCGTCATCGTGAACACACAACTTGTGAACTCCGCACGGAGATCGTCGGTACAATTTCCCACCACAGATGATGTATTGAGATGCGAGACGCTGCAAAGCGATCCGATCCTTAGTTGAATCCGCGGGAAACTCTCCCTTCTCGACGAGGTTCCAAATATCATGGAACCAAGGTAGACCATCATCTGGTTCGTCGATGTTCATAACATAGTCGTACACACGTTTCTCCCTCTGCTCAATCATGACGGGTCTTAGCTTTACTCCGATTGGAAGTTCCAGCATGGATGCTAAAGTAGCCAGCGCGTCCGCGAAGCGATTCTTCATCCTTGGTACGTGCGTGAAAGTCACCTTCTGAAAGTTCGGGATAAGTTCGTCGAGTTGCTGATGATACGGCTTCATTTTCTCATCCCTTACTTTCCATTCCCCATTTGCTTGTGATACGACCAAGTTGGAATCTCCGACAACTTCCAGTACCTTGACTCCAATCTCCAACGCAGCTTCCATTCCCACAATACATGCTTCGTATTCTGCCTCGTTGTTCGTGACTTCGAAGTTTAGCTTGAATGCGAGGGGAATGTGTGACCCTTCAGGCGAGACTAGCAGTATGCCAATCCCAAAGCCCTTCTGATTCGCGGCTCCATCGAAGTACAACATCCATGTTTCGTCCATTGCTGTCATTACATCCTCGTCGGGAAATTGAAATTCGGTGTGTTCCGGGCCCTCAACCGGGCAATCCGCCAAGAACTCTACCACTGCTCTTCCTTTCACTGACTTGCGAGTGACATACTTGATTTCGAACTCGGCCAATAAGAGCAACCAACGTGCTAACTTACCGGTAAGTGCTGGCTTCTCGAATAGATATTTGAGGGGATCCATTCGAGAAATCAGTATCACCGAGTAAGCCAGCATGTAGTGTCTCAATTTCTTCGTGGCCCATATCAGTGCCCAGCACGTCTTTTCCAATGAAGTGTACCGTTCTTCGCTTCCCACCATCTTCTTGCTCAAGTAGTAGATTGCCCTTTCAACCCCATCTTCTCCTTCTTGTGCCAACATGCACCCCATTGACGAGGGCGTGACGGACAAGTACAGGATCAAAGGTTTTCCCGGGATGGGCAGCATCAAGATTGGAGGATTCTGGAGATAAGTCCGCACTGCTTCAAAGGCCTTCTGACACTTGTCATTCCACTCGAATTTCACGTCTTTCTTGAGTAGTCGAAACAGTGGTTCACAGGTCAAGGTCAACTTGGCGATAAATCGGCTAATGAATTGGATCTTCCCTAAGAAGCACCAGACCTCTTTCTCGGATTGGGGTGGCTCCATTTCAAGAATGGCTTTGATCTTGGAGGGATCCACCTCAATCCCCCTGGTTGTGATCATGAACCCGAGCATCTTGCCAGCCGTGACTCCGAACGTGCATTTCTGTGGGTTGAGGCGCATCCTGTATTTCTGAATCCTTTCCAAGAATTTTCTCAATGCTGGGAGATGGTCTTTCCGCTCCTTTCCTTTCACTATCATGTCATCGACGTATACTTCAACCTCCTTATGAATCATGTCGTGGAGCAGTGTCGTGGCGCCCTTTTGATATGTAGGACCGGCGTTTTTCAATCCAAATGGCATAACCCGATAACAGTATGTCCCCCACTCAGTGATGAATGTTGTCTTTTCCCTGTCTTCCGGAGCTAGGAGAATCTGATTGTACCCTGAGAAACCATCCATGAAGGATAGTAAAGCGTGCCCTGCAGTGCTATCAACAAGTATGTCTATATGCGGCAATGGGAAATCGTCTTTAGGGCTTGCTTTGTTCAGATCTCTGAAATCGACGCACACTCTAATTTTCCCGTCCTTTTTAGGGACCGGAACGATGTTTGCGACCCAAGTGGGGTATTCCGTTACGATTAGAAAATCGGCATCAATTTGTTTTGTGAGCTCTTCTTTTATCTTAAGCACCCAATCGGGCCGCATTTTTCTCAGTTTCTGCTTAACGGGTTTTGCATCTGGGAAGAGAGGGATTCTGTGCTCGACGATCTCCGGGTCGATTCCGGGCATGTCTGCGTGAGACCAAGCGAAAACTTCTTTGAATTCTTTTAGTAAATCGGTGAGCTCTTGCAGCTCATCGGGGGACAGCCCGGAACCAACCTGAACCAATCGAGGGTTCTCCTCATCACCCAAATTTATAGAGATTATTTCTTCTTTTAACGGCTGAGCATGCCTTTCATTTTCGCGATCGATGAGGGAACGGATCTCCTTGGGGATGTCCCCATCGAGGTCTACTCCTTCATCGTCGGGATCTAAACAATTTATTTCAAAAATCGGCAAGTAAGCGAAAGCGTCATTCATTTCATCAGCAGCCTCCTCAGAAGGGGGGAATACAGCGGTTGACTCAAACTCAAAGTAAAAGCTACGCTGTGGAGGGCCGATAGGCACAAACTCCGACTCTGTGCTAGACGACGAACTAGTGTCGGACCCGGATTCAGACTCAGTGCAGGTGCTGTGAGTGCGAGTTACATGCGGTACAAAAGTGCAATTATCATAAACGCCTACAGCCTCCACGATGAGTTTAGAAGGATCTTCAACCTCTTCTTCCTCTCCAAGCTCCAGCACAGCAGCGTCTTCGACCATACCCTCCGGATCTTCACCCTCGAACAGGAGTTGGAGACTGCCCACTCCAAAAGCCTCTAGCCAGTCGAGTGCCTCGGATACCTCTTCTACCTTGGTCACCACTTCATCTTCTTCCCAAGTGTCGTTGGCAAAGATTTCAAACCCCGGGTACTTCATTTTCGTTTCAAGATCCACAAAGGGTTCGGGTTCTCCTTGGTACAGCGCTTCTTCCTTTTTCAGCTTAATCCCGGCTGCATGAGCCTGGGCACGATTGCGCCACTTCTTTGCCGGATCGCTCTTCTTGGCCTCATATCCTAGACCAAAGCGTTCGTTACTTCCAGGAAAATCAGGGAATTCCGGGACTCCTTGACCATAAAGTCCCAAACCCATGCCCGGTAGATATTTCATAATTTCCAGCGCCGCAGAGCTCACCAAGAAGCCGTCCTCGGCCCGGATTGTGCACACTTTTGAAGTCATAACCGCAAAGCCTCCCATGGTAATGTCCTCCTCTCCATGCATAATCTCTAGTAGTGGGGAGTTGTCCTCTGAGTGTGGACGGATGCCTGAGTCTCCATGGATGATGAGGGTTCCAGAATCTAAACCCAGAATGAGTTTCTGATGCAGCGTTGAGGGCACACCCATGACATCCGACCTGTGCAGCCATGGCCTCCCCAGCAGGAGGTTGAATGACGCAGGTATCTCTAACACACAGAATTCGACAGTGGTTTTAAACTTCCCCGTCACAAGTTCCAAGTTGATTGTCCCCAAAACGTCGCGGCGCGTATTATCATAGGCGCGGACACCCAGATTCGAAGGTGCAAAGTCTTTGTTTTTGAGGCCCAAGCAATAAGCGGTGCGAAGTGGGCACACGTTGATGGCTGAACCATTGTCGATGAGAATTGCAGGGACCCATTCTCCGAGACACTTCATCGTCACGTGCAGTGGCTTGTTATGGTCAGCTCCCTCTGGCGGGAGATCCTTTTCTGTGAATGACAGGGTGTGCTGGGTGAGGTTCATTGGGGTTATGAGGGCAACGAGAGCTTCCGGGGCTATATCAGAGGGGACCTCGAATTTAAAGAGAGTGTTTACGAGCCTGCGGCGGTGCTCGTGGGATGCAGCTAACACTCCCCACATAGACATACGAACAGGGGTTTCTTGGAGTTGTTGGATTATGGGGTCGGTGGTGGCCGCTGGGTTTTGTTGTTGGGAGGCATCAGGATCCGAACTCACGAAAAGGTTGGGATGGACAGGTGGGTTGGATTGAGATGGTGGGTTTGTGGAGTTAGGAGGGTTGTTTTGTGGAGCTTGAGGGGTGTTCGGGTTTGCCGTGTTGATGGGGTTGTTCTGCCGCGGTGGAGGGGCTCGGGACGAGCTTCCCCGCTGAAGGTTGGTTGGCTGGTACACTCTTCCACTCCTGGTAAGATTGCTGATCGTTTTGGGAATGGGCTCCCACCAAGTACCTTCCCAAAAGTCGGAGAAGTCAGAGTTGCAAGGGTCAGCCTTACGTTTTCCTTTGTCAAGTGTAGTTTTCTCCAAGGTTTCGTTGAGGATTTCCATCTCCAGAGCGTGCTACATATTCCCTTCCTCTAGGGAACTCCAAAAGTTGACGTTGTTGTTACCGTTGTTGTTGTTGTTGCTGCTGCTGTTGTTAATCTGCAGAGAGCCTTCATCTATCATGGCTCTATTGACGGTCAGTTCCTCGCCATCAATCCACACATTCACCAATTCAGATTTTCCCCACAGCTCTTCAGAGTTCAGTACACAGATAGCGGGCTCATCGGGGGTTTCGACTACGGGCTGCGGAAGGTGCTCCCCAATAATGTATTCCTGCGGGATGAAGGCCTGATCCATGATATGGTCCAGAGCGTCGGATCCTCTAGCAATATTGATAATAGCGCTGACAGTGAGCCCCGAAAACATGCGGGGGTTCATGAGGTCTACTTCTTCACGGACTTCTTCCTCTAGGAAAAGGTATGCCAATGACGTCTCGTCTAACGGGTCGGAATCATCCATCCAAAGCCACCCATTGGGTTCGGGCTCCCATGCCCATTCATCCTCTTCTTCTATCGGTTCTGGCTCCAAAAACAGAGCAAATAGGGAGTACCCGTCCAATGGGTCGGTCAACACCTCTTCGAATTCTTGCCTCCAATTGCCATGTTCTAATTCTGCGACCTGGTGAGCATTGAGAGCCACAGGCCATATTCCAGTTACGATAGCCCGGTTTTCCACTGCCAGAAAATCACTTGCCAATTCTTCCCACTCTCTTTGGAAATCCCAATCCACAGTTTCAAGGGCACAGACGGTATCCTCGGTTGGCAACTCGACAATTGGTCTGGGTTGGGTGGTAGGAAGGATGTAGATGCTTGGGTCAAAGGGATGGTCTAGGGAGATATGGTTGGTGCGGGCGTTAGTGTGTTTTGGGAGTGGGTTTGAGACGGTGTTTGGTTTTTGTGGTGGCGTGGGGAGAGTTTTATTGTCTATGAGATCTTGGATGGCATGGCGCAGGCGGAAGCAGTTGTCGGTTAAATGGCCCGGGCCCTGGTGGAAGGCGCAGTATGCGTTAGGGTTGTGGGAGGCAGGGAGTTTTTGTGGTAGGGGAGTAGGGGCAAGTGGTTTAAGCATACCATCTTTGACCAACTTCTCGAGCACAGCAGAGAGAGGTGCCGAGAATTGAGCAAAAGCGCGGGATTGGGTACGGGGTTGACTGGCTTGGGTCGCAATCTGATTGACGGGCTCGGCTTGTGCTGTGTTTGAGAAAGAGTTCGGAGGTTGGTGTAGTTCGAGTTGCCAAACAGGGTGTTGCTATTTCCGGAGAAAACCTTCCTGGGCTTGGGCGCGGGCTCGGGTTTGTCAAGGATCCCCAATTGAACTGCCTCTTCGACGGCCAAGCCTGTGTCGAAGAATGTTTTAAAGTCCGAGCATGCTTGAGCCATAATCATGTGCCGTGCGAGAGTTGGTTGAAGGTTCCGGACAATCATCCGGATTTGGTCCCTGTCACTTGGCCTATCTTTCATCTGTGCGGCCTTAGCCCTCCACCTTTTTACGAACTCGGCGAAGGCCTCCTTTGTTTCCATCTTTGTTGATTCTAATTCTCGAGTGGTCACCTCCAACTGAATGTTGTAGTCGTATTGCGCCACAAAAGCCGCACATATGTCTTCCCATGAGCGTTTCTTTCTTTCATCCAGGGTGGTAAACCAGTGCAAAGCATGCCCCACTAGAGTCTGCGAGAACATCTGCGCCATAGCATCCTTCTCCACTCCCCACATGGAGAGTGCTCCAATGTATCCGGTCAAGTGAGCTCTTGGGTTTCCTGTTCCGTCAAATTTAGCGAAGTCGATCGGCCTGAACTTTTCCGGAAGTTTTGCATTAGGAAACAAGCAAAGCTTGTTGATGTCGAAACCGGTTGATGCTATCTTCTCATTTCTTGCCACAGACTCCTCCAACAGGGTGATTTTTGCCAATACTGCAGCCATCTCGGGGTTTTGCGGGGTTTCCAATTCAACAGTCAGCTGCTCCAGGTTCGGCATCGGATTTGGATTAGGGTTTGGATTGAGGTTCAGGTTGAGGTTAGGATTGAGGTTTAAGTTGAGGTTAGGATTCGGATTTGGAAACGGATTAGGATTTGGGATAGGAATCGGATTCGGGATTGGGTTAGGATTCGGATTCGGGTTCAGTGGTGGAAGACGTCGTGCAATCCCAGTAATCATCATCATAAGCTGGGCGATTTGGTTATCAGTTCGCTCGCCGAGATGTTGGATACCTTCCCTTATCTGTCCCATTCTCCGTACAAATCTTCCAGACTTGGGTTGGGGTTTGGGTTTGGATTAGGAAGGGGATTAGGATTTGGGTTCGGCTCGCCCCCGTTTGGGTTTGGGTTTGGATTGCCGGCATTCGGGTTTAGGTTGCCCCTGTTTGGGTTTGGATTGGGGTTTGGGTTTAGGTTGCCTATCAACAGATCCATTTCCTCCCTCAAATCTGATGTACCGACAGAAACTGCTTGAAGTTGAAGCCGTCCCAATCTCTGTCCCAAGGGTCTGGTCCAGGAGGGTATGGTGTCCTTCTTCTTCGGCCCAATTGCTCAGTACTGACAGCAAAGCAAAAACCGTGCCCAGACGCGATTCCTGTTTTTGTTTCATGAAATATGTGCATAGGTTTTTTTTTAGAAAATGTGCATCGTCATCACCGCCATCGACTCTGATTTTCTAAGAATGATCGAGTATCCTCCACACGAGGTTGCTTTGATCCTCAGATTTCTTTTAGGGCGTATCCTTCGTACAGAACAACAAATTCTAAGAGATGTCAAAATGAACTAAGTATTCAACTAGTCCTCGTTCGAAGTTTCAATTTTGAACTCGGAATAACTTAGTGTAGACGGCGTGATACCCCAACCATCGTGGTATCAGTGACACAGTGCCATTAGCCAAGGTGGTGTAAGTAAAGTGGCATCACGGCGTCGTTTTCCTTGTTATTCCTTATTCTCCGTTGAATCTTCGATTAGGCATTAGTCAAGGACTTAGTAATATTCTGATTTCCCAAAGTCTCTTTGTTCTAAGGACTCACGTACTTAAACAACACGCACATAGAATGCGTGACTCCTCATTGGGTCTTGGCAACCTCGCGAAGACTGCGCAAGCGAGTCTCAGAATTCTATATGAGACACAAAAGAAAAGCGTAAGATGCGAGGTGCGATGTGCAAGGGTGATAAGGTTACGGTCTTTCGAAGGTTGCCTAATTCCTCAGAATTTCTTTTAGGGTGTATCCTTCGTTCAGAACGACAAATTCTAAGAGATGTCAAAATGAACTAAGTATTCAACTAGTCCTCATTCGAAGTCTCAATTTTGAACTCGGAATAACTTAGTATAGACGGCGTGATACCCCAACCATCGTGGTGTCAATGACACAAAGCCATTAGCCAAGGTGGTGTAAGTGTAGACACCTCCCAAGTGGGGCATCGCCATACAGATTGATCACGTGTGTTTGCTCGATTGGTTGCTCGCTTCATAAACCAAAATCATGGACATTCCCATGGCTAGGAACATCGCCACATGATAACGGTTATCATCAAATAGAGTCGCCACCCAGTTTATTAAAACTAGGAAAACAGGTAGAGATTCTGGATACGGGAGCCAAAAAGTACAATGAGGGGAAGGTGTTAGGCACCCCTCTTTGCCCAGTCGTGAGACTGGCCCATAATCATTCAACATAAGACATGTAGATGCTTTGTTTAATTCTAACACATAGTCTGTTTAATTATTCCTTTAAACAGTAAGCAAAGTGAGCCAATGCGATAATTGAAGCATGCATTAGAAAGCAGAAAGGCAAACAAAATGTCCCAGGGAAATGGATCCCGCGGCCGGTGAATGGATGTCACGGCCGAGGGATCCTCCTGATTTGATATACCGGCCGAGGGATCGAAGCCCCGGTCGGTGTTCTTCCTCACACCAGACAGAAAGATTAACGGATAATCAAAATGCTACGATTAATTAGAAACACAGTAAAATAGACGAACCAGAGGCCGTTGGGCCTCACCACCTTGATCCCTCAGTTGCTTGATTGCTTTGGATTGGGCGTGATTGATTGATTGCTTGGTCGAGAACCCTAGAGTTAGGGTTTGAACTTCGGGGTTTGATCGCCGGATTGACGGTTGCCTTCGGGAGGTTAGGGCTTTTGAAGTATGGGATTGAGGGAGTATTTGTGCAGAGTTTCGAGGTTTGATTGAGTGTGTAGGTATCTCAATTTCTGTGTTTATTTCGGAGCCCAAAGGCTCCTTTATATAGGCATAGGGATGACTCACTCCGGCCAATCAAATCACGAGATGGCAATTGCAATTGCAATGCATCTCTAACTCTACATCGTGATCTCCGAACGTAGCCCGAACGCATCGGAAAGGTAGTGTAGTTGGATCAAACCAAACGTCTGACAGAACGTTCCAGAGTCTGGAAAAAGGTCGATCTGGCGGCCGAGCAATAGATCACACGGCCGAGGAATTGATCTCTCAGGGAGATTTTGCTGGCAACAGGTTGCTCGGGTGAGGGATTGATGTTATGGCCGTTAGATCGATGTTACGGCCGTCAGATGGATTCTCCTAGGCTTCTGTATTTCTGTCTGAAAGGCTGTATGGCTTTGAATTGGGTCCTCTAAGTGGTCAAAGTTCCCACCGAAAGTCCTAAGGTCCTCAAAGAAGCAATCATCAATCGTTATATCCACTTCATCATCGGGATTGTCCCAAGGTGGGACTTGAAATAATCGTTCGGCCAAATTGGGGTGTCTACAGATGCCCCTCTTTGACTGAACTCAGACGGATCGCGAGACATGTTTGAGTAAGAGTCAAAGCTGTAAAAAGCAACTCAATTTGGTCCAACCACTATTCCAAGGGGTTTTCGAAAAAGGTTTTGTTATGGTCGGGCCGGGAGGCTGCCTACGTATTCCACAAGGGAAATTCAGACCAATCGTAGTTCGGGCAAAAGAGAAAAGTAAAAAGTTTGGAGGGTTAGAGACAGAAGACGTACCTTAGGGCTTAAAAAGCCGTAGTGTGACGTACCTAGACTGAGCCAGGATTTTGGCGGAAGATAGTTGAAGGAGCACGGGGCTACCTGGGGAGTTTTTGCGGAGAGCTTCCTTAGTATTTTAGGGTAGATCAGTACACTGCAGGTGCGTTTGCTTTTCTTGATCATCCTTACTTTGACTGAAAGGAGCTCGGTAGAGTAGCCTATCCTTACGAATGAGCTGGAAGGGATTGATGTAATGGGGTGGAATCCAAACCATCTACTGGGGATGAATTGGACGCCGGTTTGCTTTTGAGATGTAGGAGGGGCGCAGGGCCAGTAGCTGGAGCATGGAGCTTTTGGAGATGAGGGAACTGAGGCACGGAGCCGGTTGTAGTCACGAGGCGAGAGCCTGAAGAGTGATGGAATCGAGGCGTGGAGCCTGTTGCAATCTTGAGGCGAAGGCCTGAGGAGATTGGGGTAAGACCGAAGCGCGAAGCTGGTATTGATCATAAGGCGAGAGCCTGAGGTGATTGATAGGACCGAAGCGCGGAGCTGGTGTTGGTCATAAGGCGAGAGCCTGAGGTGTCAGAGCTTTTGAGCTTGACGTGATGAACCGAAGCGCGGAGCTGGTGTTGATCATAAGGCGAGAGCCTGAGGTGTCAGAGCTTTGAGCTTGACGTGATGAACCGAAGCGCGGAGCTGGTGTTGATCATAAGGCGAGAGCCTGAGGTGTCAGAGCTTTGAGCTTGACGTGATGAACCGAAGCGCGGAGCTGGTGTTGATCATAAGGCGAGAGCCTGAGGTGTCAGAGCTTTGAGCTTGACGTGATGAACCGAAGCACGGAGCTGGTATAAGGCCTGAGGTGAAGGAACTGAGGGATGGAGCCTGAGGTGATTAGATTGAGGCGTGGAGCCTGCTGCAGTTTTGAGGCAAGGACCTGAGTTGTTGGAGCTTAGAGCTTGACGTGATTTGAACCGAAGCGTAGAACTGGTTGTATTCTGATGGTCTGTGCACGGAGCTTTTCCATCATAAGTGTTGGCGTGGAGCCAAAGAGTCGAGGTGCTGAACTGATCAATGAAACCGAGGCGCAGAGCCGGTTGATTGCAGGATTGACCTGTTTCATGAGAGATATGCAGAGTGTATATGTGCAATGATGGTTGTTAGATGTGAACAGATATGATGATGCAGACTCGATGTGAGAATGTTGATGCAATATGTGCACGGGCCCGTGCGTGTGTGTTTGTTTTTAAGCTTAGAGCTTCTATCAAGTTCCGGACTTGAGCATTTAGAGCGTAGAGCTCGAGCATTTGGACGACAGAATCCGAGCATTCAAAGTACAGGCTTTGAGCGTCCAGTACGCAGTGGTTGGGCATCCAAGCGTAGAGCTTGAGCATTCAAGTGCATAACTTGAGCATCCAGTACACAGTGGTTGGGCATCCAAGCGTAGAGCTTGAGCATTCAAAAAATGTTAGATTTTTGAGCATTCAGGCGTAGAGCCTGAGAACAGATGTCTTGATTGTTGGGGCGGCTTAGAGCCTGTTGCTTGTTTACGGCTTCGAGCCAGTTGAGACAGTGGGCTTTGAGCCGTTTAGAGTTTGTGATAACAGGCGTAGAGTATGTTGCTGTGATAGCGAGCATAGAGCTGCTGAGATAGTGAACATAGGCTTCGAGCCTGTTGAGGAAATGGCTTGGAGCCATTTGAGATAATGGGCTTTGAGCCGCTGAGATTGCTTGTTTACGGCTTTGAGCCAGTTGAGATGATGAACACAGGCCTCGAGCCTGTTAAGAACTTGATTGTGTACGGCTTCGAGCCAGTTGAGACAATGGTCTTAGAGCCGCTGGGTTGGTTGTTACGGCTTTGAGCCAGTTGAGATGATGGGCTTGGAGCCGCTAAGTTGAGTGATTACAGGCGTAGAGCCTGTTGCCGTGATAGCGAGCATAGAGCTGCTGAGATAAAGGGCTTCGAGCCGCTGGGTGATAGTAGACATAGGCTTCGAGCCTGTTGAGGTAAATGGGCTTCGAGCCGCTGAGTTGATCGTTATGGCTTCGAGCCAATTCAGATGGTAGATGCAGGCTTCGAGCCTGTTGAAGTAATGGGCTTTGAGCCGCTGAGGTAGACTTGATTGTTACGGCTTCGAGCCAATTGAGATAGCAGGCTTGGAGCCGCTGAGTTGTGCGGAGACGATGGGCTTTGAGCCTGTCAGGATAGTGAGCGTGAAGCCGTTGAGTTGAAGGCGTAGAGCCGCTGAGTGAGTTGATATGGGCGTAGTGCCTGCCAATAATGGGCTTGGAGCCGCTGAAGTTTTGAGCTCAGGGCTGCTGAGTGTCTTGTTTTGCTGGCCAGCAGTTTGTGGAGAGAGATTTTCCTCATGCTTGGGTATGCCCCCAAGGCTGGTTTTGATCATGTTGCATTGGCTTAGGGATGCCCCCAAGGCTACTTGGTTGGTTGAGGACTTAGAAGTCATGATGACTTGAGTCAGTGTATTGAGCAAAATCTATTTTTTTTGTCGAAGGAAATTGATTAGGAGGCCAGGAGATCGATGTCTCGGCCGAAGAATTGATGTCTCGGCCGAGGAATGGATGTCTCGGCCGTGAGAACGCCAAAAGCCAGGAAATCGATTTAAGTTCAGTTAAATCGATCTCACGGCCCATTTAATCTTTACTTCTCCTCCTCTCTCATTCTCTTCCGTTCCTCTCGCCTGACGACTTCCGCCGTACGCCGCCGTTCTCCTTCACCACCGCCGGCCATCGTCATCTCCGGCGACCGCCGTTGTTGTTGCCGTCGCTGCTGGCTTCGGTTTTTGTTGGTTTTCTTGGCTTGGACGTGATGGCCACATCATCTTCGGGTGCTGCGGGTTCATCCTCGCATCCTCCATGTAGGTGCGAGTATTCGTCTTCCGATGAGGAGGCGATTGAGGAGCCTGGTTTGTTTGATGCTACTACCTACGTTCGTCCTTCGCGTAGGCTGGGTCATGGTGGTTTCCTGCAGTACCGCCCTCCTGTTGGCGGCCCAGAGGCCGAGGTGGTTCGTCGAGAGCCTGAGCTTCACCTGAGCGTTTTGAACGTGCCGGTGAGTTTCCTGAAAAGTAAAAAGTTTTACCTTAGCTCGGAGTTTTGGAAATCCTTGCATTTAGAATAAAAATATTTTGCTTGCGGGATAAAAATCCCTTTTGGCTAGGAGCGTGAATGTGAGGAACCCATGTTTGGGTTGAATTTATTTTTGTTTAAGGAAACTAAAATAACTATGCCCCCTGTCTAGGCAATGCATGCTTTTAGATGTTAATTTGGCACCCCTTAGCATCTTCTTTGTTTATGTAATCATGAGATTAACTCCCTTTTGTCTTTGGCAGAGAAATAGGAGGCTGGAAGCTCGCGGTGGAGGCAAAGAGGTGCACAGATGGTTCTTGAAGCTGCCAGAGCAGGCTCGGGAATTAGTACGTGCTGCAGGCTTCGAGACATTCGTTCTGGGCCTCGACCTTCCGAAGATGGATTGGTCATTGATGACCTCGCTGGTTGAGAGGTGGTGGGATACCACCAATACCTTCCACTTCCCTGCTGCTGGCGAGATGACTATCACTCCGGGTGACTTTTCTTTGCTGACTGGCCTGCAGATAGGCGAGGTTGCTCTTCGAGTTGACCCCCGGCTTTGGGAGCGAGACGGTGCTTTGAGGTGGTTTCTGGGCAAGGTGCCCCCTGTTCGTTCTCGGGGTCACATTGATCTTGCTTGGCTAAGCAAGACTTTCACGGTGGCTGATATTCTGACCCAGGTGAGTGCTGAGCAGTTGACGCGGGCCTTCCTTCTTTACCTCCTTGGGCAAACGTTGTTTGCCAACAAGGATGGTTCGGTACACACACAGTTTTTGGCTCCTTTGCAGTACTTGGGAGCTATTCGGGAGTTTGACTGGGGCTCGTCTGCTTTGGCCACTTTGTACGGCAGTCTTGGAGCTTGCTCGCGGGACAAGAATCCCATTCTTTATGGCCACTTTCGAGTGCTTGAGGTACATATCATTCCTTTGTACTTCTGTCTTTACTTTGGCTTTTTCCTAGTTCAGAACTTGCTTTGGTTAACCTGCTTTTCAGCTCTGGGCTTTTGAGCATCTTCTCCAGTTTCCCCCTGAGACCAGGCATGGTGATGCGAACTGCATACCTCGTTACGAGCGATGGTTGATGGGGCAACGGAGGCCACGGTCACCAGTTTTGAGCCTTCCCGAGTGGCGGCGAGTTTTGGACCGACTGACGGTTGATCAGGTACCTTCTCTTTTATACCTCTTGTCCTTTAGACTTCCGTATTCTTGTGTCGAGACTGATTTGTCCTTGCTCTTATAGGTACGGTTTGACCCTTGGGGCGGCGTACCAGAGGATGCCCCTCTCGCACGTTGTAGAGTCCTGGATCGGACCCGTAGCTTGCTCGAGGGTCCGTTTTGCCGAGCTTGGTACTTAGGCGACCGAGTGGCCAGTCAGTGGCGGCCACGCGTTGAGGCTCTTCGATTTGTTCCCCCTTCTCCTCCAGTATCTATGAGGTCCACTTCCTTGATATCGAAGGAAGATCTGAAGAATGCCCGGATCAGAGATTGGGCAGGTTTACTCCTCCAGGCAGGTGACTATACAGAGTACTGCCGTCTTTTCTTGACCTCCTCTACTGCGGCTCCTCCCGTTGCTCCTATTTGGCCACGGGCTCCTTCGTATATCTCCTTCCTGTGGGCAGCATGCCCTCGGAAAAAGGATTCCGTTCCTTTCGCCATTGCGGCCCTTTTTTGATAATCGAGGGAGCGCGAGCGCCGGTGGCGTGCGCTCAAAAATACAGAGTCGCCACTTGAGTTTTGAAGGTCCGACACTCAAGGAACCGTATTTCGAAGCACCTGCCGCGCTGTTTGTTTTGAAAAGTGAAGGAAACCAGTCCGTCATAACCATATCTGGGTTCGGGAGCCAGGTTACGAGAGGGGAAGGGTTTTATGGCACCCCTCTCGCCCAATCCGGAGATCGGTCTCTACTTAGGCGCTTTTATGAAAACATTTGTGATTCTTCCTCTTTTAATTGATTTTAGCCAATTAAGGCGGGGGAACAGTTAATCGGGGATTAAAACTGTAACACTTTGCAAGATGTGATCAAATAATGGCATGGACTGATAGTATTGACGATTAGTAAGTGGAACGACCTCGAGACAGTGATCAGATGCCAAAATCAGGCTCGGGGCAGATTAGTCTTGCACGATGACCAACTTGCATGCCTGGGCAGATCTGCATGCAAGTCAACCATCGCGCGAGACACACTAACTCTCGCGCGAGTATGTCATCTCACCACAGTCCCTAAATCATCCCCTTCTGGGCTCTGGAAGGACCAGTGCACACCCAGGAAGCAAACCAAGCAGTTTATGGGAAGGCTGAAAATACTAATTATTACACCATACTCCAAACAGGAGCCAAATGGGATAAAATACAACCCCTTAACAGTGGGGGTATCAAATCAGAGGCCAAGGGCCTAGTTGCCCATGCAAGGGCCACCCATGGAAATCAGAGGACTGTCGCGCGATAGAGAGTGACTCTCGCGCGACACTCCTGACTGGACTTCCAGGAATTGCTTTGCATGCTTGAGGTCCTGAGACAGATTCAGGGGGTCCCAAAGGCATTCCAAACTATTTGAAGCAAATGAACAAGCTACTGTATTTTGTTTGGCATGCATAACAGTGATCTAAAAATCAAAGTAAGACACAATAAACATAAATACACTGCAAAACAGAAAAGGGCTAGCTTCCCTTCCCCACAAGGTCCATTCTCTTGCTGACACAAGTGTCGCGCGAGCATATGGGACCATCGCGCGAGGGTTTAATAGCCACGAATTCTTGTAACTCTGTTGGCCTTAGGGCCAGGGCATGGTATTGATTACCAGCCTTGGTCCTGTCAGCCCCCCTCAGGGATCAAAACAGAAACATGTTAAATGTTATACCTTTGCTTGGAAAGGGTTTGGGAATAGATGAAATTGATTGACGTGGCCTTGCTACCAAGTATGTATGAACACACTAGGTTCAGAAGATTAGGAAGTGGTTTTTGGGGTTAGTGACTTTGTGCTAGCTAGTATAAGACTTGTGAATCAACCAAAGAATTTCTTAGTTAATTTTTTGGAACCCTTCACATGGAAGACCAATGGGGGTATTTATGGGGAGAGAGTAAGGCTTGGTTAGGGGCCAAACAAGCCCTTAGGACCAGCCACTAAGGCTGGTCACAACTTGGTTGTGAGGCTAGCCAACAAGGTGAGAGAGTGGGTGGGAGTTTGCATGGGGCTAGAGCCTGCCAGCACGCCGTTCAGCTGAGGAGAACGGGGTTCCAGCCCATGGGAACCCATGTGCCAAGCAATCATCACCAGTCCAGCTGGATTCTGTGAAAGGGACAGGAGGGAACCATCGCGCGACGGTCCAAGAGTGTCGCGCGAGGGTCAACAGTCAACAGTTTGACTTTGACTACACGTGGCAGGCTGAGTGCCGCGCGAGCGACACAAAGGCTCGCGCGAGGGTCAACTCTGGCTCAGGGTTTGATTGAAGGTTCAGAAAGGTTTGAAAGGTTCAAACAAGGTTTCTAAGTGTTCCAAGCCCAATCCATTCCCAATCCAAGCTCTGTTTGATCCAATTTCATCATCGGGGAAACAAGAAAACCGTAAAAATAAGTAAAACGATTGGGAGACCCAGATTGGGGTGTCTACAGTAGTCTCTCTTTGACGGCACGCGGAGCACCATTGACTGGTACGGGTAACGTCAAAGATTTCTAGACACCCACCGAATCCGCCCAAAAGCCGATTAAATGGAAAATGCAGACGAGTATATAAAAATACCGTGC
This sequence comes from Rhododendron henanense subsp. lingbaoense, assembly GCA_020567845.1. Lineage (NCBI taxonomy): Eukaryota > Viridiplantae > Streptophyta > Magnoliopsida > Ericales > Ericaceae > Rhododendron > Rhododendron henanense. Next base: position 22,778,271 of record CM036317.1, on the reverse strand, counting down.
ACCAAGAGGAAATTGAAGATCGGACGGATAGATCGTCGCTGTGGATTGATCGGACGGATAGATCGTCGCTGTGGATTGATCGGACGGATAGATCGTCGCTGCGGATTGATCGGACGGATAGATCGTCGCTGTGGAATGATCGGACGGATAGATCGTCGCTGCGGATTGATCGGACGGATAGATCGTCGCTGTTGGTTGATAGGACGGATAGATCGTCATTGAATTGATCGGACGGATAGATCGTCGCTGCGGATTGATCGGACGGATAGATCGTCGCTGTGGATTGATCGGACGGATAGATCGTCGCTGTGGATTGATCGGACGGATAGATCGTCGCTGTGGATTGATCGGACGGATAGATCGTCGCTGTTGGTTGATAGGACGGATAGATCGTCATTGAATTGATCGGACGGATAGATCGTCGCTGATGTTTGAATTAGACGGATAGATCGTCGTTGATTTGATCGGACGGATAGATCGTCGCTGATGTTTGAATTAGACGGATAGATCGTCGTTGATTTGATCGGACGGATAGATCGTCGCTGATGTTTGAATTAGACGGATAGATCGTCGTTGATTTGATCGGACGGATAGATCGTCACCGATTCGTTCGCGGGCGGACCACTGCTGGGGATGCAACAATCTTTGGGTTTCGAAAACCAGATCTCCAAAATGACCCTCAAATTTATTGGCAACATACCAACATGTTATGGACCTTAAGGGGGAATTAACTGAGATCGGGCCGGACCCAAAATCTGGATTGGGCCTGAGGCCCAAAGCCAAGTGTCGCGCGACACTCTAGAACCGTCGCGCGAGGGTCTGATGTTAGGGCTTGGGTCTGAACAGGCCCAGACCCGGCCCAAAACCGTTCCAAACGTTTAAACGTCGCGGGGACACTTCAGAAACAGTAACCAGAACAGTTTCAAAACTTTGAAACTCTCTCAAACTCTCGTCTCTCCTCCCAAACTCCTTCCAAACCTTGATTCCGCCCACGAAGTCGACGAACCAACCCTTGATCGCTGAACCATGGCTGACCACGGCAGCAGTGGAAGTGGAGGAGGGGTCATTGATCAAGCCGAGGATCGGGGGGGGCCCACAGCTGTCGATACAGGGGATCAACCACCGACGGAGGTTAGCATAGACGCCAGTGCAGCGGCGACAGGCGGCGGTGATGGCGAACAGGGTCGCGAGCAGGCGACTGGTGGTGGTGAGCACAGTCGCGCGACAGAGCTAGATGCTCGCGCGACTGTTGATACTGGGGCCGAAGGCTACAGCGTTGAGCGGCTGGACCCGGTCATGGCCGTAGAGGGGTCGGTGGTGGCTGGAGCGAGTCCAATGGACGCAGGAGAGATCGGTGCTGAAGAACACCCTCGCGCGATGGAGGAGGAGTCTCGCGCGAGCGTTGATTCTGGAGGAGGCAGTGGCAGTGCAGGAGGAGATGACACTGTTGAGCCGTCCGGGTCCCCGCCGAGGGATTCGGTGAAGGGTAAGAGTATTGTAGACACAGAGGCGGAGGTCACAGAGACTCCGGTTGAGGTCCGAGAGGAGGACATTTTGTTTCGGCCCGAATCGACCGCTGCCACGTCGTCGAAACACGTGCCGATTACGAAGTACGATGTCGCCGAACATCTTCCAGACGAAATGTTGGCGAAACTGTTGGAGGATAACCCCTTGGTCGGGGAAATAGTTTTGAGAGCCAAGGAGGACCGGGCAAGGGCCGTCGCTGCATCGGAGGCGGCAGAGCGATCCGAGAGAGAGAGACTGGAGAGAGAGGAGCTTCTGAGGGACGCAGAGGCTGAGGAGAGAGCCCGAGTTGAGGCGCAGGGGCCTAGGGTCACGGCCGTGGAGGAGGCAAAGAACACGAGTCGGCCGGGCTTTTCAGCGGAGGCATACGTGCTTCCCATGCCGCCCCTTTTCGTTCCGTCGGGCGTCGCAGCCCGTGCACCGTCGCGGAGGGATTACGACGATGAGTTGGTGTTGAGGGATCCCCGGGTCCACCTTGCGGCGACATGGATGGAGGTATATTTCCAGAAAACACCCTTTGTAATTTGATTTCAATATTCTTGCTTTGATAGTTCACATTCGATACTTGCTTAGAACTTGATTGCACTTTTAGAATTTGCATGAACGATCTTGCGAACCATAGCATGCTAAATCCACGCATTTCTGTAGTAGAGGCCCAATGCGTAATAACTTGAACCAATCATCTGTTGTAGGCTTCATTGATTACCTAGAACTTGAGAATGAACTTCCCGAGTACTGACGAACCATTTGCTGCTTGTCTTTGTATCTGAAACAGGCTGGAGCTGAACAGAGAGACCTTCGCGGCTTCGGGGGCGCGTGCGCGTCTTTGCAGCTGTACGAGGGGCTGCCAGAGAGAGTGAGGCGGCTGGTAGACGAGGCGGGCTTTGGGGAGTTTGTGCGGACCTTGACCCCAGCGAGGATTGACCATGCCGTCCTCGTTGCACTTGCTGAGAGGTGGAGGGATACCACCAATACCTTCCACCTACCTCCTGGGGAGATGACAGTGACGCCTGCTGACTTTGCAGCGATCACCGGGCTGAGGGTCGGGGGCGAGCCCATCCCGTTTGACTCAGGGATCCAGGAGGATCGAGCTGCTTTGGAGTGGTTTCTGGGCAGAGCGCCCAAGGTAGAGGGGGGGATGGCGAGGTACGACCAGTTCAAGGGCTACCTGAAAAAGGAGGTGTCGAGTGACCAGGAGGCGGAGCAGATGGCCCGGGCGTTTCTGCTGTACTTGTTTGGTGCCACACTGTACCTGAACAGGCGGAGCAACGTGCACCTGTCCTACTTGCCGGCGTTGAGGGACTTGAGGACAGCCTCGCGCTTTGACTGGGGCGGAGCGGCTCTTGGGACGGCCTACCTCTTTTTTGGCGACTCGTCGAGGACGGGAAAGAGCACAGCCGGCTACTGGAGGGTCTGGGAGGTATGATTCTAATCCCTTTAAGCACAACTTGAACATGCTTGTCCAATGCTTAGCCTGCTTGATTGTTTTGATTTCCACTGCTGTATGCCTTGACTGACGTTTGAACCTGTCTAAACCCTGCAGCTCTGGGCCTACGAGGTTTTGCGGATGTACCCGCCAGAATGCAAGCATCCAGACCTGAGCACTCTCCCTCGCGCGTTGAAGTGGAGCAAGGAGAACACCGGGAAGAAGGAAGGGAGAGGCGGGCTCAACGCCTTCAGGCTGTACTTGGACGAGCTCAGGGCCTCACAGGTATGAATACGTAATCCTAAGCATTAGAGATGTATTCATTTCCTTGTTTTAATGATGTCGCTGATCAATTGCTTGCATTGCCTGTTTGCTTTGAATTGCAGGTCAATTGGGATCCCTGGAGAAGGGCGGGGCCAGAGCCAGAGTACTTGGCCAGGAGTAGAGTTGTCACGGCCAGCAGGGCGTTGTTAGAGTCTGCCTTTGGCTGGCAGTGGTACTTAAGAGACCGAGTGACGCGCCAGTCGCTTGGTTATCCTGAGTTCTGGGTGCTAGGGCCGCTACCGGCTCGAGCTTCACACACAGGAGAGTACACGCGGGCCGAGCTGGAGAGGTACACGAGGCCGGACGCCGGGCTTGAGCGATACCTGCGTCCTGGTAGGGACTATGCAGCCTACCAGCGAGACTTCCTGGCGGGTCCATTGGGGGTCCGTGGCCGGAGAGAGGCGCGAGGCCAGGCCGCAGGGGCTGCTGAGGAGAGGAGAGCAGCCGGAGAGGGACGGAGAGGAGGTGAGAGCCGGGCCAGGCGATCCTCGAGTGGACCAGCAGTCGGTGGACTCCCTACGCTGCTTTGGAGGATTCCTGTGGTTGACAGTCAGGGGAATCCTGCAGAGTTTCAGTTAGCGCCTGCGAGGACAGAGCCTACTCCTGTGACCGTGTCGGTAAGAATCAGCCTCCAATATTGCTTTTGAACTTTAAGTGCTTGAATTATCTGCTGAACAGTCTGATGAACTTGAATTGCATGCAGGTGCCAATTGAGTGGGTGAACGAAGCCGTTCGACGCATGCTGGCATTAGAGAATGCAGTGAGAAAGGCAGCGAGCGGCACGCCACTGGAGTTGCAGTACCAGGTACCGACGTCACAGCTGACTCAGCCAACCGTCGTTCAGAGGACTCAGGTATGGAACGATACATTTCAGCTTTCGATACATTCCTGCTTTCAATGCATTCCTGCTTTCGATACGTTCCTGCTTTGATAGCCTGATAGATGTACCTGTTTTCAATACAGAAATACAACATGTGCAATAGATACTGATGCTTTGAAATGCAATGATAATGCAGGTGGAGGGGAAGAGGAACCCTAGGAGGAAGAGTGTGCGAGATCCGCCACCGAAGAAGGTGGTGGCACAGAAATCCGCGCCTCCGGTTACCGCCATGCGGCGACAGACGAGGGGTTTACAGACAGCGCGTGCACGCGAGGAGGAGGCCAAGCAGGCCGTGAGGCAAGCTGAGCTTCGGTACCAACTGAAGAGGCGCGAGAAGCCGACGCTTGAGAAGCCGGGTTCGACTCGCAGGCTGAAGTTGATCATGAGTCCGACTTCCGAGGACGAGGAAGGAGAGGAAGAAGAAGGGGCAGAGGAAGAGGACGAGGAGCACTCGTCCACCAGCAGTGGCTCTGACGACTCCATTGACGATCCGAGGTATAGGGACGATCCTCGGGAGCTGCACGGTACTTCAGACAGCGGTGACGGGCTTGAGGAGCATTGACGAGGCCTCCGTTACCCTTTTTGCTTTTGATTTAGGGCCTGCGTGCCCAAGTAGATAGCCTTTGACAGACAGATGTTTCGAGAGCCTGCGTGCCTCTTTTTGATTGGTGGGCGCATGTGCCCTGTTGACTTGGTAGCTTTGATCGGCCGAGGGCCAGAGATACAGTAGTTCCCTTTTGCTTTTGAGATGGATAGATCACCTTTCAGTTCGTAAAAGTAGCATTCTAAAGTTTTATAGTTTCATTGTGCATAAGAATCAGTAAAACTCGCCACTAATACCAAACTTGCATCGACAACACGTCGAGACTAAACACAGACACACATGAGTGTATAACACAGCCTAGCTCTGAAAGAAAAGAGACGATATGTCCCAAGACATAATCAGGATACGAGGATACGGAAAATAATGAAATTTTGGGTATTGTACGCCAAAACTCACAACACCTTGAAAGGGACAAAAACGACGCTTTCAACCGACAAATGGTGGCCAACATGGCCTGCGCCAATTGACGAACTTGAACGAAACGCCTCAATAATGGACTTATACCAAAGAATGCTCAAAATAACGCAAAAATGGTATGAAATGTCGAAAGATGACTCGATTATGTCCCGGACTGAAACCGACACCTCCATACAGTCACTTAAGGCCCAAATGACCCGTATGGCATGACCAAAATGGGCTAGAAACTCCGGAACGAGTTTCGGACTCCCGAAACCTCGGTTTGAACTTGGAATGGGCCCCCGAGTGTCCAAAAACTTCGTCGAGCACGGCATTCGGGATCCGGTGCTTGGATACAGTCATATAAGCTCATAATAACTTGCTGGCAACGCTAAAAGTCCAAAAAGACCCCAGGAATGGAAAGTGACCAAAACAGATCAGTAGCTGCTGAAATCTGCCAAAACTGCAGATAAACCATCGCGCGATGGTTTATAACTGTCGCGCGAGAGACATGTGTCGCGCGATGATATGTGAATGTCGCGCGAGAGTCAACTCCTGCTGAGCAGCCTTTGTTTGACCAAATTATTGGCATGGAGCTGTTCATAACTTCCACGTCCTGAAAGTTGTTCTGGGCTTGCAGAAGGAAGGCTGTTCTGCCATGCAAGGTGGTAGGACACCTATGCCTTGGTCTCACCAACTTCTTGGCTATTTGAAGCAAGATTTTTAGACATAATGAAGTGTACACCCTTTCTCAACTTATCTAAGATGGGAGATTCACTAGTGGAAGCCCTTGATCCTTGGCTAATGAGGGAGGAAACCATAAATTGGGAAAGTCCCAGGTCTCGCTGTTTATTCTCAATCCGGGATCTCCGGTTTGCTCGACCATGCGTCGAACTCATCCAAGCCGCGTTGCCCTTCTGGGATCCCGTTGTGCACGTCTTCCGGTTCCGTGAAGACGAAATGTGCCCCACGATAGAAGAGTTCCAGGCATACGCCCCGGGGTTCGCCAATCTAGACGTCCTTGCCGTGCCGCCCGTCCATGAAGATATGGGGCAAATTCTACGGGAAAAACTTAATATTCCGGCGGCAGTGACAACCAGCATCATTCGAAACGGCGAGCTCAACATTCTTCGCCTAATTGAGTTGTACGGCCCGGAGGCCGGTCTGGGAGACTATGTCGGGGAATCTCAACGACGTTTCGTCCTGTCCATATGCGCACTGGCCGCGTATATGCTGGTTCCTGTTGATGGAGGGGTAAATCCCAAGCTGGTGAGCATTGCTTTGCAAATGGATAACGGGAAAAACATTATGCCCGTGGTCCTTGCGGAGACGCTCTTAGGCTTGGACATGCTGAAACTTGGGCAAGCCGACTCTTTCAGCGGATGTCCTATCTTGCTCCAGGTAAATCCCCGTTTGACATAATTTCTCGCATTTTTGGTTTCAATCCAAATGCTTGGGTTGTATTTGATTTCTGACTCATCCTCCGTTCTCATGCAGCTTTGGCTGGCAGACAAAATCGGGGTTTTGGAAGAGCCACAGGCCGGCTTTGAAGAGTTTCCCAGGTTGTTGGTCGCGAGGCCAATGATATTCCCCGACTTACCGGTGGAGATATGGTTTGCCTTCCTGAATGATCTGCATTCTGAAGATATAGTCTGGAGATGCCTCTGGTTAAACCTCCCAGCAATGACGCTCAAATCGGCGGGATACAAGAGAGTAATACTCGCCGGCCTGTCCAGTTTCACATTTTACATTCCTGGGCGCACGCTCCGCCAACTGGGAAGGAGCCAAGGATACAAGCGGTACGGAGCGGAAGACTTTGACATCCCCGTGTTCACCTCCTGGGATTTGCGCTGCCACAGGGACAACTGGGGCGATAGGACGTTGAAGGAATCAGTTCCAGATTTCAGAACGTGGCTGGAAAAGCGCTACGTAAGATGGCTCCGTGTTGAAGTTGAGGCGAGACTGAGGGGATATTTCTGAATCCCGTGGGAGAACAAATTGTAATTAGTAAGGCCATTAGGCTCCGCTTTTCAGCACTTGCTCTGTAAATTGTATGCCACTTTGCTCGGTTTGATTGGTTAAATAAAACCTTTGAATTTATCCGGCCATTATTCCTTCGAGGGACCGAATTTGTCATTGAACACGTAATTTGAAGAAACAATGCTTCAACGTAGTCATAAACACTCATAATGACCTACTGGGAGCATCAGAATTTCAAAATCTGGCCCGGGTCAAAATCCGGAAAATAACCCCAAAAAGGCAGTAGCCTGCCTTGCTGTGTCGAATTAAATTGAACACTCGCGCGAGCACTCAAAACCATCGCGCGAATAAGAACAGTCGCGCGAGACTCCATGACTCTCGCGCGATGGAGAATCCCTGTTGTAGTAGCCAGCTTTCACTCCTTCGGATAAAAGAAGGGTGGCAGGCTTTGTCAGCAGGCCTGGGCGTTGCAGGGGTTCCTGGCCTTCCCCAGAGATGTTCCCTTGATTTTTAGCAAATGGGGGGACACCTTGCAAGGCCACCTCATTAAGTAGGAAAGGTATGCTTCCTTCCTTGGCTTATAAAGAGGGATGAGCCCCTGAATGAAAGGTGTGCCTCCGTGGGAAATCTCTAGCACTATTCCCCAAATGGCAAATCATCTCCCTACCTTAATCAGCTCGTGGCTCGAAGAATTTGTCGCGAGTGATTGGCTATGCTTCCGTTCTCATGGGTTGGCAGCCTTTCGCTTCTTAAAAAGTGTAAGGCTCCGCCCCGAAATTCTAAGAGCAGCCCTGCAGTTTTGGGACCGGGACGTCCATGTGTTCCGATTTGGGGACAACGAGTTGTGTCCGACCGTTGAAGAATTCCAAGCATATCTCCAAGGCTTCGCTTCGAGCGTGATCGTCGCGCCACCTTATAGGCAAAGCATGTCAAAGCTGTTGAAGACGCGTCTAAACATTTCCCAGGGTGCAGCGGAAGGCCTGTTGATCGGCGGACAAATAAACATTGCGCGCCTAATGGAATGGTACGGGCCTGACGGTGACCCAGCGGATATGGTTCTGCAGTCTCGACGTCGATTCGCCATGTCAATTGGCATACTGGCCGCATACCTGCTGGTGTCTCCGTATGGACGGCCTGACCCCTCGTTGGTACATGTGGCTGCGGAGATGGGCGCACGGAAGAACGTGGCGCCTTTGGTGCTCGCTGAGACACTCATTGGCTTGGATTTGGTAGTCACAGGTCAGACAAACACATTCAGTGGCAGTCCAATCCTGTTACAGGTAAATTCTCACTCAGCTCACCTTTTTCCGGTTTTCGCACAGTCTGTTTTTACCTCGACTCTCGGCTTAAGGCTGTATGGTAGCTCCTTACTTGTTTTCTTTCGCTCGGGCTTATGTGGCTCCTTACTTGTCTTTTCGCTCATGCAGTTATGGCTATGTGACAAGCTTGGACTAATCTCGGCTCCTGAAGCGGACTGGCCCCGTCTGCCCGGGCGGATGCACCAAAGGGGGATGCTGTATCCAGAAATGTCTGAGGAGGAGTGGCACACCTTTATGAGAGAGATGTCTCCGCACGAGATCGTCTGGCGGCACAGGGCTCTGAACATTCCGGATATGGCTCTGCATTCTGCAGGTTTTGAGAGAATGGTGATTGCTGGGCTGTCCAGTTTCACGTTCTACATTCCAGGTCGTATCCTGCGGCAACTGGGCATGAGCCAAGGCTTTCATCGAGCTGGGATAGAAGATTTCCACATTCCAGCTTTTACGTCCCAACATTTGGCAGGGTATGAACACAACTGGGGTTTGAGAGAACTCGGAGGAGCAGAAGACGACTTCAGCACAAGACTCAAACATCGCTATGTAGCATGGTTAAGAGAAGAGGTCGAAAGCAGACAAAACGCAGACTGACTCCTGACTCAAATCCAATGATCTAGAATAAACTGTGAGCCCGTGAGGGCCTCTTAGCATTTTGTTCTGTTTTTGATGCTTTACTGTTTTTCTTGGGGCTCTGCTCAGCCTATGTAATAGAAGTAATAGTTTTGAATAAAGGTGAAAGATTAAGAATTTTCCCCTTTTGGGTCCAAGCGTTGAACGCCACGTCGTTTGAATGTTGAGGCACGTTCCGGAACGGAAAACCTGGATCGAGTTGATTGATCGTGACCGAATCTCACAGAGAGATTGCCTACGTATCCCAAGCTAGGGAATCAGGTCAAAACGTAGTTCAGGCTTAGGTTCGCTCGTGTGTTTTGGCTCTCCTTTTGCGCTCTAAATTCTGCCTAGGGCTGCCTTTGCAGGTTTCCAGCCTAGCGAGCTTTTGATTGAATGCCTATTTATTTTTGCCTAAACTGCCCCCCTTGGGTTTTCAGTCTAGCAGGCTTGCTCTAATTTTTGCTTGGGACCGCCCACCCTTGTGGTTTTCGGCCCAGCGAGCTTCTCTCAAGGGTAGTAACGTTTAAGCTGATCCAGGTTGACCAGAGTGTTGAACTCGTTGCCGTCTAGATCGATGAGCTGAGCTGCTCCACCCGAGAGGATGGTCTTGATAATGTAAGGTCCCGCGCGCTTCGGGCGGAACTTGCCACGCAGGTCGAAGATGGGAGCCCGGATTTCCTTCGTAACCATGTCCCCTTCAGCCAAGTCACGAGACTTCACTTTCTTGTTGAATGCCCGAGCAATCCTGCGTTGATATCCCTGAATGTGATACAAGGCACGGAGCCTTCTCTCGTCGAAGAGCAGGAGTTCGACAAACCTCCCGCTAAGCCATTCGGACTCTGCGAGTTCACATTCAGCCATGATCCTCAAAGTCGGCACTTCCAGCTCGATGGGAAGGACAGCTTCCATCCCGTAAACCAGAGAGAAAGGGGTTGCCCCTGTCGATGTTCGAATTGACGTGCGATACCCCCAAAGAGCTAGAGGCAGCTGTTCGTGCCAGTCCCTGGCGGACTCTGCGGACTTCTTGATGATAGTCTCGATGTTCTTGTTGGCCGCTTCAACCGCCCCATTCGTCTGAGGGCGATAGACGGTTGAGTGATGAACCTGGATTTGGAATTCCTCGAAAAGCTCCAAAACCCTGCCTTTGAAATGGACCCCGTTGTCAGAAACAAATCCCTGCGGAACCCCATATCGATAGATGATATTCTTTCGGATAAAATGAGCAACCTGAACCGCCGTCAGGGTCTTGTAAGATTCAGCCTCGACCCACTTGGTGAAGTAATCTATTGCCACCAAAATGAACCGGTGCCCGTTCGAAGCAGAAGGCTTGATCATGCCGATAACATCGATGCCCCAAACGGAGAACGGCCAAGGCGATGTCATGCCAAACAGTTTAGAAGGAGGGACGTGCATGAGATTGGCATGGATCTGACACCTATGGCAGCGGCGCACATAATCCACACACTGGGACTCCATGGTAGACCAAAAGTATCCCTGTCGTAAGATTTTCCTGGCAAGCATGACCCCGCTCATGTGGGGGCCACAAATTCCTTCGTGAATTTCCTCCATGATTTTGATGGCCTTAGCGCCGTTGACACAGAGCTTATGCATTCTGCAGTGAGATCTCCGATACAGTCTCCCGCCACAGATAATGTACTGAGCGGCCATTCTTCGGAGCGCTGCTCGGTCCTTTTTGGTGGCGTCGGCCGGAAACTGACCACTTTCGACGAAGTTCCAGATATCGTGATACCAGGGTAGGCCGTCATCAACATCATCGACGGCGTTGACATATTGATAAGCAGGCAAGTCTCGCTGTTCAATTAGAATAGGACGAAGCTTGACACCAATCGGAAGCTCAATCATGGAAGCCAGAGTTGCTAGAGCATCGGCGAATTGGTTCTTCATCCGAGGGATGTGCGTGAACGTGACCTTGTTGAAACGAGGAATGAGGTCCTCCAAGTCTTGGTGATAAGGCTTCAATCTGTCCTCCCGAACTTTCCAGTCTCCGTTAGCCTGAGAAACGACAAGGTTGGAGTCACCAATAACCTCAAGCCTTTCAACACCGAGCGTAAGAGCCGCTTCCATGCCAACAATGCAGGCCTCATATTCAGCTTGGTTGTTCGTGACATCGAAATTGAGTTTGAATGCAAGCGGAATATGAGCGCCATCGGGGGTTATAAGCAAAACCCCAATCCCGTATCCCTTCCGATTGGCTGCCCCATCAAAGTAAAGAGTCCAGGTGTCTTCGACCACTGCCATTACTCCTTCATCCGAAAATGTAAAATCTGAGTCCTCTGGTCCCTCGACGGGATGATCAGCCAAAAATTCGGCGACTGCGCGCCCTTTGACGGATTTCCTAGTGACATATTCGAGGTCGAACTCTGCAAGCAATAGCAACCAACGTGCTAACTTACCAGTAAGCGCAGGTTTCTCAAACAGATACTTGAGAGGATCCATTCGAGAAATCAACTTCACTGGGTAAGCCAGCATGTAGTGTCTTAATTTCTTGGACGCCCAAACAAGAGCCCAACATGTCTTCTCGAGAGCAGTGTAGCGTTCTTCAGCGCCAACCATCTTCTTGCTCAGGTAGTAAATGGCTTTCTCGACTCCTTTTCCTCCTTCTTGAGCCAGCAAACACCCCATAGACGAAGGATTCACGGACAAGTAAAGTATCAAGGGTTTCCCCGGCACTGGTGGCATCAAAACCGGAGGGTTCTGCAGATAGGTTTGAATGGAGGTGAAGGCTGCCTGGCACTTGTCCGTCCAAACAAATGGAGTATTCTTCTTCAATAGACGAAACATCGGCTCGCAAGTTAGTGTCAACTTGGCGATGAATCTGCTGATGAACTGTACCTTTCCCAAAAAGCTTCGCACTCCCTTTTCAGAATCTGGTGGCTTCATCTCGAGGACTGCTTTGATTTTGGACGGGTCGACCTCAATTCCACGAGAAGTGATCATGAAACCGAGCATCTTACCAGCCGTAACCCCAAAGGTGCATTTCTGAGGATTTAGACGCATACGGAACTTCCGTAATCTCCCGAAGAACTTCCTAAGTACAGGAATATGACCTTCTCGAGTTTTGGATTTGGCGATCATGTCATCGACGTAGACCTCGACTTCTTTATGCATCATATCGTGTAGGATAGTGGTAGCAGCTCGCTGATAAGTGGGCCCAGCGTTCTTCAATCCAAAAGGCATAACCAGGTAGCAATAAGTCCCCCATTCAGTGATGAACGTGGTTTTCTCGCGGTCCTCGGGCGCCATGAGAATTTGGTTGTAGCCAGAGAAGCCATCCATGAACGAAAGCAAAGCATGCCCCGCAGTGTTGTCCACAAGCACATCGATGTGTGGCAAGGGAAAATCGTCTTTGGGGCTCGCTTTGTTCAAGTCCCGAAAGTCAACACAAACTCGAATTTGGCCATTCTTCTTAGGAACAGGGACGATGTTGGCAACCCACGTGGGATACTGAGAGACCATGAGAAAACCAGCGTCAATCTGCTTGGTGACCTCCTCTTTAATCTTCTGAACCCAATCTGGCCTATCCGCCGGAGTTTCTGTTTCACAGGCTTGGCATCCGGGAACAAAGGAATGTGATGCTCCATGATTTCGGGATCGATTCCGGGCATATCTCGATGAGACCATGCAAAAACGTCGCTGAACTCGGTGAGCAGCTCTTTGAAGTCATGATGTTCCTCCGGGGGAAGTGTGGAGCCCACTTGAACCATTCGGGGATCATTTTCATCTTTCAAATTTATAGAGACTATTTCTTCCTTTAATGGCTGAGCATGCCTTTCGTCTTCCCTTTCGATGAAGGCACGGATTTCCTTGGGAATGTCCCCATCGAAATCTATCCCCTCATCGTCAGGGTCGACACAGTTTATATAAAGATCATTGAGATAGTCAGAAGATGCTTCGTTCATTTCACAAGCCCCTGAAGGGTCACCAAGTACAAGAGAGTCGAACTCGAAATAAAAGCTATGACGTGGAGGGCCCGGAGGCACAAACTCCGACTCAGAGCTAGACTTAGAGGACGAGACAGACTCTGACTCAGACTCAGACTCAGACTCAGACTCAGACGTGTCGTCAATGCAAGTCAGGTGTGGCCTGAAAATGCAATTATTCAAAGAGCCCTCGGCTTTCACAATGAGAGAGGTGGGGTCCTCGAGGGCGTCGGGCCCGAGCATGAGCACTTCGGCTTCTTCAGCTTCCCCAGCCAAACCCACTTGGGAGAATTCCTGAAATAGCAGCTCTAGATTTCCCTGATCGATAAATCCCAGCCAGTCAGTCTTGGTCTTCAGCTGATTAAGCTTCCTCTTGAATTCTTCCTTCGCTGGTTCATCATCACTGCTTGACCAGGTGTCATCAGCGAAGATCTCAAACCCAGGCAGCAGCTCCCCGGTTTCGGAATGAACGAAGGGCTCAGCCTGCCCAGCGTAAGTGGCATTTCCGACTTCACGTACGAATTTGGGACCGCTGCAGAGGGTCCGAGGTTTTCCCATATATTTCCTCCGTTTGGCATCTTTGGCAGAGGCGATATACCCCAAACCGAAGCGGCCCTCGTTGAAAGGAAAAGTAGGGAACTCCGGGACCCCTTGACGGCGAGAGCCTAGTCCAATGCCCGGAAAATGAGACATCCTTCTCATAATGTCCAGCGCGACAGGGCTTATGAGGAAATTCCCGTCTACGTTGATGGCCATTACTACGCCTGAAGTATCGAAAGAGAAACCTCCGAGATCGACGTCTTCTTCGCCGTGTTGAATTCCCAGAATAGGAGTCCCGTCCTCCTTGAGCGGGCGGATGCCTGAATCCCCGCAGATGGTTAGAGTGCCAGTGGGTAGTCCCAGAATGACCTTTTGGTGGAGGGTAGATGGTACAGCCATGATGTCGGACCGATGAAGCCATGGCCTGCCCAACAAAAGACTGAACGTTGCAGGGATATCCACAACATGGAATTCCACATCCATCTCAAAACCCTCAGCATCGAGTTTGAGTTTCAAGATACCCTCGACCACGCGACGGGTGCCGTCATATGCCTTGATAGCCAGATTGGAAGGTGTCAGATCCCTCTTGGTGAGCCCTAGACGATAAGCAACCCTCAGAGGGCAGACATTGATGGCGGAGCCATTGTCAATAAGAACGGTCGGGACCCAGAGTCCTCGACACTTGACGGTGATGTGTAGAGGGCGATTGTGGTCGACTCCTTCAACTGGCAGATCCTTGTCCGTGAAGATCACCGTACGCTTGGAGGTTGGAGGGAGGATGAGAGATATCATTGCCTCTGGCGTAACGTCGGCCTGGACTTCAAGGCGGGACAGGGCATGACACAGCCTCTGACGATGCTCCTTGGACGAACAGATCAGTCCCCAGATAGAAATGGCGGCAGGAATCCGCTCGAGTTGCCGCTGAACTAGATCAGGAACTGGATTGCCGGCTGACACTTCAAAAGGTGTAGATCTTGGGAAAGAAACAGGCTCGTTCCTTTGATTAGCAGGATTGGAGGAATTCCCGGCCTGTAGATTAACAGGCTGAAAAATCCGTCCACTCCTTGTAACATTGTGAACGTTTCCCAAAGAGGGCACGAGTTGTGGGCTTTCCTTCACATCCCAGAGATCAGCGGGGATATCTCCCAGTTTGCGCTTCCCCTTGTCAATAGTTAGTGTAGAGGCGGGCACTTTCATGTCCAAGCCCAAATCTTCAGCCAGATCCTTCATCAATAAGGAGTCCCAAAAGCTTAAGTCTTTTACGGCAGCCACTTCAGCGACAGGCTCTGGATTTGCGATGAAAGGGACGTCCCAGAGACCAGTGTCAGCCAGGGTACGATTGACAGCCCAGACTTCGTTCCCAACTTGGACATCTACTATGTCGTTGACTTCCCACAGATTAGCGGGCGGAGCGTGGTCCGTAACCATGATACTGCAGTCCCTATTGTTGGGGTAAGGCACCTGAGGGCGCGGATTTTCTTCATCGACGATGTAGGAACAGGGGTCATGGTCAGTGTCGGGGTTAGTATCACAAACCGAATCAAAGACCGAACCAAAGAGGGAAATGTGGTCTCCCAAAGCCCGTGGATCATTCTGGACAAATTCATCCTCTGCGTAGTGAAGCATGTAGTCTGGCGTGGTATAGCCTTGTAGAGGGTTAGGGTCGATATCCATGGGAGCAAACCAGGTTGGCTCAGGGTCCCAATAATATTCTGCTTCGGGAACTGGAGGTTCGATCGGGTTGAATAGCATGTTCAAGGAGAAACCGTCCAAAGGGTCAAGCAAAGCCACTTCATAACCGGCCAACCATCCGTCATACCAGGCTTGATCGAAGGGGACATTTCCGGGCTGTGGAGGAATCCCGTCCATTCCAAGGGTGGACCACTCGTTGAGGAGAGGAGCGGCATAGTCCCAATGGTCTGCTATAGCCCAACCAGTGGCTTGCATGTTATTATCTGAGGGAGGCACCCAAGGCTGATAAGGATCAGGAAATGGGCCAGCGATGGTCGCGTACGGGCTGTCAAGTGACGAGGCAGAATTGATCCGCACAGCAGGGATTGACCGATGGAAGAGGGAGCTGACAGATTCTTCGGAGATAGGTGAAGCAGCTTGTGAAAGTTCCGAAGGTGCATCGGCGTCAACAACTTGGCCTTCAACCAATTGTATATAAGAAACCTCGGTGGAGGGCTCGAGCGGGAAAGGCACGACGGGCCTGGGTCGATCGGTTGAGGCTATATAGTCAGTGGGGTTAAATATAGTGGAGCTAGGGTTGACATGGGTGGAGCTGAGAGATATCTGGCTGATATGAGGTACAGCGTTGTGTTTAGGGAGGGAGTTGGCAATGACATTGGGTTTCTGAGGTGGCGGAGGAGTCTCCAGCGTGCCATCGTCGATAAGGTCCTGGATCGCGTGACGGAGGCGGAAGCAGGAGTCAGTGAGATGACCCGCTCCTTGATGGTAAGCACAGTAAAGGTTGGCTTTGAAGCCAGGTGAAGGGTTCTTGGGTAAAGGGGTTGGATCCAGGGGCTTCAGATGCCCTGACTTGACCAACTTTTCCAAGACTGAGGACAGAGGTGCCTCGATGGCAGAAAAGCTGCGAGGTTGGTTCCGAGGTCGGTTATTCTGCGGACTCTGAACTTGGTTGACATCCACGACGTGATTAGCAGCGCTGGAGGAAGCGGCATTAGTACCGGCAGTGGCCGTGCTGGAGTAAGTCCCTGTTCCGAACAGTGCATTGGTGTTTCCAGAATAAGCCCGCGGTTTTGATTTCGGGGCATGCGAAGATTCGCCCTTTGATAGAATTCCACTCTGCAAAGCATCTTCGATGGCCAGGCCAGAGTCGAAGAAGGTTTCAAAGTTAGCGGAGGCCTGAGCTAGAACCAAGTGCCTAGCGTAGTCTGGTTGAAGGTTGCGGGAAATGATGCGGAGCTGGTCCTTCTCGCTCGGGCGATCAGTCATCTGCGCAGCCTTAGCTCTCCACCTTTTGACAAAGTCTGCGAAGGTCTCCTTAGCCTCCATCTTGGTGGATTCAAGTTCCCGAGTAGTCATTTTTAGCTGGGAGTTGTAATTGTACTGCGAAATAAACGCAGTCCCAATGTCTTCCCAAGTCCTCCTCTTGGCAATGTCGAGTGACAAGAACCAATGGAAAGCAGGGCCCGAGAGGGTCTGAGGAAAGAGCTGTGACATGGCCTCCGGCTCAACAGAAAGAAGCTTCATGGCGGCATGGTAGCTGTAGAGATGGGTCCTAGGGTCGCCGCTCCCATCGAACTTAGCCAAGTCTGGCATTTTGAACTTCTCGGGAAGCTTGGCGTTGGGATACAGGCAAAGGCGATCCAGGTCGATCCCTCCGGCACTGATTTTTTCTGTTTTGGCAATGGATTCCTCCAGTTTGGCCATTTTGGCCATGAGTGCGACCATTTCCGGATTCGGAGCTGGTCCTTCTGGGTTTGGAGGCAATCTACCGCCTGCGAGGTTTGCAGCGGGCCTGCGAGCTTCCCTCGGGTTCATCACTATGAGACGCCCTGCGTGAAGCGGGTCCGGAACCAAGATAGGCTGCTCCTGGTCAGACTCATCGTCCTCACCTTCTTCTTCGAGAGGGGGCGGAAGGCGAGTGTGGATGAGGTCATTCAAACGAGCAATGTTAGTGTCGGTCTGAGCTGCCCTCTGCTGCATAGCGGTGATGCTGTCTTGGAGATTCATGAGCATGGTTTCCAGGGTAAGGGGTTCTGGTTGTGGTTGTTCCATTGTGACGGGTGTTTCAGAGCTGCTTGAGGCGGATACCGGGGTAGTCGGACGTCCTTCCTGTGAAGCCTGTGGTGAACTTGACTGAGAACCTGACTGAGATTCTGAGTGCTGTACTGCTGGAGGTGAGCGCGGAGAGTCTTCCGTGATGACTGACTGGGACCGTAACCTGACAAGCCTCTGAACCGGACTCAGATGCAGACGTTCCCAAGCGGGTTTGGCAACTGGCCTCGATACTTTCCTCGGTGGTGCAATGATTCAGATCTTTGCTTGCAAGGGAAAAGGAGGTTTAATAAGGGTCCTGCAGTAACCTTAATCTAAATAAAAGACTAAAGCGGATGCAGCCAACGTCGAGAGTGTCACCCTAGACTCTAGAACCGGAAGACAAGTCTGTCTCACGACGTTTTGGACACTGCTTCTAGGCCCTCAGAATTCTTTTTGAAGATGTATCCTTGTTTGGAACGAGCGGTCCTAAAGGATGTCAAAAGGAGTCTAAACCTTTGTCTGTTTCGATGTTCAGGGTTTCAAGTTTTTGAAGCCAGAACGACTCGGCATGAATATCATGACGCCATAACCAGGTTGGCGTAAGCAGCACTGTGCTATTAGCCGGGCGGTGTAAGTGACGAGGCACTTGTTACCTTTTGGTGTAAGCATCATGGTATTTTACTCCTTGGTTCTTCGTTTTGTTTGAAACCCTAAACAGGTAAACGGGCAAAGGTGTAGAAAAACTTCTGATTTCCTAAAGTCCCGTTGTAAAGGACTTAAAAGATGATAACGCGCACCATCGAAGTACACGACTCCTCATCGGGCCATAACAATGTCCTACTAAGTCTGAAGACAGACTCGGAACAGATTGAGAACCTAGGAGCCATCCTAGACATGCTTCTACGCTGAACGAGATGTATGTACAGTTCATGTGATAAGGGAAGCAGTAACACGTAGGCATTTAGAGGGTTAGATGCAAGTAGACCTTAACCTGTGGGTACCTGTCCTAATTGGGAGAGTTCTAATGCTTTGTATATGCAAAAGGCCGGTTTTGGTTTGTAACAGGTTCCTCGGACTAGGGCCACAGATATACCTTCCGTTACCCGCGTTTTTCGCAGAATAACAGTCGAACGGTAGCATGACCCATCATCGTCGAAG
Organism: Rhododendron henanense subsp. lingbaoense; assembly: GCA_020567845.1. Lineage (NCBI taxonomy): Eukaryota > Viridiplantae > Streptophyta > Magnoliopsida > Ericales > Ericaceae > Rhododendron > Rhododendron henanense. Next base: position 22,759,844 of record CM036317.1, on the reverse strand, counting down.
GTTGTCGGTCATTCGGGGTCCCCGGGCTCCGGTAAACCGTGCCGGATTGCCAAAACGATCCAACGAGGCTTATCCCACATCGATGCAAATGAGGTGCTAAAATTTTGTTAAAAGTGGAAGAATCACAGAGTCGTAAAAGCGCCTTTTCAAATTTGGCTCACTTTATTTAGTCCATCTTTAGGAGAAACTACGCAAGTGAACAATCGAAAAAGCCCCAGATTAGAACGGCCGGACACGAGGTCCTGTTAAATCACCGTTCCAACCTTCGGTAGCGCGAAGCTCACCGTTTTGCCAAGCTTTTAAGGGATTGTGCCCAAACGTATTAAAGCCTAAGTGTGAATTAATATTGGTTCGATTTATCCCCAGCAGAGTCGCCACTGTGGGCAGCATGCCCTCGGAAAAAGGATTCCGTTCCTTTCGCCATTGCGGCCCTTTTTTGATAATCGAGGGAGCGCGAGCGCCGGTGGCGTGCGCTCAAAAATACAGAGTCGCCACTTGAGTTTTGAAGGTCCGACACTCAAGGAACCGTATTTCGAAGCACCTGCCGCGCTGTTTGTTTTGAAAAGTGAAGGAAACCAGTCCGTCATAACCATATCTGGGTTCGGGAGCCAGGTTACGAGAGGGGAAGGGTTTTATGGCACCCCTCTCGCCCAATCCGGAGATCGGTCTCTACTTAGGCGCTTTTATGAAAACATTTGTGATTCTTCCTCTTTTAATTGATTTTAGCCAATTAGGGCGGGGGAACAGTTAATCGGGGATTAAAACTGTAACACTTTGCAAGATGTGATCAAATAATGGCATGGACTGATAGTATTGACGATTAGTAAGTGGAACGACCTCGAGACAGTGATCAGATGCCAAAATCAGGCTCGGGGCAGATTAGTCTTGCACGATGACCAACTTGCATGCCTGGGCAGATCTGCATGCAAGTCAACCATCGCGCGAGACACACTGACTCTCGCGCGAGTATGTCATCTCACCACAGTCCCTAAATCATCCCCTTCTGGGCTCTGGAAGGACCAGTGCACACCCAGGAAGCAAACCAAGCAGTTTATGGGAAGGCTGAAAATACTAATTATTACACCATACTCCAAACAGGAGCCAAATGGGATAAAATACAACCCCTAAACAGTGGGGGTATCAAATCAGAGGCCAAGGGCCTAGTTGCCCATGCAAGGGCCACCCATGGAAATCAGAGGACTGTCGCGCGATAGAGAGTGACTCTCGCGCGACACTCCTGACTGGACTTCCAGGAATTGCTTTGCATGCTTGAGGTCCTGAGACAGATTCAGGGGGTCCCAAAGGCATTCCAAACTATTTGAAGCAAATGAACAAGCTACTGTATTTTGTTTGGCATGCATAACAGTGATCTAAAAATCAAAGTAAGACACAATAAACATAAATACACTGCAAAACAGAAAAGGGCTAGCTTCCCTTCCCCACAAGGTCCATTCTCTTGCTGACACAAGTGTCGCGCGAGCATATGGGACCATCGCGCGAGGGTTTAATAGCCACGAATTCTTGTAACTCTGTTGGCCTTAGGGCCAGGGCATGGTATTGATTACCAGCCTTGGTCCTGTCAGCCCCCCTCAGGGATCAAAACAGAAACATGTTAAATGTTATACCTTTGCTTGGAAAGGGTTTGGGAATAGATGAAATTGATTGACGTGGCCTTGCTACCAAGTATGTATGAACACACTAGGTTCAGAAGATTATGAAGTGGTTTTTGGGGTTAGTGACTTTGTGCTAGCTAGTATAAGACTTGTGAATCAACCAAAGAATTTCTTAGTTAATTTTTTGGAACCCTTCACATGGAAGACCAATGGGGGTATTTATAGGGAGAGAGTAAGGCTTGGTTAGGGGCCAAACAAGCCCTTAGTACCAGCCACTAAGGCTGGTCACAACTTGGTTGTGAGGCTAGCCAACAAGGTGAGAGAGTGGGTGGGAGTTTCATGGGGCTAGAGCCTGCCAGCACGCCGTTCAGCTGAGGAGAACGGGGTTCCAGCCCATGGGAACCCATGTGCCAAGCAATCATCACCAGTCCAGCTGGATTCTGTGAAAGGGACAGGAGGGAACCATCGCGCGACGGTCTAAGAGTGTCGCGCGAGGGTCAACAGTCAACAGTTTGACTTTGACTACACGTGGCAGGCTGAGTGCCGCGCGAGCGACACAAAGGCTCGCGCGAGGGTCAACTCTGGCTCAGGGTTTGATTGAAGGTTCAGAAAGGTTTGAAAGGTTCAAACAAGGTTTCTAAGTGTTCCAAGCCCAATCCATTCCCAATCCAAGCTCTGTTTGATCCAATTTCATCATCGGGGAAACAAGAAAACCGTAAAAATAAGTAAAACGATTGGGAGACCCAGATTGGGGTGTCTACACTTCCACTCAGACGATGGGGAGGAGGAGCGCCTGACGCTGACTCCTTGCACGACCCCGCTCTACACTTTGCCAGTCGGAGCTTCACAGGTATTTTCAGCTTCCTATGTTAGCTTTCATCACTTCGCATTGTATCCTTGCTTTAGATGTTTGTAATGCTTGGCTGTTCCACAGGTGCCTGCCGAGATAGTGCAGGAATGGCTTCGCGCCTATCAGAGCACAGAGGTTTTGGTTCGGAGACAGCACCGTAGGATCCTCGAGGTATGACTTTCTTCATGAGCTTTTATCTGCTATGCATTATCCCTTGAGTCTGAATGTTTATATCTTCCTTGGCTGCAGCTTGAGGCTGAGAGAGTACCGGCTGCTGAGGGGAATGTGGAGACCAGCGAGCAGCCTTTGCCTTCTTCTCAGAGATCGCCTAGTTTTTAGGGCCTTTCTTTTCCCTGTTCATAGTTAGTAGGCAGAAACTATATTTGTATAGCAAAAGCAATCACAGCAACGGTTTTATAAACAAGTTTTTGAGAGATGAGAAATGCTTTTCCTGCCCCTAAATGTCTTGAGTTTGCATGCGATAGTCAGAACATGTCTTTTCGAACAAGTTTTTGCTGATAGATAGTTAAAAATGTTTGGCCGAAGAATCGATCACTCGGCCGAAAGATCTTTGTCGCGGCCGAGGTATTGATTGTTCGGCCGTTACATCTATTTTCCCAAGGAATATAGGTTTTGCTCTAGCCAAGTGGCATCCTGTTTCATATCCTTTCCTATGCTTAGTCTTTGATTTGCTGTCTCTTGCCTTTGCCATGCTTCTCAGTCTGATTGCCAAACTTTAAGAGTATTTTGAAGGATCATACCCATTGCGTTGACGACTTTTGGGTTAGAGAGGATGAATTGTAATTCTTACGTGTCTTTGTTTTTGCCAATTCCTTGGAAAATGACTAACTCATCTTTTGCGAGCTCAATACGCAGGTTTAGCTATGCCTATCATTGAGTACAATCATGTTGATGTTTTCCTCTCTCCAAATGTTTAGGCCGTATCTCAACGCGAGACTGCCTACGTATCCCAATCAAGGAATCAGGCCTTTTACGTAGTTCCAAGATCACCACCTTTGTGGGTTGGGTTTTCACTCTTGGTTTTTTCTTTCTTTCATGCTCTAAGTTTTGCCTAGGTTACCTGATAGAGGTTGAGTCCCTAGCGAGCTTTTCAAATGCCTTGACTTTTGCCTAGGCTGTGTTTTTTGTTTTTTTCTTGTCCTAGCAGGCTCTGCTCTTACTTTTGCTTGGGTGTATAGGTTGCCCAACGAGCATTCTTCTCTCAAGAGGTTTTGTGTTTTGGAGAGGAATCTGATGGAGATGTTTTTATGAATCTCCTTGTTGTCTTTGTACTTTCACAATGGGCAAGCTAATCCTAAGTGTTCTCACGGAGATAGCGTCTTCTTCCTGGGTTTTGATAAAAACCTAGTCCTAAGTAATTAGAGTTCATCCTTTCCTTCCTTTTTGTCGGGGACACAAAGGTTTTGATCCCTTCGAATTCTTTCTTTGTTTCGGCAATGAGAGTATAGTGCATGGCAATTGCAATTTAGAAATTTGGATTTAGATAAGCATAATCCGGAAGATGAAAAAGGAATTCTCTTTGTGGAAATAAAATGCCCAAACAGGGGCCCAAAACTCGTTCTAGTTTATTTAAAGCAAAAACAATGTTTTAACGTTTCTTATTTGCCATGTTGTGACTACTCAGCTACTGCAGCATGTCGGGGTCATTTCCTTTGTCTTTTGCAACTTTGTACTCTTTCCCACCCTCTTCCTTGCCAAACAGAGCCTTTGAACCGGGTTCCTCCTTTGCGTGATGGCTACCTCCTTGAGCCATGAGTAATCCCCAGATGGATGTGTCGGCAGGGAACTCCTTTTCTCTTTCCTCATTGATTGCGTGGTCATCAGCTATTTCCTCCTGATTGAATAGTGATGTTAAGGAGGTTTCATCGAGCGGATCATTGCACTCTCCTTCCATTTTATCAAAGTCGCTTTCTCCTGTTTTATAGGGTTCTGCGTACATGAAATCTAGATCTTCTCTTTCCTCTATCCATTGACTATAGTCGCACTCATCATAAGGGTTGACCCACGGTTGCATTTGAAACTCCTCTACTTTCTCAATGAGATTGACTGTCTCCCAAACAATGAGCGGTGTTGGAATCTTGGGACGGTTGATGCGTACCACTATTTGGGCAGGCTCGAAGCGAGCGTGCCTTCTCATCATGATGACCCTTTCTTTCTCCTTCTTCCTATTCTCAAACCAGATACTAAGCCATTTGTCATCTTCTACAAATAGAATGTCTAGGTCCTCCAAATTGTGTTTCGCCCAAGAGTGTTCCTTCCACTTCCTTAGCTTTTCCTCCTTTGCCTGATCTTTGCTACTTATGTCGGACATATCAATGTCGATCACTTCTGACTGATTGGAATCATTATCCTCCTCCTCTTCCATCATGAAACACTCGTCCTCCTTGGGGAAGGTTAAGGCAGGTTTGGTTTGGTTGTCTTGGATAATGTATTGGCTGGGATTGTATGCGGGGTTGTGAGAGAGATTTATGAGATTGATATTTCGAGGTGGCGGCTCAGCATTGTGAGTAGGGAGTTGGTTGGCTTGCCCATCAGGTTTTGGTGGCTTTATGGTTTGACTATCAATAAGGTCTTGAATGTCGTGACGAAGACGCATACAATTGTCTGTTTCGTACCCAGGATGTTGGTGGTAGGCGCATTGTTTGTTTGGATCATGGTTTGGACCGTAAGGCGGCGGAGGAAGTGGCTTGTTTAGAGGTTTGAGATGCCCTTGACGGCTGAGAATGGTTAAGGCTTAGGATAAGGTCATGTAGAGAGGATCAAAGTTACGACGAGGTCGACTTGAGCTTCGGGATGGGCTAGTTTGGAAAGGGTCTTGAGATAAAGAGCCAAGGGCATTTACGGAGGCATGAGACGTACGGCTAGAGAAGGTTTTCTTAGGTGGAGGAGTGGCCTCTTCTTTTCCAATGAGTCCTAGCTTAATTCCATCTTCAATTTGCAACCCAGTGGCATGCAAGCGTTTGAAATCGGTGATAGCCTGTGTGTAAATATGCCTGAGATATTTGGGTTGCAAATTTTTGACAACTATCCTCACTTGGTCTTCCTCGGAGGGACGGTTCTTCATCTTGGCGGCCTTTTCCCTCCATCTTGCCACAAAGGTGGCAAAGTCCTCATTGGAATCCTGTTTGGTCATTTCCAAGTCTCGAGTTGTTAGTTCAATTTGGACGTTGTATGCATATTGCTTGACGAAAGCATTGGCGATTTCTGGCCAAGTTTGATAATGTACAAACTCCAAAGTAAGGAACCAGTCGAGAGCACTTCCGGTGAGGGTTCGCTGGAACAACTGGGCGATGAGCTCGTCATTCAAGCCCATCGGCTTCAGGGTGTTGATAACATGGCGAACATGACTGGTAGGATTGCCAGTTCCATTGAACTTCTCGATGTTGGGCATCTTGAAATTCTCAGGCAGCTTGGATTCTGGGAAGAGGCAAAGTCCCTCGAAATCCAGAATTTGATCCCCTTGCGAACGAGCCAAGGCTTGTTTGATTTCCTTGACTTGTTTGGTCAACTCAGGACTTTCTGCCAATATCACTTTATGGGGATTCTTGTCTTCCATTGACTTTTCCTCATCTTCAGCATCTCTAGCTGCCTTTTCTGCCAGTAGTGCAGCGATTTGAGCTTGGAGGTCGGCAATAGTGGCGTCGTTGTCTGCCATGGAGGTAGAAGGGTTGCTTGACGAAGCTTGAGATTTAGTGAATGTCGGGGTCCGTTGAGGAGATGACCGGGAAGTTTCTGAGAGCGATCGGAACCGTTGTGGTGAGGGTGTTTTGTCAGATGAGGATGATAGACGGGAGGGTTGCAGAGACCTTTGTTTGGCGTAGCTTCGGGTGTTATAAGAGTACAAAGTTGGCTGTGGTTGCTTCTTTGATTTACCTATTGTGCCTGCTTGAAAAGTAGAATACCTGGAAGTCAGTATTTCGCCTGTGTAGGGTTAGGATTTGGGCTAAAAATCCCAACCCTTCTGCACAGAAAGAGTTAATTACAACAACAGATGGTACAAGGTGTGAGGAAGAACTTTTGCAAGTAGAATGCAAGTAGGTTCCTAGCCTGTAGGTTCCTGTCTTAGTTTGATAAGTTCTATGGCTTTCTAAAGCATGCAAGGTTTTCGGTAGTTTCAGGGTGCTCCGTTGTCAAAGGGCACCAATCCTCTCACCAGCCCATTATAGTCGGCGATTGGGTGATTTCCTTTTTGATATACCACTAGGTACGAGTGACTGTGGAGTTTGCTGGAACCCCCAACATAGCCCGTGTCATGCCGGGATATCAGGTGAACTCAACGGGTTGCCCGCTCGATGCATATGATAAATGAATTAAACAAGTCATGTATTAGTCTTATGTTGAACTTTCTGGTTATGGCTCTCATATCCCCAGCGGAGTCGCCAAAAACTGTAGACACCTCCCAAGTGGGGCATCGCCATAAAGATTGATCACGTGTGTTTGCTCGATTGGTTGCTCGCTTCATAAACCAAAATCATGGACATTCCCATGGCTAGGAACATCGCCACATGATAACGGTTATCATCAAATAGAGTCGCTACCCAGTTTATTAAAACTAGGAAAACAGGTAGAGATTCTGGATACGGGAGCCAAAAAGTACAATGAGGGGAAGGTGTTAGGCACCCCTCTTTGCCCAGTCGTGAGACTGGCCCATAATCATTCAACATAAGACATGTAGATGCTTTGTTTAATTCTAACACATAGTCTGTTTAATTATTCCTTTAAACAGTAAGCAAAGTGAGCCAATGCGATAATTGAAGCATGCATTAGAAAGCAGAAAGGCAAACAAAATGTCCCAGGGAAATGGATCCCGCGACCGGTGAATGGATGTCACGGCCGAGGGATCCTCCTGGTTTGATATACCGGCCGAGGGATCGAAGCCCCGGTCGGTGTTCTTCCTCACACCAGACAGAAAGATTAACGGATAATCAAAATGCTACGGTTAATTAGAAACACAGTAAAATAGACGAACCAGAGGCCGTTGGGCCTCACCACCTTGATCCCTCAGTTGCTTGATTGCTTTGGATTGGGCGTGATTGATTGATTGCTTGGTCGAGAACCCTAGAGTTAGGGTTTGAACTTCGGGGTTTGATCGCCGGATTGACGGTTGCCTTCGGGAGGTTAGGGCTTTTGAAGTATGGGATTGAGGGAGTATTTGTGCAGAGTTTCGAGGTTTGATTGAGTGTGTAGGTATCTCAATTTCTGTATTTATTTCGGAGCCCAAAGGCTCCTTTATATAGGCATAGGGATGACTCACTCCGGCCAATCAAATCACGAGATGGCAATTGCAATTGCAATGCATCTCTAACTCTACATCGTGATCTCCGAACGTAGCCCGAACGCATCGGAAAGGTAGTGTAGTTGGATCAAACCAAACGTCTGACAGAACGTTCCAGAGTCTGGAAAAAGGTCGATCTGGCGGCCGAGCAATAGATCACACGGCCGAGGAATTGATCTCTCAGGGAGATTTTGCTGGCAACAGGTTGCTCGGGTGAGGGATTGATGTTATGGCCGTTAGATCGATGTTACGGCCGTCAGATGGATTCTTCTAGGCTTCTGTATTTCTGTCTGAAAGGCTGTATGGCTTTGAATTGGGTCCTCTAAGTGGTCAAAGTTCTCACCGAAAGTCCTAAGGTCCTCAAAGAAGCAATCATCAATCGTTATATCCACTTCATCATCGGGATTGTCCCAAGGTGGGACTTGAAATAATCGTTAGGCCAAATTGGGGTGTCTACAGTAAGTAAAGTGGCATCACGGCGTCGTTTTCCTTGTTATTCCTTATTCTCCGTTGAATCTTCGATTAGGCATTAGTCAAGAACTTAGTAATATTCTGATTTCCCAAAGTCTCCATGTTCTAAGGACTCATGTAGTTTAGACAACGTACACCGAGGTGCACGACTCATCATCAGGCCTCGGCAACCTTCTACAGACCGTGCGAGCGAGATTAAAAGCGCAGGACTCAAAAATGAACGGACAGCATGACGGCATGACATGCATGGTGAGATGCAGAAAGCAGCAACATGAAGACAGGATATAGCACATTGTCCTACCCTGCGGGTCCCTGTCCTAGTTTGGAAGGTTGTATTGCTTTCTAAACACGTACAAAGGCCGGTTTTGGTTTGAAAGAGGGTTCCCCAGACTAGAGTCAAAGTATACCTCCCACTATTGAGCGTACACCCAATAATGGTACAAACGGTAGGGATGACTCATCACGGTCGAGGGTTGCTGAGCATTCCGGGATTCCCCATCACCGGCAAGCCGGGTAGGATTGCCGAAACACAACAGCGGGGTTGCACAAGATATATACAAGAAATAAACAATGAAACAAAATCCTTTTGAAAATCCCACAAACGTTTTTCAAGCTTGGCTCACAAGTTTAATTGATATTTAAGAAAAGCAGGCCGTTTTATCAACAAATCAACTTTTTCTCAAGTATTAATTAAACTCTCCCCAGCGGAGTCGCCACTGTGGGCTACACGCCTGAAAAATGAAAAGTTCGCTTTGCTCTTTTGTATTTTCCCACCGCTTTGAAGAGAAATACGCCGTTTGAAGAGTCGCCACCCGGATTTGCGGTATATCACCCGAGAAACCGTTTTGTTTGGAAAACCATTGATTTGAAATTGAAAACCAGAGATCAGTTTCAAGGGTCCGGAAGCCATGTTACGAGGGGGGAAGGGTTTTACGGCACCCCCCTCGCCCGATTTGAAATCGGTCTCTACTAAACGTTTGTGGGATTTTTCAAAGGGGTTTTGTTTCGTTAGATCATTTAGCAAGTATCCACAATTATAACAGGTAAGAAGTGCATGCATGTGCAGTTGTACAGGGGGAAGTGAAATGATGGAGTAACGGTGAGCAAATGCATGAATGACAGAAAAGTGGAATCTGCCACTGACTTCACTCTCGAGCGCTCGAGATCAGTCCCGAGCGCTTGGGAGTTCTGACGCTCAACCTGCAAGCTTTGTTAGCACAGATAGAATAAAATGCTAAAACTGGAAACTGAAATGATATTAAGTACACTACTGGCTCAGCAGAGGATTTGAAAGACTGGAATGAATCTTCAATCTTTCAGATCTTGCGTCCCTGCCTTAATAAGACTAAATCTACAAATTTAAAAGAGCAACAGGACACACTAATGCATGCAGAGACCAGATAACACAGCAGACTGGAAAATGGGAAGCAATGGCATGCATGCACTCCCGAGCGCTCTGGAATGGTCTGGAGCGCTTGGGAGTGAGCTGCATGTCAACTTACTCTTAAACAGGAAATGGCACTGATTTGACATGAAAACACCCTTGTTTTCATGTTTCTCTGAAATGAATGATTCTTTTAACTTTAAACAAAAGGGGCCTTGTTCACACATGAAATCTTTGTGAGAAAATGGTTCTGTTTTAGGGAAAAAGGCTTTCTGTGCATGCATGCCAAAATGAAACCATTTCTTTTAATATTTCACATCATTCCCAACCTACTGTGTCACAAGGGGCCATGCATGAAACTGGGAACAGTCCCAAGCGCTCAGGAGTACTCTCGAGCGCTTGGGAGTGGTTCCAGTAAGGGTTTTGTGAAAACATTTTCTTGTGCCCCATTGCTCTTGTTTTTACACTAGGGTCTCCCAACCACGCACCCAGTATTGAAAACTGGGTCAGGCTGAGAGACCCCCCTCAGAAGGGATGAACAGCCCTTTAGTTGTGATCAAAGGTAAGAGTTCTACCTTTTCCTTGAACCTTGCCCCTTGGAATGGCTTTGAAATGTGGATGAAGAGAGGAGAGTGCAAGAAATCAGAAGGGTAACCTGGATTTCTTGCCCTTTTCCTTGGTGATTTGCAAAACCTTTGAAGTTTGGAAGGTGTGTTTGGAGGTTTTTGGTCTTTAGCTAGAGAGAGAAAGAGAACAGAGAGTAAGGGTTCTGTGGGATGAATTTTTCGTCCCCCTCTCTGCTGAAAAACCAGTTATATTTATAGGCCAAGTCATCAAATGGTTTTTGAAATCAAATGGTTTTGATAAAACATTTTTTTTAAGGGAAAATCTTTGGCCTGAATATCTGCCACCAGAGGTTGAGTGTGGACCGAGCCATCGGCGGGCTCAAGGTGGTTATAATGATGAGTAGCATGGTGAGTGGGTGATACTGCCATCCATTGGGCAACAGAATAGTCTCGAGCGCTTGGGATCACTCCCGAGCGCTTGGGACCTCACTCTCGAGCGCTCGAGAAAGAGCCAGGCCAGAGGTTTTGGAAGATGATTTTGAGCGCTTGGGATTGCTCCCAAGCGCTTGAAAATGCTTTTTACCATTTTTAATCCCTCTTCAAATCTTTCAAGGAGCAAAGTTCTGATCGGTACCAGGCTTGTTTCAATCCAAAGTTATCATCGGGGAGCCTCCGGGCCACAAATCAAGGAATTTTGAAAAGTCCAAATTGGGGTGTCTACACCCACCATCTCAACTGGCTCGAAGCCGTAAACAATCAACTCTCAACTGGCCCTACGCCGCCCCAATCATAAAGATATCATCTATTCTCAACGCCTGTACTTTGAATGCTCAAAATCTAACATTTTGAAAGCTCGAAGCCCTTCGAATGCCCAAACACTGTGTACTGGATGCTCAAGTTCTACATTTGAATGCGCAAGCTCTACGTTTGGATGCCCAACCACTGCATACTGGATGCTTGAACTTGATGTTCGAATGCTTAAGGTTTATACCTTGAATGCTCGAAGCTCTTCGAATGCCCAACCACTGTGTACTGGATGCTCAAGTTCTACACTTGAATGCTCAAGCTCTACGCTTGAATGCCCAACCACTGCGTACTGGATGCTCAAAGCCTGTACTTTGAATGCTCGAATTCTGCCGTCCGAATGCTCGAGCTCTACGCTCTGAATGCTCAAGTCCGGAACTTGATAGAAGCTCTAAGCTTAAATCAACACACACGCACGGGCCCGTGCACATTTGCAGCAATTGCATCACCATTATCACATCGAGTCTGCATCTGCTCATATCTAACAACCATCATCACACATATACACTCTGCATATCTCTCATGAAACAGGTCAACCCTGTAATCAACCGGCTCTACGCCTCGGTTTTATTGATCGGTCCAGTACCTCGATCCTTTGGCTCTATGCCAACTTATGATGAGAAAGCTCTGTGACAGACCATCAGAATGCAACCAGCTCTACGCTTTGGTTCAAACACGTCAAGCTCTGAACTCCGACACCTCAGGCTCTCGCCTTATGATCAATACCAGCTCCGCGCTTCGGTTCCATCAAGCTCTAAGCTCACCTCAGGCCCTCGCCTCAAGACTGCAACAGGCTCCACGCCTCAATCCAATCTCCTCAGGCCTCATAAACCACAGCAGGCTCTACGCCTTAGTTCTATCACCCCAAGCTCTCGCCTCATGACTACAACCGGCTCCGTGCCTTGGTTCCCTCATCCTAAAGCTCCATGCTCCAGTTACTGGCCTTGCGCCCCCATATCCCAAAACAAACCGGCATTCGATTCATCCCCAGCAGATGGCTTGGATTCCACCCCAATTACATCAATTCCTTCCAGCTCATTCGCAAGGATAGGCTACTCTACCGAGCTCCTCTCAGTCAAAGTAAGGATGATCAAGAAAAGCAAACGCACCTGCCGTGTACTGATCTACCCCAAAATACTAAGAAAGCTCTCCGCAAAAATTCCCCCAGCAGCCCCGCGCTCCTTCAACTATCTTCCACCAAAACCCTGGCTCAGTCTAATGATTATTTCAAGTCCCACCTTGGGGACTATCCTGATGATGAAATGGATACAGTGATTGCTGATTGCCTTCTTACGAACCTTAGGACTTTCGGTAAGAACTTTGAGCCACTTAGAGGACCCAATCCAGAGCCATACAGCCTTTCAGACAGAAATACAGTATCCCAGGAGAATCCATCTGTCGGCCGTGACATTGATCTCATGGCCTTAACATCGTTTCTTCACCCGAGCAACCTGTTGCATGAAACTCTCCGTGAGAGATCAATCCCTCGGCCGCAAGATCTATCCTTCGGCCGCCAGATCCATTGCTCGGCCGCCAGATCGTCCTTTTTCCAGATTCTGGAACGTTCTGTCAAACGTTTGATCCGATCACAAAACCCTAGCAGCCAAATTCCGATGCGTTCGGGCTACGTTAGAGGATTGCCATGAAGAGTTAGAATCACACTCTAACTCTAATTTTGATCATGCATTTTAATTGGCCGGAGTGTGTCATCCCTATGCCTATATAAAGGAGCCTTTGGGTTCCGAAATTAAGAAGTTAACACACCACGATCAGCCACGAAACTCTGCAGAAACACTCTCTCAAACCCTCTCTTCAAAAGCCCTAACCTCCCGAAGGCAGCCATCAATCCAACGATCAAACCCCGAAGTTCAAACCCTAACTCTAGGGTTTTCAAAGAAGCAATCAATCAATCGCAATCAAATCCGAAGCAATCAAGCAACTGAGGGATCAAGGTGGTGAGGCCCAACGGCCTCTGGTTTGGTCTATTTACTGTCTTTATGCTTAATCGTAGCCTTTTGATTATCTGCTAACTTTTATGTCTGGTGTGAGGAAGAACACCGACCGGGGCTTCGATCCCTCGGCCGGTACATAAATCCAGGAGGATTCCTCGGCCGTGACATCTATTCACAGGCCGCGGGATCCATTTCCCTAGGACAGTTATGTTTTATTCAGCTTTCTAATGCATGTTTCAATTACAGTCTTGGCTCACCATTAACTGCTTAAAGGCTAAAAATAGACTACGTGCTAGAATTAAATAAAGCATCTACATGTCTTATGTTGAATAACTATGGGCCAATCTCACGACTGGGCAGAGAGGGGTGCCTAACACCTTCCCCTTACTGTACTTTTAACTCCCGTACCCAGAATCTTTATCTATTTTCCTAGTTTTAATAAACTAGGTGGCGACTCTGTTTTGATGATAACCGCTATCATGTGGCGATGTTCCTAGCCATGGGAATGTCCACGATCTTGGTTTATGAAGCAAGCAACCAATCGAGCAAACAACGATCAATCTGTATGGCGATGCCTCGTTTGGGAGGTGTCTACACATCAGAGTCGCCAAAAACTGTAGACACCTACCAAATGGGGCATCGCCATACAGATTGATCATGTTTGTTTGGTTCCACTTCATAAACCAAAATCGTGGATATTCCCTTGGCTAGGAAAATCGCCACACGATAACGGTTATCATCAAAATAAAGTCGCCACCTAGTTTAGAAAAACTAGGAAAAACAGACAGAGATTCCGGGTACGGGAGCCAAGGGTACAATAAGGGGAAGGTGTTAGGTACCCTTCTTTGCCCGTGAGACTGGCCCATAATCGTTTGACATATGATATATACTTGCTTTATTTAATTCTAAACACATCATCTATTTATTAACCTTTAACAGCTGATATGGTGAACCGAGACAGTAATCGAAACATGCATCAGAAATAAACAGAATAAAACAGACTGTCCCAGGAAAATGGATCTCGCGGCCGGTGAATGGATGTCATGGCCAAGGGATCCTTCTGGATTATCGGCCGTAGGATTGAAGTCCCATTCGATGTTCTTCCTCACACCAGAACGGACAGTTAATTAGGAAATCAAAATACTATGATTTAAAGTACAAGAACTAGAAATAAATCAAACCATAGGCCCCTAGGCCTCACCACCTTGATCCCTCAGTTGCTTGATTGCTTCGGATTGAGGGTGACTGACTGATTTTGCTTCTTGAAACCCTAGGGTTAGGATTTGTACTTCGGGGGTTTGATCGTCGGATTGCGGCTGCCTTCGGGAGGTTAGGGCTTTTGTAGGGGAGATATGAGAGAGTATTTCTACAGAGTATTATGGCTTGAGAGGGTGGATTGTGTTCTTAATTTCGGAACCCTAAGGCCCCTTTATATAGGCATGGGGTGACATCACTCCAACCAATCATAATGCATGAATTAATAGGAAGTATATATGCACAAGATCTCTTTTCATAATCTCCTTTCGTAACCCGAAAGAATCAGAATTTGGCTACTAGGGTTTTGAGCACAGATCAAACGATTGACAGAACATTTGAGAATCTAGAAAAAGGACGTTATGGCGGCCGAGGGATGGATCTGGCGGCCGAGGGATGGATTTGGCAGCCGAGGAATGGATCCGATCAGCCGAGGAATCAATCTCTCAGGGAGATTTTCAGGCAACATGTTTCACGGGTGAAAGAATGAAGTTGAGGCCGTGAGATCAATGTTACGGCCGACAGATAGATTTTCCTAGGATGCTGTATTTCTGTTTGAAATGCTATATTGCTCTGGATTGGGTTCTCTAATTGGCTAAAAGTACTTACCAAAAGTCCATGCGTTTACGAGAAGTCAATCAGCAATCACTGTATCCATTCATCATCGGGATGGTCCCCAAGGTGGGACTTGAAATAATCGTTAGGCCAAATTGGGTTGTCTACATGTATGGGGGGCTATATATAGGAGAATAGAAGTGTGAGAGAGGGGTAAACCAGCTGGTTTGACTTGCCACCAAAGTCTCCTCTCATTAATGAGAGGGGGAAAAGGTGATGGGAGGGGTGTGAGACATCCTCTTGCCCGAACCCTGCTGTATAGACGAATAGAAGGTTCCAAAATGCCCCAAAAGTCCTCTGATCATGGCAAAAATAGGCTGAAAAAAGGTGATGGGACAAGGCTAGACCAACGCGCGCTAGTCCAACTGCCCCTGCCCTGGTCAATGGTCAAAACTGACTGTTGGCCAACAAGTGGCACATGGATCAACGCGCGCTGGTTTTGAACCAATGCGGGCAAGTAGGGCTTTGGTTATGATTAAAAGGGTATCAAACACTCAAAACTCAACCACTTGACATTCCCGGGGTGTTCTCGATCTGTTTCATCATTGGGGAATAAAAAACCGAAAGTAAACTAATCTGGAAACTCAGATTGGGGTTTCTACAATAGCCCCTTTTTTTATGGAACTTGGAGCACCATTAACTTGGTGCAAGTAACGTCAAAGATTCTAGACACCCCGCAAAGGCTATCCAGTCTTCGAGAGCAAAGTAGAATACCGTTCGATGAATTGACGAGGACGGACAAACCATCGTTGCGGATTGAATAGATGAGGATGAGTGAACAGTCGTTGCGAATTGCATAGATGAGGACGGGCATATCGTTGTTGCTACGGATAAAACTAGACGTGGCACAGATAGTTCCAACAACCACGGGTAGGTCGTGTGAGGTAGGTTAAATTCCATTTGTTGGGAATCATAGCCAATCTCCTTATCAAAGACCATCCGAGACAGAGCAATAAGGTTGTTGGAAGATGCGCTTAAGGCTAGACTGAAGTAGAGGGGGGCCGTTCGGGATGGGCAGACCGTCGTTGGAGACTAATTAGACTGGGACAAGAGGACCGTCGTTGTGGATTGAACAGACCGGGACAGGTGGACCGTCGTTGTGGATTGAACAGAACAGGATGGGCGAACTGTCGTTGTGGATTGAACAGAACGAGACGAGCGGACTGTCATTGTGGATAGAACAGAACTGGACGGGCAGACCGTCGTTGTGGATTGAACATAATAGGATGGGCGGACCATCGTTGTGGATAGAATAGAATAGGATGGGCAGACCGTCATTGTGGATTGAACAGAATGGGAGGACGGGCAGACCGTCGTTATGGATTGAAGAGAAAGGGACGGGTGGACCGTCGTTGTGGATTGAATAGACCGGCAGAGGAGACTATGCACCGATCTCACCAAGACATGGTATAAACAGTTCCAACAACCATGGGTAGGTCATGTCAGGTGGGTTAAATTCCATCTGTTGGGAATCAGAGTCAATCTCCTTATCAAAGACCATCCGAGACAGAGCAATAAGGCTGCTGGAAGATAAGCTTAAGGCTATACTGATTAAATTGGGACGAGCAGACCATCGTTGCTGATCGATTGGACGGGCAAACCATCATTGAAGTTGATTGGACAGCCATCATTGAAGTTGATTGGACAAGCGGACCATCGTTGAAGTTAGTCGAATGGGCGGACCATCGTTGTGGATTGATTGGATGGGCAGACCATCATGGATTTGGACAGGCGGACCATCGTTAATTTGGATGGGCAGACCATCATGGATTTGGACGGGCGGACCATCATTGGAGTTGCTTGGTCGAGCGGACCATCATGGAAGTTGGTTGGACGGGTGGACCATCATAGATTTGGACGGGCGGACCATCATTGATTTGGATTGGCAGACCATCATGGAAGTTGGTTGGACAGGCGGACCATCATAGATTTGGACGGACAGATCATCATTGATTTGGATGGGCGGACCATCATTGTTTTGGATGGGCGGAGCCGGTTGTACGCAGGAATGACCTGTTTCATGAGTGAAAGATGCAAAACATAGCATGTATATGATGATGATGACAACAATATGCAATAGATGCTTCCTAGATGTGAGTGCTTATGTGCATGGGCCCATGTGTATGTGTGTTTAAGCGCGGAGCTTCTTTCAAGTTCTGGACTTGAGCATTCAGAGCGCGGAGCTCGAGCATTTGGAAGGTAGAGTCCGAGCATTCAAAGTACAGGCTTTGAGCATCCAGTACACGGTGGTTTGGCATTCAGAGCGCGAAGCCCGAGCATTTAAAGTATGAACTTTAAGCATTCAAACACGGAGTTTGAGCATTCAGAGCGCGGAGCCTGAGCATTCAAAGTGCGGAGCTTTGAGCATTCAAGCGCGAAGTTTGAGCATCCTGTACACAATGGTTGGGCATTCGAAGAGCTTCGAGCATTCAAAGCATGAAACTTCGAGCATTCAAGCACGGGGCTTGAGAATAGATGAGCGCGGAGCTCAATGATATGTTGTTTGTTGTTGATTGGTGATTTCTTCCATCTTCCATCATTAAGGCACGGGGCCAGATCTTAGGGTATATGGGCACACGCCCCAATACTTGATATATTTTTTTCCTGCTTTCAATCAATTGATATACAATATGCAATGATAATGTATACTAAAATGAATGTACAAATTGAAGATGCAGGGGAGAACTAGGGCGGCTCCTAGGGGACGGACGACCACGACCGCCAGAGTTACACAGAGCAACACTGCCACCTCAGCCCCACCTCAAAGACACGTGAGCATTAGACGACCAGCGGCCGGAGGTGTGCAGTTGAGAGAGAGGCCCATAGAGAGGGTGGCTTGTGCAGAGGAGTCCTCAGAGACTCAAAGGAGGACTCTGAGAGAAAGAGACCTCGGTGGTCGAGGATGACGATGACGAGTTCGACAGCTGAGGACTACCATTGAGCCTCTTTACTTTACTGTCGTCTTTTGAGATTCGGGCCTGTGTACCCACGTAGATAGACTTTTGAGCGGGCCTGCGTGCCCAGTTGATATTAGACCTTAAGTAGGAGTAGCATTGGGCCTGCGTGCCCCTTTTAATTTCTGGGCGGATGTGCCCCATAGACATGCTTTTGACCAGTGAGCCCCTTGAATTTGATATTTGATTGTTGCTGGACTATGGATACTTTGGGTAGCAATATAAAACTTACATTTTCCAGTTTATTGATTCTCTTTCAAAATGTCTAAAATAATGCATAAACTAACCACAAATATCCAATTTGCATTGATGAACGAACTCAGCCGACACAAAGACACACATGGCCTACGTACCCACGTAGATAGACTTTTGAGCGGGCCTACGTGCCCAGTTGATATTAGACCTTAAGTAGGAGTAGCATTGGGCCTGCGTGCCCCTTTTGATTTCTGGGCGGATGTGCCCCATAGACATGCTTTTGACTAGTGAGCCCCTCGAATTTGATATTCGATTGTTGCTGGACTATGGATACTTTGGGTAGCAATCTAAAATTTGCATTTTCCAGTTTATTGATTCTCTTTAAAAATGTCTAAAAGAATACATAAACTAACCACTAATATCCAATTTGCATTAATGAACGAACTCAGTCGACACACAGACACACATACATGTACAGACTCGCCTAGCTCGAATGAAAGAGGAAGAGGAGTCCCAGGATATGACGTTGACCCTTAGACACGCGGAATATAATGACATTTTGGGCATTAATAGGCCAAAACTCAAACTAACCCCCAGAGGAAATTGGTGCTTACGTAAGGTCAAATACATATACAATGACCTGTACGAACAAACAAAATCGAGAAAAAACATCCCGGATTGAGGGACAGACCAAAAAAACTTGAAAAATGCCTCAAATCGAACATAAGACACAAAAGACGAGTCGTATAAGTCTCGGACTAAAACCGACACCTCCACACAATCACATTAGGTCCATATGACTTGTATGGCATGGCAAAACTTGGCAAATGCCCCCAAAATGAGATTTGAGGCACTGAAGCCTTGATTTGAACTTGAAATGGGCCGCCAGGGGTCCAAAACCTTCATTAGACGTGATATCCCGGATCCGATGCTTTGACACAGTAACATATACCCTTAGTGACTTGCTGGAATTGATGGAAGTGCCAGAACAAGCCTGGGATGGAAAATGGCACCTCGGAGCCAGAAGCAGACTATTGTTGTTTACTGCAGGAATTGCAGCAGCTCGCCCAAGTCTAGGACTAACGTGCGTCACTTTGAACTGGAGCGCATGAGTCTAAAACCAACGCGCATAACTGCAATTCTGCTATAGTTGCCCTTGCTTGATAGGTCTCCCTTTTGAAGGGAAAAGGCCTTGGATGTGAGGAGAAGTAAAAATCAGACAAGGCACCGACTGATTTCTCACTAGACTTCGCAAACTTAGAATAAACTGTGAGCTGTTAAGCCTCGCAAGCATTTTATTCTATTTTTCATGCCTCAAATGTTTTAAGGCTTTTGCTCAGCTTTGTAATAGAAATAGTAGTTTACAATAAAATTGAAAGACGAAGGGTTTCCCCCTTCTTATTCTCTAATGAAGCTTGTCTTGTTCTCAACCTTTGAGGTGCACCAAAACGTCAACCATGGATCAAGTTGATAGATTGAGACTGAACCTCGAGGAGAGGTTGCCTACGTATCCCTTTTCAAGGAATCAAGTCAAAACGTAGTTCGGGCCAAGGTTCACTCGAGTATTTTATCTCACCTTTCGACACTCTAATTTTTGCCTAGTACCGCCTTTTCAGGTTTTCGGTCTAGCGAGCTTTCGACTATTGCCTATTTATTTTTTCCTGGACTGCCTCCTTAGGTTTTCGGTCTAGCAGGCTGCTCTAACTTTTGCTGGAACCGCCCACCCTTATGGTTTTCAGCCCAACGAGCTTCTCTCATGGAAAGTAGCGCTTGAGTTGATCCAGGTTGACCAAAGTATTGAATTCATTGCTGTCGAGATCGATGAGTTTGGCTGCACCCTCAGACAGGATGGTTTTGTTAATGCCGGGCTCGGAACGCTTTGGTTGAAACTTCCCGCGGGGGTCGAATATCGGAGCACAGATCTCCTTGGTAACCATATCCCCCTCTGCTAGGTCTCGAAACTTCACCTTCTTGTTGAATGCATAGGCGATCCTTTGTTGATACCCTTGAACATGATATAAGGCACAGAGCCTTCTCTCATCAATGATGGCACCTCAAGCTCAATAGGAAGTACCGCCTCCATCCCATAGACTAGGGAAAAAGGAGTTGCTCTTGTTAAAGTTCGAATAGACGTTCGATACCCCCAAAGTGCGAGAGGTAGTTGCTCGTGCTAGTCCTCGGCGGACTCAGTAGTTTTCCTAAGGATCACCTCGACGTTTTTGTTTGCTGCTTCGACCGCCCCATTTGTCTGCGAACAATAGGCCGTTGAATAATGTACTTGGATCTTGAACTCGTTTGAACCATCCAAGGGTTTCCCTCATCTTTCAAGTTTATTGAAATTACTTCTTTTTATAGGCTGAGCATACCTTTCATCTTCCCTTACAATGAGGGAACGTATTTCCTTAGGGATGTCCCCATCGAAATCTATCCCTTCATCGTCAGGGTTGACACAGTTTATGTAAAAGCCAATGAAGTACTCAAAAATAGGATCACTCATTTCATAAAACCCTTCGAGGTTGCCAAGTACAGCAGAAGACTCAAACTTGAAGTAGAAGCTACGACGTGGAGGGCCAAGAGGCACAAACTCCAACTCGGAGCTAGATTTAGACAACTCAACGGACTCTGTGTCAGACTCGGAAGTGTCGTCAATGCAAATTAAACGCGGTTTGAAAATGCAATTTTTATAGGTACCTTTGGCTTCCATAGACGACGAGGTAGGATCCACAGGGGTATCAGGCCCAAGCATCAGCACTTTGGCTTCTCTAGCTTCTTCGACCAAACCTACTTGAGCGAAATCCTCAAATAGCAACTCCAAGCTCCCTTGATCAAAGGTCATCAGCCAGTTAATCTTCTCCTTTGATTGATTAAGCTTCCTCTTGAATTCCTATTTTGCAGGCTCCCCATCATTGTTAGACTAGGTGTAGGCAGCGAAGACTTCAAAACCAGGTAGCAAAACCTGAGTTTGATTGACTTGAGGGTAACGACAGAAACCCAACACTTGCAACTTGACCCAGTCATCAACCGGTGCTTTCCAATTATTAACTCCGCTTTTAATTCCACAACCTACGGCCTTCATGCTAACTTTAGGTTCAGATGGGACAGACACAATTGGTTTGGGTTGATTTTCTGGGATGATGTAGTGGTTAGGGTTGAATATAGTGGAGCTAGGGTTGATTTGAGTGGACGTGAGAAATATCTAGCTGACGTGTGGGTTGGAATTGTGTTGAGACATGGAGTTTGAGATAACATCGGGTTTTGATGGAGGTGGAGCTTCAACAATGCCATTGTTGATGAGATTTTGAATGACATGTCAAAGGCGGTAGCAAGCATCGGTGAGATGGCCAGGCATTTGATGGAAAACACAGTAGGCGTTTGGGTTGTGTGACGCCGAGAAGAAGGAGTTGGAAGGAGCAGCTTGATGAAGCCAGCTTCGAGGAGCTTCTCATAAACCGAGGACAAAGGTGCGGGGAAGTGGGAGAAAATCCTTGGTTGGGTTCTGCAACTGGGACGAGGGTCGGTGGAACTTTTACTCACTTCGCCACTATATAGTGTTGTGCTATCAATGGAACAAACTCTTTTGGCGTTGGGTTTGACCTCGTCAACATGCACGTCGTTCCTTTCACCACCGGTTTCAGACAAGGATCCAACATCCTCCTTCGAGTGAGTTCTAGCATCATGGAATGCTGCCAAGTCTTTGAACACGTTCAAGAGTTTCACTCTTGAGCATGGCTTGATTCCAACCGCAAGAGGGTGGTAGAATTGTGGAGGTTCTTCGATTTTGGCATCATCAGCATTTAGTCCTAGATCTGGATTCGACATGGCAGGGGCAAAAAAGTCAACTAGCCCTTGGACCAAAGTCATCTGCTTGTCCATTTTCTGGCTCATTTCCTGTAGAACCTTTTTCAGCTCAACCAGCTCTGTTTGCCCTGCCATTTGAGTTGATCGAAGAAGGTGGTATTGAAGGAGAGGAAAATGATGAACTTTCCAGTGAATCTGGCTTTGGAACTAACGGTGAACCTGCTGGTGATGCCGCTATGAATGACTGAGTGACAAGCTTTGCAAGCCTTTGAGATGGCCCCAGAAGACATTCCCAAGCAGGTTTGATTATTCCCTTTGGTGCTCTCCTCCTCGGTGCAATGACTTAGAGCTTTGACACCAAAGTAAACAAGAACTCAGTAGGGCTCCTGAAGTAGTTTATCTCTAAAAGAACAAGAGAATGCAATGTACACGTCGTCGTCGATGTCAACCCTAAACTCTACAACTAAAGACGAGTATGTCTCATGATGTTCAGATGCAGCAAAAATCCTCGAATTTCTTTTCGACGGTGTGTCCTTTGATTAGATAATTGTTTCTAAGAGATGTCAAAATAAACTAAGCCTTCGACTATTCTTTTTTTGAAGTTTCAAATTTGGACTCGGAACAACTCGGTAAGGATGACATGGCACCATAACTTGATGGCGTGAGCGGCACATCGCTGTCAACCAGGGCGGTTGTAAGTGATGTGGCACTTGTAACCTTTGATGATGTTAATGTCACAGCATCATCTCTTTGTTGTTCCTCATTTTCTGTTTGAATCCTCGATTGGGCATTAGTTAAGGACTTAGAAAGTTTTTGATTTCCAAAGTCTCGCTTGATCTAAGGACTTTGTAACTTGACCACGTGCATCATCGAGGTGCACGACTCTTCATCGGGTCTTACTGCGTCCTAGTAAGCATAAGGCAGACTTGAAAGAGAGACAACCTAAAGCCACCCTAAAACATGCTCCTACGCAGAACGGTAGAATGGTTTGAATGTATGTATGTACAGTGCATGCGATAAGGAAAGCGGTAACATATAGATAGGATATGGGGGTTAGATGCAAATAATCTTAACTTACAGGTACCTGTCTTAGTTTAGAGAGTTCTAATGCTTTATATATGCAAAGGTCGGTTTTGGTTTGAGAGGGGTTCCTCAAACTAACGCCAAGATATACCTCTCGCTGCAACGCGTAGCGCAGAGCAACGGTCAAACAGTAGAATGACTTATCATCGTTCAAGGTTGTTGGGCATTCGAGGACCCCAGGCTTCAGTAAACTGTGTCGGTTACCCAAAACATGCCAACGCGGCTAGCCAACATCAATGCAAGTGAAGATGCCAAAAGTTTGATTAATGAAATAGAATCGCAATGTTAATGAAATAGAATCGCAATGTTTGCAAATGCCTTTTAAAATGTGGCTCACTTTATTAATCGATACTTGGAGAAAACTACACAAGCGAACAATCGGAAAAGTCCCAGTCAAGATTGGTCATATACGAGGATCCTTTTTAATCACCATTCCATTCTTCAGCAGCACGAAGCTCACTGTTTTGACAAACTTTTGAAGGATTGTTCTCAAGTGTATTAAACTCTAAGTATAGACCAATGTAGAAAGTCCTCAGCAGAGTCGCCACTGTGGGCACACGCCCCAAAAATTGTCGGAGACAGATGGGTGCACCCCTTTTTAGCGTGCGAAACGCTCAATTCAGAGTCACCACTTGGGTTTGAAGGTTTGCCACCCAAGAAACTGAACTTGAAACGTTACTCTATATTTGATTTGAAAAAGGCTTGTTTCCGGTCCGTCGTCACCAGAATATCTTAGGTTCGGGAGCTAGGTTACTCTGTATTTGATTTGAAAAAGGCACCCCTCTCGCCCAATCCAGAGATTGGTCTCTACTTGGGCATTTGTAAAATGTTTGCGATTCTATTTCGTTAATAGAGTTTTAGCCATTTAGGGTGGGGGAACAGTTTAAGGGGATTAAAACTGTTACAAGTTTGCAGGATGTGATAGATGGCATGTTCACTTTATTGAAACAGTTAGAATAGGACAAAAGTAGACTCCTGTGGGAATTTAAACAGATTGGAGGCCACTATTTTGGAGTAACGTGCACAGGAAAAGACCAGCATGCACTGATTAAGTCACTGCATGCAGATCAGACCTGTGTGCACCAACAGGTTTAAACCCACAACTCTTACTTTCATCCCTCTAGGCTCTGGAAGGACCAGTGCACACACAGGACAAAACAAACAGTTTAATGGCAGATAAATATGTAGTTACAGACAGTTAAATGGGTTTTGAAAGCCAAATAAATGAATAAATACCCCATAAATAGTGTGGGGATAAACACAATGACAATAGTCAAGTTACCCATGCAGAAACCAAACACTAGTAGGATTAGTGGTTGACTTGCGCGCGTTGGTTCATCTCTGACCAGTGGCTAGTTTCTTCATGGGTGTAGACACCCCAATTTGGCCTAACGATTATTTCAAGTCCCACCTTGGGACCATCCCGATGATGAAATGGATACAGTGATTGCTGATTGCTTCCTTGTGAACCTTAGGACTTTCGGTAAGAACTTTGAGCCACTTAGAGGACCCAATTCAAAGCCATACAGCCTTTCAGACAGAAATACAGAAGCCTAGGAGAATCCATCTGTCGGCCGTGACATCGATCTCATGGCCCTAACATCATTTCCTCACCCGAGCAACCTGTTGCTAGCAAAATCTCCCTGAGAGATCAATCCCTCGGCCGCAAGATCTATCCTTCGGCCGAGACATCCATTCCTTGGCCGTGATATCCTTTACTCGGCCGCCAGATCGACCTTTTTCCAGACTCTAGAACGTGTTCTGTCAGACGTTTGATCCAACTACACTGCCTTCCCGATGCGTTCGGGCTACGCTCAGAGATTACGACGTAGAGTTAGAGATGCATTGCAATTGCAATTACCATCTCGTGATTTGATTGGCCGGAGTGAGTCACCAATTGCCTATATAAAGGGCCTTTGGACTCCGAAAATAAACACATGAAATTAATTAGAGTACACACACTCTCAAGCCTCGAAACTCTGCACAAATACTCTCTCAAATCTACTCCTCAAAAGCCCTAACCTCCCGAAGGCAGCCGTCAATCCGGCGATCAAACCCCGAAGTTCAAACCCTAACCCTAGGGTTTTCAATCAAGCAATTAGTCAAATCACATCCAATCCGAAGCAATCAAGCAACTGAGGGATCAAGGTGGTGAGGCCCAACGGCCTCTGGTTTGTCTTATTTACTATATTTCTGACTAACCGTAGTGTTTTGATCATCTGTTAATCTTTCTGTCTGGTGTGAGGAAGAACACCGACCGGGGCTTCGATCCCTCGGCCGGTACATCAAACCAGGAGGATCCCTCGGCCGTGACATCCATTCACCGGTCGCGGGATCCATCTCCCTGGGACAGTTTGTTTTGTTCTGCTTTCCAGATGCATGCTTACTTATCGCACTGGCTCACTTTGCTTACTATTTAAAGGTTTAATTAAACAGGCTACATGTTAGAATTAAATAAAGCATCTACATGTCTTATGTTGAATGATTATGGGCCAGTCTCACGACTGGCAAACAGGGGTGCCTAACACCTTCCCCTTATTGTACTTTTGGCTCCCGTGTCCAAAATCTCTATCTGTTTTCCCAGTTTTAATAAACTGGGTGGCGACTCTGTTTTGATGATAACCGCTATCATGTGGCGATGTTCCTAGCCATGGGAATGTCCATGATTTTGGTTTACGAAGCAAGCAAGCAATCGAGCGAACAAACGTGATCAATCTGTATGGCGATGCCCCGTTTGGGAGGTGTCTACAGTTTTTGGCGATTCTGCTGGGGAATATGAGAGCCATAACCAAAAAGTTCAACATAAGACTAATACATGCCTTGTCTAATTCATTTATCATATGCATCGAGCGGGCAACCCGTTGAGTTCACCTGATATCCCGGCATGACACGGGCTATGTTGGGGGTTCCAGCAAACTCCACAGTCACTCGTACCTAGTGGTATATCAAAAAGGAAATCACCCAACCACCGCCTATGATGGGCTGGTGAGAGGATTGGTGCCCTTTGACAACAGAGCACCCTGAGACTACCAAAACCTTGCATGTTTTAGAAAGCCATAGAATTTATCAAACTAAGACAGGAACCTATAGGCTAGGAACCTACTTGCATTTTACTTCCAAGTTCTTCCTCACACCCATTGTATATGTGTATGTTGTAAAGTTTCTCTTTTGCAGGTTAAACCTTAGGAATCTCTCTAAGTCAAATAAACAGTAGGTAAGATTAATCAATCTAACTAAAGCAAAAACCTTTTCAGGAAAAATGATTGCATCACTGTTCATGTCTGATTCGCACTTTCAAGTTGTCACCAAGCTGTCTGGTCCGCTCCACTTTGCTGTTGAAGACTTCAACCCCTCCGAATACATCACTCCAGTAAATCAACCAAAGCCTATGGTGACTATCATTGAAGACAACCATGTCATGTTCGCTGGAACGGTTTATGAGGAAGAAGTAGAAGACCTGATCGAAGAAGAAGGGCTTCGCAGGGTTCCAATCTTTTTTTATGACCCCTATGCACCTATCGACGACTATTGGCCAATAGACGAGGTCAACAACCTTGAAACTGAAGAGGCAAAGGAATAAGAGTCTGTCGACAATGACCCACTAGACGAAATATCACTAAACCTACTCTTTGATGAGGGGGTCACCAACGATGAAATAAGGGTGATCCACCCCATCACAGATAGCTTTGGTAATTGGTGGGGCTTTGTTGGCACACGACGAGTCGACAACAACGACGAAGCAGAGATTGAAGCTCAGTTGGAGGAGATAACAGCGATAGCAAATCAAATGGCCCTCCAAGACTTGCAGGGTGACAATGATGAAAGTGCGAATCAAGGTGACAGTGAAGTGCTGGTGATCAACCTTGGTGATGAAAAAGACTGCTCTGAACTGATTATGGATGCTGAAAAAGGGGCTTACCCTAACTGGACCGTGGAACACACTCTGAAATACAAAATGAAAAGCGCTAATCTTAGTTCTGATTCCGATTCCGACTCCGAGTCGACTCAGTCCGAGTCAAGCTTTTCATCTTTTGAAACTACTAAGTCTAGTGAGGAAAACCTAGTCAAAGTACCAAGGCATAACATTTACTTTAAGTTCAACTCTGAAATGTCTTTTGATAATCTTAGCAATGAGAAGGAAGATTTAGAATATTTCACTTTGCCTATGATCAATTGTGTGGATTCCGACAAACCAAATTTTGAGGAAGAAATTCCAAAAGAAATTCTAGAATTCATCGAAAGAGAAGAAGAAAGGTACGCTAAACCTTTTTCTGAAGAAAGAATCACAGCAAACATAGGCTCTGAAAACGAGCCCAAAATGGTTAAAATTGGTACCGCACTATCCCCTCAAGAAAGTGAAAAACTAATCATTTTGCTAAAAGAATACAAAGATGTTTTTGCCTGGTCTTACGAGGACATGCCTGGAATAGACCCTGAAATTGTTCAGCATAAAATTCCCATTCATCCTGATGCAAAACCAGTTAAACAGAAACTGAGACGTATGCGCCCTGATTGGGTCCTAAAGATAAAAGAAGAAGTCACTAAACAAATCAACGCCGGTTTTCTCATAGTCACCGAATATCCACAATGGGTAGCTAACATCGTTCCCGTACCAAAGAAAACTGGAGGAATCAGGGTCTGCGTAGATTTCTGAGATCTCAACAAGGCCAGTCCAAAGGATGACTTCCCATTACCTCACATAGACGAGCTAGTAGATAACACCGCAGGCCATGCATTGCTATCCTTCATGGATGGATTTTCTGGGTATAATCAAATCCTTATGTCTCCTGAGGATAGAGAGAAAACCACCTTCACTACGCCTTGGGGAACTTACTGCTACCGAGTGATGCCGTTTGGGTTGAAGAATGCTGGAGCCACTTACCAGAGGATGGCAACAACACTGCTGCACGACATGATGCACAAAGAGGTCGAGGTATATGTCGACGATATGATAGTCAAATCAAAGGAAAGGGAAGGACACTATGGAGCACTCCAAAAGTTCTTTGAGAGGATTAGGAATTACAAACTACGTCTTAACCCTCAAAAATGCACTTTTGGGGTAACAGCTGGAAAGATGTTGGGATTCTTCATCACTCAAAGAGGAATCGAGGTAGACCCTTCCAAGATACAGGCTATCATGGAGATATCACCACCTAGGACAGAGAAGGAAGTAAGGAGTTTCTTGGGGAAGGTACAGTTCATCAGCAGGTTCATTTCCAAGCTCACAACCACCTGTGAACCTCTTTTCAAGCTACTGAAGAAAGGTACTGATTTTGAATGGAGCCAAGACTGTCAGGAAGCGTTCGAGGCAATCAAAGAATATCTTCAGAATCCACATGTACTGTCACCGCCCATCCCTGGGAAGTCATTAATTCTGTATCTCTCAGTAACAGACACATCCATGGGGTGCATGCTAGCACAAGAAAACAACGCCAAAGTAGAGTGCGCCATATACTACCTCAGCAAAAAAATGATGGACTATGAGACAAGGTACACTCCCCTCGAGAAAACCTGTTGGGGGCTAGTATGGGCCACAAAGAAACTGAGGCACTACCTGTTAGCACATCCGGTGGTGCTGGTCTCTCGTTTAGACCCAATTAAGTATCTTTTCGAAAAGCCAGCACTTATCGGAAAGCTAGCTAGGTGGTTATTGCTGCTAGCAAAATTCGACCTCAAATACATGACAAGGAAATCAGTAAAGGGAAGAGCTGTGGCAGAATTCTTGGCAGATCACCCTGTGACAGAGGCCGAGGCAGAGGACTTCATGTTCCCCGACGAGGACATCTTATGTCTCTTAGACGACACCTGGCAACTTTACTTTGATGGAGCATCAAACCGATGTGGATATGGCATAGGGGTATTGCTAGTTTCCCCAAACGACTCCCACATCCCTTTGTCATATAAACTGAGGTTTGAGGTCACTAACAACCAAGCTGAATACGAGGCTTGTATTGCTGGAATGGAAGCAGCCCTGGAGTTAGGGGCAAAAAGGGTAGAAGTCACTGGGGATTCAAACCTGGTGGTATCTCAAGCCAGAGGAGACTGGAAGGTCAAGGAAGATACACTGAAGCTATATCACTCTGTGCTGGAAGATCTAATTCCACAATTCGATTCTGTTATCTTCACACACACTCCTCGAGTGAGCAATAGATTTGCAGATGCACTGGCAACGTTAGCATCTATGGTCGAAATACCCCTGGGATTCACAATGCGGCCTCTCATGATCGAACAAAAGGTTAAACCAGCATGTGAATGCACCTTTACTGAGGAAGGTGAAGACGATGGCAAGCCATGGTACGAAGACGTGAAGGAATTCCTGGAAAAAAGAGAATACCCATCTGAGGCCACCTCGAAAGACAAAACAGCTCTGCGGAAGTTTGTTGCCCGATTTGTAATCTGTGGAGGAGCATTGTATCGAAGGGCACACTTGGGTCCAAGTCAACTTTGCATCACAACGGAGGACATCCGCAAGAGGAAATACACGAAGGAATTTGTGGGCCACACATGAATGGGGCAACGATGGCAAAGAAGATCCTGCGTCAGGGATATTACTGGACTACAATGGAGGCCGACTGCGCTGATTATGTCCGCCGATGTTACAAATGCCAAACTCACGCTGATCGTATGCGTATTCCCCCTACGGAATTGTATAGCATGACATCCCCTTGGCCATTCTCCACTTGGGGGATAGACGTCATTGGAAGCATAAATCCAAAGGGAAAATACAAACATCAGTTCATTCTCGTGGCCATCGACTACTTCACCAAGTGGGTAGAAGCAGCTTCTTATGCTACTCTCAAAGCCACTCATGTGGCCAAATTTATTCGCACTAATATCATCTATCGATATGGTGTACCTCACGAGTTCGTCTGTGACAATGGATCGCACTTCAAGGGGGCGACAAAGAAGCTTTTCACCGAATTTGGGATACAGAATCATCAGTCATCTACCTACCGACCTCAAACTAATGGAGCAGTTGAGGCTGCAAACAAGAATATCAAGAGGATTCTGCGGAAGACTACCGACACTTACACAGACTGGCCAGAAATGCTACCTCTGGCACTATAGGGTTATCGAACAACTGAAAGGACTTCAACTGGGGCCACTCCCTACTCTCTGGTTTATGGAATGGAAGTTGTCTTGCCTATCGAACTGGAATTACCTTCGTTAAGGGTTCTAGCTGAGACTGGAATGATCGAAGAAGACTGGGTTCAAAATCGCCACGATGAGTTGGTACTACTAGACGAGAGGAGGCTGAGAGCGTTATACCATGTACAAGGGTATCAACGCCGCATTGCACGAGCATTCAACAAAAAGGTGAAACCCAGGGACGTCAAGGTAGGAGACATGGTGCTCAAAACAATTTGTCGCCACGTCTCAGACCCAAGGGGCAAGTTTAGACCAAACTGGGGAGGCCCCTACCTTATCAAACGCATACTTTCTGGAGGAGCAGCATACATTGCAGACTTGGATGGAATGGAATTCGCAACGCCAGTCAACATTGACAAGCTGAGGAAGTATTACCCATGAGAGATGCTCGTTGGACCGAAAACCACAAGGGTGGGCGGATCCAAGCAAAAATTAGAGCAGCCTGCTAGGTCGAAAACCCGCAAGGGCAGCTTAGGCAAAAACTAAGGCATAAATAAAACGCTCGCTTGATCGAAAACCCGCAAGGGCGGTTCTAGGCAAAAGTTAGAGCACAAAAGGAAAGGAAAACACCCGAGTGGACCCTAACTAAAAACAAAACAAATCCCCTTTGTTGGAACTACGTTTATGGCCTGATTCCCTTTATTGGATACGTAGGCAATCTCTAAATTTGAGATCCGGCCACTGCTATCATCATCACTTCCAAAATTTCTAGGTCTATCCTAAAGCATGTTCACTATCAAATCATGGCAATAACATCTCTAAAATAAAACGACCAAATGTTTTATTATTTCCAAAGGGAAAGGACAAAGCAAACCTAGACAATTCTTAATCCATGAAAGCTAGAATCAAACAAACATCTTTTGAAAAACATAAGCAAAGCGTCAGTCTCTAGGTCTTCCTTCTCTTTGCACTACTATCCTCCAAAAGGTTTTTCTTCAACCAGCGTTTGTAAGAACCCGATAGCTTGACAACGAAGTTCTCAGCAACCTCCTGCATCACTCTATTTGGCCAAAGACGCAGCATGTTGCGGCGGAAGTTGGCATCATGGATCTTAGAGACGGTGTACTCAAGGTCACCCAAGATTGCGGTTTGTTCAGCCCCGAACTGCCTTTGAAAGCGAGCAGGAAAGTAGAAAACGACTCGAGTAATACCAATCACTGCTACACCAAAATGGTTCATGGTGCTCGTAGTCATACTCTCGATACCATACCAGGGGCAAACCCATTGAATCCGATCACCTCTGCAAGTCTTCATCCATGCTTCCCAAGCAGCCTCGGTAGGGAACTGTTTAATCATGTGACGCTCTGTGCATTGGTCTGGATTATAAGGAAGTCGCTCCGGCGCATCCCACACCTTTAGCTTCTCAAATAACCACACCTGGAGAATAAGGGAAAATTGTGAGTTGAGAGAACATGTGAGTCAAAACAAAAGAGTGACGAGTGAAAAGATAAACTTAAATAAACAAACACTGAGCGAACCTGCAATAGCAAAGGACTGCCTGAAAACTGAGCTGTGGGGTTACCCTGTATCACGTCTAGACCCATCAAAGTCTCCGCCAACACTAAGCCAGCGAAACCCACACGGTTTCCAATTTGCTGAGCAAGGTTAAGCAATACAGGATCAGTATGACCAGAGGAAGGGCCAAGCAAGTAGTAATGAAGGAGACAAATGCACAACGCATGAAAGCATGCTCTCTGTTGAGAAACTTGGCGATGAGCCTCTGCTGTACCAAAGCGCTGGATAAACTGAAGAATCTCTAGCTTTCCCTCCACTAGGAAGAACCTAACTTCATGCTTCTGGACTTGGAGTAAATCCTTCAAGAGGTCGCCTCGGTTGAACAAAGGATTAGGGATGACGAAACCCTCTCTATCCAAATGACCCATAATGGCCGCAAACTCCTCGATAGTAGGACACAATTCCTCTTTCCTAAATCGAAAAATGTGAAAGTCAGGGTCCCACAAACTAGTGGCTGGCCTAAGGAAGGCAAAATTCACAGGAATTTGACGAAGGGAGAAGAGAAAGTCCATGCCGAAGGACTTAAAGTGTAAACGGTCGAGGCCATTAAAGGAATCCAACCACTGATCAAGGACTGGTTGTGCCATCCGCAAGGAATTGCTACTGACAATGCTATTGGGTTCGTAGAACGCGTATTTATAGAACTAAGTCGAGTCTTAGTTCGAATCGGAATCGGGTTCTTAATCCTCGGTAATTTGGTTGGTCTCTCGGCCGACACTTCGATATGGTGGCCGTAGGATCTATCCATCGACCCGTAAAAATCAGGGTTGACCTGTAAGTCAAACCTAGGCAGACAAAACGATCCTTCGGCCGTTAGATCAAAGCCTCGGCTGCGTAATCATTAGATCGGCCGCCAGAACGGCTGTTTCACAGACTGATTCCACGGTTCAGTTTGTTTCACTGGATTAACAAGTTATTACGTACAAACAAACGTAAAAACAGCATACACAATCACAATAGCAGAGCAAAAGGTTTTTGTTTCATATAACGAAAACTTTTTACATCACAAGGTGGATCATCCCACATTTCCTAAACAAACTATACATCGATTTCCTATCAAACTAACCTATGCAGGAAGAGAAACAGAAAAAGCAAAAAGAGGAAGCAGGAGAGGATGCCGAACCCTCTGGTGGTCCGAACACCAGAGACCAGCTGCAAAAAAAGAAGAGGACACCCCTGGGGCGATGTATACCAGAGGAGTACTACGGTGCAGAAGGGACACCACATGGCTCAAAAGAATCACCACATGGCCCAGAAAAATCACCACACTGCGTACCACCGCCACGCCAGGAGCTCCGCATCACGGAAGCAAGCTACCCATGCAAGGGTCCCTAATCAAGCATCAAGACGAGACCAAGAACGGCGCGGCCTCCCTCCGCGATCTCTGGTCGTGCATCACCCATGGCCCGGAGTGTAGACACCTCCCAAACGGGGCATCGCCATACAGATTGGATCACATTTGTTTGCTCGATTGGTTGCTTGCTTCGTAAACCAAAATCATGGACATTCCCATGGCTAGGAACATCGCCACATGATAGCAGTTATCATCAAAACAGAGTCGCCACCCAGTTTATTAAAACTGGGAAAATAGATAGAGATTCTGGATACGGGAGCCAAAAGTACAATAAGGGGAAGGTGTTAGGCACCCCTCTTTGCCCAGTCGTGAGACTGGTCCATAATCATTCAACATAAGACGTGTAGATGCTTTGTTTAATTCCAACACATAGTCTGTTTATTTATTCCTTTAAACAGTAAGCGAAGTGAGCCAGTGCGATAAGTAAGCATGCATCTGGAAAGCAGAACAAAATAAACTGACCCAGGGAGATGGATCCCGTGGCCGGTGAATGGATGTCACGGCCGAGGGATCCTCCTGGTTTGATGTACCGGCCGAGGGATCGAAGCCCCGGTCGGTGTTCTTCCTCACACCAGACAGAAAGATTAACAGGTAATCAAAACGCTACGATTAGTCAAAAAGACAGTAAATAAAACAAACCAGAGGCCGTTGGGCCTCACCACCTTGATCCCTCAGTTGCTTGATTGCTTTGGATTGGGCGTGATTAACTGATTGCTTGATTGAAAACCCTAGGGTTAGGGTTTGAACTTCGGGGTTTGATCGCCGGATTGACGGCTGCCTTCGGGAGGTTAGGGCTTTTGAAGTATGGGTTTGAGGGAGTATTTGTGCAGAGTTTCGAGGCTTGAGAGAGTATATACTCTGATAATTTCGTGTGTTTATTTTCGGAGTCCAAAGGCCCTTTATATAGGCAATTGGTGACTCACTCCGGCCAATCAAATGGCACGATTGCAATTGCAATTGCAATGCATCTAACTCTACGTCGTAATCTCTGAGCGTAGCCCGAACGCATCGGGAAGGTAGTGTAATCGGATCAAACGTCTGACAGAACACGTTCCAGAGTCTGGGAAAAGGTCGATCTGGCGGCCGAGTAAAGGATATCACGGCCGAGGAATGGATGTCTCGGCCGAAGGATAGATCTTGCGGCCGAGAGATTGATCTCTCAGGGAGATTTTGCTGGCAACAGGTTGCTCGGGTGAGGAAATGATGTTAGGGCCGTGGGATCGATGTCACGGCCGACAGATGGATTCTCCTAGGCTTCTGTGTTTCTGTCTGAAAGGCTGTATGGCTCTGAATTGGGTCCTCTAAGTGGCTCAAAGTCCTTACCGAAAGTCCTAAGGTTCTCAAAAAAGCAATCAGCAATCACTGTATCCGTTTCATCATCGGGATTGTCCCAAGGTGGGACTTGAAATAATCGTTAGGCCAAATTGGGGTGTCTACATATGCCCCTCTTTGACTGAACTCAGACGGATCGCGAGACATGTTTGAGTAAGAGTCAAAGCTGTAAAAAGCAACTCAATTTGGTCCAACCACTATTCCAAGGGGTTTTTGAAAAAGGTTTTGTTATGGTCGGGCCGGGAGGCTGCCTACGTATTCCACAAGGGAAATTCAGACCAATCGTAGTTCGGGCAATAAAGAAAAGTAAAAAGCTTGGAGGGTTAGAGACAGAAGACGTACCTTAGGGCTTAAAAAGCCGTAGTGTGACGTACCTAGACTGAGCCAGGGTTTTGGCGGAAAGTAGTTGAAGGAGCGCGGGGCTACCTGGGGAATTTTTGCGGAGAGCTTCCTTAGTATTTTGGGGTAGATCAGTACACTGCAGGTGCGTTTGCTTTTCTTGATCATCCTTACTTTGACTGAAAGGAGCTCGGTAGGGTAGCCTATCCTTGCGAATGAGCTGGAAGGAATTGATGTAATGGGGTGGAACCCAAACCATCTGCTGGGATGAGTTGGACACCGGTTGGTTTTTGAGATGTGGGGGGCGCAGGGCCAGTATCTAGAGCATGGAGCTTTGGTGATGAGGGAACCGAGGCACGGAGCCGGTTGTAGTCATGAGGCGAGAGCCTGAAGAGTGATGGAATCGAGGCGTGGAGCCTGTTGCAATCTTGAGGCGAAGGCCTGAGGAGATTGGATAGGACCGAAGCGCGGAGCTGGTATTGATCATAAGGCGAGAGCCTGAGGTGTCAGAGCTTTGAGCTTGACGTGCTGAACCGAAGCGCGGAGCTGGTATAAGACAAGAGTCTGAGGTGATTGGATTGAGGCGTGGAGCCTGAGGTGATTAAATTGAGGCGAGGGCCTGAGTTGTCGGAGCTTAGAGCTTGACGTGATATGAACCGAAGCGTAGAGCTGGTTGCATTCTGATGGTCTGTGATAACCCTGGGAGGATGAAAATGCTAACTAATATAATATTAATTACTTGTGAAGTTCTTTCTTATTGTCAATGCTTAAAAGAATTTGTTCAGCAATTAATAGTTTCGTAAAGAAATGATGCACATTGACATAAGTAGTATGAGTACAAAATTTTCTTTATCCCCCTAAATTGTAATGAATGACCAGATCTTGCTGAATGCAGTACCAGTAGTGGACTTCATATAATTTCGTTAATATCATATATATTGGTGCCATTGGGCACATAGTCTATATTTGCAGTGTAGAACTCTGACTTATTTGGGACCTATTAAAAAAGAAAAAGAAGAGGAAAGGAATGCACTCACACGTTCGATTCAAAACTTGGTTTTAAAAACTTACTCTGATTAAAGGATTTTGCTACATTTCGTTAATTGTTGCCTTAGAATAGGCAGGTTGGAATCAACGAGTACTTCATTTTGCTATTGGCTAAAATAATTATTAAATGCCGAGGCTTTATTTTGCAACTTCCTTTTAAGCACATTTGGTTCCTGATTTCTGGGGGGAGCAGTCTATGTGATGTCAATGGGTCAAATCATACTTATTAAAAGAGAGGGAAATACTACTTAAACACAAGGATGGATAAAACTACCAAGTTACTAGTTTTTTTTTTTTTTTTTTGCCATTCGTTAATCCTAATCTAAACTATCTTAGGGGAATTGGGGAAGGGGATGGGGCTTACGGGGATCGAACTCTGCCCATGTGCATGAGACTATGTAAGGGAGGCCAACTGCACTCCACTCCACTTGCACCAAGTTACCCGTTAGAGAATGCTAAATTTTATTCAGACCATAGAGTTTACTTAGTTTTATTTTTTGGTTGTCAATATTGTATACATCAGTGAGGGTGTGGGCTCGCCGCCCGAAAAAATGATTTTTTCGTCTTTATCGCCCCTTTTTGTATTTTTAGTTTACAAAAAGGAAGAATGTTCGTTTGTTTGAGAGTCGCCACCCGGGTTTTAAAAAGGATTGTCACCCGAGAAACCATATTTGAGAAATGTGACACTTTTGCCCTTTTTTTAAAAAGGTTTTGGTCTATTGAAAACAGAGAATTTTGGGTTCGGGAGCCAAGTTACGATAGGGGAAGGTTTTGTTTGGAAAAGCACCCCCCCCCCCCCCCCCCCCCCCCCCCCCCGCGCCCGATAAAATCGGTCTCTACTAATACTTGTGGGATTTGAAAATCATCTTATTGCTTAACTTTTATGTCACATAAGCAGTTATAACACGTAAAACAGTTAATTGCTAGAAATATGAACATTAACAGGCATGCTTCGAATCAAAACATTTAATTGCAAAAAATAACTGAAATCAACATACTATTCCACAACAGACTCCATCGTACGACAGACAAGTGTACCGCACGGTATTTGCCTAGGTGGCTACCCTTGCACATGAGAAGCTATAGTATGTAAACAATTCATATCAGAAACATGTATTGATAAGCATGCTTTAACTTAAACACCTAATGACAGGGAGAAAAATAAAAGATTTTGTTCCACAACAATTACCACCGTACGGTAGAAGTATGCACCGTACGGCACATGTTCTTGTGGTTAGCAGCATAAAGTGTGTAGAGACCCGGATAATTTTAATTTTTTGAAAAGATTATTAAATGACTAATTGAGAAAGTATGGATTAATTGTGGTTAATTGGATTGGGGATTGAAGAGAAATGATAGAGACTAGAGGGGGTGAGAGTGTGATATACTTGTATGTGAGTATATATAGTGGTGTATGTGTTGTAGGAGAAATTTTTCATCTCCCACTCTCTCTCTACCGTCCCTCTCTCCCTCATCCGATCCCCTCTCTCTCTCTTGCTCTCTCTCCCAAAACTCCACCTCATACCACCAAAACCTCAAAGATCAACCTCCATCCGACATTCCAATTGCATTCTCGAGCTCGGAATTTCTTGGGCCAAACTCGGAGGAAAAGCATTTCGTTGATTTCGAAGGATTCGGAGGTAGGGCTCGTTCGAATCTCTTGGGTTTCGCTCCTTGACTCGAGGTAGGGATTTCTTTGCTTCTTTTATATGTAAATACGTTGATTTGGTGTGAAAATCGTTCCTATAGTTGTTGTTGTTGATGTTTCGTTGAACTCCCAAAATTCTACAAAATTGCTGCTCGAAACCTCGCTGTATCGATACTGGCTTTTGGCTGTATCGATACCATAAGAAAACAGAAACTTTTGGAATTGCTGATTTGCTTGCTGTATCGATACAGCCATTTGGCTGTATCGATACCACAGCCTTATGGACAGTTTTTCTTCCACTGCTCCTACTTCGATTATTTTGAACTCCGGGCACTTCTAGCACTTCCTGAACGTCTCCTAACCTATTCCAATCGTGTTCAATTGACTCCCTATGATTGAATGACGTTGTCCTTGATCCGTTGGCCTCCCAGTAGTATGGAACGAATTATAGTTTACTTGGTTAAAATGTCAATAAGATGCAACTTGTGATTGACTAATTGCTTACGGACGTTCGTGGCATGTTGTGACATTGTTGGCATATCGTAAGATGTTCTATGTATGAATATGATTTTGGAAAAGTCTTGACTTGCATATGGAGTGAGAATTCGTTGTTTGAGTCGGAAGTTGGTTTGGGAGGTCTCGTAACGCAATGGGTGGTAATACGAAGACTTATGTGGGTTCTGTAACTCAAGGGGTGGTAATACAGGGACCCAAGATGTTGGGGAACTCCGTGACGTAAGAGGTGGTAACACGGTAACCCTCGTGGTGTTATACGGTGACGCAAGGGGTAGAAATACCTATGGTGGAATTTGGTGTTAGTGAGTCGTGCAGAAATTGTTGAATTGCTTGAGTATTGTGAGCTATATGGTCTAATGTGATTATTGCATATCTTAGAACGATCGTCTTGAATGATTGGCATATCCTTGAGTTGATTGTATTTCGTCATTTGAGCTATATCCTCTTGTTTTCCTTCCTTTGCACTTATCACCATGTTTTCATATAAAGTTGGTAAAGACTTTCCTACTGGGCTAGTGTAGCTCAACCTAATCTTTCTTTTCAGGTTCAAATGTGGGGGCAATAGCTAGTATACATCGTGTGCTTGGAAGTGAAGGTTTTTTTTTTTTTTTTGGAAGCTAACTGCTTTAGTTACTTAATCATCTACGTCATTGACTTTCTTTCGAATTGAGATGGGTTTGTAACCAAATATTCTTGAATTCCTTTTGACTAAAACGTTTGTGATATTCTAAACAGATTTGTACTTGTAAGTAAGTTTATTTTGTGGCCGGTGTGCCAATGTTGTAATTCCTTTAATTTTGGGGATTTGTTTGTAAATTCAAACAGGTGGGAACTCTTTTGGGTATTTATCTATAATATGTGAGGAACTTTTATCGAAATGGATTATTTATTTATGTTGAAAATCGAGGGCGTGACAAAGTGAACTAACAGAACATATAGAAACCTAAACAGGCATGTATGCTTATGTATTAAGTAAATTGTACTCATGTCAGAACATGACAAGTGACTGATTCATTTCATGAATTTAACTAGCATGGCATGTATTATTTTGAACAGAACATAAAATAGCATGGCATATCATATTGATTTTAATAAAACAGAAGAGGAAAAGGAGCTTTAGACGGAACTGTTCCCTTGGAAACACTCTACCGTGCGGCAGTCATGTGTGCCATACGGTAGAGATGCATGGGATACTACTTTATTTTCTTGTAATGTTTAAATCATTTAGGCCCAGAACTGGTATGAGGAACCAGTCTAGGCCATGTGGTTCCCCTCAGAATACAGAAATAGAAACTTATACCTTTGGGAATGAAAACCTTTCTTTGGGAAATTGTGATTGGTATGGTGACCCTTCTTGTGTGGATTTGGATGAACAAGTGATCTTTGGTACACTGTGATTGCAAGATATGTGACTTCGCTTTGGACTTGGGTTGCTTTTAAGTGTTTTGGCCTTGGTTTTGAAGAGAAGATATGTTTGGTGTTTTAGAAAAAGTATGGAGGTTGGTATTGGTTTTCAATGAGCTTGAGTCATTTTGAACTGTTGTCTTTCCCATTTTTTCCGTCCCCCTCATCCAAAACACCCTAGGGTATTTATAGAGTGAGTTTTCAAAGGGTTTTGCTTGGTTTTCAAGCTTATACCGACCTGCTGCAGGGCTATGGCGGGCTAGGGGATAGGGTATGACGGCCTAAGATGCCTTGGCCGTTAATTTTGAAAAGGTGGCACAAGTACCCATGTACCGTACGGTGGACCATGGGGTACGGTGGACATATATCTACCGTACGGTAGAGTTTTTAACCGCCTTAACTTAAGTCAGTTGGGATGTGCCGTACGGTGGAAAGTGTACCATACGGTGGACATATGTCTACCGCGCGGTAGAGTTGACTGCTCAGCAGGCTGAACTTCGTAAGGCCGTCCCAGACACTCTCAACTTGGTTTTAGGTGTTCTTTGGGCCGTTGGAAAGCTTGTCAAGTCTACTTTTTAACCCAAGTGGTTTGGATAAAAAAAAAATATTGTGTACATCAAAAGATATGATGATTTTACCCTCAAGTGGTCGAAAAAGAAGTCATTTAGGCAAAATCCTTATATCTCCCTCATTTCAAATCGGATTAAGGCTTATTATATATCGATAAAGAGAGTTTTGAATGTAATGGAAGATGGTGTACTCCAACCATAAAAATAGGGAAGTTTTGTTTATGAAAAATGGGCTGAAAGCAGACTAAACCGAAGACCGTTGGTACCACGATGGCCAAAACATGTACTCACTCATTCTAAGTGTCACTTGGCACTCTCATACCTAGTTTTATGGTGTTTCCTCACTCCTTTGAGTACAAAGAGCATTGTTTGAAGATTTCAAGGCATGCTTTCATTATTGAGAAGTTTATCGGCCACTGGTCTTACGGTTTCAAAAGGTAGTGCTCCAAAAGGTTTAGATCAATCCAAAGGTTTAAATCATGCTTTATTTATCATCATTGGGGACTTAAAAGGTGTCCGGAATTTCCAAATTGGGGTGTCTACAGAGGGTTAGCGGGGTGTTAGTGTGTTAATTCACAGGGGGTTCAGAGGCTATCCATAGCCCTGAACCCCAACAACGCCTCCCGTGGGGCTCGAACCTCCACCACCACTGTGGGGGGAGGGTGAGAAAGCCAGTTATGCTAGCCTGCCTTCTCTAGAATTTACTTAGTTACAAAGGAGTTTTTGTGTAGGCAAATGCATGTTATCAAAATAGGTTTCCATCACTAAAATGTTATCCTAAAAAATTCTTTAGGCAAATGTTATCATAAAAATTCTATCACAAAATAAATTTTGTGCAGGTAAATTTATCATAAAAAATTCTGTCACTAAAATATTTATTTGCAACAAAAATATGTCAATGTTCAATTGTTGTAATAACCTTTTCTTAACCCAGACGTTTAGTTTTTTGCGATACATTAAGGGATTTCAATTTGCACACGTGCCCATTTAAATTTGGGCCAAGCAAACAAAATCCAAGTCTGGGCTAAAAAATCGGTCTTAAAAAGTGAGTTTTAATGGTATGATATGTGATAGATTAATAACCTATTTTTTGTGAGTTTGTGTGAATTGAGTTTCTCCCTTATTTCCCATCAGTTTGAACTAATAAATCTTTAATTTTCTTCATAGTCGAGTTGAGGAACTACAACTGGAACTTTTACTATGAACTATTGGTGAAAGAATATCTTATGCAACCAAGTTATAGGAAGCCTCAAGAATTTCGGGCAGTTGAATAAAATAGTAAAAAACCATTTCAACGAGAATTACGATACACAAAAGTCAAATGTTTATCACGGGATTAATGAGTTATGCAAAAACATTCAATCACTCATAAGAATTTTCTAACATAATATTATGAGAAAGGGAGAGAGAGAGAGTTCTCAGGCTCAAAATTGCTAAATCCTCCAATACTAATGCAAGTTCTCAGACACAAAACTAAAAACTGTCATATAATAATGCAAGTTTTCATACTCGAAACTACATTTAACGACCATAAATTTTAAAATCTAGAATAAAAAAAATTTAATTTTGAAGATGTGTGTATATATATATTTTAGTGAATATGCTTTATACTAACTTAGTATCTAATCATGTGATTATGTAACTAGATTTTTGTAGTGGGACTAATTTTTGGATTTGGACCTGTACACCTA
Source organism: Rhododendron henanense subsp. lingbaoense (assembly GCA_020567845.1). Lineage (NCBI taxonomy): Eukaryota > Viridiplantae > Streptophyta > Magnoliopsida > Ericales > Ericaceae > Rhododendron > Rhododendron henanense. The sequence goes on along the minus strand of CM036317.1, from coordinate 22,718,445 downwards.
TAAACAAAGTAATTGCATTGTCACTAATTTAGAAAATCTAAGACAACGCGCACCTACCACTATCAACACCCCACACCCCACCCTCAAAGCCATGGCCAACACTCCATCGTTTCTCCTACACTCCACATGATTACCTCCCTCGCCCCTCTTACACCCCCAAACCTCCCGAATATCACCATGATCACCATTCAACATCATCATCCACTCCATTTGCTCTCTTGATTTTCAAACACAGAGAGAGGGGTAATCCATTACTATCATTTTCAAGATTATTCCCTACACCAAGGTCATCAGAACAACTACCACATTTATTTGATTTTTGAGAAGCCTATATGTCCCCTTAAATCATCCATTTTTTTCCTTTTTAGGGTAAATTTTAGGCTTAGGTTTTCTTAATAAAAGTTGTAAAGGGCATCGAGACCTTCTATTTCAATACAAGAATCACCCTCAAAAGGTTGAGTTTTGATTAACTTATTGTCATTCTAAGTTTTGTCAGAATCACCCCATAGAGTTCAAATATTGTAATCACCTTTTTTTTATCCCAGTTTTTTGCGATTGACACATGAATTTTAGTTTACACATTTGTCCATGTGTAAATCTGGTCCAAGCTAACAAAATCCAAGTTTGGGGTGAAAAAACGGGTCTTAAAAATTTGCCCATACTAACTTAACGAGCTTACACACATTTCAAACATACATATATACGTAAAGGAAATTGGTTTTCACACTCAGTTTTTGTTCAAGCGCGCTCCATTTTTTATCTTAATTTATGTAAAATTACAAAACTACCCTTTATACATTTTTCTCTTCAAACATAAAAATGATAATCATATAATTTCTCATCACTACAAAACAAGAAAGGGAGTGCATTTGAATAAAAGGGAAGCGTAAACATCAATTCCCATACATAAACGTAGGGTATGATTGGGTCGCCAGTCCACCATTACCTATTTGTGCTAAATTAGCTCAATCTTTGACAAAATGATTGTGTGTGGGTGTGCCAGAAAAAATAGAAATGATCCTTTTTAGATTAACTCAAAAATAGCTAACTTAATCAGGCAATTGTGATTATCCGTTCGATTACCTCAACGAAGAGGATTTTCCTAAAAGGTATCAACCAAACTGAATCGACACTCTTCAAACAGAGAAATCAGAAAAGATAATTGAATATAAGCAAGCTTGAATTTAATCAAAAGCAAGCTTATACACGATTGCTCTTAAGATTTCAGCAAGAACAGGACAGAAATATAAGCACGCTTGAATCTAATAAAAAACAAGCTTATACGCGATTACTCTTCAGTAAGAACAAGACAGAATAATGTAAGATAACTTGAATTTAATCAAACGTAATCTTACATTCAAATAAGTCTTCAAACTTGCAAAATATTAAGCTATAACTACATTAACTATTTCGATCTAATTCCTAAGTCCTAAACTACTTTAGATCTCTGAACAACCATTTTTATATGAAATGTTAGATGATGATTTGTCGGGGTTTTTTTTTTTCATTTGCTTCTTCTATTTATAGACAAAGGGTATGTCCGTAATTCTCGTTCTCCACATTTTCCTTGAATGTCTGAGTCTTCATTCAAATTTGATTTGAAATGCCATAATTCCCTCCAAGAATGGTTGTAACTGCCTTCGAACTGCTGTTGACTTGGTCTCCTCAGAAAACTCTTCTGCTTCCCGCGTTTGCTGCTATAGATCGTGGTTAAACATATTGATAATGGGTTCCCTATTCCTGTGCAACATGGGTTAGTGCTTCGAAATAGGTTTCTCACATAGATATGGATAAACATAACTGATTCCTCCTTTCAGATGCCTTTTAAAAAAAAATCTTGTTGACATCATCACTTTATGACCAAACATGGTCGTTTTCAATCTAAACGATACCGTATAGTACTAAAATAGCGTGTTTTGATTGGTCTGCACACTGTTTAGTGCCACATGTAATTTTCTCATTGGGTGGTATATTTTTTGATGTAAACACTATCGACTAGTACAAAAAAACAAAGGGCGATGCTATATACACTGCGAATTTACTGCATGTAGCTTGTGCTAAACAAAACCCATAAATCTTATAACAATTTGCTATATACAATCGAACAAATATCCATGAACTTCTCAAATTACCCTTATGTAGCACCACCATCACCAGAACACACCACCACACCACCACCACCACCACGATCAGCAGCCTCCATCACCACCACCGTCGACCACAATAACCACCTCCATCACCTGCAGCAACACCATTCCCTCATTCTGGTTCGTCATTTTCTCTCCCTCTACTTCTCTCTCTCTCCCTTGTTCTTCCCCTTCTTCTACGTAAGCCAACACCAATCCTCCACCACCAGCACACCAAGTCACCACAACCACCAGTCACTCCATCACTGCCAAATCACCACCAGACCCGCCATCACTGCCTCCTTTATACCAGGCAACACCACCTCTTTCAAATTTTTTTTGCCGACATGGTCGATACACATTCTTGAAAAATTTAGAAAATTTCAGGTTTTGAAACCCAAAAATGTTTGCAAAATTTGGATTTTAATACTTGAAAATAGAAGAAATATTCGGATTTTGATATCTGAATGGTTTCAGAAACAAATTCATACCTTAAAATCCGAAAATATATATCACTTTCGAGTTTTAAAATCCAAACCCTTTATAACGCGTCTTGAAGATGCGTCAAGGTTGTTTTTCCAGAATGCGTCATGCTCCATAAAACACATTTCGTGAATGTGCGATTGACATCACGCTTTTTGGTAATGCGCGATGGACTACTTTTACAAAGGGAACTCATCATCGTCTTCTGGTTAGTCATCGTCGAGGGGAACATCGTGAACATCTGGTTCGTAAATGCATTGATCGCAATTGTGGGAGAAAATTTTACTTTGCACGGGTTAGTGACGACAATTTTTTCGGATCTTCGTTTGGGGTGTAGGTGGGTTTTGATGGCTATGGTGGAAACGTAGGGGGGAGGGAGGAAGATGGGTGGCTATGGTGGAACCGGTGGGAGGGAGGGAGGGATGGAGGAAGATGGTGGCTATGGTGGAACCGATGGTGGTGTGGATGTAGTTGTATATAGTAATTTTAAGGGTATTTTTGTTCATTTTTTAAGGGCATTTTTGTCCGAATATGATTTATTTAAAAACAGGCTACATACAGTAAATTCACAATTGTAAATAGAATTGCCCCAAACAAATTCCACCAAGACAACAATAAAAACGACACCGTCTTAAGTCCAGTTTACCTGTTAACGTCAACCGTACCTTATTGACTAGTAATTTCCTGTTTCTTCTTCTTCCCCCCTCTCCCCCTTCGTCCATCGCAAAAAATGTCCAAAACCCCATCATCAAAAACTTCTTCCGTCCACAATCTCTTTTTCTCACTCATCACCCGCTGCTATAATCACCAGCTTCTGTTTCTCTCTCATCCTGTATTTACACACACACGAACACACCCATAGAAAGACCCTTTGAATCATTGCATTTCGTATAAGCCAAGCCCTAAGAGAAGTGAAGCAAGAATGTCGTCGTGGTTTAGATCTGCGGTGAGCAAAGCCGTGGAGGTCGGGAACAAGAACAACCTCACTCGCACCGTCAAGAACTACGCTGACTCCGTCGTCCAACACGCTGGTCAAGCCGTAGTTGAAGGCGCCAAAATCATTCAAGATCGGATGGTAATTTACCTTAACTTAGCGCCGTATCCTTTCTGCTTCTTGTTCTGAATGCTGCATTTCAACCCTCGTGATTTGCTAATTCGTTGGGTATTGTCAGAATCTTGGCTGAAGTTGGGGCTTATACTTGGATTTGGACTGCTATTTACAACTTCTTGTATCGTAAATGTGATGTTTATTTTGGGAAAATTAGAGATGTATGCTAAAAGAGCACATAAGTGCTAGGTACGTGTAGTTAAGCATTTCTGTTGTGTGCTAAACAGTGGAATAATATCATTCTTGGCCATTCTAAGTCGGACAAGGTAGTGTTTGATTACCTGGAATAATTTTATGAAGGAAATGATGGTTCATTTACTTCAGTTTGATTAGCGAACAAACGTTGGAATGAGCATTCGAAGGGGGTCGATTTTACTTTTTGAATGTCTGATTCATGGTTCTCTTCAATAAGATGGCATCGAGATTTACTCGTCAGTTTTTGCTCATCTGGAAAAAGAAAAAAGAAGACAAAATGAACAAGAAGATTTCGCTTCTTAATTTGCAAAAAGTGATTTGTTTATATTCAATCGTTATTGTATTCATTTGGGAAGATGTATTGGCCTTTTTTTTAACAATCTGAGTGTGTCACACGATTATTGGAGGTACATATTATTACAAGTTTTCCGAGTAGGTGAGTTTGGTTTACTCGTTTTCGTATATAAAGCCTCCTCCCTTGTGTTTCTGGTTTTAATAGTTACTATTTGATATGTTGAAGTTTTGTGCATATGCAGGGGGCTCGAAGTTTCAAAAGCTTTGGACAGACTGTTAAAAGATTAGAAGAAGCTTCAGTTTCCTGTAGGGGAGCAGAGAGAATTCAGTTGATGAAAAGATGGTTGGCAGCGCTTAAAGAAATTGAGAAACTATCCGTGGTTCCTTTGGATGATAAAGAAAAGAATCCTCAGCAGAACCATCCTTCCGAAGAACCAAAGGATACTGTGAAAAGGCCTTCAATAGTGAGTAAAATCCTACTTTGTTAAATAGGTCTTTCATATTTGTTGTATTGGTATGACCAATTATGATACTTGTTTTTGGTCAATGCTCTAGGTTTGTCATGGTTGTCGCACTCGTAATTATATAGTTTGATGTTGATACTTGATATTCTCTTTTTGTGGAAGCTTGGATATTAATAATCCTCACTATCTGTGTTGGTGGAAGCTTTTCTTTTGACTGTTGTATATGGGGTAATGGCCCCATAGTTTTGGGGAACTGAACTTTGTAAAACATTTGTCGTATCAGAGGGTTCCAAATTCATGACTTCTGGCAGGCTAAGGTAGGAGAAATATTAATGTATCTGGGGCGTGTCACTCTAGTTTTAATGAATAAAATCTCTGTTGACAGCTTTTGGGTGTACACTAACGTTATCATGTTAGTTACCTCCTTTTGGGCCTTTATTCTTCTACTCTCCAACTGTTATCATTTTGCTTTTGAAGTATTTGATTGGGTCTGGTGATCAAGAAGTAAGTTGAAACTTTTTATGTTTTCATGTGTTCATTCCAATGCTAAAACAGCTTTAGTAATTTGACCGAGTATGTGTTTGTTGTTCTCTGGAGTCAGGTCCTTGCTTCCTTTGGTTAAGCTGGGGCGTGCTCTTTAACACATGAAATGTGGGTTGAAATACTATTATGATACACCTCTGCCTTACTTTTTGATTGACACTCCGTAACTCTAAGAAACCAGTCTCCTTCCATGCTGTGATTTCTATTTGGATCGCACCCAGCATCAAATGATTTAACATACTTTGTTCATTAGTAAAGTACATTCTGCTGGCATAAGATTTTGTACCCATCCTCTCTTTGATTTACTGACGTACGATTTTATTAGGAAAATTATTTATAATGTAATAACATGTTCAGTGCTCTCTTGCTTAGCATAGGCAGAGAACAAGACAAATCTCTGGTAGCACATCGTTGGTTTATTAAATGCTTGCAAGTCATGTATGGATTAATTTGCCGATGGAAGTTGGTCTGTGACATTAAAAGTTGTTGATGGATGCATCCTTTGATGGACTTGTTGCTAACCCTTGCCAATCATGGATAGGTTCTGTATTATGATCCTGATTTGGCGGGTGAACCCATGAATTTTCTGGATGTCTTTCTATACAGCCAAGCTTTGGAGGGCATTACGATATCTATGGTAAGTGGAATTAGTTACTGTTATTTCTTCTTGTTATCAGCTAAAGAGAAGCATGATGGTGTCCTGTAAATTTTGGAGTTAAATTTATCATGTAGTCTAGAAAGATAAGGTTGATGCACATTCTATGCACTGCTTGTTTGTAAAAGTACTTTTCCAGGACACATTTATTAGGCGATTGGTGTGAGAGCCTAATCTACCAGTCTCGTGGCAAGTACAAGTGAGAATTCTTTTGTCCATGATAACTTATCCCAATTCCCAAGTTACTTGCTTCACTGAAGGATAATTGAAAGCTTTTCTTTTGCTTGATTGGGATATATATGCTCTTTTAGTTATTCTTCTTGAGCTTTCTGCATCACAATTTGCAAGCTATCTTGGTTAAGCTTAGTTTGAGTTCATATTTCCTGATCATGGAAATTAACTCATGTTTACTTTTGTGTGTGTTTCAGATTCTTGAACCGCCAAATGAAGAGGAAGTCGCTGTACTCATGGAATTATTTGGGTGAGTTTGCTCACAATTATTTTGGCCAATGAGTGTTTCTTGTTTGACCAAAGCAGGATGATTAGAAAAGTGTATTGTCATCGTATGGGCTGATTGTTTCTGAACCTTTCCATTGTGTTTGACCAAATGCAGGCTTTGTCTTACTGGAGGGAAAGAAGTGCATAATGCAATAGTGAGCAGTATACAGGATCTTGCAAAAGCTTTCTCAAGCTATGAAGATGAAGTATTGGTAAGGAGCTGGAATGTTTTGCTTCCCTTTTAATGTTATTTGTCCACATTTGAGAACTCTCTTTGGATGTTAAATGGTTTCTGTTTTTTCCATTCTTTCCAATTTTTTCCTGAGGGGTTGGGGTTTGTGATTGAATTTGGTATCCAGTTTTCTTTTTGTTTTTCGTATATATTTTAAAATAGACAGGAACAATGCCTTGTAGTGTCCGCTGGACATTTATTTTACTTCTATGGCTGCATATCCCATGAGGGCTAAGAAAATTCCATCATGTTGGGTCCTTTGGGGTAGGGGTGGTTTTTTCAAAATTTTGTGGGAGTTTGTAAAGAAAGCCAGCCTTGAGTTTGCTATGGAAGCAATGTCCATAAGTAGCAATGGGGAGTAAAATAAACTTATTGCCTTACAAAAACAAACGTACTTACATTGAGTGTGGGGACGTTGCTTGCTGACAGCGTAAAGAAGATGCCAAAAACAACACACTTTTGGATGTACATTTATCACATTTCAATGCACTTTCATATACTTTTGGGATGCACCAACAAACCTTCTTAACATTAACAACAGCCCTGTGGGTTGTTTTTAGTATTTTCCCTACATTATTGTCACCTTTTCATGCATTTTTCCTCGCCTGCTCCTGCCTTTCAAGATTAATAGGTATTCCAGTTTTAGACTATCAATCTTCATTATTTCGGTATTTATAGTGCAGGGTGTTCCATTAAAAGTTTAATTGCACTTTTCTTTGTCAGGCAAAGCGGGAGGAGTTACTTCAGTTTGCGCAGGGTGCCATAACAGGGTTGAAAATTAATGCTGATATTGGAAGGTGATTAAGAGCCCACAATTTTAATTGTGGAGTTGCTTACTTGGCTTTATAGTGGAAAGGTTTTTGCTTTTCTGTCCTTTTTTACTCCCTCCGTCCATAAAGTTGGTCCCCTACGAAACTGCGTGCAATTTTCTAACTTAAAAATAATATATTTACTAAAAGAATTTTTTGATTTTTTTTGCACCGTTCAAAAGATCTCATCAAGATCTATCAAACAAGATCCATATTGCACAAAAAATTATGTCGATAAGTATCTTGTTTTTTAGTTTGAAAATTGCACGTAGTTTCGTAGGGGACCAACTTTATGGGATGGAGGGAGTATTAGCTTTGTGTTTTTAAATGAGAGGATAGATATCATTGTATGTGGTGTTCGCTGTGTTCAATTTTACTGCACTTATATTTTCAGTCCTTTGTTTCATTTTCGTCCAGTTCACGATCTATTATTATTATTATTATTTTTCTTCTCTTTTGTTGGTTGAAAATAGTGGATTTCAATTTTCTTTTCATAAAAGGTCCTGCCAGTTTTTTTTTCTTTTTTTGTAAGGCAGTTTTCACTTTGTTTCTACTCATGTAACTTATTTCCATTTGTAACATGTGCTGTTTGAAAGGTTAATAATAATAAAGATATTCTGGCTGAAATGAGTTTCTGAATGGATACATTTGAAAATTGGAACCCCAAAATCCCGTTTTCTACAATCATGCTGACTTATGTGAGTTATGTCCATCGTGTTTGCTCAACGATAGACTTGCATCTAATGGACTCATAGGATCATTGTTATACTTTCTCTGATATGATCACGTGACTTGTGAGATTAATTGTTTTTACCTCTGTTTTGTCTTCTTTCTGATTACAGAATAGATGTTGAATCTTCATCTCTTAAGGTAAAACTTGATGGAATGACAGCATCCAGGGATCTTGTAGGTGAAGGTCATGAACCGATCTCTAAAGAAACTACTGTCACAACTATAGAGGTGATTGTGGTTGTTGTGACCTTTGCTGTAGTTCCTTCCCCCCTTTTCTCTTTCCTCTTGATTTCTCTTTGGAGGGATTGATGTGATCATGGTCAGTAATCACTCAGGTGTTAAAGCATATCATTGCTGATCAATAGAATATTGGCAGCCCACCAATCCAAAGAAAGAAAACAAAATGGAAGCCCGGGATGTCTCGACTTTTCAAGTGAAGCAAGAAAGTGTTATATGGCATTATGTTGTTCGACTTTAGCCAATCGAATTGGATGCACTAATTACCATTATACTCCTACTTGTGCAAATTTCTGAGGTCAGTGTTCTAAATGGTGGCCGCCGCCGGCGCCTAGGCGCTCGGCGGCAGCTCTGCGCCATGATTTCACCCTCGGCGGCTCATTCAGCGGATAGGGAGATTTGGCGGCCGACTTGGCGGAACTTGGCGGCTAAGGGAGATTTGGCGGAGCTAGGCAGCGGGCTTGGCGGAGCTTGATTGCCTTAAAAATATTTTGGAAAAAAACGCCGAATCACTCGGCAGAGCCTAGGTGCTTGGCGGCGGGTCACCGCCTGACTAGCGCCGAGCGCCATTTAGAACACTGTCTGAGGTCATGGTTGGCTACATCTTAGTTCTTGCAATTGGTTATCCAATTTATCATAACTTTCGGATATTATTATGAGAGCTGACCGGGTTCTCCAAGCTTTCCCTGCTGTCTACCTAACTTTAATTGGTTATGTAGAGTTTGCATGCTTAGTGTCTTTTGGCTTTTATCTGGAAGATGTTTTTCCTTCTATACAATGAGGACAGCTAAAGGATAGTAAATTACTTTGGAAGCTACTCATAGTTCCCATCCATCTGGATTACGTCTAGATATAACAAAAAACAAATGAAGATCAATGTGACATAAGTAGCCAAGGGGCCTTTGGCTCAATGGCATCAAGAGGGTGCACTTAAGTGCCAGGAGAAAGTAGGTCAGGAGAACTCCTCCTCCAAGGAGCTAATCTAACTATTCCAACAATACTAATATTCGCCGATCAAAAAAAAAAAAAAAAGGGACATCATAAGTTTGTGTCAAATTTGATTCTAATTTTAATCATTTTGGTGCTCTTGTGAGAAATTTCAAAATACATCTAGTTCCCAATTTTTGATCATCGATATTAATCGGGTAGTTAATCTAATACTGTATTCTTCTGGTAGGCTCTGAAAGAAGCTCTTGCACATGTTCGAGTTTGTTCCAGATTAGAAGGGCTTCTACTGAAGAAGAAATCTCTTAATAGTGGCGACTCTCCAGAGATTCATGCTCAAAAGGTATACTTCTGTCCTGAAATGGTGGTTTTTTCTGTTATTATGCAATTGTATTGGTACTGCCTCTCTGTTCTCTGTCTGAGAAATATTTATATTGAGTCAATCATTTCGTAGTCAGATACCCATAGGTGGATTCTTTATAATACCAGGCAAATGGTTTAGATTTCAAACATCTGTCACAAATTTTGTAGCAATGTTGGGAACAGCTTTGGCGGGATATGTTTGTGTATGTGCTTCTGACTAGAGCAGAAGGGAGTAGTTTCACTTCCAACTTAAAAGGAACAAATGGCTTAGTTGGCTTAAGGTCTACCAGTACTGGAAATAAATGTTGCTGAAGCAGAGACAGTTGCAACTTCCAGTGAATGCCAGCAACCTTCTTTTTTTTTTTTTTTGTCCCTGTAGCATGAGAGATTTTATCGTTTCTTGTGCGGACTTCTTTTTTGGGACACTTTAGATTAATATCACTGTTATGCTCCTTCCTTTTTATTTTTATAATTCGTTGGTTTATCTATGAATTGGTCGTAGTGGTACTACTAATTTGTGTAACCTTGGAATTTGGAATAATCATCATACCATTATTTGATTGGTATGTACTAAGTTCTCTTAGGAGCTGTAGGGTTGAAATTACTAAGTCATCTTTTCAAACTATTGAGCAGATTGATAAGTTGAAAGTTTTATCTGAATCTCTTGTTAGCTCCACCTCAAAAGCTGAGAAGCGTATATCAGATCACAGGTATGTAATTGCACACAAGAACGTTGTTTAATATTTTGTTTGAATCATACAACTTACAAAGCATTTTGCTATATACTTTTTGTGCTTCAAGTGGCTTTTCCAAACACATTAACTAATGGAATAATTCATTATCCTATCTTTACTAGTTTTCTGTAATTATCAGAATACGTTATACCTTCTCTTTCGTCCTTGTTGGCATCACATGGCAATGTGATGCTATTTAAACTAATAATTCTTGGGTAAAAACTTCTTGTTTTGTCTTTCAATTAGAAGTATGTATTATTGGTTCTTTATCTTAGTGTGAGTGGTCACTGTCTCTAGTTTAGACATGAACTGGGTTTATGTCATCCACTAGAAAACTGTGTTGGAGCACAATTTTCAGTTTTAGATACAAGACTAGAGTTGGCGATTTTAATGAAAGCATGAATAATCCTTCTAGCCCCCAGAGAGAAGAGAGGTCCGCGTCCAACAGAAAGCAACCTAGAGAAATTGAGCCATAAGCATGATTTGGTATTTCCTACCATTTTAAGGGGAGCTTCAGGATTCATGCCTCAGTTGGGACATTGGTGTTACATTGTGTGGTGTGGCGCTCTTCCTCAGAACTTTGAAAGCCCCCGGAGAATGATTGGTTGTTCTTGCTTGATTACCGGAGGACTATTACTGGATTATTGACAGATCTACTTCCTTAATATAGTCAATGGAATGTAGTGTGCTCACTGGTATTCATGTCTTCTAAAATAGGATTTTCTTGAGATTCCTATGTTTTTGGCAGATCTCAGAAAGAGGAGGCGCTACGATTTCGTGTGGCCAAATCAAGTGAAGTCGGTGATATAGAGAAGGTACCGTGTTTCCATGTATTATTATCTTTACATGCTAGGTATTGCAAGATTCAGACAATAACTGCAGAGTTTCTTATGATCATGATATCTATATAGTAAAGTACTTCTTGTAAGCAACTCTGCTGATGAGGTCCTTTTTGATGCCTTATATAATTTGCAAATCGTAATATGTTTGCCATTGTCTTTGACTCACTTATAATTTGAAAGAAATGGTAAACTAAACTAAGCTCTGAATTCTGATCTAGTATAGATTGACATCCTAAAAAAGTGTTTAAAAAAAGAAAAGAAAAAAGACACACATGAGAGAAAAAGATAATCTATAGATCTAATGAAGAATGGTCTGTGAGGATTTCAACCAAGGAAAGAGAGGAGGTGATGAGGTGTTGTGATTATGCTCTTGTGGACATATTCTATTGGCTCACCAAGTACATTACCTATTTTTCCAGAATTTATCATCTCACATCCGCTGTGTCCATTTAAGACAGCATAGATTGAGATACCAAACTTAGGTATAGTGAATTTTCATTGTTAGTAGCAATAAGAATGACGAAATCATCTTGGTAAGAAAGCTCGACTTTGTTGTATTGTGTTAGTTATAAGGGAAAAGCTAACATACGCCTTGTAGGTTGATGTTAGTATGGTCCCCCCCCCCCCCCCCCGCTCCCTCTTTAACCTTTGAGAACTCTGATGTCATTTCAGTGTCAGTGTAGACAGAAATACAATTGCCTTGTGCACTAAAATGTCATTTTTAACCTTTTGTTGTTCCCAAACTCTACTGAACTAAACTTTCCTCTCTCCTCTTCCCTTAAAAACTGACCTCTCATCTTTATTGTTCTCTTATTTTCCCCTTTGCTTTCACTACAAATTACGTTTTTGAAGGACCTCCTATAGGTTACACCAAGGTGAGGTATTGCTTAAAACGACATTATGGGTTTGCTTGTAGGTTTTACTGATATCCTTTGACATACTCTTTCAAAATGAATCTGGCTGTTGAACATCAAATGATACCACAAGGGAAGCATAAATCCAGTTGTGGATGCAGGATTCTTGATGCGGGGGAACCGAATCACATGTATTCATAAATTAACAAAAAGTATTGTATTAGTTTTCACTAGGACCCGGGCCCCCACTTGCACCCCCCCTCACTCCGCCCTTGCATAAATAAGGTTGTGTTCTTCCTAAATTATTGTTCTACTCCCTCCGTCCCAAAATGTTTGTCTGGTCCACAAAAAAGGGGCCTTAAAAATACTCCCTCCGTCCCATTTTCTTGGCCCATGATTCCATCTTTTGTTGTCCCAATATATTTGTCCATTTTTACTTTTCAGTGGGTATCATTGGGTTTATTTCCTATTTTGCCCTTTCCCTCCAAATCACAATCAACATTAAAAAAAAAAGAAGAATTTAAATTGAAAAACTGAACAACAAAGAGGCGCTAAGAATTCCCAGAACATTCTCCATTGCATTTCCAAAACAGAGCTGTACAAACCCTTCTTACTTACAAGTCCATTTACACTTAAACCAAAAGAGCTCCATGTACTACAGATTTCCCATTTGCACTAAATTGCCCATGCCATCAAAAGAGCAAAAGATAGAGTAATTTTTTTCCATTACACTATTGTCCATTGCCATCAAAAGAGTGTTCTATTTACATCAAAAGAGTGCAAAATGCCATCAAAAGAGTTCTTAGTTGACTGAAGAACTTTGCCAAAAGCTACGAAGTTTGGAACCTGCATATTAAGAAGAGGAAGTGGCTTACTGTTAAATGGCACAAACAGATTTGGGTTATTGGAAAAAACAAACAAACAAAGAAGAAAAGCAACTCACTAGTGAGCTCACTGCTGGAGGTGGACCAATGCGTTTTCTAACGTCTCCCACTCACATTGAAGTTGCGAAGGAAGAATACCATCTCTCATTAATCGCCTTTTCCCCATGTGAGGCAATTTATAGTTGTTTCCCCCATTAACCTTCATCACCTCAACCATACATGCTTGCAAAGTTAAGAAAATGTGATCAAGACTTTCTGCTGATAATTCTTCGAAAGATTTCTCAACCGCATCAACAAGTTCATCAATGGTTGCGAGTGCTCGTTGATGTTGAAGAGATTGGATTGCATTGAAATATCCAAGATCTAACACATTCAAATCTGGACTGTTTGGAGGTTGCAAGGATAAGCAGATATCAAATCCGTCTTTATTCGCAGCTTCGACAAATTGGGGATCAAATGCGTGAATGTGTGGTCTGGCATTATCAAGTTGAATGTAAATGGTGTCCACTGCACCTGAAGGTGGCCATTTAGAGCGGATAGCTGGTAGAACTTTGTCAATCAAATAAGATCGGAAAACATCTCTATTTACTTGCAAAATAGCCTTTGTCTCCATTGTGCCAGCCCACGATTTTTACTCGTGCGTTTGGCAGGTTCTTTGTATGTGAATGGGAAGATGCCAATCTTACCGGAAAACACGTCTGTGATTTGCATCAAATCGAGGGCGAGCTACAGCCGCTAAGAACATAACTTTTGTGATGAATTTTTTGCTTTTGCAAGTGCGATGTGGTTCCTTTTCTGCCGGAAGTAGATAAATACCTTTCCGCTCCTTTTGTTAAGAAAAACCTTTTCTCGTCAATGTGTACATAGTTGTACATACCTTTGAACATGGGCTGACTTTGCAGACTACTTGGTTCAACCATTGAAACACAAAATTGGAGCCTTGACCTCTTACCTTCTTCCGTTAAATACGGTTTTACTGCACTAGTATGTGGCCTGATTTCCCCTTCTTTGATTCGTCGATGAAGCATTGATTTTGGAACAGTCACAGCCTCTGACAAAGAGCGGATATTGGTTCCCTGGCAATATGGGATTCTAGCGATTCGGTTGATGTCAAATTGAATTCGCTTGCGCCCAACTCTTTTTGACAATTGGCACGATACATCAATAGGCAAACCATTGGCAATACAAGCTTGCCCTCGCTTCCAAATCCGACGAATTGTTTTTACATCGACGGAGAAGAATGCAGCAATAGCACTGATAGAGCCCTTTTTTAAATTCCCACACCTACTCTGCATCAACAGATTCTCAAAAATCGCTTGGCGTTGCTCATTGGTCAGATTTCTTTTGGTTTTAGACTGGATAGAGGAATTTTCAAAGACACTCAAATCCATGGTTAGCTCGAAAAGGAAGATGAAGGTTTTTAGCAGCCGGTAACAAAAGAAAGAAATCCTTTAGGAAAGGAATTGTTTTCGTAGAAGAGGAATACTAGGATAGAGATATGGGCTGTTATGGTATGAGAAGAAATACTCCTACTCTGAGAAAGGAATTGTTTTGGTAAGAAGAGGAAAAGTAGGAATGGAAGTCTTTTTGGTAGGGACGAAAGTTGAGATGGAAGGAATACAGGAAAGGATACTTTCCATTTTATAGGGTGAGTTTGAAAGGGTTTAAATTTAAAAAGTTGAATTTACCGCTTTATTAGGAGAACACCAGTGTAAATTGGGAAAACTTTGCTGATAAAAGAAAAAGACCCGCCTAAACTTTTGCTTTTGATTTTGAGCCAAAAATTTGAAAGAATTTTTTGCGGCCAATAATTCCCCACAAATCAGGGGTATTTTAGGATATTTATTTTCTTTTAATTTGTAATAATGGTGTTCCTTAAATGGCTAGAATCTCCAAAAAACCCAAACATTTTGGGACGGAGGGAGTAATACAATTTTTGCAAGAAAAATTCAAAAATTTCCAACAATTTACTAGATATCAATGAGTTCTATATAAATTTTTCTTGAAAAAAAAATATTATTTTTAGACATCGTTTTGCGAACACATTTTGGGATGGAGGGAGTAGTATTTTTCGGAATTATTTATTTTTTGTATATTTTGTTTAAACTTTTCTTCCCATAGGAAATTTTAGGAGAAATCATTCACTCAAATGAGAGGAATTAGGAAAAAAAAATATGAAAATTTCAGATAGCACAATTCCAAATACAAAAAAGACAGTCCAAACTTTTTTTTATTCAATGAACTTTTGTGGCTTTTGGTCGTTAGTTTTACTTTTAGACTTTCCCGTCGAAAAAAATGGCCAATTCTAAAAGTTTAAGGGGAATCTGATAATAAAAGTTATAAAGTACCAAACCAAAATTTTTAAAAGAACAGGACCTTATATATTTTTTAAAATTATTTTTTGTCCAAAAAGTTAAAAAGAACAGGGCCTTTTGTAGAGATAAATAAATAATTAAAAAATTAACTAAAACACAAAAAATGAATAAGTGACAAAGAAATGTACACCATGTTGTGTGAACCCATTTTGGCTCCCATACAAATGATCGGAGCTACTCAATTTGTTTATAACATTGTTTTAAGGATCCCTGTAAAAAAATTAGCTAAGCAGAATATGAGTAAGGGCTTGATCGATTTTTTGTTCAGTGTAACAGAAAATTGAACAAAGAATTGATCAAGCCCTTATCGATATCCAGCTGAGCTAATTTTAACGGGGATCCCACACAACACTGCTCCAATCAGTTTTGTGGGACCTCAAAATAGGTCTCTCACGATGTGGAGTACATTTGAGGTTCCACACCCTTAGTTTTACTGCCCTGTATATATGTATGCCTTTTGATGCAGTGCACTTTCTTCAAGAAAAAGGTGTGGTCTCAGTCTCGCAAATAAGAAAAAAAAGGGGTGGGTTTCGACTTGTTGGAGAGTTTTAGTAAGAATAAAGGGAAAATTTGTAACTAAAAAATGCAAGACAGTTATTGAGTATTTTAAAAAGTTAGCAGTCAGAATGACAGTTATTGCGTGCATACCGATGCTCTGGACTATCAATGAAGGAAGCATGGTAATGTGCACATAAATTGATTTGGGTCTTTAAGTCTGCCCTTTCTGATGCCATTTGGCTTTGATTTGGGGGTATGGTTCTACATCAAAACGTCCCTGTAACTCCTCGGTTCTTGGAGGTTTAGGGGGGCCACTGTTTCAGTGGTATTTTAAGAGCAGCCACTTTGTGCATATATTGCCAAATGTTAGGTCTGTCTCCAATCATCCCCCGCCATACCCCCAATGATTGGGGATTAGATGGGTTATGTTATGTTGTAGCAGTCAGAATGACAGGTATGGTGGTAAGACAATTGCATCGACTAAAGAAAAGGTCCATTCTTAGCGTTTGCCCAAACGGCGGTCATTAGCCGGACTGTAGTTATAAATGCAGAACTCTGGAATATTGTAATATTGTATATAACAATGTTTTGCTATCTTTCTTTGGACTCATTGTGCAAGCCCTTCTTGCATTTCCCTCGTGGATGCATTTATTCAGCGAAGAAACTACCTAAGCTTACTTTTTTGGATCCAAACTTCTTTGTTCTTTAAGTCTTCTTCTTGCATAGAAGAACGCACCGGTTGCAAAAACCGGGATTTTAGTAGTTGGCAGCATCCCTCTTAGTTTTGAGTAGGCGGAACCATTCTGTTTTGGCTCTTCTCCACATTCTTACTGGGTGATCAAGGAATTTTCCTATGATTTTTTCAACTGATATTTCAATATAGAAAGATCTCCTTATTTCTTTACCTTGGGTTCTCCCATCATTTTCTTGAAAATATATTATATCACCTTGGGAGACTTTTTTAAAATGAGTAATGCTAACTATTCCGTTATTCACACAAACCCTTCGATGACTTATCGACTGCCTGCTTGAGGAATAGTTTCACGAAAATGGAGACAAACTGGAATAACATCCGATCTTGTTTCTAGATTGAGTGGAAATGGGATATATGAAGTGCGTTCTGTTCCTCTGTGCATCTCTATGATGAGTAAATCCCCATGAAAAAGGGGCAACTTTCGTGTAGTTAACTCTTTAAGATTTTCTCTCGGATAAATCCTTCTCTTAATAGATCTCTTCTTGTTCCTCAATCTTCGGAAAATGCTGCGTTGTATTATAGTAAGTTCTCTGTTCCAAACATTTCCTGAAAGTAGACAAGTTTTAAACCTTAATGCAGGCAAGGCATATCTTGTTGAATCAGTCTTTTTCGCCACATTGTGTATAACGGGAATTGAACCCCCTTTGCTGCAGGCGGGTGGATGGAGAATGTCCTACTTCGATCCAGTAACTTGTTAGGAGTAGGTTTTAGCTTGCCTTTCTTATTATTATAAGATGGGTTTGGAACCCTTTTCCTTTTTTATAATAATGAAAATAATTAGGTTAGCTTCCAAAGCTCCTTTCTTCAGCTGGTGCGCAGGAGCACACTTTCGCTTTTCCCCTATGAATGGGGATCCCCTGCCTGCTGTCTTCTCTTCCTATCACTTGACTTCGTTCAAAAAGATGATCTCATCAGACCTCACCGGGCCGGACGAAGGGGAAAGAAGGGATGGGTGGTTCGGGAACAACAAAGGGAGGGGGCTGTAACCCGCCCCGTCGTCTATTTGTTTTTCCAGCCCCGGAGAGATGCAGTTTTTTTTTTGGAAAATAATGAATGGATAGAGCCATGATACATCCCGGAATACTTTAAAGGTAAATAGATGCTTTTCTTCCCCTTTTCGATGTCTGCCTGAGGACCTAGGTTAATGTTTTGGTTAATATGGCCCTGCTTGTCTGGTAGCCTACTCGTTTTGTAATTCTTTACTGATTCAACCTGTATGTTGGAGGTAAGTTAGATAAAACATAGGGAAATGATCTCTTTTACTAGCGAGTTTTTCTGCTGTTTATGGTATAAATAGATGATATTTATGGTATAAATGAGGTGAAACCCTGCTTGCTTAATGATGCAGAATAATTTAGTATGTGTTCCGTTTGTTTACTTCTAAAACCTTGTTTCTATGCTAATTTCCAGGAATTAGAAGCTGAGATTTCAGGACTTGAGAAACAAAGAGATGAACTTGAAGCTCAGTTGAAAAAGGTTTGCCCACTTCAGGCAGACTTTGTTGTTATTTATTATTCGTTATAGTAGAAAATCTTCCAGTTTGTCATTTGTACTTCAGCAAGCACTTTTTTTTTGCTAGAACGGTGTGTTTGTCAACTAATGATATTCTATAAGATGGTGAGTGATTCCTGTGTAACATATGCAGTTGCCTTTTCAGTTATCAATTATCTGCTCTGGGTGTCGGTCTATTGGGCCGGAGACCGAGTTATAAAAAAAAATCTGCTCTAGATAGGAAGTTTGGAACACGTCCGTAAAGATGGGTGAAGTAGATCATATTGTTAAATGGATACTGGATAGCATGAACAACGTGCCACATAAAATTGAGTCATTTTAGCATCATAATGTCATGTATTCTTTTGCTAGTTGGAACTTGTAAGTAAGATACTAAGATCTACGTAGGATGCAAGGATTATCTTCATGTGATCTTAGTTGGACATCAATTGCCAATCAATTAAATTGGCCGTGGACTGTTATGAAAGACAATGCGATTGACATATTATTAACGTATTCAAAGATCAATGACTTGTGAAGACTGCCACTGAGAGGCCAGATGGACAGTTGAAGTGTAGTTTAATGGGCAAGAAAAATTGAACCAGGTGTTAATTTTGACGGTAGTGAAATAAATGGGCTACATCCATCCAAGCATTATGTTTTGGCAGCTCAACTCTGTCTATAAATGTAATGTACTCTACGGTGAAGTCAATAGTCCTTTGTTTGCTGCAAAGTGTTTTTATTAGTTTCCACTTTCCACGTATATATTAGACAGACTTGCCTAGAAGTTTTGCCAAGGGCTAAAGGACAATGCCAGGTTTGCCTAGAAGTTTTTTGCCAAGGGCTAAAGGAGAATACCAGGTTTGCTTTGGCTGTTAAAAGTTATAGGACAAACCTTTATGCCGTCCTACCTTATACTGTGTCGCACTCCTACTCATTCTTCTTCTTCATCTTTTTTTTTTATAAGTAAATATTGCACTCCTATTCATTCTTATGTAAGAGGAGTTATTCTTTGGTATACCCTAAACCCCCCCACCCACCCCCATAGGAGAAAAAGACGGGAAAGGAATGAAAGGTGCCAATTTATTACTTCAAATCTGATCAGTTACTATTGCTTGCTGAACTTTTAATTTCAAGAACCACTTTGTGTGCATTGAATTCTCTGTTGCTGCTGCAGTGTCGTTAAATTCCCAAGGCAAACCAGGATGTCTCGTTCTTGTACGCGGTTATTAATTCTGCTATTGACGACCTAGTTATGCAATAACATTTTATTGATACTCAAGCCGTATTAATTATAATGATGGTATTCGGAGGGTCAATTAATCTTTTGTCCTTCATCATAGTTGCACGAAGCAGGAGCGGGGACGGGGTTGCGAATGATCGTAGAAGTGTGGGAGCAGCGAGCGCCTTTGGGAGCAGTTAGGAAAAATTATTAAAATTATAAATATTTTTATGGATTTTTATATAGTTAAATGTCTAAATGAAATATTATTTTATCACATAAAATATTAAAATTATGAGTTTCTAGTTAAATTTCAATATTTTTATTGTAGCACATGATTACAGAATAGAGGTGTTGTGCATATTAAGGCGTAAAAGTTAAAGGCATTATTATGACTCTAGAAGGGTAAGATCAGATGTGCACACCAACAAGAACAAAACAACTTTAAAGGTACCAATTGCAACTCGAATCGTAAGTCTCTCGATCGTTGTTTTGGGTGTAAGTTCCCATATAGGTTAGGAACGAGTTCCCGTCGTCATTGGAACGAGTTTCTTGGAGTTTCCTCCGCCAAAATGCGGAAACGCGTTCCAGTCGAAGAAACGTGGGCATAGTTGAAGGTTCCTGTAGCTAAGCCTTCATGTACACAAGTTCACCTTTATCTGTAGTTAAATTCCTTAGGCAAACGGGTATGTCTCGTTCTTGTACGTGGTTATTCATTCTGTTAATGATGACTTACTTATGCAATATCATTTTGTTGATACTCATGCTGTATTAATTAAAATGATATTATTGAAAGGGTCAATTAATCTGGTTTCCTTCAAGTACACAAAGTGATCATTAGCTTGTACTTTTTTGCTTCAGTGCTTCTCCAAATGCTAACACATGCTTATCTGGGATGTATTGTCTAGGTTAGTACGTCCTTGGCTTCTGCTAAAGCGCGTCTTCACAATGCCACGGAAGAGAGGGATCAGTTTTATGATGCTAATGATCAGATTGTTGCGCACTTGAAAACAAAGGTCTCCAGTTAAATAGTTTTTTGAATCTCCGGTTTCTTTCTGAGCTGAGTAATTGCGTTTGGGATTTCTGCCTTTTGGATCACAAGTCGCGTGTGCCCTTCTCATTTCTGATATGTTGTTGTTTGCTGAAAAAAATATAGGAGGATGAACTTTTGCGATCCATTTCCTCAGGTAGGGTGGAAGCGGATGTTCTGAAAACTTGGACCAACTTTTTGGAAGATACCTGGGTTCTCCAACGCTCATACGCGGAGACCAAGGAGAAGCAGGTCAAGTATGTATATGAACTTGAGCTTCTCTATCCTATCTTGGACCACCACTCTATTGTATATACGTGTTACCAATTTTAGTAACACATGTATCCAAGAGTAAATTCATGGTGATACTAAAACACCTGGTCCTGGGGGGGCTTTTTGCTGTTACTAAATTGGTGTTTTGTGTTTTCCAAGTGATGAATTGGAGAGACATGAGGCCTATTATGTGAACTTGGTCATCAATCTCCTCTCTGCTTACAAGGTATTAGTTAAATTCCTGCATTATTATAGTGCACTGATTAATTACATCTAACGCTGAGAATGAATAATGTCTGTTGCCTTGATCTCTTTATGCGATCAGGAAGAGTTGGCACCTTATATTGATCGTATTGGGAAATTTGTGGATAACTTGAAGAGTCTGACGGAAGGGTAATGATGTTGTCACACACAGATTATTCAGACCTGTTTTGACCCCATTTCTGAAGTTCTTTGCCTTATTGGACAGGTCAGAAATGGCTTCCGGTGTGGGTAAAGCTGATTCCAAGGGACTAAACCCAAGGAAAAATCTCGAGGAGGAATATCTGGACTATGAGGAAAAGGTACAAATGGGACTTACCTTCACACCATGATTTCATTGTTGCCTGAATAAGTTTTGTTCGTCAGTTTAACTTCCTGACTTTAGATTCTTCTTTAGAAAGGTTTGCTTTGAAACAAGGTTTTGTTTTTCCTTTTCCCCTTTGTTTGTTTATTCCTCTTGATACGCTCTTTTCCCCCTTGCAATCGTATCAGTCTATGATGCAAAGTTCTAATCAATGCGTGACTTACTTTGTTGTGTTGATTCAAATCTTCGTAAGTTGTAACGTGCACAGACCACCGTATAATTATTCATGTTGCAAGTTGCTCTTTGAAGTTTAAGGCATACCACTTCATATAAACAAGAACATGCGTATGTGGGAGGATTTTATGCAGTCTTCCCAAGCTAAGGTTTTTGTGCTTTCCTCTACCAGCATCTACTAAAGCCTTTTTCTGGTCGGTCTTTTCCACTAGTTTCGTGTTTTTTCTCTCCCTCGCAGTTTTCCACTTATATACATGATTCAGTTTCATTACTGTCCTAATAATAGTTCTTGTGATGTAACGTCTAGAAAAGTGCATGAAGAGGCTTACAGACCATTGAACAGAGGCTTGTTTGTTTGCAGATTATAACAACTTTCAGTGTGGTGGATAACATGAAAGAGCAGTTCTATGCTCAGGCTGGGAAAATTTCAAGGTTATATGTTTTTGGGTTATGGCTTAGTTCTTTAACTTCCTTTTATGAAAAAGCCTATGCCATGGTGCTACTACTATAAGGATAAAACAAAAATAAGAAATGGTGCTACTATTTACATGAGAGTCCGGAATATAAAATTGCTTTCTTCCTCTTTGTCTAGGAAGGATGACACAAGGGTCAAAGAGCTGTTGGATAATATTGAAATACTGAGACAGAAATTTGAATCTATTGAGAGACCAGATCTAGATCTGGAGCATCCCTCTGAGGCAGAAACTCCTCCTGGGATGAAACCTGATACTCTGTTGCATCCTCCATCGCTGGCAACAGAGTCACAAATAGCCGGGAAGGATGAGCAACCCAATTCAGATGAAGTCAAGCCTGAGCATGTGCTAGACACTGAAGCAGAATTGGCGAAATTGGAATCCGAATTTGGGAAGGTTAGTCAAGATTACTCAACAGAAGAGGTCGGTGACTGGGAATTCGACGAGCTTGAAAAGGAGTTAAGAGACAGTGACTCAGCAACAAGTAAATAGATGAAAACAGTTGTGGTGAAGATGACAGTCTGTATTATATACTAATAAACAAGCCGTGTATCATTTAAAGTTTTTTGTACTTTGTAACATTGGGTTCCAGTCCATTTGTTCTTGTGTATATTCTCAAACTTGTTTGACGTAAAATGGATCGACAACTTAAGTAAAATGTGAAATACAATCAATTTTCAACACTTTTTATATTGCAACCCGTGATGTTTACTTGTGGAACATTATTTGATCTCATTGTGTTGAAAAGAGCTTAATGATGTAGTTAAACTACATTTGATCCCGTTCTCAAGCTATTTTTCAGGTTTGAGAATACCATTTGGAAGTGGGAATGGCCTTTTGATGATGTTGATGGGGACCCCTCATGCCTCCTCACAAAAGGAATGATTCAACCAAGAAAACAAGGTAGGGTTTCAGACTATTTGCTTATGTTGATGGATAGAAAAGTTTTCCTGATAGAGAAAAAGAATTTATGTTCGCATCTTTTTTACGGCAAAATCATTGTGAAAGGGACTACTATGCTTGCTTTCAACACAAGATGGTGGACCGGAAGCCCCTTGGCTGCAAATCTTTCCAATGGCAGTTTCTAAATCTGACTTTGCTTGTGACTGTTTTGCAACTGGAGCATGCTTTTTCTGTGCCCCCGGCAGCGGAGCCCCCTTTAGTCGAATTGGAGAGGCTCTAACTACTGCTGATTCAAACTATTCCAAAAACAAGAGCATCTTATTTTCAGGTTTGGTGGTTCATCAAGGTTGGTATGTTTATTACTGTAGTTGGAAGAGGTCCCTTCGTATTCTAAGAGAGCCATGTAAATAGTCAGTGTCTTTTTTTCTTCCTTTTTTTTCTTTTTCATAACAATAATTTGAAGCTATGAACTAACTCCCCCAAGGATAGAGTTTTGAATAGAGCCAATTGGATAAAACAATCGTGCAACTAAGACCAAGTCATTCGGATTTAGGCCGGTAAGTTTTACTGTAGTAAGTTGACCTAAATTAATTTTTGATCTTGTATTTTTTTTCCCGTGTTTTTCACTTTTCGTAATTTTTTGTTTTTGCTTTTCGCCTTATTTTTCGGAATTAATTATTCATCTTGAAGAGAGGAATCAGAAAAGTATAAAACTGTAGACCGAAGTTGAAAAACGATCATAAGACTACACTAAAGACAAAAATACTAGTTTGATATTTTTTCTTCTTTAGTAAACTTTTGTTCTTTTGCTTGTGGTAAAAAAATTTACTTTTTAGAATTCCTCTCGTCAAGACGAATAATTAATTCAAAAAATTTAACGTACAAAAATTCAAAAAAACCAAACAAAAGTAACAAAACAAAAATTTAAGAGTGGAGCAGGGAGGAAAATAGTCGATTTTGGGTGTATATGCTCAGTACATGCAAGTCAATTCATGAATGGGTTACGCGGAATGAATTATTCTTGAAATAAACGAGGAGTTTTTAAATATCCATCCTCATGCGTCACTCCTCGTATGTTTCCATCCTTTGACTTTTTTCACTTATGTTTTCATCCTTTCTCTTTTTTAATACCAATAGTACCCTTACATATAAATATGCATAACAGATGTTGCCTAAATAGGTGGCATGTAATTAGGTTTTACGTAATTATAGTTTCCTAATTAAATCGGATTTGATTGATGATTTGAAAATGAAGGAAGATAATTCAAATCTTTGTTATCTTTTTTCCAAAACTTTTTAAAACTAACTGAAATCCATTCCATTCCATATACACACTGATTCCCCATTGAATAAATACATCATGAATGGACAAAACATGAGAAATTTATAATAAGTGTTTCATGGTTAATTAGATACATGATTTTTATAACATACACGAAACCATCGCCTCATATCATATTCGTGACATCTATTCGCAATTGTGGAATTGATTTTATTATTAAAACATGACATATTTAGATCATGATGCAATTCGAATCAATAAACCAACATCTATTCCATAAAACATGACAATCGTTAATCCCAACAAATAAACGCGAAATCGATTCCACCTTGAATTCCACCATGAAATCGGTTTCATAAACACGACAGATTTAAAAACATAAACTTTAAAATTATGGCAGATTTCATAAATTGATTCAAGTACCCTGTTGTGAAATCCGCCATGAACTTCAAACATGGCAGATTTCATCTGCATGCACGTAATATAACCCCAAGCCTCGCCGCCTTGGTATGAACTTAAAAATCATGAACATAAAAATCTGTCATGTTTCACACCCCTTTTGAACAATTCACATCCTCCAATATAAAAGAATTCACACCTCTCAAAATGTAGAATTCACGCATCACTACTCACTCTCCAAAATTTATAATTCACACCCCTCAAATGCAGAATTCACACCCCTGAAAAAATAGAATTCACACATCACTATACACTCTCCAAAATACCCAATTCACACCCTCAAATGAAAGAATTCACACCGCTTCTAAACAATTCACACTCTCCAAAATGCAGAATTCACACATCACAACTCACTCCCAAAATACACAATTCACAAACTAAAATGAAAGAAATCACCCCTCTTAAATACAGAATTCACCCCCTCTAAAATGAAAGAATTCACACATCTTCTAGATAATTTACACCCTCCAAAATGAAACAATTCACACCTCTTAAATGCAGAATTCACACAGATTCTACATAATTCACATTCAAAAAATTCACAATTCACTAAAACAAACATGTTTAATTTCACATAATTTTCTATTCAATATGGGTCTTGTTAGATAAATCTCTTTGAGTAGATTCTAAAAATATAAATTTTACGAAAAACTAATATATATAATAAAAAGTTATTAAATTTTAAACTTTGTAATGCAAAACGTAACAAACATGTCTACATCAGCATGTGTCAACATCAATCACATGTTTTTGGAAAAAAACTCATCAACCACATGTTTATATGTTGTCTGCGTAAGGGGGTGAGGGCAAATTAGTAAAAATATCTTTGAAAAAGGCCTGGATGGGATAGCGCAACAAAAGAGGATTGACACGGAACCCGATACAAAATATGGGACTGGCCAGGAATTTCCCGTTAACTACTCCAACCACCTCTGATACCAAAGCAAATGGAGAATAAACCCATTTCAAAACCCAATCTCTCTCTCTCTCTCTCTCTCTCTCTCTCAATACTAACATGAAGCCATACACAAGAAATTTTGTGCCAATAGGATCTACACACCCGCCCATGCTGTTTCCAAACCGTCGTTTCTTTATCGTATCTCCATTCTGCTAATTCTCTCCCTCTTTACGAGCATATATGTCCCTTCTAACCCCGAGCCCAAATCGACTTTGCGTGTTTCCTATCAAATACTCACAAATTTGGAGGATTTAAAAGGGCAGCAAAGTCTCCCATGTGGGTTGCGCTTGTGAGCTTTCGATTCTTATGTATAGGTGTAATTAGGCCTCTTAATACCAATGCTATGTTGCTTCCTTCAAGCACTTTAAAATCATTTTAAACAAACAATAAAGGTTTGCACTTCAAATTCCAAGAATTTCATCATTTTTATCGAATTGATATCAGCACGTATTACTTATTGGGGGAATTGCATATCAGTGGAGAGAGGGGCAAATATTGCCCAAGTCATGGACCAGTTTTTCCAGAATTCATCTAAACATGACAAGGAAAAAACTAATTCCCAATACATGGAGAGGACACCTGAAATGACTATTACAGCCCTGATGAAATAAACCCTAAATCTTATAACCCAGCCACCGTTCCTTTCTCCTTCCTTCGTACGCTGCTGCTGAAGAGGAACAGAACAGCAGGGGAGGGTTCTTCTTCTGCTTCTCCTTCTGCTATCGTTCCCCTTCGAGCTTTCTCCCTCACCCTTTCTTCCTCTCTCACTTCATCTCTCTGTATCAACAATACTCTCTCCATTCCACCGAAGAAGAAGCAGTCTCTTCTCCTTGACCAAGGGACATCGTATGCATCTGGTACGTATATGTTTTGGGTGTTTCAATTTTTTTGCAGTTTTCTCTCTTTTCTCTTCTCTCATTTTGTCCATGTGTCTGTGTTTGGAAGCAATTTGTTTTTTTGCATTGTATGAGTGAGGATAGCATTGTATGAGGGAATCCCCAACCAACAGAACAGTAGCCCATCCTACAATGGTTAAACCCAACATTAAAATTGTGATAATAATAACCATAACTCAGCAATACAACTCCTAGCTAGGGAGGCGATTTTGAAGGATTAGAAATTTAGGCTAGGGTTCTAATTAATTTTTGAACTTGGGGTATAGGTACAGGGGGAAATGGTTTTGAATGATTAGTGTATGAAAAAGGGTAGGGGAAATTAGAGGAATTGGAAATATGGTGAGGGAGAAGATAAATTTTCGGATTTCCTTGTGATTTGGGGATCGAGGTCTCAAAACTTGCAAAGCCCTGGGTGGAACTCGAAATTCCTCTACTGTGGAGAATGACCATGGTGAATAATG
Source organism: Rhododendron henanense subsp. lingbaoense (assembly GCA_020567845.1). Lineage (NCBI taxonomy): Eukaryota > Viridiplantae > Streptophyta > Magnoliopsida > Ericales > Ericaceae > Rhododendron > Rhododendron henanense. Next base: position 22,691,573 of record CM036317.1, on the reverse strand, counting down.
GAGAACATAACCTCCACAGGATTAGGCCCATATGAATATACCAACATTTGATCCACCATTGTGAACCCTCATTGCAATGGAAGTTTGTTTTTCCTGAAAATAAAATAGTTGCTCTTTAAGTTACCTAATGTTACTCTTTGTAAGAACTTTTGTTGCTCTGTATGTAAGAATGCATGCCATAGACTGTTAAGGGCAGTGACGTATATTTGAACTTACTAAATGGTTGTCCCTTTACAAAGGTGTGTTGGTTTGTATGAAATGTGGTTCTTGTTCAAGTTACGTAACATATTTTTTTCCTGATTATTCCGAGAAAGATGAAAGATGAAACCAATACAAAATACACTTCATGTTCTTTCTAATACTTGATTAGACACTAGAAATACTTGATGTAACATGGGAACCTATATCTTACCCATGGCTTATGCCAGACCATGTAACAATTGCTAATTGCATACACAATTTAAACTGAAGCATGATATGCAACACCTTGAGCATGCACATGTCCTTTATCAATGCAAAGTTATTTACTGCTACCTCTGAAAACAGTTCCTTCAATCTACATGTCCTGACTTTCAAAAGATGAAAATCCTATGCATCCTTACAAGTGAATTAATAAGATGGAGTGAGCTATTCTCCATGTTAGACGGAGGAATAGTGAGGTGGAGTGGCCTATTTTTCCATTTTAGCAGGAAGTCGTTTGGTATCTTTTCATTTGCTATTTATTACTTGTGGATGGTGAGAAATGATAAACTATTCAATCATAAGTATATAGACCCTACTAGTACCTTGTTCAGGAGCATTGCAGCTGATATTAGGGACATGATTTGATCTTTTAAAATGGTGTTCAACACTCAAGAAATCTACTTGTTCATCTAGCTTGGAGTATATCCACCAAGATTCTGAACATAAATAGACCCAAGAAAGCTTGACTGTAATTTTCAGCTTCTATTTCTGGTTTCTTGTTGCGATATTCTCTGACCCTAATGATGTAACTCGGCAAGGAGGGGGTACAAGATTTGTTAATCAAAAGCTTACCATCTCACCAAAATACGTGGGTATTAGTGAAGGCACAGCTTTATTTCCTTACTCAGCTAAGTGCTAACAGCTCAACTGAGACTTGACCCACCTGAGCTAATGAAGATTAGGAATACAAGAGGCAATATTGAGACTTTCCCATTAGTTCCCCTAGGAGAAGAAGGTACTCTGTTAATACCAACATTTGATCCACCATTGTGAACCCTCATTGCAATGGAAGTTTGTTTTTCCTGAAAATAAAATAGTTGCTCTTTAAGTTACCTAATGTTACTTCTTGTATGAACTTTTGTTGCTCTCTATGTAAGAAAGTATGCCCTAGACTGTTAAGGGCAGTCACCTATGTTTTAACTCACTGAATGGCTGTCCCTTTACCCTTGTGTGTTGGTTTGTATGAAATGTGGTTCTTCTTCAAGTTATGTAACATATTTTTTTTCTTGAAAGTGTTTTTTTTTTAAACATCCCTCAAAACTATACACCATTTGATTACTTCGTCCTCAAACTATCAAAAACATTTACTTGGTCTTCCAAGTCTATGTTGTCCTCCTCTCTAACTTGTGTTAACTTGTAAACGGAAAACACGCATGTGACCAGCACATGCCCTAATTCCCCACAACTAAAAGGGAAAAAATTCCATTCCACATCAATCCACAATTCGACGTGCAAAACCCTACCCCCTCTCTCTCTTATACTCTGTATACATAGCCTACTCACCTAATGTTAATCCTTGTATGAACTTTTGTTGCTCCCTATGTGAAAAAGTATGCCCTAGACTGTTAAGGGTTGTTCTTTTCTGAAAACATAAAAGTTGCTCTTTAAGTCACCTAAGGTTACTCCTTGTATGAACTTTTGTTGCTCTCTATGTAAGAAATTATGCCCTACACTGTTAAGGGCAGTCAACCATGTTTTCACTCACTCAATGGCTGTCCCTTTACCTTTGTGTGTTGGTGTGTATGAGATGTGGTTCTTCTTCAAGTCATGTAACATGATTTCTCCTGCAAATATAAAAGTTGCTCTTTAGGTCACCTAATGTTACTCCTTGTATGAACTTTTGTTGCTCTCTATGTAAGAAAGTATGCCCTACACTGTTAAGGACAGTCACCCATGTTTTAACTCACTCAATGGTTGTTCCTTTACCCTTGTGTGTTGGTCTGTATGAAATGTAGTTCTCCTTCAAGTCAGTAACTTCTTTTTTTCTGAAAATATAAAAGTTACTCTGTAAGTCACCTAATGTTAGTCCTTGTATGAACTTTTGTTGCCCTCTATATAAAAAAGTATGCCCTACACTGTTAAAGGGCAGTCACCCATGTTTTAACTCATTCAATGGCTGGCCCTTTATCCTTTGTGTTGCTCTGTATTAAATGTGGTTCTCCTTCAAGTCATGTAACTTCTTTTTTTCTGAAAATATAAAAGTTGCTCTGTAAGTCACCTAATGTTGCTCCTTGTATGAATTTTTGTTGCTCTCTATGTAAGAAAGTATGCCCTACACTGTTAAGGGCAGTCAACCATATTTTCATTCACTCAATGGCTGTTTCTTTACCCTTGTGTGTTGGTTTGTATGAAATGTGGTTCTCCTTCAAGTCATGTAATATGATTTCTCCTGAAAATATAAAAGTTGCTCTGTAAGTCACCTAATGTTACTCCTTGTATTAACTTTTGTTGCCCTCTATGTAAGAAAGTATGCCCTTCACTGTTAAAGGGCAGTCACCCATGTTTGAACTCATTCAATGGTTGTCCCTTTATCCTTTGTGTTGCTCTGTATTAAATGTGGTTCTCCTTCAAGTCATGTAACTTCTTTTTTTCTGAAAATATAAAAGTTGCTCTGTAAGTCACCTAATGTTGCTCCTTGTATGAATTTTTGTTGCTCTCTATGTAAGAAAGTATACCCTACACTGTTAAGGGCAGTCAACCATATTTTCACTCACTCAATGGCTGTCCCTTACCCTTGTGTGTTGGCTGTCAACGATCTCAACGATAATAACGTCAACAACGGTGTTTCTTGTACTGATCCTTTTTTACATCCCCCCGCTGTGAAAAGGCAGGCGGGCCGACCGAAAAAGAGAAGGATTGAGTCACAAACACAAGATAAGGGCACAGTTTTTTGCAGCCGATGTCGTGAACCAGGGCACAACCGTAGTACATGCCAATCCATAATACCTGGATGATAGGTACACTCACACAAATGTCAAACTGTTTTGCCTTTCCTTAGTAACTACTCTTACTTTGTTTCATTGGATATTATATGAACATCGCAATACCCGGATGATGGGTATAGTCACACAATATTTTTAATGTTTTTGGGCTTTAGAATTTACTTCGACTAAGAAATTTACTTGCAAAATTATCATAATTTCCGTTGATGGAGCTTATGTGTTGTTTGGAGTTCATTTGGATCAGCGGACTAGAGAGTAATACATGTCGCTTGTGAATTGATATGTTCCATTGGATATTTTTCAAAAATATCTCTGCTCCCGATATAATCCTGCCTCAACTCCCAATTATTGGAGTCAATTAATGTGTGCCTAATTGAAATCTGGTCTTCATCCTTTTTTTCTTTTCTGATGTGTGTAGCCATTAGTATCGCATTCAACTGGAAGCATATTGATATTTTAGGGTGCTTGCACACACTTCTTTATGGTTTTGTGCTTTGATGTTTAAATTCAATTAACATGCTTATACGGATGTGTCCGTGCAGATGCATGTTGGGGGAAAGTAAAGATGGCTGCAGATCATGATAGCGAGCCTTGGGATTTTCTGCTTGGCCTGATCCAAGTATCCTACGAAGGCTACAATAGTCCTTTTGGGAGCCGAAATCTGCATGAGTATCTAGTAGTAGTCATTGTTGGTTGGGATAAATTGGTACAAGATCATGATAGCGAGGCTTGGGATTTTCTGCTTGGCCTGAGCGCCACTTAACTGTGCCTACATAAGAAAAAAGGAAAATATAATACCTTGTCTTTCGTGCAGATACACATGATGGGAAAATAGACTTCAGTCTTTCGAATCTTTGTTGCTCTCATTTGTCTTCGCTTGCATACTCCGTCTAACCTTTCAAGCTAAAACCTTTATTATCTTTATTTCAGGTGGAAGATATTGATTAATATAAAGACGGTGAAACTCTTGTACAAGACTGACAGAGCTAAGTACAAGATGACGACTGATGATCCTTTTGTGCCTGAGATTGAACTCATATATATGTCATTTTGTCGTCATAGAAATATTCTTCCTCATTCTCTGAGTTTGTTAAATCTTGAAGGCAAGCTTTTGTGATCACGTGATAAGGACCAATTTATGTGTCCTCAGTACTGGTTTTCTGATTCAAATAGACAGGACAATTGAGCAGTTTCGTATGAATGCTACTTCTTAATACGTTTTGATGTCTGAATTTGGAAAATATTTCTGGTGTTCACAAATATTACACCTTCAAAACAATCTCTCTCAACTTCGCAAACAATTTCCAAGTCCAACGAAAAAAAATCATGCAGTCTATTGGTTTGCCACTCCTTCTAGCATTCAAGGTAGGTATCCTTGCCTGCATGCTTGTAGATTTTTAAAGCCTTCAATGCACTGTGGTTCCTTTTGTTAAGCTATACAACTAAGACTTGCTTCTGCGTATCCAACTTCTGTGCTCGAAGTTAAGAAGCCAATGGTGGACTGAAATTTAGAAGCTTAAAAAAAAGTAATCCTAGCCTTAAAGCCAAAAAAATGCTTCCAAGTTAGATCCACCATAGGAATGTGCCAATATTATGCTCTAGGTTCAGAACTTGATTTACTCCCAACATTATGCTCTTGGTTTAGAACTTGATTTAGCTCATGCCTTGCTCTTCTTTGAAGAGTTAGCCCAAAAAATAACTTTTATAAAAATAAGTTTCACCATATACACGACAAGAGGGGCGAGTGAAAAGTCATATCACTTTTATGTTTTTTTACCCGTGACACTTGCTCTGTCAGTCCACATATGTGGCTCCTTTTATGAAATTAAGTTGCCCCTTCTGAAAAATAAGTTGCTCTGTATATGAAAATAAGTTACACCACATACACGACAAGAGGGGCCAGTGAAAGATCATATCACCTTTATGTTTTCCTACCTGTGACTAGTTGGAAGCGAAATGTCGTAAGTACCTACTGAAGGTGCCTAAAGCACGGTCAGCGCAGATGATCGCCGGAAGAAGGCCAAACCGGAAGAAGACTAGAAAAGGGAAGCTGAAAGGGACGGCTTCGACCCCAGAGAGTCTATTAGAGGAATTAAGAGGGATCCACAGTATGCATCCGACCCCGAAGTATCTAATTATTCCAATGACGAATAGGAGTAATTGTATTTTATTTCATTCTTGTATTTTATTGTTGTTGGATCTATGGAAGAACTTTATGTTTTGTTGCCGGAGACAGTTGCTCTGTGAATCCACATATGTTGCTCCTTCGATGAAATAAGGTTGCCCTTTGTGGAACTTAAATTGATCTCTCTATGAAAATAAGTTACACTATATACACGCCAAGGGGGGCCAGTGAAGGTAGGTTAGCTAACGGTTTGTTGGCCACGTATATGAACGAGTCAGCTCGGCTCGAGCTCGTTAAAAGGTTCCACATTCATTTTTTTAAGTCCAACTTTCACATTTGATTAAAACCACCACCTAATTCCATCGGTCCATCAATTTTAAGAACCAAAGTAAGAACATACATGAAGCACCATTCACAAAAACAATGGAGCATACCTGGAACAAATAACATCCCCTAATATATCAAAGTTCACCAAAATATGTGATCTTAAATAAATAAATAAAAAGTCAATTAGCCACCAAATGCCTTTGCTTCCAATCTCTAAACATATAACTACATATCAGTATTCGATTAAAACCACCACCTAATTCCATCCGTCCATCATTTTTAAGAACCAAAGTAAGAACATACATGAAGCACCATTCACAAAAACAATGGTGCATGCCTGGAACAAAAAAAGATCCCCTAATATATCAAAGTTCACGACTCAACAAATAAAAAGATAGAGCTTTCCGAATTCTTCTTGTACTGACAAGGTCTTTCCGCTAGCGAACGTGGGCACCGTTCTCACGACGTTATGCATACAAGAAAGCCAGGTCATGGACTTCAAATATGCTACAAGAAAGCCAGAAAACTCGTAAGTGTTGATGTATGGGATACCCTTTTGCCCAAATTGTACTGAGCGAACTTTGCACAGCTTGAACTGCAATGAAGAAAACCCCAGTGTATCACATGAATCACAACAAAAACAGATGTTATGAAGAACAGTTTAATACACGTTAAAAGTAAATATTTACCAGGTATACAACCAAATAAGATAATGAGAACACTCCAATGTCTAATAAGTCGTCAAATGATTGTCTCCACAGAGAAAAAACATATAGATCAGAGCAAGGGATTGAAGGAAAATCAATCAGATCAGTGAAGTTCCAGATGCATGGCAATTTCCATCGAATATAAGCTTCAACGATAATGAATGTGGCAGACTAATCAATTCGGCATAGGTATGTTTCAAGTACTAAAGATTGACATCAAGTCTAAGTTAAACGTTCAAAGACGAATCATACATCATCATGCAAGCATTGTTCCAGCTTAAAAGGTGTCAAACATGGCACAATTATTAGAAGGTTTTCTTTAAAAGGAAGAATGCACGTGCTTAGACAAAAAACCAACCTTGGACTCCTCATCCCTGATGGAGTGCAGTCGGAATTGGCCCTTAGTATCATAAAGGAGACGGAAACTCTCATTTGTCTTGGGAATAGAAACAACATCTGGTGCAGAAAAAAACAATTTAAGAGACAAACTTCGAATACGTAAACATGGAAAAAAGACGCGGTCATTCTCCTGTTTTAGGAATTCTCCAAATCTACTGCCAAATTTTTCTGACATAATTTACAACGAAAGTAAAAAAGGTCAGTTCAGCAATCTCTAGTTGTATACTTGTATCTGCCCCATGATTCAAGTGGCGGAAAAGCATGTCCTTCGACCGAAGTTAATAGTCTTACTGAAAGATTAGCTTTCAACTTTCAATTCATCACTAGGATTTTGGGTAGGTAATGAGTGAGTCAAACAACTGTAAATCTCAATATGTGCAAAACAACATAAACCCAACAAGTCAAAATTAAAGACAGTCAGCTACAGAATGGTTTTTCGTATGAAGCACAATCAACTTCCACGCTACCTTCTCAATTCAACTATACTGAAACACTCCAATCTAGGTTATTATCTCTTCAATAAGATGCCAGGCCGGTGATCTTAACAAATCATCAATACTGGTGACAAAAATTGCACTCAGAAAACTTAATGCACAGATCTCCCTGTGGACAAGAGTTACTTTTTTTTGGTTATTACCTGTTCAGAGGAAAACGAACCCTGCCAAACCACAGACTGCTAGTCAAATTCCTTACACTTAATTACAGAATCATTTCTAACATTCAGTAGGCTGGCAATCTCTTTGACCGTATTAGAATCTTATCTCCAACTTCAACGAAAATATTATCACCTAAACTAACTACCAAGCATAGCCTTGCCCAATTCTTTCGTCCCAACAATAGGAAGAGAACCACAACTATATCTCTAAACAATTCCCTTTTTTTTTTGGTGCTTTGGGAATTCATTTCCCTTCAGTACCTGCCATCACCATTTTTTAGAAAATAGAACATTCCATTTTGCAAGCTTCCTTGTGCAAATATCTGGCTTTTCTTCAAAGAAAGCAATTATATCAATTCTTGTTTTGCTAACATTGTTAATTACCGTCTTCAGAAACCTTCTTAGCTTCATTACAAATAAGTTTCCTATATGGTAAAATCTTTTTAACTCGCATTAACATTCCTTATACTATATTTACAGGAATATGTAAATTGTAAACCATGACCACTTGTAGTATCTATTCCGCACTTCAGTCATTGAGAACCAAAGGCAAATGCTTCGAGACCAAAAACCTATAGTCAACTGTGAAAGGCCACAATTAAACCAACACACACAAGGGTAAAGGGACAGCAATTGAGTGAGTTAAAACATGGGTGACTGTCCTTAACAGTCTAGAGCATACTTTGTTACATAGAGAGCAACAAAATTTCATAAAAGGAGCAACATTAGGTGACTTAAAGAGCAACTTTTATATTTTCAGAAAAAAAACAAGTTACATTACTTGAAGAATAACCACATTTCATACACACAAACACACAAGGGTAAAGGGACAACCATTGAGTGAGTAAAAACATGGGTACCATTAGGTGACTTAAAGAGCAACTTTTATATTTAAAAAAAAAAACAAGTTACATGACTTGAAGGAGAACCACATTTCATACACACAAACACACAAGGGTAAAGGGACAGCCATTGAGTGAGTTCAAACATGGGTGACTGCCCTTAACAGTCCAGGGCATACTTTGTTACATAGAGAGCAACAAAAGTTCATACAAGGAGCAACATTAGGTGACTCAAAGAGCAACTTTTACATTTTCAGAAAAAAATAAGTTACATGACTGAAAGAATAACCACATTTCATACACATTAACACACAAGGGTAAAGGGATAGCCATTGAGTGAGTTAAAATATGGGTGACTGCCCTTAACAGTTCAGGGCATACTTTGTTACATAGAGAGCAATAAAAGGTCATACAAGGAGCAACATTAGGTGACTTAAAAAGCAAATTTTATATTTTCAGAAAAAAACAAGTTACATGAGTTGAAGAATAACCACATTTCATACACACCAACACACACAAGGGTAAAGGGACAGCAATTGAGTGAGTTAAAACATGGGTGACTGCCCTTAACAGTCTAGGGCATACTTTCTTACATAGAGAGCAACATAAGTTCCTAAAAGGAGCAACATTAGGTGACTTAAAGAGCAACTTTTATATTTTCAGAAAAAAAATAAGTTACATAACTTGAAGAATAACCACATTTCATACACACCAACACACACAAGGGTAAAGGGACAACCATTGAGTGAGTAAAAACATGGGTAACATTAGGTGACTTAAAGAGCAACTTTTATATTTTCCAAAAAAAACAAGTTACATGACTTGAAGGAGAACCACATTTCATACACACGAACACACAAAAGCTCATACAAGGAGCAAAATTAGGTGATTCAAATAGCAATTTTTATATTTTCAGAAAAAAACAAGTTACATGCTAATGCAAGCAAGTTTTGAGTAGAAGCCTTGTGCCATGTGAAGGCTGTACATGAACTATGTATTGACTGGAACGAGGAGAATTGTATCAAGTAATGATCGAGAAGGCAAAGAAGAAAATGAAATTAGAAGTTAGAATTGGAAAATGATGACATTCAAACATAGACAAACATCTAACCAATAGAAAATCAGAATGCTCAAACAACAGAGGTCAGTATTCATCATTCACAAAAATCTAATTGGCATGCTCTATGACTGACCAAAGAAAAAAAACTACAAACCCCATAAAATGGCAGAATTTGGCTGAGACCAGTGACCAGTGACCACTAATGTTAACAGATAAAATCAGTTATACCTGCATATAGAAGTTAAATTCCAAGGCCAACTCAGGCTTGAGGTTGTCAGCAAGACATCTCCTTTCACACAAATAATGCCGTCCATTTCTCTAATATACCAGAATTACTGATTGCACTTGGCCATGTGAACTGCCCTTAAGTCCCAACTGCCAAGCTTATGCAAAATACTAGAAAAAGTCTGCACCTTTTCGGATTGCACTTGGCCATGTGAACTCAACTGACCAAAAACCGTTATGAGTAGTTATTCAGTCAAAACAGGTACTACAATTGCTTCCACCAACATCTTATGAATCCCACAAACATGCACCATAATTTTATGTTTTGATCAAGGAATTTTCTAATGGAGAGAAAAACCATAAGACGCAGACAGAAAATTCAACGTGATAAACTCTGAGCCACCAATCCAAAAATCCTCCAAGTTCATAGCTGATCTTTGAAACTAATTTGTATATCTCTGATTTATCTTATTCCACTGAAGGAGAGCCAAATAGCCAATCTCCAACAGTCCATTGGTGAAAATAATCAACTATTTTGGTGACTGAGATTTGCCATGTTTTCTAATTCTCTGGGGAAAACAGCGGCAGTTTCTTTCTTAGCGGTAACTATTTTTTGTGTTGTGCTTGCAATATTATGCCGTACAGCTTGAGATTGTACCTTTCTAACGAGAACAATGAGGGAGAAGGCCATTTTGCCTTCAAATTCAGGATATGCTATATGCAGATTTTTCTCTGTGGTGATTAACTAGGGGCTTGTGTCCTCTCTCACTCTCTCTCTCTCTCTCTCTCTCCACATCGAAAAGGATGATTGTGCTACAATCTAAAAGCCAATATATGTGGAGGGCATATTTTGTCGAACATGTGGCGGGCGAAAGATTTCAATCAAGATGGGGAGGGGAGAGCGTTTTACACAGAAGTACATAGCAAATATAGGAGTAGTAGACAATTTATTACCTGTTCTGAGATTAGGATTGTTGGAGGCGGCTACTGGTCTAGTGACGCGTATTGATTCCTGTATCTGAATTTCTACAGCAAGCAGAGGTGGGCGGAGATGGGGAACGCACCCTCACCACTCCAGTCGGCGAGTAAGTCGTGCTGATTGATGGTCATCGGTTGGCAAGAGAGAGAGGAGGAGAGAGGAGCAACGAGATGGGTTTCAGAGAGCAACAGAGAGAGAAAGAGGGGGGTTTCAGCTAGCTAGGGTTTCACAGAGTGATTTGGGGTGGGAGGGTTTCACGTTTTGGGGAGGGAATAAAGTGAACGACGTGTAAGAGAAGGGGGTATTTTTGTCCAGGTCTGTTTTGAATTCCATGTCTTTGGAATTAATATTCTCCCTCCCATGATTTATGAATTCCGAAAAAGTGGTCTATGTGTTGGGTATTTTTTGCCCCTCTTCCCACTGTCCTGCAATTCTCCCTTACTTATTACTACTATTAAGAAAATTATTATTTGCTTTCCATAAAATCTTAGTTTCAGGGTTTACGGTGTGTGTATGGGATTGAGAAATCCTGTAGTGTAAGGCCTTGCAAGGCACTCAGTAGAGTGCACATGGGTCATCGATCTTGGCAATGAATGGTTGAGAAGTGGTTTTAAATTTTGGCCGGTAAGAAATAATTTTTACCGGTCAAAATTAATTTTTAATCTGAACTATTGATTGATGAGATTGACGATTGTGTATTGCACTGTAACCCTTGTAGGGCACTCCGCCCTACAGGATCCCAGCTCCGTGTGTATGAATGTTTAGTAGAAAGATCAAGGGAAAAATTCAAAATACCCCCCAACCTTTATCCCAAAATTTAATTAGACTCCCAACCTTTTAAAAACTTCAATTTTACTCCCAACGTTATCTTCCGTTAATCAAAATGCCACCTTCCGTCCAAATGACTAACAGATTTCGTTAAAAGCTCCGTTAAATAGCGTCCCAATCGAATTTCGATGATCCGAGCCGTTCAATATGTTCAAAACGTGATTTTAAGGGTACTCACTCGTGAGAAGTCAGCAAAAAAAAAGACCGAGAAGGGCTTCATCTGAACAGTTTTTTATTAAACTATTCAATAAAAAATTGTTCAGATGAAGCCATTTCCGATCATTTTTTTTGTTGATTTCTCGCGGGTACCCTTAAAATCAAGTTTTGAACACATTGAACAGCTCGGATCATCGAAATTCGATTGGAAAAGAGGAGGCGCAGATCGATCCGGATTTTGTTCAAGTCCGGACATCCGGATTTTGCTTCGGTCTGCACCTCCCCTTTTCGATCGAATTTCCATGATCCGAGCCGCTCAATGTATTCAAAACGTGATTTTAAGGATACCCGCGAGAAATTAACAAAAAAAATGATCGGAAAGGGATTCATCTGAACAGTTTTTTATTGAATAGTTTAATAAAAAACTATTCAGATGAAGCCCTTCCTGGTCATTTTTTTTGCTGATTTCTTGCTGGTACCCTTAAAATCACGTTTTGAACACATTGAGCGGCTCGGATCATCAAAATTCTATCGGGACGATATTTAACGGAGTCTTTAACGAAATCTGTTAGTCATTCGGACGGAAGGGGGCATTTTGATTAACGGAAGATAACGTTGGGAGTAAAATTGAAATTTTTAAAAGGTTGAGAGTCTAATTAATTTTTGTGTAAAGGTTGGGGGGTATTTTGAATTTTTCCCAAAGATCAATTTCGTCCAAATGAAGAATGCAAATTTGGAACATTTTCTATAAAATACTCTATTACCAAATGAGACTAGGTAAAAAGACAAGTCAATTACCATTTGGCAATTTACCGAGTTAGTCACAAATCTGAATCTCAGAGCTTGGGTGCTATCGGTTGTAATCCCAACAAATGGTATCAGAGCCGATTCAGTTCTTGATCAATTTTTTGAGATTCGGGTTTTGTTACATCCACAATGAAGTTAACGATCAACTCTCAATTTTTTCTTAAGTAGTTTAATAGAAGTGGCAGCTTTATGCTATGGCAAATGAGCGTATAGGATATCCTTGGCTAGGATATTGAAGAGAAAGGATGCAGAACTTGGGACAATGAAAGATGATGAACGAGTAGGAATGGCAACGGGACGGATTTTGATGTATCCCAATCCTAAATTTCCCGACCTCCCCCGACCTCGCCCCGAAACCCGACCGGATAATGAAAATCTCCCCCGTTCCCGCCCCGCCCCATCCTTATTTTTCTTATCCTTCTCCATACTCAAAGAATGGGTTTTGTTGACCCAATCAAAGAGCTCAAAATCAGAATCACTTCAAAATGTAGTTGCTATCAACAGAAATCCCATGTCTAGTTTGTTATTCAGCCGAATTAAAATGATTGTACAAAAGAGCTGTTAATCTGATATATCTAACCCACCCCCATGCCTCCATCACAACTGCAGCTCCAGAAAACATCGAAAAAATTAGGGAGAAAATCAAGGGGGAGAGAGAGAGAGAGAGAGTTCTCTCTGAAAGATACCAGAGATGAGTGAGTTGTTTTTAGCTTGATTAGAGTCCACCACCAACTACATATACACCAAAGAATGTAATGTATGTATGGATAAGAAATAATCGAGATTACAGGGAGAAGAATAGGAACTCTGGACCGTGAAACTTACATTCATTCTGAGGGTTTGATTGTAATGATGAAATTTGGGTGTAGGAGAAAGGGATCAAAGCCAAAGTTTATTCTTGAGAGAGAGAGAGGGGGGGGGGGGCGGTCTGATGGAGAGACAGAGCGGGAGTGAGGGATGGGAATAAACGGCTAGGGTTTCTCTCAATCTCATCATATATATACATATATAGATTGGGGCGGCGGGTTCAGGTAATATCGGGGCGGGGCACTGTCACCCCCGAACTCAACCAGAATTTGGTCGAGTTTTAGATTTTTTAATCCGACCCCGATACCTGAAAAGGAGGTGGAAAACCCTCCCCATTCGGGATGGAGCAAGGCGGATATGATTGCCAAGCCTATGAACGAGAAGAGTTGAGTCAAAGTGTGTGAGCACGATTCGGCTTTGTATTGCTGATAATATCATCAACAATGTTATGGATGAGAATTTGGCGTCGGCCTTGTGGAAAAAATTGTATCTTGCGAAAAGCTTGACCAAAAAGTTGCATTTGAAGCGGAAGTTGTATTGGCGGGAACCTCACGGACCACACGAACATGGTCAACGGTTATTTGGATCAACTGCGAAAAGTTGAGGTAAAGATAGATGAAGAAGACAAGGCCCTTTTGCTTCTTACATTTCTTCCGGATTCTTATGATACCTTGGTGACGATTCTCTTTTATGGAAAATAAACAGATAGTCTCGAATAGGTGCAAGCGCCATTAGTTTCCCATTGTACTAAGGAAAAATCAAGTCTTGAGGATGGAGAAAGTTCAGCACTTGTGGTTCAAAGTAAGAATTGGAGAAGGACATCTGATGATAGATTCGGAAGGATAACAAGTTCGATTCTGGTTCCAGAGAAAATGGTGTACAATGCTACAGTTGCAAAGAATCTAGCCATGTAAAGCACAATTGTCCTTTGTGCAAGAACAAAGGGAACAAAAATGGTATTGATGCTTCAAGTTGTTATTCTTTGGTGGTAGCTGATAATGGAGATCTCCTCACAGTCTCCAAATGTATGAACACTTCTTCTCGTGATGAGTAGATTTTAGATTTAGTAGCACTATGCATGTTTGCTCCAAGAAAGAATTTTTAACGCATTCCAAGAAAAAGATGGTAGGTCATTGTTGTTGTTTAGGAAGGAAAAGTGTGTAGGGTGTTGTGTTAACTAACCCTAACACAATCAACTCTTATTTATATAATGGAAAATCATAACATAAGACTACATTAACTAATGTGGGACTAATACCAATACTATATTCTAACAATTATTTTTGGGTGATGGAACTCCATGTAAAATTCGAGATTTTGGGAATGTGAATAAAAATGCTTAAGGGAGCGGTTCGCACTTTGGGTGATGTGGCTTATATCCCGAAGTTACGAAGGAATCTAATACTATCACTTTGCTGGATGGACTCCATTGGGTGCAAGTATTTTGTTGGAGGTGGAGCCATAAAAGTCATATGCAACCATAAGGTCCTGATGAAAGGAGAGAAGTACAAAGGGTTGTACTTGTTGATTGGTGAAGCTGTTTAGTTGACAAAAATTTGGAAACAGTGCACACAAGAAGATGGGTACCCAAGGTGTGATATTTTGCGACAGAGACAGTCATGTTCCCAAGTTGTCAATGTATGTGAGGGTGTAAAGCCTATTGTTGGAGAGGATGGGTCGAGGTCCTATTCTCGTGTCAATTGAAGATTTTCGACAAGGGATACAAGTGTACCAGCATGTGGTTCAAGTCAAGTTGTTGGACCTTAATTTGATTCGGGCAGTGTAGCTGTCATTTCAGAGCTCGGTAGTGTGAGGCGGTTCACTTGGAATTCTCACCAAGGTAGAGATTTGTTTGGATGGTTTGGATTCCCAAGGTGTTCTCCTTGGTACACATTGATTGTCAATATTCCCCTTAGAACTTTGCATGTAATGCCTATTCAAGTGTATGTGCGTGTGGTACAAGTACAACTAAAGAGAGGAGGAAAACTTGTTTGTAAAAACAAGTGTGCAGGTGTCAAGCATAGATTGGGTGAGAGTGTATTCTTGTATGAGTGATCGTACAAGGGGTTGGGCATGGGTTTTACATGCTCAAGTGCTTTGTACAAATTATTCTGATAGTGAAAGAATGAAAACCTCTTCATGGAGTAGGCACGTTATTGCCGAACCACATACTTCCATTGATTGCGATTGTGGCTGTGTTTGAATCTCGATGCTTAGGCACTTCCGCATGTAATCCCAACATATAAAATAGTATATAATTGGATATAAACGTAAAAAAGCCATGAAAGTTCGATATCATTGGATCTATCTACCTACCCCAACTGCCACTTTTTTTACAAAGCATTTTTTGTAATAACCGGACCATAGAGAAGAGTATATTCTGTTCACAATATCCGATGGCATTGTGCTCAGAACCTCACTGAAGGGCAAAATGCACTTTCAAGTTTAAGCCTTTTTGTTATCATTGTGGTGTTCAAGGTCATATTAGACCTCATTGTACGAAACTACATGTGACACATAATTCGTATGCTCATTTGGGAAATTCTCATGAGTGTGTCAGATATTCTTACTTGTCATAATTGTGGAGTGCTTGGCCACATAAGACCATATTGTAAGAAATTACATTTACCTAATAAAATAAATTTCTTTAAAGATGCCCATTTTATACCCACTTGTCATTTTTATGGGATGAAAGGTCACATTTGACCAAATTATTTAAAACTCCACGGGTACCCTATTACTCTACCCTAATATTATGCTGATAACCATGGGAGTAAAACTCAAGGACCTAAACGTAAAGTGTCACCACAACCTCAGGATACTTCTAGACCTATGCCTAAAACAAGATTATTTTACAACGATGAAGCAAGCAAAATTGTTAGACACATTGAGGAGGTCAAGACTAAATGTATTTGGGTAAGGAGGTCGAACTTGATACCCTGTGTGGATTTCCCTACTAACCCAATAGATGACACTGGATAGTCCAAGGGGTTGACCTTGCCTTTTGAGGCTAGGTCGTGGTTCCATAACTTTGGTTTAATTGATCATGCATATCTCATTACCTGGAGTTATGGAGTTTCATAGTTTTGTATTTACTTTTTATTTTTATTTTGTTTTGTAGTTATATTTTTTTGAGTTATTAAATAAAAAAAAATATTATTATTGTTTTTTAGTTGTTGCATGGATTGAGCGTGATAGTCCTTGGTACGTAGTTGAATATCATTGGATTTTATGAACATGTTCATCCGTATTTTTATTGCACTTCTTTCATGGTATTTTCACTACAAGAGTGTTCGAGTGTCAATAAATCATGAGTATCCGACATTCTGTATGTTCATCCATATCTACAAAAAAAAAAAAAAAAATTGGTGACAAAAAAGTGGTGACGAAATTTAATTTCGTCACTAAATGAGTATATTTGGAGACGAAAAAATAAATTCATCAGTGTTTTTACAACTTCTGTGATGAAATAATTTTGTCACCAATTATATTTCGTCACCAAAGATAATCATTTGGTGACAAAAAAAATATTTCGTCGCCAAATGGGACCAATTTAGTGACGAAATTATTTTTGGTGACGAAAAATAATTTCGCCTCCATTTTAACGCTTTCGACGACGAAAAATATATTTTGTCGTCGAATGGGTACCTTCAGTGATGAAATTTATGAATTGTGCTTTGTCACTAAATGTATTTCGGACATAACTCTTTACTAAGAACTCAGACTGAGATAATTCAAATTGGGTTTGAACAATAACTCAAATGCTTACAACTTTCATGTTTATCAAAATTGCTAATTTTAATGTTTAAAAGTTCAAAACTACATTCGAAATATATTTTCATGTTAAACATATATGTTATATATTAGATATTTGAAATATCTATTGAAAAGTGTGTGTGGTGCAGTTGGTCAAAGCATATGCAAAAAACTTAGGAGACTCAAGTTCGAAACCGAGCAAGAAAGAGGGATTTTTTTTCCATATGAAAACATCTTTTGCAACGAAATTTTTTGTCACCAATTTCTTATATTGGTGACGAAAATTTTCGTCATTGATGTGACCCATTGGTGACGAATTTTTTCGTCGCTAAAAGGAATAATTGATGACAAAATTTTTCGTTGTCAAAAAGCACAATAGGTGAGGAAAAAAATTCCGTCACCAATTATTCACTTTTTGGTAACGAAATATTTCGTCATCAAAAGGTACTATAGGTGACAAAAAATAGATTTCGCGTCACCAGGTAGGAATCCTCGACAACCTTTAGTTGACAAATTGTTTTTCGTCACCTATATTATTTGTGACGAAAAACATGTAATTTGTGACAATTTTCATTCATCACCCAATGTAATTTTTCTTGTAGTTCATGACTATTGGTCAGTTTCTTGATTAGAGATCACTATTCTCATATGTTTAGTTGTATCTTGTGTCTTCCATAAGCCATGACTACCTCTGGTTTTCGTTGATGGAGCCCTTATTATTCCTGAAAAGAAAAAATTATCTTAGCTTCTGCTTACCTAGGTGTTCATTGAGTAACCAGGTAATTGGGGTGAGGTATTCTCCCTCTGAGCGTTCGCATCAAAAAGTGGATAGACCTTGTGGATGCATCCGTGTTGAACCATTTGCTTAGTAACCGGGCATTGAGTATAAGGTATTCTTACTCTCAATATTCGCGTCAAACAACATTGGGGTAAAAGCAAAAAATATAATTATGAATATCTATTAAATATTTACTAAATAATCGTCGCTTTTGTTGAGGGGAAGCTTGTGATTAATTATTTGTGGCTTGTATGTCGGACTTAGATAGGTGTATCTTGTTAAGGGAGAGTCACTTGGTAAACCTTAGCACTTGAGTATCTTGGTCCTGTTTTGAGTTGCTAGATTTTTTGGCCATGGATGCACACACACACTTTTCTTCAATGTCGATGATCATGGTGTGTTGCATTCTTTTTGCCTTGCATGGTGTTATATCATGAAGTGATGCCTTAAAGCTTGGATGTCTTTTTCATTTCATCTTATGATATAATTCTTGCAATAAAGCTATCTCCTACTCGTATCTTTAGATTTTTCATTTTTTTAGCATGTAGTTTTGTTTTGTTTATTGGGGTTTGCGCATTTTTAGTTCCTTATTCTGCTATTGAATTTAGCTGTCATACTATTTTATGCTAGTATTCATGCTTTGCTTACATTTCTTATTTGGCTTCTTCTATTGGTCACTAATTGTTTAATTCTCTCATTTATTACTTTATCGTTTATCCTATTCGCCCTTTGTCACTCTATGTCAAAAAGGGGAAGAATGATGAAAGGGGGAGTAGGTTGCCTATTGTTCTAATGTGTTTGGATGTTGAGTTTTGTTTGCAGCTTCTCTACAACTCGATCTTAGTTCATTAGATTTTCGTTGTATTGTGTTTTGTCATGAAAGTGCAAAAGGGGGAGATTGTAAGGACCAAATTCTGGATTCTCTGTGTATTGGCAATTTCGTATGACAAAACACATATTTATATCGAATTGTAATTTTATTATCTTTTATAAGTTAGTGAGTCTGTAAAGGATTATGTGGAAAGGAATTGTAATATTGTATTCTGTTCGAGTGCGGTAGTATTTCAGTCATGACATGAATCTAAACTTGCTCAAGCCAACCTGATGCATCCTGTCAAGCAAGTTGTACTGAAAAAATTCGCTCAAGCGAGTTTAAAGTTGCTGGAGATTTTCAGCAACTATAAATATATCTTCAGTTAGGTTTTGGAGATACTCTTGCATATTAGAACAGCCCCAAAGCACATTTTTTGAGAGGAGAAAAACCCTAGAGCTATTTTGGGCTTGTATCTTGAAGCACATATAGTGTCTATGGATCGTGGATCTTTCGATAAAGCTTCAAGAGGTTTCTACAACATCTACTCATCAAATTAACTTGAGTTGCTTCTAGTGGATTTCTGAAAGAGTATTCGGAGGGCTTGTGGGACTTAAAGCTATTGGCGATCAAGATCACTGGATGTGATGTACGTGTGACTCGGCAGGTGATACTTAGAACATTGTGAGGATTTACTTCGTTTTGATAGGTATATATCTGTAACTGCATAATGATTATAGTGATTTAATTCCTTCCTGTGGTTTTTACCCATTCAGGGGTTTTCCACATATATTTCTGCATTGTGGGATCGTTTGCTTTCGTAGTTTTTGTTGTTAGTATTATTTAGTGATTCACATTTATATTGTTAGGGTTGTTTACGAATAATTAGGGAACCTTTTTTCATGAGCAAAGTAGGAGGACAAAAGTGAAAAGAGCACTTACAAACTCCCGGTAGTAACTCGAAAACTAGAGCTGGCAGAGAGAATAAATATCCGGTAAGACCAGAAACCTGTGCAGAGCTTCAGCTATGCTTAAGAGAGAGAGAGAGTGCTGGTGTAGATCGGACAGAGTTTTGACAGTACTTCAAATGATCGAGCAATTCATTGCGAAATTTCGGCAGCGCTTCCGCAGGACCTTGGATATTGGGAAATTTCTACCGAAAACCGGTAGAGCTTCCGCAGGACTTTGGAAATCGGGAAAATTCTACCGGAGAACCGGTAGAGCTTCAGCAATACCTTAGAAATTAGGGGCGGTCCCGCAAGATTTCAGCAGGGCTTCCGCTGGACTTTGTATTACTCGGTCCGAAGAAGTACAAACTTCTATAAGGACTTTTAGATCCGGGTTCGGTCCGGAAAAGTTTTGGCAGGGCTTTCGCTAGATTTTAGATCTAATCTAGTAGATTGCGCTGGGTTTGGTAACTTGGGCAGGGCTTCGTCATACTACTGAGGCTCTGTGAGCTAAAGAAAAGAATAAGGAAATCTACAGGGATTTCACAGCGGGAAGTTAGAGCTTTCATAAGTTTCAATGAAGTTGAAGGCGTAAATTCTCTGGGGTGAAAATGAGGGTATTTCCAGCTGCCGCTATAAAAGGAATGGAGTTCCAAAATGTGGCTCCTTTTTTGGCCATTTCCGGATGAAAATGCCCCTGACTCCGTATACTTGGGGGTTGAATCTGGTTCTTCTTTGTTTTGGGCATTTAGGTAATTTTGCGCTTAATCCAGCTGCCGCTATAAAAGGAATAGAGTTCCAAAATGTGGCTCCTTTTTTGGCTATTTCCGGATGAAAATGCCCCTGACTCCGTATACTTGGGGGTTGAATCTGGTTCTTCTTTGTTTTGGGCATTTAGGTAATTTTGCGCTTAAAAGTGGTGGGCCATGGCTACTATTTGGGTTATTTATAGATTACTTTAACGGGTTTTCGGACTTTCGATGTTTTCCCTCTGTGTCCTTTTTTTTATACACTATTTTGTCTTTTAGTGCTGCTGGGCCAGAGGGCTTTATGGTAAATTCGTGTGCCCTTGTCACTGTTGCCACGAAAATTCCGGCTGGGATTCTGGAAGGTTGTCTCTCAAAAGAGGGCTGTTAATCGCCCCCCCTCCTGTCAGGCCCCCTGACGACTTCCCCCTTTTACCCCCACCCCAACGTGCTCTCTCTCTCCCTCCCAGCAGTCTCTCTCTCTTTTGATTTTTTTTTTATAAAATCTTAAATGTTATTAACTTTTTTTTTCAAGTATTTTTTTTATAAATTTTATATTTTTGAAATCTACTCAACGAAACCGATCAAACGAGCCTAATATTGATGGTGAAATAACGTAAAACAGAAAAATTATATTTTTGTTGTAGCTTAAACTGTCTAAAGAGGTTGAAAAATTAATTGTTTCAAATTTTTATCCGTTTGAATCAGTGAAAAGATTTTAATTTTCTGATCATTTTATCCTAAATGGTCATAATTAACTTTTGACTATAGGACTCTCGTTGATTAATCCTAAGAAAGTCGTATAGTCAAATATCTCTTAGGGTTAATCAACGAGAGCCCTAAAGTCAAAATTTAATTATGACCATTTAGAATAAAATGATCAGAAAAATAAAACCTTTCCACTGGTTCAAACGGATTCAAATTTGGAACACTTAATTTTTTAACCATATTTTTTAGTATATAAACTGTATAAAGAGGTTGAAATCACGTATTTTTTTAAATAAATTTTATATATTTGAAATCTACTCAACGAAACTTATCAAACAAGTCTAATATTGAATATGAAATAACTACACGCGAACTCTTCGACTTTCTTAGGGTTAATCAACGAGAGCCCTATAGTCAAAAGTTAATTATGATCATTTAGGATAAAATGATAAAAAAAATTAAAATATTTTCACCGATTCAAACGGATTGAAATTTGGAACAATTAATTTTTCAACCTCTTTAGACAGTTTAAGCTACCACAAAAATATAATTTTTCCGTTTTACGTTATTTCACCATCAATATTAGGCTCGTTTGATAGGTTTCGTTCAGAAAATTTCAAAAATATAAAATTTATTAAAAAAATACGTGAAAAAAAAGTTATTAATATTTAAAATTTTATAAAAAAAATTAAAAGAGAGAGAGAGAGAGACTGTTGGGGGAGAGAGAGAGAGCACATTGGGGTTGGGGGGTAAAAGGGAGAAGTCATCAGGGGGACCCGGGGGCTCTGCTGCCCAGGGAGGCGCAGGAGCCCCTGCCCACACCTCAAAACGTTGCCGTTTTGATTTAAAAGAAAATCCAAACCACCCATTTGCAATCCTATGGAGCAGAAACGTGATTATGAGAGCCCTAGAGACAAAATTTGATTATGTCTCTTTAGAATAATATGATCAAAATAATAAGATCTTCACACCCATTCAAACGGATTAAAAATTGGAGCACTTAATTTTTTAACCATATTTTTTAATATATAAACGGTCTAAAAAAATTAATTACTCAAATTTTCACTCCGTTTGAATCGGTGCAAAGATCTTGTTATTCTGATCATATTATTCTAAAGGGTCGTAATTTATTTTTCTTTATAGGGCTCTCATAATTACATTTCTGCTCTACAGAGTCCTAAATAAAGAACATATACTTAATATGAGAGCCCTAGAGATAAAAATAAATTACGACCCTTTAGAATAATATGATCAGAATAACAAGATCTTTGCACCGATTCAAACGGAGTGAAAATTTGAGTACTTAATTTTTTTAGACCGTTTATATATTAAAAAATATGGTTAAAAAATTAAGTGCTCCAATTTTTAATCCGTTTGAATGGGTGTGAAGATCTTATTATTTTGATCATATTATTCTAAAGAGACATAATCAAATTTTGTCTCTAGAGCTCTCATAATCACGTTTCTGCTCTATAGGATTACATTGGATTTTCTTTTAAATCAAAACGGCAACGTTTTGAGGTGTGGGCAGGGGCTCCTGCGCCTCCCTGGGCAGCAGAGCCCCCGGGTCCGTCATCAGGGGGCATGACAGGAGGGGGGCGATTAGTAGTCAACCAGTGTCTCTCTCTCTCTCTCTCTCCCTCAAACGAAATCAGCAATTTTCTTCACCCTACAATTCGATTTCTTCAATTCCAGCGGCCACGGCAATAAATATGATTGATTAGATTGTCGATCGGGCTTGGGTTCTGATCAGGTTCATCCAGAGAGAGAGAGAGAGAGTGAGGAATTCCGTTTTGTTTCTTGAAGGAGTGCATGAAGGTTTGGCAGAAATCGGTCGCACGAAGAAATCAACCAGGCATAAATCATGGAGGAGAGAGAGAGAGAGAGAGGATCAGGGGTTTCAAAGGTCGGTTAGGGTTTTAGGAGGGAGACAAATACTGGGGTGGGTTTTCGAGGTCGGATGAACATGGGGTGGGTTGCGTTTAAGAGCTCCGTCGTAGTTCAAGCTTCGAATCCCGAAAGAGAAGAAGTGAATTCGAGCACGGAGGAGTCCGGCCGTGCCTTCACATCTCAGGTCTGCCTCTCAACTCTCTCTCTCTCTCTCTGCTTTGTTATGGTTACCTGCAAGGGTTTGATCGGTCGATTCATGTATGCGTATGTTCTTGTCTAAGTTGGGTTTGATCATCTTCAACCAGAGAGAGAGAGAGAGAATCAAGTCAGTGCAAACAATCGTTAAATAAAAATAAATAGCATGCATTTTAAAAATCATTTTTGTTGATATTTTAGGTTGGGTTTTATCCTTCTTATTCTTCTTCTTTTTTTGTTGTTGATATTTTAGGGTCTATGAAATTGGTCTCAGATTTGGATTTGTTCCAAAAATTTTCTCTGAAAATCGTATGATTTTTTTCGCGGTTTGTAGCCTAGAATGAATATCGAACTAATATCTATTCACTTGCAAAAATTCGAGCTAGGCGTTAAAGATTTGTGGTTATTTGCAGGCTTACCATTGTTCTTGCTCACTCAAATCACTTCTATACAAAGAATTTCTTGATTGTTGTCTCATATACTGTTCTAATATTATTTTCCATAATGTAATCTTGGAGATGCCGGGTATTGAGTTAGAAGAGGAATTATCCCCCCCCCCCCCCCCTATCGTGGTACCTGATACCATTTTAATGAATTTGGTAACCGTCCTCTTGAAACAATGAGATGCGTAGAAATCCTAATCCTAAAGTCCAACAAACACAAAAGGGAATTTCAAGAAGAGAATAGAGAATGGGTTAGCAAAAGGGATGAGGCTGGGAGATTTTCCATTGTAGGTCAGGACAATAAGTATGATAATCTTTAGAACTTGTATGTGTGTAATACTGACTCATGAGCTACATGGTTTTGTATCAATGTGAAAGGTACCTCTTACTGTTTTAGAATGTAAATTGGTCGATGACCCAAATACGGGAGATTGGTAAGATTTTTAGTGTATTTGGTAGTCTATTATTTTTGCATGACTTGTAGCCACTTGAGCAAACAAGCACATTGTATCCTTTCAGTTACCTTGAATGGTAGCTCCTAAGATCCATAATAGGGATCAGGAATGTATGGGTTGTATGTCTAAAAGTAAATGACTTCTTTTTTAAATGAGATGATGTAGAAATTTGCTTGTAGGTCAATTTTATGCCTGCTTTGCTATCATTCTTTTCAATTGGTGGAATTTAAAAATAAAAAGCTGGTCCCTAATAAAATGGATCTCCAGGAAATGTAAAGTAGGTCCCATCTCTCAGGATATTAGTCATGCGACCATTCATTGGTTTTCATTTTGTTTTTTACATCAAGGAAAAGTTACTTGTAAGACCCAGCTCTTATTTAAACGAAAGAGAAGAAAAGAATTTATCGTATTAAAAGTTAGATTTGTTTTTATGTGGGCCTTTTGTGAGATTTCCTTATATAATGGAAGTTGATAGCAAGATAATGAAGAGGTATGTGTTGGTGTGCACGTGGACTTCTCAGGGGGTGAGTGTGTACACGTGGAACTTTATGGTGATGGTGAGCTGTGAGCAGTGGGATATTTTGCATGATTTTACCTTATATACTCTTTAACACTTCAATTAGAGGGGGAAAAAGTTTCCCTGGTGGAAATAAAAAGAAATTGGGTTAGAGAAGGGGAGGGAGGAATTCGGGAGAGGGGGAACTGGTTCGGTAAAGGGGTAGCAACGCACAGTAGAGAAATGAACGATAAGATGAAAGGAAGAGAGTGAGGTATATTGTAGAGGTAAGGGTATGTGAAAAGTGTTTCCACAAAGGGGCCTATAAAGGAACATAGATTCAAGGAATGGCTTACACTTTCACCAGCTCCGGACGAAAATGCCCTCGAGTCCGGAAACTAGATGGCTGAATCTACTCCTTTTGGGTTTTGGGCATTTTAGTAATTTCATACTCAAAAGTGGTGGGCCATAGACACTATTTAGGTTATTTACAGATTACTTTAACGGGTTTTTGGACTTTTGATGTTTTCCTTCTGTGTCTCGATTTTTATACACTATTTCGTCCTTTAGTAGTGTTGGGCTTGAGGGCTTTTGGGTAAAATCACGTCATCGTTATACTATCCATGCAGAAATTTCGGTTGAAATTTAGCCCAGTGTCTCCAATTCAATCAAGGGTTTGCCTCCAGTCCATTGCCTTTCCTCCAGTCTACTGTCCAGTTCGCATTTTTTGGGCTCATTTTAGGCCCAAATTTTTAATCGGAATCGTTCATCATGTAGATCTCGTCAAGACGAATCACAATACCAAAAATCAAAGCCCATCGGATATGAATTGATACCTGATCGATACACATTTATTTGATAAAAATGGTGTTGGGCACAATGGATATAACCCGTTGGTAGCAAGTTTATATGTTCTGATCAATTATCAATACATATCCGATGGACTTGATTTTTGGTGTGGTGGCTCGTCTTGACGAAATCTACATGATGAACGGTTCCGATAATCAATGTGAATCAAACAAAGAGGAACAAGGATGGAGAAATCATGTGATAGAGAGCGATGAGCGGGTCAGAGAGACAGACGGTGGTGGCGGTGGCGAGAGAGGAGGGGCGAAGCATTCGTGCTTTAGGTTCAGATCCAGAAAATCTCTCTCGAGAGAGAAGGTGGTATCGGCGGTGATCGGCGGTGGTGTCGGTGGCCGTAGATTGTGATGTAAAGGCAGAGGTCGAGAGGTTGCAGAGGCGTCTTCTCCTTGGGGTATTTTGCCTTAATCACCTACTACCGTCTTTAAATTACCAAAACTCACTCGAGGCGAGCTCACCAGTGCCTTGCGCAAGGTAATTATCAGCTGGGGTTTTGCGTAGATTTTCATTTCTAGGGTCTGATTTAATTTTTTATCTACCTGGTTAATATTAGGGATTTTGATTTTATATTTGCTGGAACCTTGGGAGCTGGGGCTATTGGGATCAAGGACGTGCGATAGGGTTTGCTTTGGTTTTGATCTTTTGCAAGTTTGTTTTTGATTTTGTCCATTCAGCTTGAGGGAAGTTTTTGCTTTTGACATAAATTGAAAATTTCTGTTTTGCTGCGAAGTGAGTTGTCGTTTATCTATGCTACTAGACTACATGTCCTTGTATTTGCAATTGGAGCCAAAGAAACAGATGAATTTTGTCAAAAATTGGTGTATTCTAATACGGTACCTATTTTGATACCTTTCTTATGCTTGTGTTTTGCTGTCTGCAGAGGGAAAACCAATCGCTACCGAGCTCAGAAACGAAGAGGCTGAACTACGCCGAGAAATCGACCTAGATGACGAAATTGCCAGTATGTATCTCTTTTATACGTTGTTTTTGTGCACATATTGAGTTTGATTCACTTGCTTCAATTGGTGTAGATGCAATTTGTTTATGGGGTGTTACGTTAAAGGCTTCATTTGCTTGCTGATAAAATTCAATAAAGAAGGAAATAATGAATTTGCGTGAGACATGAAAACAAAAGTCTCTGTTATTAAAAGTAGGACATAGAACTATAGAAGTTCTAATCTTTAGTTCCGTCATTGATTCTTGCACCCAAGGGAGGAGTTTGTTGGGAGCGGTTGTGACTCGTGACCTAATATGATGGCAGCACTATTGTTGCAGTAGCGTGGTGCGGATATGTGTCCCCAAAAAAAGCTTCTCCACCCCGCAAAATGGGGTAACCTTCATGAAAAATGGGTTAAAGGTTGCCTATCTGGTATCTGCTACATCTCCCGACCTTGCTGTAAAATGGCTGGCTTGTGCATTGGGTGACACTTTGCCTTGCGTATCCATATCTTATCTGGTAAGGAATATACTAGCATGGGTAGTGCTGTGAACTTAGAACTTAGACCCTTGAGCATAAGCTCCGCTTCTTTGTTCGACAAAGCTGCCAATTCCTTCAAACTCACCAAATCCTATGAGTCCTTTTTCCTTTGTTTCCTTTTTGGTTATCAATTGGGGTACTTTAGTCATTTCATTCATGCCATACCATGTTTCTGGGGTAGTAAATCTAGAACTCTGACCTCTTACGGCAAAAGAGTTCAAAATTCAGTTCTCTGTACTAACCTGGAACAATAACTGGTGAAAATTTGGTTGATAAACAAGATGGTTTCATTTTTCTCTTTCACTGGGAAGAATTAATTGATGAATGGAAAGACAGTTCCTTCTTTTGTACATGAACGAACAAGTTTCTTGGAGTTCTTATTCCTATTTTACAACAAACAAGTCTATTTTACAGTTGCATGGACCGTTTTGTGCCCATGATGTCCTTTTTCCAGATGCGCCTATTAAGGAATGCCTTTCCAAAGTGTGGCTTACACTTTGGCAGAAATGGACGAAAATGCCCGACTTCGTACACTCGGGGGCTGAATCTGGTCCTTCTTGGTTTTGGGCGTTTAGGTAATTTTGCGCTTAAAAGTGGTGGGCCATAGGCACTATTTAGGTTATTTTGAAATTACTTTAACGGGTTTTCTAACTTTGATGTTTTCCCTCTGTATCCTTTTTTTACACCCTATTTTGTCCTTTAGTGTTGTTGGGTTAGAGGGTTTTTTTTTGTAAAATCGCCTACTCAAGACCCTGTTTTTGCCGCCGGAATTCACGTTTGCTCTCTCTGTGTGTGTGTTTTTGGCACGAAAAATTCACCAGGCAGAAATCGGTGGAGAAGAGAGAGAGAGAGAGAGAGAGAGAGAGAGAGATGAGGGACTCAGAAGTCGGTTAGGGTTTTAGGAGGGAGACGAGTACTGGGACAGGGTTTTCGATGTCGGACGAACATGGGGTGAGTTGGGTTTTGGGTTTTCGAACTGATAAGGACTAAGGAGGAGAAATCTGCTTGTTCCAGCATTGGCGAATACAATAGTTAATTGTGATAAGTTTTTCAAAATCTTGCTTCGATGCGTCTGTTCTTTCTTGATTTTTGGGGTTTCTTTCTAACTCCCTCAGGTACACTGTGTTTCGGGTTACTCTCTGTTTCTCAACCACGGCCTCCACGAAATCGTCCAGAATACTGAGTCAGTTCAGAAATTGATTTACCCCATTTGAGTTCGCTCTCAACCAGTTTAACCCTGTCTCCAAGGGTAGGAATGTACGTGTGTATATATATAGGTGTTACATACAGTCGCCATTATATATCGGATACATAGCAAACAATTCCATACTGTGTAATACATGTGTCACTTATCCATATCCATGGATTATAGAAAGCATTAGAAAAGATGATGGCATAATAAACTAAATTTAAGCAATTATATAAAAGACTTAAGTGCAAAGAGAAGTGCACAATAAAGGCTGTGGATTGTTCTACTCTTTCACTGTGAACAATTAAGACTTCCAATGGAAATGCTTTGTCTGTGTGGCGCATTAAAAATAAAGAAGTAAACTTGCTTTGAACCCATAGCTAATAGTTAATTGCCGAATTTAAAATCTTGCATTAGATAACTACGATGTTTCTTGGTTTTCTTTATATTATGTATCAAAGAATGCTTGAATTTTTCTTCATAGGCAGACTTAGTCTACTGTTAATGTGTGATTTGTTTGTTATGTGTTTCGTTGTTATCCTTGTATCTAAACTCTATAGCATACCCTGTATACTTGGTATGTATATGAGCATCGTTGTGCGGCTGTGGCATTTCCAACTGATGAGCCACAGTGGTAGGTGGTTTGGTTTGAAGAAAAAAGGGATTACGAAGGGCAATATCATTCTGTACGGGAGTTTTGTAAGAAAGTTCTGTATTTAAAGCATTGATATTTACTTTAACTTTTGCAGGTAATCACAAAAGAGTCTTTTTTGGCTGCACGGGTAAAAGAGAAACATCCTCTTATTTACCTTTTGTGTTGCTGCTGTTAATATATCAGCTTTTTCTTAAAAGACTGAAATTTTAGCTCCAGTGCATTGTTTTAGAGGCTAGATTTGCATAGGGTAAAGGATTTTCCGTCTCTGGGAGAATTTCATGCCTGGACTCTACTCATTCATTATCGCTGGGATGTGGAGAAGTAGTTTGCGTTGCTTGTGGAAAAGGCGTAAATAGGAAGATGAGGAAATAACAGGAAGTTCTTTCTTGTTTGATGAAGCGGGTGCAACTGTAGTTGAAAAACATGATCTTGATTCATCTCCGTTTGCCACTGTGGCATGCAATATTTGCATGGAGGATGCACCTGGTACTGCAGTGACAAAAATGGAGTGTGGCCACAACTTTTGCAACAACTGTAAGCTTGGTTCTTTTGTCTGTTGGCTTGCTAGCTTTATTACCTTATAGCAGTTATCTAAGGAAGTTTCCAAAACCATGGACTAGCCTATGGGCCACCTTAATGCTCATGCCCACAGAACTTGCAGATTTTAGATGACGCTTAGGATCCAGTTATTGTATTTATGCTCCTGCTACTGTTCTACCTATTCGATGCTTTGGAATTACCTTCCTCGGGAGTTTTTAACTTCTTGTTGGGAAGTGTATTTACTACTAGGTTGTTTAGAAATATAACTTCTTGGGGAAAAATCATTCTGAAACATATAATTTATATTGGGGTTTTTGTTTTTTCTTTCATATATCTGGGTTCTTGCTTTTAGGTTGGACGGAGCATTTTATTGTGAAGATAAATGAGGGTCAGAGTAAGCATATTAGTGCATGGCTCACAAATGTAACACTATCTGTGATGAAGCTATTATCAGAAATCTTGTTAGGATGAGGCATCCCGATTGAGAGGGAAAATTTGATCGTTTTCTGCTTGAGTTGTATATTGAGGATAATAAAATGGTTATATGGTGCCCAAGTACTCCGGTACTCCCCACTGTGGGAATGCGATTCATGTTGAAGATGATGAATTTTGCGAGGTTGAATGTTTTTGTGGTTTACAATTCTGCTTTAGTTGCACACTCACCCTATTCGTGTTTGATGCGGGAGCTGTGGACCAGGAAGTGTCATGATGAGTCTGAGACAGTTAATTGGATTACTGTACATACAAAACCTTGTCCAAAGTGTCACAAACCAGTGGAAAAGGACGGTAGCTGCAACCTGGTGAGCTGAATATGTCAGCAAGCATTTTGGTGAGATTTCTTTCTGTTTGCATTAGTTTCATTTTAGGGGTTGGAGCTATTTTTGTGAATCACCTGCATCAGAATCATGTGTTGTTCATAATTGGCTTCCTGATAGTTTATAATGTAAAATAAAAGAGCAACTTTCTTTAGACCTCATCATTGTTATATAAATCGTATTTCTTTTCTAGAGATCCTTGAACTAGGTTTCTTCTTATGTTTCTTCTTTCTTCTTCTTGTGTTTGATGCAACATTATTTCTTTTTGAAGGAAAAAATCTGGAATTCTTTTGTTCGTGGCCATATGAAGAAAGCTTGTGATATTTTGTCCTTTGGTGCGGGCGAGAATGTTCTATTTATCGTCTGACTTGTTCGAAGGACGCTTGCAAGCGTGTTCATACATCGTGTCTGAAGACAAGGGAGCTGTTCTTGCAAGACATGGCTCAAAGACTTGGTTTCTACCTTTGATGATGAAGTTGGTTGTGATAGAGATCTGTTCTTTAATTTTGGATTTTCGGAGATTGGTTTTTGTTTTAGTATCTTTCTCTATAACAAGTCTTATATTAGGAAGATACAAGTCAAGACCTTAATCTTTGCTTTTGATTAAGGTGATTGGAATTGAGAGTTCTTTGGGTTAGGCTTTTGAGTTGAGTTTTGCCCTACAACATACTAGCTTTCTTATACTATTAATAAATTTCTAACGAACACATAGCAAAAACTCAAAGTCGACACATTATAATGAGCACGCGATTCGTGCAACGCACGAATGGTGACACTAGTATAGGAAAAGGGATGGGGATGGCGCCTTGGGGAAGGCGCCAATAGTGGTGAGATGGCAGCCCACCGACCAATCATTCAGGCCTTGCTCTGATCAATGTAATGAAACAACGTACCGCTTCGCGGGCGCGTGTGCAAGAAAGTTTGATATGAATCCATTTAGGGTGACCTCCTTAAGGTTTTGAGGCGTTCGGGACGTTGTGGAGACGTACGTCTTTCAAGATTACATCTGGATCGATGAGAAAATCGATCGTCTGATTCTCGTTCGACTTTTGGCGAGACATGCAATCGAATTCCAAATGACCTGAAATTTTGCAGGGATCTTCACATTCATGAGAAAGGCTTGTTTTATGGTTGGATTGAAAAATATTGGTCCCGATGTTCGAGAACAAAATACTGCCTTTTTTGGAAAGTTTGGTATGTGCAAAAATATCAAACGAGCTCCGTTTGGCATGAAACTTGTCTGGAGACCTTAGAATACCATAATATCACAATGGATGAGGTTTGGTAAGGTATGGAGTTGATTTGTCTTGGTCAAGATTTTCAGGGTTCAAATCAGGTGCTTTACTGGTAATTGATAAAGGGTTGGTGATGATCAAACGGTGAAACATCATCGGACTGCGACGAGACTTGGCAAGTCACTTAAATATGAAAAATAAGCATATCTGACGGTGTTGATCTTGATTTGGAGGTTTCAAAAAATATGCTGGCTTTTTAGCCCAAATTAGGGTTATCGGGACTCATTTTCTGACCGTTAAACGGAGAGGGGACAAAAATGACATGCTTCATCACTAGGCTATGCACATGCAGATGTTATGGGGTAAATACCTCATCAAATGACCGTTGGACTCTTGGTGAGAAAACCTAGCCAATTTGACGTTGTTTCGTACCTGTATGAGAATTGAGCATTTCTCTTTAGATTGACTATGTCAGCATGCATGACAAGCGCTATCATTCTTGCCTTTTAGAGATAGTGAAATAGAGGTGGGGCAAAATCCGGTGTTTACAACAGTTGTAAATGAAGGAGTTAAATTGTGAGGTAAAACTCAAGGTTGAATTGGGAGCTAAAACTTAGGGTTGAATTTGGAATCACAGTAAATTGTGAGGTTTAGTTTGTAATTTTTCCAATTAATTGTGCTTGATTTGTGAAAACTATTTTCAAGATTATGATGATATGATCGACGAGTGCCTTTAAGAATTTCAGAATTTGTCACTATTAATTAGCACCCTAATCCCAATCCAACCCATTTCATTTCAACCTCCTCGCCTCTCATAAGATCATAAGAAAAGAAATTAAACTTGCTCCAACAAAGTGTATGTAGTTACAAGATTGTTTGTTAGCCCAAATCCCGTTTAAGGTTGACTTCCTATTCCCGAATCACAAGGAAAGGTTTATTCTATTCTAGAGTATTAAATTAAATTTTGTTAGGCACTAATTACTGTTTCCCTACAAATTAAGTTATTTTTGGGATCACGTGTCATATTGTCTTTACTCCCGCTTCATTTTGGGGAAATTGCATTTCAGTGGGAGTTGGGGCAAATAATGCCCAACTCATGGAGAGGTTTTTTCGAAATTACATAAATATGAAACGGAGGAAAAACAATTTCTCATACATGAAACGGAGGAAAAATTATTCCCCATACATGGAGTTGGTTGTAATCGAATCTGGGTTTCCTAAGTTGCCCCTTCTATGAATTTAAGTTGCTCCTTCTATGAATTTAAGTTGCCCCTTATATGGGCCTAAGTTGTCCCTTCTATGAACTTGTTGAGTATTCAATTTCTTGAGCATTTCTTCAATCTTCTTACCATTTCTATTATTTTCTGAAAAAATTGGATTTTGGGTTACTTGCAAATTTAAGTTTTTAAAATACTTTGAGATTAATGTATTTTGGGTAATTTTTTAGAAAGAGAAAATAAGATGTATGTTTTCTAACATCCACTTTATATTTTGGTTTTAGATTATAGGAATTGCCACTTGAAATTTCTTGTTTGGTTTTACTTGAAAATGTGAAGAAATTATACTACTAGATACAAATTTATTTCACTGGCTGCTTTTCTTAGAAAAAATAAGATGCGACTTAAGTCCATAGAAGGGACAACTTAAATCTATAGAATGGACAACTTAGGTCCATAGAAGGGGCAACTTAGGTTCAAATTCAGATTTGACTACAAATCGACTTCATATTTTGGAACTTTTTTTTCCTTTGTAGTCAAATCTGAATTTGAACCTAAGTTGCCCCTTCTATGGACCTAAGTTGCCCATTCTATAGATTTAAGTTGTTCCTTCTATGGACTTAAGTTGCACCTTATTTTTTCTAAGAAAAGCAGCCAGTGAAACAAATTGGTAGCTAGTAGCATAACTTCTTCACATTTTCAAGTAAAACCAAATAAGAAATTTCAAGTGGTAATTCCTAGAATCTAAAACCAAAGTATAAAGTAGATGTTAGAAAATGTACATCTTATTTTCTCTATCATTTCTATTTCTAAAAAATTACCCAAAATACATTAATCTCAAAGTATTTTAAAAACTTAAATTTGCAAGTAACCCAAATCCCAATTTTTTCAGAAAATAATAGAAATGGTAAGAAGATTGAAAAAATGCTTAAGAAATTGAATACTCAATAAGTTCATAGAAGGGGCAACTTAGGTCCATATAAGGGGCAACTTAAATTCATAGAAGGAGCAACTTAAATTCATAGAAGGGGCAACTTAGGAAACCCAGATTCGATTACAACCAACTCCATGTATGGGGAATAATTTTTCCTCCGTTTCATGTATGATAAATTGTTTTTCCTCCGTTTCATATTTATGTAATTTCGAAAAAACCTCTCCATGAGTTGGGCATTATTTGCCCCAACTCCCACTGAAATGCAATTTCCCCCTTCATTTTCCATACGTGCAGTGCGGACTAGTAGTGGTTAAAAAGATGACAAACATGAGTCTCCCTCGAGCAGGTATCCTTATTTTCCCCACCATGAAATGTCGGATCAAGTGTGTTTGTTCCTCAGCCCGACCATCAGTACACCTACGCCAAATACACACTCAATTATACTGATGATGATGATGATCCGAGCCGTTTAATTTACTTAAAATATTTATGTGAAATTTTATTGGTAGAATGTCGGTAAAAGTTTAATCGATTCATTCATTTTTTTGGTCCTTTCGGATTTAGAGACGAAAAATTGAATGAATTCATCATGTCTTTATTAGTTGATTTTTAAGAAACTCTTGGAAGCATATTTCAACAAATTGAACTATTCCAATCATTGATGTGAAATTTAGTATACATTTGGTGTATACAACAAATGATGTACGGGTCTTTTTTTTTTTTCCCACCCCACCAGTATGTGAAGTTATATATGGATCGAAATACGCGTAAGCTGATCCGAACACCTGAGTTATCAAAAAAATTATGCTTAAAGACGTCATATAAAGAAAGTAAGATAACAAACCCAGGAATCCAGTGAAAAGTTGTAAAACTAGATAAAGTGATTCTTTTTTTAAGTATATTTTATGGATCTGTAGGAAAGAGCCAGCTTACTCCGAATTTAATGTCTAGAGAGAGAAAGAGAGAGAGGGGCTATAATATATTGGGGGAGTGCAGAAAACCTGGTTGTGAGAATTGGGCAGGTTGGGATTAAAAAAAATGAAGAGAATTGGCAGGTTTCAAATTTGAATATGGCTAACCGGGGTGTTATAACGACTCGCACTAACTAACTTGTTAACTCTTAATTCTTAATCTAATTATGTGGCTTAAAAAATTAAGCTCAGGTTATATAAGTAGATGCTTGCACTCGTGAATATATATATGACTTCCATTTCAATTTCCTAGTCAATGTGGGATATGACAATCTCCCACACTTAAGATCGCAATGTCCTCATTGCACCCCGTGGTCCATCACTTTCACCCACCAAGCGATGTGGGACAAGTATCTGCTTAAGCATGTCAAACTCCTTACTTGTCGAGCCCACCCAAGCACGTCTCCTTGTAGGACCCGCCCCACACTTTCCATTGATGCAAGCTCTGATACCACCTGTAACGACCTGCGCCAACTGACCTGTTAACCTTTAGCTTAATCACGTGACTCAAAAGATTAACCTCAGGTTATACAGTAACTGCTCGCACTCCTTAATATATGTCTTCCATTTCAATTTCCTAGTCGATGTGGGTGTGGGATCCGACAGGTATGTTCTGTGGGAACATCTCCAACCCAATTCTTCAAATTGAAGAATCAAAATGGGGGAGTATTTTTCATTCAATAAGTATGGAGAATGCAACTATTCATTCCGACTCCAACCCATGTCTTCATTTTTACCTCTACTTTTCAAAAACTCATTCATTTTTCTCCAAAACTCAATTTTCCCTCTAAAATCTAAATTTTAGTTTTTTAAATGTTACCTAAATATACTGATGAGCGGTTGTTTTAAAGGTCTTATTAATGTCTTTCCAACTATACTACTGTTATGAAATACTATGAATTGAGAATTACAATCCTATAAGTTACTAGTAATATTTACACTTTAACGTGAGAAACAAAGAAGGAAAAACCCATTTTAAGTATCTCATGCGCACGATTTAAATAATTCGAAGCAGATCCTAGATAAAACAAATAAATAGAGAGCTCAATTCATAAACCACCTGGGCTTCAATCCCGTCACCTCCCACTAGGCCACTGGCGTCACCAATCTAAAGCCTGAGTTTTTCCATAGCGATTGTATACAGAATACCCCAATACACTAGGGGTGAGCAAAAAATCTGTCAAATCGCGAATCCAGTCTAAACCAATCCAAACCGAAATGTTTGGTTCGGTTTTTTAGTAATATGGTTTGATCATGGTTTAAAAAAATTAGAAAAACCGCTTTACATGGTTTGGTTTGTGGATTCACATTCACGGTCATGGTTCCAAACCGATCCAAACCATATAATACAATTATATATAATTTAATTATTACCACTGCCTTTTTGCTGCCTTATTTCAATTCAATAGTTTTTAGGAATTATTTTTGACATTTTATTTGGTTAAATTATCTTAAGATGTTTAATAGATGGTATTCTTAGTTTGTTCATTTAGTGACTTACTAGTATTTCATTTTCTTAGTTTAAGACTTGAGGCAATTATTTGTATTCTACTCTTAATTAGTTGGTTGAAATTAGTGTGTTTTAATAATTTGAATGGAATTGGTTTTAATATAAATTTTCTTTTAATTTATCTTTGTAATTTTAAGTACTTTAAATATTTTTTGAAGATGATAGTTTAGTTCAAAACAAACCGTGGTTTAAACCGAAACCGAACCGTATTTATATGGTTTGGATTGGTTTGGTTCTATACCTTTTGTGGATTGGTTTGGTTCTTGATTTACTAAAAAACCGAACCAATCCGAACCATACTACACAAACCAGCAAAGCATTTCCAGTAAGCCATTCTATTGAGACCCTTTCTTTTGAATGAGGCTGATACTGAGTTTTTGGTTAAACACATCAACGCCAAACCTTGTGTCCAAAATGCAACCGACCTGCCATTACAAAAAACAAAAAAAAAAGGGTCACTTTGTTCAAAAATAGTTTTGAAAAACGAGTCGAGCCGAGTTTTGAAATGCTCTAGCTCAGTTTGTTCAAAAATACTTAGTTAAATTCGAGCTCGTTAGTGTTTGAAAAGGTTGAGCTTGAATCGAACGGATATAAAGAAGCCGAGCTCGAGCTCTAGAAGGAAAAATAAAATAGCGTAAGGTAAACTATTACGTATACGTATATTACCGAGAAACAAAATTCTCTAGATACATTCTTGTGGTAAACAAAATTCTCTAGATACATTCTTGTGGTCACGAGCCTCCTCAAGCTAAGCTTCGACTAACTCGAACTCGGCTTGTTTACAAAACGAACCAAAAATTTGAGCTCAAACTCGTTTAAAAACTTTAACGAATTGAGCTTGAACAAGCTCTTACCAAGCCGAGCCTCGAACAACTAATGAGTAGCTTGGTTCGCTTGCAATCCCACTTACCTACAAGTATTTCCGAACTGATCACAGTAAAAGTGCAATCCAATCATACTGCGGGGATATTTTTTGTTGTTAATCATCTTCCAAAGTGATCACATAGGCCCCTCCAATATGGAAACTGTATTCAATTACAATACCCTGCAAGGAACCTGAACCACGATAAGAGAAATGATTATTGTAATAACTCGCACCAACAATCCTTTAATAATATCTCATGATTCTCTCTTTCTCTCTCTCTCTCTCTACAAAGAAAAAGAAACGGAAAATAATACTACTCCATATGAGTGGAGTACAAAATTTAAAAGGGAAGTATTGAAAATTGAACCACTGAAACTTAACTAAGGTAACCAAAAATAGAGACATGGGTCAGTGGTCGGCCTCTAAAAAAACTCCCAATAATGTTCCCAATATTATATTTGAAAGCATTCAAGGAATTTCCTGATTCTTTTTTACATCTTCCAACATTTATTATACATTTTTCAAGAACTTAGTACCACCAGTACTTTTAAAGGATGCTCGTCCTCCTCCCCATTTCACTAACTTAAGCTCCCAACAACCACAAGCAACTGAGAGAGAGAGAGAGAGAGAGAGAGAGAGAGAGAGAGAGAGAGAGAGATCTGAAATGGCAGTAGACCTCAACTCGTATGATCACACAGATGAAGAATACATAGACATGGAAGTCAGCTCAAACTCCAACTTCTTTTCCCACCCCACGAATTCCCCTCCCCACGCCAGAGAATTCGAGTTCCAAATGTTTTCCAGCTCTTCAGAGAGAGAAACCACTACTTCCCCCGCCGATGAACTCTTCTACAAAGGAAAACTCCTCCCCCTTCACCTCCCACCGCGCTTACAAATGGTCGAAAAACTTCTCCAAAATTCTAACTCGTACAATCACAATACAACCGATAGCTTCGAAGAGTATTTCACCACTCCATTGACAACCAGCACAACCTATACCACTCCTACAGCCAACACCCCATTTCAATCGTGCAATATCTCTCCCTCTGAATCATTCCACATGAGTCAAGAACTAAACCCAAATGAGTATTTCTCAGAGTTCTCAACTGAAGAGAGCAGTTCCATCAATGAAGTTCCCAAAAAGTCCTGGACCAGAAAGCTTAAGCTAATCAAACAGTCTCTCAAGTCTTTTTTCAATAAGTCCAGTTGCTCAGAGGAAGGGACTGTTCTAAGGGCCAAAGAGTATCAGAAGATTCAGAACAAAAATACGAAGTCAGAAAGAAAGCCTCCATTCGGGCAAATTCAGAGAGAGAAATACCACAACAGTAATACCGTCTCAAGGAGCTTCAACAAGGAAAAGATTGCACCAGATAGTGGTGGTGCGCGACACAGGAGATCGTTTTCTGGGGCGATCAAACGGCTTTCAACGACTAAGTGCTATTCATCTTCATCATCAACTTCATCTTCTTCAAGTTTGGGAAATTCAAATGGGTCCCACGAGTCAAGATTTCTCAAGAGAAGCAGCAGCGTGAGTTCAGATATGGAGAACTCGATTCAGGGCGCGATTGCTCATTGCAAAAGGTCGCAGGAGGAATAACATTCGAGAAAGACAGTGAGCGAAGTTCCTTTCTACTCGTTGACGGCTTCCAGAGTTGTTTATGAGGATCAAGAAAGGCCTGGACCCTGCAGAGATTGATGAATGCAAGAAACCAAAGAGGGAGAAATAAACAAGGACAAGAGTACAAATTTTGACTCCATTATATATGTGCTCCTTTTTCCTTTCATAGTTTTGCGGAATGAGTGTAATTTGACTCAGGGCCGTTGTGTACTATTAGACAAGACAACCTTGTAATATTTAGGAAATGCAGAATAGAAGGTACTGTTTGGTATATAGAGTTTTATGTACACTATCAAGCTTTTGATCACAAGGAATTTTAGAATTCCATGTCAGGAAGAACTCAACAATAATTGTTGAATTATGTTCTCTATTTTCATGTTGCCTAAATGTTTTAAAGATTTGATAATGACAATTTACTGTTCCATCAGTTCAAAAGGGGCTACAATAGCACATTTTCTGAACAAACTTGACTCGACAAATTTAGCAGAAGCTCCAAGTCTCAGTATCGGACGAACATACAGCTACTATATTTACCAAGGATAATAAAAGGAACAGCACTTTTGAAAGAGAGGGAAAGCACTGGGGAAAAAACAAAAGAACAAAAACTTAGTATCATTTGTTTTTCCAAATCATGCAAATCGTATCAAAGAAATTTGCAATCAATGTCCACCTTTCAGGTGCACTGCAAAATTGGTGCAATGAGGAGGATTACCCTGCCTACCCTGAAATAGACTCCATTTTGAGTGCAACAACTACTCTACAGTTCCAATTTAGACTAACAATGTACAGAGTCCAACAGTAAAAGAGTAAGACAACAGTAATCATCTCATAGTTTGTGGTGGAGGAAAAATTCACCTCAACTAACCCAAGCAGTTATCGCAGGCTATCCTGAGAGAGTTTTTCTTCATATATTCTTCCATAAACATTTCAGACACTAGATGTGGTGGGGAACTCCTTGTATCCTTTTCTTCCCCTTTCTTTTCCAAAACTTTTTCTAAGCCACTGAATCGGAACAGCCATTTTATTTTTCATTTATTTATGCTATATGCATGGTAATTAGTCTACACTTCTCTTCAAAATTAAGGATCCTTCCACCTTCTTACAATATTATGTTGTTGCAAAACCAAAGATTGTGCCCTCATAAGTCCCACTTTTTTTTATCTTTTCTATCTGATAGATGCATGGTAATTAGTCTACACTTCTCTTCAAAATTAAGGATCCTTCCACCTTCTTACAATATTATGCTGTTGCAAAACCAAAGATTGTGCCCTCATAAGTCCCACTTTTTTTTATCTTTTCTATCTGATAGAACAAGGGTATCAAAAACCATATGCTCATTTTCCCACCATCACAAACTAAGGACAACATCAGTTGCTAATTAAGCAGTTGCATTCAAAAGATAGTAATACTATGAGCTGACATGTTTAGCACGTAACAGCTGAATCATAAAAGTAATTTGAAAGTACCACAATTTAGGTGAAGATCAATATGACAATGTACCTTATAATCAAAGATAAATAAGAGGAATAATCATGACTGTGATTACAATAACCTACCTGCTTCCCCTTAAGGACAATTGAGAGACATCTGAAAGCACTAAAACATTATTATAAACTCAATTTAAAGGGTAATGATTTCCAAATGGGCAATTAAGGAAGAGGAAATCTACAAATGCAGACAAAAAGCCTTTCAGATGGCTCTTTTTCACCTTTTTTTTAATTTCAAGTAGGTGCACCAAACCTTAAACTAAGTTAACATGTCAGCCAGATCTTTGACAAGATTGGACCAACAAAAAGCAGTAATTAGACTAATTGGATGATGCTGAGCACTAGGGGCACGGATAAGCATATAACAAGAGACTCTTTCCCCCACCCATTCTCCATGTATTTCTAAAGAATGGAAGAAGGTAAAGGCAGGGTTCACATATCAGAAGAATAAGTTTATTATCTATTCTGTTATCATGTCAGCCTGTCAGTCTGTCGCTTGAATATCCTAGAAGCCAAAAATAAAATAGCAAAAGGGCACACTAACTGTGAACGGGTGAGACATTAATGGAGTAAACTATGCATTTTGAAGTACTTCAAGTCAATCTATAAGCCAA
Organism: Rhododendron henanense subsp. lingbaoense; assembly: GCA_020567845.1. NCBI lineage: Eukaryota > Viridiplantae > Streptophyta > Magnoliopsida > Ericales > Ericaceae > Rhododendron > Rhododendron henanense. The sequence continues at coordinate 22,651,255 of CM036317.1, read as the reverse complement.
TAATTGCGTATCTCACTTTTTAGTTCAACTGGAGCATGTTAAGCTAGTGATCAGTACATACAAGGAGTATCAATTTTGGCAAAAAGTTAAGAGCATTGGCATAATCATATAAGGAAAAATGACAGTTGACATTTGTTTTTTAACACAAAGACGGCATAATCTGCTGCTGTCCTTCGGATGAACAAATTCTCACAGAGAATCATAAGAAGGTAGGTAGCTAGCATACATAAACTTTTAGATTCCGAAGAGAGAGCACAAAAATCTTTCCAGTTGATTTCATCTGGTGCACCACCCATGGGATTGCTCCATACTAAATTTTGTGCATCTTTTTCAATTAACATGATCATATGGTTCGGGTTGCAATAATAAGGTTTGATGTAAATGAGCCTCGCACACTGCACAAGCAAGGAAGAGGGAAAAAGTGCATGGGCCGACCAGTATTCGTTGTTGTCCATGACAATCCACTCCAGATTAAATACTGGAAGATTTTGACTTGCATGAAACGGCAGAACGTGAACTACTATCATGGAGTACTAGACAATGACATTTGCTATTTTCCACATTCATTACCAAGATACCATAAAACTACACATGAATATTACAACAGTTCTAGAGTTCCTATGAAATATAAGTTGCAAAACAAGGGCAAAAAGATAGATGACATAAGCATAGCATCCTTCTCTTGCAGATATCTTTTGCAACAAAAGCACAGATATCTTTTCCTTCTCCTTTTATATGTTTATGTTATAAGTGGAAACATAACTTAAGTTCTGAAAGTTTCGTTGCCCTAAAGATCTCCATATTAGATATTGGGAACTATCAACAAAAGTAAGATGTATCAGTTCACTGGAAAACGAAATTAAATGAGGCCCGATTGAGGACCAACAAAGCTGTAAAGCATGGATAAGAGTTGCAGGCGCAATATTGTGTAGGATTGAAGATTTGGTCGACCTCACGGTCATTTCCAGGTAGATCTTCTAGATATATTTCAAGATAGACTCTTCCATTATCCAGATTATGCAGTTATCACTTACCAACCAGCATTGAGCTAGTTTACGCCCCCAAAAAAAACCCTTAGGATTGAGCATTTTAGGTGTAGAGACTCAACATTCACTACAGTTTTTCTCCTTTGTAAGGGGAATGAGACTTCTTCCATTTCCATGCTTGATTCTAATCACACAAATACATCCATCAAGTTTTAGATCCTCCATATTAACTAACAAACAAGCAGACAGAGAATTAAATAATGTGGAACTGAGAAAAGAAACCATTTATAGCAATGAATCCAGAAACTTTAGTGGTTCATATGTAGTCTAGAAGATATCCAACTCTCCATCTCAACTCAACTTGGTATTGGCTATTAACAAGTCTGCAAAATGAGGCAAGTTGACAGGAAGTTTCAAAATTCAGGTAAGGAATTTCTTCCTTGATAAGATAGCAGTATCAAATCCTCAATACTCCTGTCTTTGATCACCTACAAATGGATGAAAAGATCACATAAAGATTTATGCAGAAGATATGTAGGTACACTTAACCTGGCAATACATGTCACAGTAGATTAAACACATCACAGGCGATAGAGGCATGTCTGCCAGTGGATTAAACTTCACTTGTGGGTTCAACAGCGAGGGACCAATCCAGTCAGAAACTCATTTGACAAGGAAGTTAGTTTCCTCATTTAGGTTGCCTGTTTTCGACCATGCTATTCGTTACCCAGATCCAAATCCTGCTCAATCAAACAGAAAGAAGAAAAAAGAGAGCCATTTTAGAGTGACCCTAAATTCAAACGAAGTAACAAAAGCGACACAGTATAAACCATCGATAAAAAAGATTTGGTGCGCTGTCAACTCTCTCTCTACCCTCTCTTGCAGACGACTTAGGGTTTCCCTTTGGGGGGCAGCGCCTCCCCCCCACCGCGAGCCCTCTCTTCCTCTCCTCTATTCTCCTCTCTTCCCCTTCTACTTCTCCCTCTTCCGTTTTTTACCCTCTGTTTTTCCCACTCTCCTGGATCTCCCTCGTCGGTACTTGGGTGCGGCGACTTCATGCCTAACGGCGCGCAGATCTGTATTTGTGCGCTCTGCTGGGCCCCAACCGTTTTTTCCATTGTTGGATGGAAATGGGTATGCTTAACGGCGATTGGGGGTGCGGCGGCGTACGGTGGTGGGTTCTTTCATACCCTGATGTTCGTCGGCTCTGATTTGGATCTCGCTGTCACCGTTGTCGGATCCTTGATCCTATCTTTATCTTGGAGAAGCTTTTCTTGCAGGTACGGTTTGGTGGTGGCTGTGATTCCGATTTGGAATTTTCGGTGGCTGATGGCTATAGCAGTGGGTTTGGACGGTGGGGCTGCACGCTCCCTGGATGTGGACGGCGTCGCTTCTTTTCTCCGCCGCCCTTAGTGCTGCTGCTCATCATGTTGGTTTCCAGGTGGAAGGGGTGGTGTGGTGGGCGTGTTGATGCTGCGGTGATCGGTGTCCGTTGGGATGGCGGTGGCAGTTTCAGCTCCAGTTGTGGCTGCAGACGAAGGATAGGGTTAGGGTTTTTGGATTCTCTAGGTTTGGGCTCGGCCCTTTAGGTCTTTCAGGCTTCGGCCTATTAGGAGTGGGTTTCGGCCCTTTGGTATGTGGTCTTCGATTAGTTCCTTACCAATCGAGGTATTGGGTCTCGGACTAGGCAAATGATTATTCTTAGCTTTGTTAGGAATAAGATGTTGTTATCCTTGTCTTATTAGTCTTTGTAAGAGCATCTCCTATCCATACTCTGTATCTCTATTTGAGAGTATCAAACCCCTCCAACCCATCCTCTCAACCCTCCTCCATTTGAGAGTATTAGATTTTGATCCTTTATATTTAGAGGGTAGAGAAAATATAGAGGATCACCTCTAAAATACTATTCACCTTTTTAAAATATATTTTTGTCCTTGTTTGTTTTTCTTATTAAATTTTTATACCAACTATATTCTCATGAGAGTATAAAAAAAAGGTTTTTTTTAGATAAAGTGATTTTAGAGACAAAAATAGAGTGTTTGTGGTTGGTGTAAACATAAATAGTAATTTCCTCTATAATCACTTTATGAGTAAAAAATATTATTTTGATACTCTCAAATGGAGTATTGGATTGGAGATGCTCTAATAATTTCAAAAATTAATGAAATTTTTTTTACCTTTAAAAAAAAAAGTATAAACCATCGACAAAGAATGAGAACTACGCGACAATTACTTAACTGATTTAAATCAGGAGCCAGGTGATTGCAGCCTGAGTATGATCTGCCACAAAGAAGTATGAATTGTTTCCTAAATGGATGGACAACAGAGACTACAAGAATCCTTATATAGTATCTTTTTCTCATTGTTACCGTTATAACCACACAGTAGTTTACCCCTAGAGAGCTTTTTCCCTGCCCAGAGCAGCTTGACTGTGTCCTCTTGGAGAAGTTTCAAGTCTGGGAATTCCAAATTTTCAGGCCACACATAAGTATATTGTTGTAATGCGGTATTGAAGTTTCTCAAGAATCAGAAAAATCAAAATTCTAGGAATTTGTGAAAGTTTTCGCAATGCAAACTAGAACAACTAGGCAGAGGAGAAGATGAAACCTGTAACTTTTAACAGAAAATTGGGCTAGAGTCCAAAGGAGTGGCTTGTTGGGCCCTTTAATCCGGGCTAGGTCTTTATTAGGTTCCGGATCCATTGTTTTAAATGTCTTAAGACTCCGTTCGTTTCGGGACTTTGGATTTGAATTTATAGGTAATGAGTGTAAAGAAAAATAGAGTAATGATTGAAAATAGCGATAATAATTAGAGGGAGATAAAGAGAAAAATGAGTGTAATAATTTGAGAGGGATATGATAATAATTAGAATCTAAAATCCAAAACTCTTAAGTCTTACTGTTTGCAGTCCTTTGATGAAAAAGTACCCTATGTTCTGCCTGCTATTTGCTCCGTGCTCTTCGTCGCTACAGAGCACTCCATCCGCTTCAAACACGGCCGGCCGACACCTCTTCATCCACACTCGCTTCCCGTCTCCAACAGAACACTTTCTCCTCCTCCAATTTTACACACACCCTCGGCCTCATCACGGCTACACTCCGCCGCCGTTGGAGAGGAGAGGTAGGCATTGAAAACGATCTTCAGAAGTGAGAGAATATGGGAAAATGAGGGAAATCAAATCCAAAATAATTCTGTGTAAATCACCTGTAGTCTGTTTCTCTATTTCCTCTTCTAAACTTGGGTTTGATTTGTGATGTGAGTTGTCACCAAGAATGGAGGTATCATTTCCGTCGGATTGTGAGAGAACAACCGGAAGAGGAAAAGTGGGGTTTTTAATTGCAAAAAATGGGGCTTTTAATTGCATCGATGAACCCGAGAAAAATGTTTGTTTGGAATTGAAATAGCAAAAAATTATTCAACGCCCCTGGGGCATGTGCCTTGCGTGGTGCTCCAAGCCTCTCCTTAACCACACATTTCTGTGAGACCTGAGACTAAGGGTAAGGATCTCCCGGTTCAAAAAAAAAAGTGTAAGGATCTCACAACAATGTGTGGTGAAACGTTTGGGGAACAGCCACGTGGTGCCCTAGAGCACTGAATAATCTATCTGAAATAGCTGTTGAAGTTTTTTGTATTTGTTATTTTAATAAATAGAGAATTTTTACTATACTTTTCAAGTCGTCAAGTTGGGGATAGGCGGTGTTGAGAGGGTGGTGGCGATGGTGAAGTTGGTTGTGTTGGTGCATGGATTTGTCCTTGCGCTCATTGGAGTTGACGAACTTGATCGCGTCTCGACGGAGCATATGAATTTAATTGTTTTCTGATAAGGTTATCTATTGCTTTATTTTAGACAAAAGAATAGAAGAGACCACCCGCCCAGTCAGTCTCAACAGAAGGTAAGAGGAAGGGCACATAGAAAAGAGAGGGAAGCGAAGGCTAGGCTAAATAGATGGGATGCTTTCTAGAGGAAATACTTGAATGAAGCTTGTGGTGTGTCCTTCGGTCCGAAAAAGTGGAGTGAGATAGCTCTCAACCTCGCGAAAGAGGCCTTTATGAGATAGGGCTGATTCTCTTTAAAGAAGCACGAGCGCCTATCTTTAATTGAACGAAGATACAAAAATTATTCAAAATAGATAACGTTAACTTTTTTTATTTTAGCACATATAAGGTTATATGTTGTATTTTTAAGAGATAAAAAAAATAGGTCGGTAGTAATAATGTTATCTGTTGTTTTATTTTAAAAGATACAGAAAATGGATAAGCATGTATAAGATTATCTGTTGCTTTATATTGATTAGATAAAAAGAATAGATCGGTAGTAATAACATTATATATTGTTTTATCTTGAAAAAATACAAAGAATATAATAGCACATATAAGGTTATCTGTTGTTTTGTTTTGGAGAGAGAAAAAAATAGATCGACATGAATAATGTTATTTTGTGTTTTTTATATGTCATTTTATGGTGTTAGGATAACAAAGTAACACATATAAGATTATCTTCTTTTCTTTTTAAAATAAGTTGGGTAACAAAATAATACTTATTAGGTTATCTGCTTTTCTTTTTAAAATAATTCATAGTATAAATTTAGACAAATAACCACATATGTTGGTTTTATTGTAATTATACATAGTTCATATTTTGCCCAGATTTTAGATATGAGATGGGTAAATCAAAACGAAAAAGCCTACAAGTATCTTCTCTATTATAAAACATAAGGGTGTGGGTCTCATACAAACACAAGTTGTTAGAAGGGCTAAGATTCATTTGATTCAAAGGTTGAAAAGGAACTTGCAAATGTAATGTTGTTTATACCCATTTTTGGCACCGCGGATCGGGCTAGCCGTGATTGGTTGTTTAATTAGTTCCTTAATTAAATTGGGCCAAAAGCTATGTAATTGATTGAGTAAATTTGGGCCATGGGTTTTTGCTTATCACGGTTTGGGCCCAAAAAGAACGCAGCCCATATGAAGAATGCAGCCCAGGACCTTTTGGGAAGTTAGCCCACGGTTGGGCCCATGAAGGAAATGTTGATTTGGTCCGCATGGAGCAGCCCACTATTTGACCCACGAAGAAAGGAGCAGAGCTGGGCCGTGAGGTGCAGCCCACAGTTTTAGGGAATTGGTTACTCTTGGTGGTAGTTATATTCTTTCAAAATTCAAAGGCCAATTGACTTAGTCAATTGGCCATGTGTCAAATGCATGAGAGGAGGGAGATCATGGGTAGTTATTGCCACATCACCCATGAACCCTTAACTGCCAGAGAAATCGCCCACTACCATACATGCATGAAAAGTGGAGCAATCATGGGACACATGACAGCTTATGGAGCAAAGCAGAATTCGGATTCAGGCCTGAATCAGCTTGGTGTTGTGCCTATAAATACAAGTTCACAAGATGAAAAATGGGTCTAACACCAATCAAAGCTCAACGCTTACAAAAACTTTTCTACTTTCAGCAAAGTAGCCTATCGAGTACCTCGTGCTCAAACCCCATTCAAGCTTACTTCTTCAAGTAGTTTGAATTTTATTTTCCTTGTAATCAACTTTATTATTCCGGAATAATAAAGTTCACGTTTTTTACGTTTCTATGTCCATTTCCTATACGACTAGGAAATTTTAAGTCCACGACCGTGTGGCAAACCACGAACCTCACTGTGATCTTTAACCTTTGGGTCTCACGCAATCGCTCGTACGTTAGAAGTCAAGATTCACGGGAATCTTCATCAAAAGTTAGGCGCTACAAGTCTTGGCACGCTCGCGTTCATCGCATTCATGCCTTTGCCAAAAATGAGAGTTTTCATTGGCACGCCCGGTGGGACCCTAGTCGTACAAAGGTTTCAATCATGCCGCCAAAATCAAGAGCAGGACAGCCGCAACCGAATCCACCACAACCGAATCCGCCACTGCCTGATCCTCCAGGCAGCCCTGTGGGAGTTGCTGTTGATGTTCTGCTGCTTGAGGAGGCCGCTCCTCAACTCAGTGCACAAGATCTCCATGACGCCACAGATAGCGTCAAGAATTATATGTTTTTTGCAGGACAGGAGATATCACACAGCGTGTCACAAACGATTTCTCAGTCCATGGAGCCTTTGACTCTAGCAATCAATAACATGATTGCCACAATGATAGAGAGGCTACCACTCGTCCCTCAACAACCAGTCATGCCTCAGTTCGGATTTTATGGCAACGGCCATGAACAGACAGATTTGAAGGACTCAATACCACCACCACAGGCGTTCTATCAAGCTTCTTCATCAAACAGTCCTGCACCGGCAGGAGAAAGAAGCAAAGGAGTGGTTATTGGAGGAGGACCGATGCCTCCAATGAACAAAGAACAAAGGGCTGTTTTGCTGTTGAATCCAAACAAGCCTGAAAAGGTTGACAAAAGGCCTCCTCACGGAGGACAAGGTATTGCTAAAGACAAGAGCGGTTCTCATCCTCATTAAGTCCCAGAGACTCGGGGGGCAAACCTAGGCGTGAATCTGCAGGCACAAGAGGCAGGCCCACGGTCGCCTCCGATGCCAAACATGATTGGGAGAGATCAAGTCCTGGATTTGCTCCAAGAACAGTTAGGGCTTGGATTCAGGCCTGTGGGAAGACCCATGTACAGGAAGCCCCATACATAAGAGGTTGATGGTGAGCCTTTTCCCAAGGGGTACCGAGTTCCTGAATTTCAGACCTTCACAGGGGAGAATATGCAGTCCACAGTGGAACACATTGCTCGATTTCAAGTGCAGTGTGGGGAAGTGGGAACGAATGACAAACTCAAGTTAATGCTTTTTCCGAATTCCTTGATAGCAACGACCTTCACTTGGTATATCAATCTGCCACCCAACTCTGTCCAGACCTGGGCCCAGATTGAGGAGATGTTTTACCAATAGTTTTATAGGGTTGAACCAGAGATAACGATGGTGGATTTGTCACGCTATCGTCAACTTCCACAAGAAGGCGTGGAGTCTTACCTTTCTCGGTTCAAGACATCACGTTTCAAGTGCAAAATTCCCTTGCCCGAGGCCGAGTATGTGCGTTTAGCATTGAATGGCCTGGACTTCGAGTTCAAGAAGAAGTATCATGGTACAGAATTTTGAGACCTGTTTGAGCTATCTGCGAAGGCCTCGCGATATGAGAAGCTTCTGGAAGAGGAGAAGGACAGAAAGGCAGCTTCCAAGGGAACGTACTATCAAGACCCTAATTATGATGTGGCTTCAGTTGAGACAGAGGCTAGTGTCGATGTTGATGTGGCTGAAATCATCAATAGAAAGCCTTATGTCTGCAAGGCCTTTGTCAAGATGGAACCTGCGAAGCAACCTGTAACAACTCCGATTTTTAGTCAATAAAAATCTCGTTGTAATTTTCGAAATATCCTTTTAATCCTAATAATCCGTCATAATTAGATTCAAGTCTTAAAATTATATTTCTTGGCTAGAAATCCTACTTGGCAAGTCTAGTTAGTTTCTAACCAACTAGTTGAAGAAACCTAACTACCAATTCACTTAGTTGCATGCTCCTAAACCTAGATGAACCTTTTGAACCTTTCAAACCTTAATGGAACCTTTTGGACCTAGGTAATTATTAATATATACATATACATATACATATACATACACACACACACACACACATATATATATATATATATATGTATCCATTGACTAGTCAATCCAAGTCATACTTGTCACTTTTAGCCTTTACCCATTGGACAATAGACTTTCCATCAAAGATATTTTATTAGATTTGTTAAAGTACACATATATAGTTATATATAGACTTATATACACATGCCTAAAGGACATATGGTCATTTCAAAGTCTTATTCAATTATACCTTTTCTCACCTCTTTAACCATTGGTCAATAAATGCTAGGAAAAATATTACCCATTGGATAATAAAGTTAGTCTTACTAACAAGTACAAGGATAAATAAAATAAGGTACATCTTAGATCTCCCATGTACTTATATACTTAAAGATATGTACATTGTGGAGACTCGCAAATTTATTTTAATTTTGGATACCGTTTAATGCGTGAAAAGGTTGTATTACTCCCTCCGTTCCTAAATGAGAGTCCCTCTTTGGAATTCCAACTTTTTTAGGGAACATGTAATCATTACACCTACTTTCCACCATTACCCCTATTTTCTACCTATTTTGCACAATTTATATTCAAATAAGAGGGACACTTTTGGAATTTTATCAAATTTCCACTTCTATTTTTGGAATGGGACAATCATTTTGGAACATCCTAAAATAGAATAAGGGACTCTCATTTTGGAACGGAGGGAGTATTAGTCAAATCGTACGTTTGTTTGTGGGGGTGTACGGATATACGCTTATGGTTGTGTATCGGACACTAGGAATATGGTAGAATGTTAGTTTTGATGTTGTATCGATGTTTGGAGGTGTTGGTATCAAGTTGGGTTCGTTCCGGAGTCCGTTGTAAATTTTCACTTTTCTGCCCAGCTAGTACCGGAACTGATTGTTGCCCAGTACCGGTACCCATTGTCCAGTCATTGATCAAATTGGTACTTTGAAGGCTCCAGTACCGGTACTGGGAGTCGCCCAGTACCGGTACCCGCTGTGTTTTTCTACAGGTTTTCAGCACGCTTTTGGGCCACTATAAATAACCCCCCTTTACCATTTTTCACACCCAAAAGCCACGAAATCAGATCTCAAAACCCTCTCTCACCCACACCACTCCAATCTCACCCAAATCTCTTGATTTCAAGTTTAAATCTTCAAGATCCAAGGGTTTTCTTCATCAAAATCACTTGAATCTCACATTTGGTGAACAAGAGGTAAGTTTCATGTTCTTGCTCTCACTTTGGGGCTCTCACCCACGTTTTTCTCACTCTCCTCTCATTCACTTGTTGATCTTTGATTGTTTATCATGTTTATGGGTCGTATTCGCTCTAGGTCTTGTATCTAAGCTCGAGTGGAGCTTATTTTTGGTGGATTCAAGCTTATTCCTCTTGGTAAACCTAGGGTTTTGCTCAAAACCCATCTTGGTAGGGATTTCTCTCCTTCTCTACATGTTATGTGATGTACTCGTGTGATATTAGTGTTTGTTCGCTATACATATGGTTCGATGGACTGTTTGTGGTTTGAGGAATGCGTATTTCCCATAAACACTACATGCTTGTCTTGATTGTATGATTTTCGAGTTATTGGTGACGTGTTGGATAGTAGTTGGTACGCGTGGAACGGGTTTGTACCATCGGTATTGATAGTAATGATGTTGTGCGTATTGTTGAGAAGTTGAATGTGAAGTTATTGTGACGCAAGGGGTGGAAACACAAGTTCGCAAGGGGTGGTGTTTGTTTGTGACGCAAGGGGTGGAAACACAAAGCGCGAGGGGTGGAAATTTGTTGAGAGAAGTGTGTGTGTGTGTGCATGTCTACATTCGAGAATGCTACGATACTAGACATGGTGTCCAAACGTGTTGCCATTGGATTTGCCACTTAGTTTGAATCACGGTATCCATGTGTATCATCTCATTTACATATAGATTTTGTAGAGAGTTTCCTACTGGGCTAGTGTAGCTCAGCAAAATCCTTCTTTCAGGTTTGAATGCAGGGCAATAGGTTGCATGGCAAGATGGGCTTGGACACGAAGATTATTTTGGAAGCTAATTTGATTTAGTTACCTGCTCATCTTTAGAATAGACTTACTTTTGATCAAAGATGGCCTTGTAACTAATTCTACTCTTGAATTATCTTTTGACTAAAGTTTGTAATATTCGAAACTCAACTGTATTTGTATTTAACTTAATTTGGGCCGTGATGCCAAAGAGGTAATTGTTGAAACTTGGGGACTTCGTTTGTAATTAAACAAGTGGGAACTCATTTTGGGGTATTATTTACTTTATGCGAGAATCTTTCATTGAATTGGTTTATTTATTTGTGTTGAAAATCGAGGGCGTGACATACATGTACCATATAAATTTATTACCCTAAGATTCTCTAAGTACATAAATATAATAATGTAATAGGAACATGTGCTTATTAGATTAGTTTATTAGGAAATCTTGATACTTGAAAATCTATTAGATTACATAGTACCTTGTGTACTTCAATATATATACTTATACAAAATACAAGGGAGAGAGAGAGAGAGAGAGAAAGAGAGAGAGAGAGAGATAGGAGAGAGAGAGAAAGATATGGTGTACCATCTTGGATTTTCTTCTACCAACTTAAGTTATATATATATATACCTAGTACTTGAAAGAAAGAGAGAGAGAGGGGGGAGAGAAGCCGAGAGAGAAAGGGAGAGAGAGGCCGAGAGAGGGAGAGAGTGAGAGTGATGTGTGTGCATGTGTTGCTCACTCACACAAGTCAATCTTTGAACCATCACTTCTTTCTTCCATCAAATCCTTCCAAACCAACTCCAATTACCAAATCTAGCCATGCATGCCTAGAACTAGGTAGAAGATATGCAAGCAACCCCATAACCTACCCCATCAAGCTTTCAATCAAGCTTGACAAATGAGAAAAAGATGAGATATAGAGAGAATTCAGGTGAGAGAGGGACAGAGGCATGCCTTGCCTATAAATAGGAGGCCATTCCAAGCTCAAACTCACACCTTCTCCATTTGCTCCAACTTCTCTCTAGAATTTCTAAGCTTTCTAAGTACCAAAGTTCTAGTTTCTTGAACTTTCTTTGAAGTTCTTGAGAGCTACCACCAAACCACCTCCAAAACCACCCCTAGATCTTTAAAGTAGCCTAGTTTAAGTTAGCAAGTTGTTTCTAGGAAGAGAGAATCCATTTCTTTTCCTTTCGAAGCTACCGGAAGCTTACCGTAGGAAGTTACTCCGTCCGATAGCCGGCGTACTTTCCGTAGCTGCCCTACCGCCAAGAAGAACGGTAGAATTCTCTTATACACTATAATCCTAAGTATAGAGAATTGTATGATCATGTATATTAATCTTAATCACTATCCCTAAGTATACTTTGTTTGTAATGCATGTAGAATGTCCTTACTTTCTAAATCCTAAGTATAGTTAGTTGTATGAACATGTTTAGTAATCACTTTTACTCCAATAAACAAATGCTGTTTTGAACTTCTCAAAAAGGAAGGAAGAACGAATCTTGAAAGATAACATTTGTAGTTTGACTTAAAGTATTCGTATTTTGATCTTGAGATGGTTATGAGCATGTATACATGATTACTAGGATTATATGTCTTGATGTGTGATTAAGCATAAGTGGTATCCACTCCAAAGGCGTCCGTACATGTGGCGTTATGCTTTAAGTATGATTTGAGCATGATAAGTGATATAGAGTTGGATGATCTTGCTAGTTTAATTTTAAGATTACAATGAATGATTTATGATTCTTCCATAAGAAGTCCTACCGTGGAGTCTATGCATGAAAACGAGACACGAGAATCGAGAAAGTTAGAAACATGACACTTAGGGTGTGGTCAAGGAAAAGGTATGTTTTGGATAAAGGAAAGTGTTTGAAAACTCGCAATGTGGCCGGACTTGGTAGCCCGTTGTGTGGACTTTGAAAACCGCAATGAGGCTGGACTTGGTAGCCCATTGTGAAGATTGCTAATGGGGCCGGACGTGGTAGTCTCATTGGTGATATGGCATGGTTATCCGTGGTGAGGAGCCAATGCAAGATTTGAATGAATTGTGAAAACCGCAATGTGACCGGACGTGGTAGTCCATTGTGTGCGTTGTCAATGGAGCCGGATGTGGTAGTTTCATTGGTAGCGAGAGTTAGAGTACTTATTGAAATGTTGATTTGGTAAATGAAAAGTGAAAATGGTGACACGGTCTACGAAATGCTGCGTAGGAGAAACTCAGAGAGTCATGGACACCAACGTTAGTAAGATAGTGAATATGGATGTGTAATTGTTAAACTATGTTGTTGAATGAGTATGTGTTATTATCTATATGACCTTTTGTTGTAAGTTAAGGGTTAGTGGGTATGGATTATTCTATTGAGTTTTGTAGCTCACGGTGTTACCTTTTGGTGACCTTGACATTATATTGGTGGCAACGCCGGTATAATGTGTCAGACCTTATAGATGAACAGGGTGAGCTGTACACCTTGGAGGCTTTCGGAGCTGGCTAGGATGGAAGAGCAGGCGGAGCTATAGTTAGGAACCCTAGTTCCCTCCCTTGTCCAAATAAATGTACTCTTGAGAGAATTATGATGTAATAATGAGTCAGGCTCTGTTTAAATTTCAATGAAAATGTCTATTTAACGTACCCAGAATTGGGGGCGTTACACAACCGGTCCAAGAAGCATTTAATAGGCCTACCAGGGCCTATACTTTTGATATCAGCAAGGCAGAAGCTATTTTTGATCAGCTCTTAGCGAACAAGTTGCTGAAATTGCCCTTTGGCCACAAGATACCAGCATTGGATGAGCTAAAGGGCAAGGAATATTGTAAGTACCATAACTCTTGGAGTCATTCAACCAATAATTGCTTTGTGTTTAGGAATGATATCCAGGACAAGATTGATCGGGGAGAATTCAAGTTTCCCGAAAAGGACAAGCAGGCCATAGGGGTGGATGGCAACCCATTTCCTTCAGGCCTAAGTGCAAACATGGTCTCGGTGAATATGAGGTCCATGCCCAGAGCCACACCAAGGCCTAAAGTAAGCTTGGGGGCACCGTCAAGAGCAGCATTCAGGCCTAAATCAAAAAGCTACTAGGACCCATACTATGAGGAAGATTTCACCCCTGAAAGGGTGAAAAGGTTTGAAAGGAAGAAGTCTTGGTGGTTAAGGCCTGAAGGAGTCAGAAAGCCAGAGAAACCGAGTTGTTCATTGGTTTGCACTGAATGTGGGCATCATGCAGTTCCATCCAGACCTGTGTTGAAGAGCATAGTTATGGGCAGAACTGAAATCAGGCCTGAGGAGATACACAGGCCTAAACAGAAATAGACCCAGATTAGGCGGGAATCAGTCTTCAACTGGATTCAACCAAGTGTGATGGAGATAGAGGATGAGCTCAATAATCTCAGAATTTCAGCCCCAGCTGGAGGAAAGCCTAGGACTGTGGAACCTCCTGTCATTCCTCCAAATGAGTGGCACAAGGTTGAACATCCTAAGTTTCCTGCTCCACAGCCGCCTTTGTCCCGATCTCAGAAAAGACGCCGCCAACGGTTTAGGCAGGCGGAAAGGAGGGCTCATGAGGAAGAAGATTTGCTTGGGGACATGATGGAAGAAGATGACCCTAATGAGGAAAAGGTGATGGAGTTACCTACAGAAAAGTTGAAGGCTGAGGCAGTCAAGCCTAGGAGAGAACATAAGCCCTTGGATAGAACGTACAAAGAAGTTGCTGTCGGTTCCTCTTCAGAGCAAGTTCCTCAATGTGGGAAGAAGGCTTTACTGGAGAAGACCCTTGAGGAGGCTAGGATTAAGCCTCCTCCAAGGTAGGTTACTTTATTGAAGAAGGAAACTCTTGAACCAAAGAAACAAGACTCGGGGGGCAAGCCTCGTGTGGGCTACCTGCCCGAAAAACAAAAAGTGTTTTTATTTTTCCGCCGCTTTGAAGAAAAATACCGTTTGAAGAGTCGCCACCCGGATTTGCGGTATATCACCCGAGAAACCGTTTTGTTTGGAAAACCGGTTGATTTGAATTTGAAAACCAGAGATCAGTTTGAGGGTTCGGAAGCCATATTACGAGGGGGGAAGGGTTTTGCGGCACCCCCCTCGCCCGATTCGAGATCGGTCTCTACTAAACGTTTGCGGGATTTTTAAAAGGGATTTTGTTTCGTTAAAGCAACTAGCAGGTATCCACAGTAATATCATGTAGGAGGTGCATGCATGTGCAAGTGTGCAGTGGAGGGAAAAACTGCCATGCATGATATACAAGACAGTGGAAAGATGAAACCCTGTCACTGGATTCACTCTCGAGCGCTCGGGAGTGGTCTAGAGCGCTCGGGAGTTCCAGAACCTCATCCTGCAAGTTTGGTTAGACATATTCGCATGCTAATACTGCCAGAAAAATCACAAAGAAATCAAAATACAGATGTGCTCAGCCAGAGGTTTAAACAGCTAAGAACTGGTCCTAACCATCCAAACAAGGCTTCCTTGCAGCTGAAAGCAATCCTAACTGGGCTCTGGAAGGACCAGTGCATACCCAGTATCTACTAAAAACAAAAAATGAAATACATAATGAACAAAACAAAGTTTTGGTGGCAGCAGCACTCCTGAGCGCTCAGGAATGGTCCCGAGCGCTCGGGAGTGAACACAGTGCCCAGAAAAAGTTTTGTTTTCTTTGTGTTCCTCTTGCTCTTGGTGCTAAACTAAGATCAAATGAGCTCACAACTAGTATAAGGAACTAGTATGAACCCTTGATCCCCCTCAGAAGTAGAAAAACGGTAGATTTAGGTACAAAAACGAAATTTCATACCTTTTGTGCTTGAACAAGACTTCTTGGATGAGTATGGTAGCTTGAATAAGGGTTGAAAAACAGTAGGAAAATGAAGTCTAAGACTTCAAATGCTTTTGTGATTTTTGGATTTTTCTTGAAAATTGCTTGAAAATGAAAGTTGGAAAATGTTTTGAGTTGAAAATATTTGAGGGTGTTTGAAACAGGGTTTTCTGCAAATGGGGGAGAGAGAAGGAGAAATTTTCGTGGTCCTCTTGAATGGAAGAACAAAGGGGTATTTATAGAGAAAGATAACCTAAGGTTTGGAAATGAAATGAAAGATAAAAAAATAGTTTTTGGAGGGAAAAAGAAGGCATGATGATATTCTGCTGGCTCAGGCAGGCTTGACTGGTAGGTTTGAACGTTGAATGGGTTTGAAAAGTCTAAAAAGCCGTGGTCAAAGGTCAAGCTCAACATGCATTGGTCAGTCAGCACTCCCAAGCGCTTGGGAGTGTCACTCCCGAGCGCTCTAGAGTGGTCCCGAGCGCTTGGGAGTGGCAGCCCAACTTCAGAAGGGCGCCACGGACACTCCCGAACTCGGTTTTGGGTGTTTTTCGAAGCGTTGGAAAGCTCGTTAAGTCCTATTTCTAACCCAATTGGTTTCATTCAAATATATTTTATATGCTAAAATATGTGCCAATTTTACCCTCAGGGTGTCGAGAAAAAAGGAATGTTTTGATTTTGAAAAAGTCCAAGAAGTATCGTCCAAGTTTGCCAAGGTTCGTTTTGACCCTATTTCATCATCGGGGAGCCCCGAGGGCACAAATTAAGGAAATTTGACAAGTCCAAATTGGGGTGTCTACACCTCGATTGAACCCATAGGCCAAAGAATTCAGGCCTGGACAGGCCTCAAGGATGCAGTGCAACATGGTTGTATTTCTTCCATCTGAGTTAGAAGCAAGAGACAATAACCTTACTGCTATGGAAGGTGACATGGTGGAGATGGGTGAAACTGCCGAAATATTAAAGGAATCCCTCAATTCAGGTCTGAATGGAGGCGGGCCTTCGGTGATAATATTGAAGGACGAGGATGAGAATAGCACGGAAAGCCAAGCAGCGAGCGTAATATTTGAGAAGCCTACTTCTAAGATGACGAAGCATATCAAGCCTCTGTATATCTCAGGATGTGTGGATGGAATGCCAATTAATCGACTTCTTATGGATAACGGCTCGGCGGCTAACCTCATGCCTAGGTCTACCATGATCAAGCTAGGCAAGACAGATCAAGACCTAGTTTCAACAACGGCTACTTTGACGGATTTCACCGGGCATGAAACAAATTGTCATGGGATTTTGATCATGAATTTGACGGTTGGATCAAAAACCCTCACAACTCCTTTCTTCGTTGTGAATTCACAGTCTTCATTCAACATTCTGTTGGGAAGGGATTGGATTCACGCCTGCTTAGCTGTGCCATCAACCTTGCATCAGTGTCTGATTTTTTGGAATCAAGAAGATGTAGAGGTGATTTGGGCAGATCGTAGACCGTTTTACGCCTCAACCAATCATGCCGAGGCGAGATTATACGATGAGGACGTCGGCCCAATGAAGGTGGCAGGCTTGGATAAGTATGGCCGTCACAAGATTGTACCTATTTCTGCTCACAAGTCAGTGGAGGAGGTAAAGGCATTATACCAAGAGTTAATCGGCCCAATGATCACGGAGTCAAGTAGGCCAATTACAGCTTCAACCAAAAGACCGTCTCAATGTCAGTAAGGCCTTCAGAAAAAGAGAAAGACGTGGCTTTGCTGGCTATGTTGACAAAGTTTGAGGCCTATTTTCTTGAAAAAAGGCTTAAGGAAGAACAAGAGCAGGAGGAAGAAGGTTATTCGGCCCATGCGGCCGAAGTAATCAACGAAGACTCAGATCTGATTGAAGACTTGGATGAGATCCATTTAGAAGACCTTGAAGCAGCCCCGGCTAAGTTGGATGACTTAAAGGCCGATGTTCAAGACCCTTTGGAAGAAGTTAACCTAGGAGATTCAGAAAATCCTAGGCCTGTATATATTAGTCAGCTTTTGCCAGATGACGTGAAAGAAAAGCTCATTCAGCTCTTAACAGAATTCAAGTCTTGTTTTGCCTAGAATTATGACGAACTTCCAGGCTTGTCCAGAGATTTGGTAGAACACAAGTTACCCATTCAGCCAGGGTTCAGGCCTTTCAAACAACCACCAAGGAGGATGTCCAATGAGGTCTACTTGCAAGTGAAAGATGAGATCGAACGCCTTTTCAATGCTGGATTCATACGCACGGCTAGGTATGTTACTTGGCTTTCTAATGTTGTGCTAGTCCTTAAGAAGAATGGCAAGATCAGAGTGTGTGTGGACATTAGAAACCTGAATTTGGCATCTCCAAAGGATGAGTATCCAATGCCGGTTGCAGATTTGTTGGTAGATGGGGCTTCGGGTCATAAGGTTTTATCCTTCATGGATGGCCATTCTGGCTATAATCAGATCTTCATCGACGAGGCCGATACAACTAAGACTGCTTTTAGGTGTCCCGGAGCTTTGGGAACCTTTGAGTGGGTCGTAATGCCCTTCGGCCTAAAGAATGCAGGTGCTTCGTTCCAACGAGCAATGAACGCTATTTTCCATGATTTCATTGGCCGTTTCATGGAGATCTACATTGATGACATCGTGGTCAAGTCTCGGACCTATGATGAACACTTGGAACATTTGAGGAGGTCATTCTTGAGAATGCAACAATTTGATTTGAAGGTGAACCCCTTAAAGTGTGCCTTTGGAGTCTCCGCAGGCAAGTTCCTAGGGTTTTTGGTCTACAATAGAGGAATTGAGATTGATCAGAATAAGGCCAAGGCAATCATGGAAGCAAAGCCTCCTACAACCAAGAAGGAGTTGCAGAAGCTCTTGGGATCGCTCAACTTCTTGAGAAGGTTCATCTCAAACCTAGCAGAAAAGGTTCAGGTCTTTTCCCAACTCTTAAAGCTAAAGGATCAAGACACTTTTGTTTGGGAGGTAGACCATCAGAAGGCCTTTGATGAGATCAAAGGCTACTTAGCAGAGGCTCCAATCCTTATGCCTCTCATCAAGAACAAGCCTTTGAAGCTCTACATTTCAGCTGCGGAAAGCTCTATTGGATGCCTTTTAGCACAAGATAATGAGCAAGGGAAAGAGCAAGCTATTTATTATTTAAGTAGACTGTTAACTCCTTGTGAAAGGAGGTATACTCCTATTGAAAAGTTGTGTTTTGCTTTGTACTTTGCAGCAATAAAATTGAGGCACTACATGCTTCCTGTTGTGGTTTACATTATGAGTCAAACAGACCTGATTAAGTACTTGCTTTTTTGGCCAATCATGCGAGGCCGAATAGGCAAATGGTCTTTGGCTTTAATGGAGTTCAGTTTTCAATATGTCCCTCAAAAGGCTGTAAAAGGCGAGGCCTTAGCAGATTTCCTTGCCGATCATCCTTGCGTGGATATCGGCGATGAATCTGATTCAGGACTGAGTGCATTTGAAATCTCACTCACTCCTTGGACTCTTCTCTTTAATGGATCAAAAACTCAACAGGTCTCAGGCTGTGGGATTATCATTATCTCTCCTCAAGGCCTGAGAACAGAGCTATCCTTTCAATTTGATTTCCCTTGTACAAATAATCAAGCCAAATATGAAGCAGTTGTAATAGACCTTGAAATCCTTAGGGATCTTGAGGCCAGAGAAGTAAGGGTCATAGGAGATTCAAACCTCGTAATTAACCACTTGGCTGGAACGTTTAAATGCTATAGTGAGGAGTTAGCTCCTTATTACATGGCAGCGGTGCAATTAATTCAAGACTTTGATAACGTAACTGTTAAACACGTCTCAAGGAGTATGAATACTGAAGCAAACAGTCTGGCTCAGGCCTCGACAGGCCTGAAGCTTTCACTAGAAACTCTTCATAAGATCATTACAGTCCAGAAAAGGCTACTCCCTTCTATAAGGAGAAGAGGTTTAGGCCTAGAAGTATTTGCTTCAGACCTTCCGGTTGAAGAAGAAGATGAGGGTAAGGAGGATTGGCGTGATCCTATCATTGCTTACTTAAAACGGCCACATATGGGGGCTAGTAGAAAGGTCAAGAGAAGAGCGAGAAGTTATGTTCTCCTTGGGGATGAGTTGTACAAGAAAGGCCTTGAAGATGATTTGCTGTTGAGGTGTTTATTCCATACTAAGGCCCTGAAGGTAATGGTAGAAGTCCACGAAGGGATTTGTGGGGCACATCAGTCCGGTATCAAGATGAGGTGGCTAATTAGAAGGTATGGTTACTATTGGCCTACTATCTTAGAGGATTGTATACGTTTTCTAAGGGCTGCCAACCTTGTCAAGCTCATGGCCCAGTACATCACACGCCTGGCACAGATTATCAAGCTGTAGTAAAGCCTTGGCCTTTTCGAGGTTGGGCCTTGGATATAATTGGGATGATTTATCCCCTTTCATCAAAACAACACAAGTTCATCCTGGTAGCCATGGATTATTTTACGAAATGGGTAGAGGCCATGCCGTTAAAATATGTGGATCAACAGGATGTGATCAAGGATATGAAGGAGAAGATTATCCATAGGTTTGGAATACCGGAGCATTTTTTGGCGGACAGAGGCTCAGTGTTCTTTGGAGCACAGGTTCGGGCCTTCGCGAACCAATAAGACCTTGATTGGGATTATTGAGAAGATGGTGGAGGACAATCCAAGGGTTTGGCATGAACTCCTTTCTGATGCATTATGGGCTTATAGGACTTCAAAGAAAGAAGCCACAAACGTTACTCCTTACATGTTGGTATATGGCCATGACCCCGTACTTCCCATGGAAGTAACGGTTAGATCGGCCAGATTTGCATACCAAAATGGCCTAAGTCCTGCTGATTATAGCCAAGCTATGTTGATGGAGATGGAAGACCTTGATGAGGTAAGGTTAGCTACTGTAGACCATATGTTGGTTCAGAAGCGTCAAGTGGCCAAGGCTTATAATAGAAGAGTGAGAAGGAAAAGCTTCACAGAAGGAGATTTGGTGTGGGAGGTTGTTCTTCCTTTGGGCACTCAAACCTCAAGGTATGGAAAGTGGTCTCCAACGTGGGAAGGGTGTGGGCAGCGTGCCCTTGGAAAAAGGATTCCGTTCCTTTCGCCATTGCGGCCCTTTTCTGAAAATCGAGGGAGCGCGAGCGCCGGTGGCAAGCGCTCAAAAATACAGAGTCGCCACTTGAGTTTTGAAGGTCCGACACTCAAGGAACCGTATTTCGAAGCACCTGCCGCGCTATTTGATTTGAAAAAGTGAAGGAAACCAGTCCGTCATAACCATATCTGGGTTCGGGAGCCAGGTTACGAGAGGGGAAGGGTTTTAAGGCACCCCTTTCGCCCAATCCGGAGATCGGTCTCTACTTAGGCGTTTTTATGAAAACATTTGTGATTCTTCCTCTTTTAATTGATTTTAGCCAATTAGGGCGGGGGAACAGTTAATCGGGGATTAAAACTGTAACAATTTGCAAGATGTGATCAAGTAACGGCATGGATGGATAGCATGATAAATAATAAACAGAATGATCTTGAAACAGCGATCAGATGCCAAAACCAGGCTCAGGGCAGATTTGTCTTGCACAATGACCAACTTGCATGCCTGAACAGATCTGTATGCAAGTCAACCATCGCGCGAGACACACTGACTCTCGCGCGAGCATCTTCATCTCATCACAGTCCCAAAATCATCCCCTTCTGGGCTCTGGAAGGACCAGTGCACACCCAGGAAGCAAACCAAGCATTTTATAAGAAGATTGTAAAACGCTAATTATTACACAATACTCCGAGCAGGAGCCAAATGAATTGAAACACAACCCCTAAACAGTGGGGGTATCAAAGCAGAGGCCAAGGGCCTAGTTGCCCATGCAAGGGCTATTCATGGAGACCACAGGACTATCGCGCGATAGAGACTGAGTCTCGCGCGACACTCCTGACTGGACTTCCAGGAATTGCTTTGCATGCCTGGGGTCCTGAGACAGATCCAGGGGATCCTAGGGGCATTCCAAACTATTTAAAGCAAATAAACAAGCTACTGTATTTTGTTTTTGCATGCATCACAGTGATCTAAAAATCAAAGTAAAGTACAATAGGCATAAAAACACTGCAAAACAGGAAAGGGCTTGCTTCCCTTCCCCACGAGGTCCATTCTCTTGCTGACACAAGTGTCGCGCGAGTAAAGGGGACCATCGCGCGAGGGTATGGCTGCCACGAATTCTTGTAACTTTGCTGGCTTTAGGACCAGGACATGGTATTGATTACCAGCCTTGGTCCTGTCAGCCCCCCTCAGGGATCAAAACAGAAACAGCTTAAACATTATACCTTTGCTTGGAAAGGGTTTGGGAGTAGATTGGATGGAGTGGTGTGACCTTGCTACCAAGAGTGTATGAGCACCCTGAGTTCAGAAGTTTAGGAAGTGGTTTGAGAGTAAGGAGCTTTGTGCTAGCTAGTGTGGGGGTTATGGAATGACTAATAAATTCCTTAAGCAAATTTTTGGAACCCTTAACATGGAAGACCAATGGGGGTATTTATAGGGGGAATGTAAGGCTTAGTTAGGGGCCAAACAAGCCCTTAGGACTAGCCACCAAGGCTGGTCACAACTTGGTTGTGAGGCTAGCCAACAAGGTGAGAGAGTGGTTAGGGGATTGCATGGGGTTAGAACCTGCCAGCACGCCGTTCAGCTGAGGAGAACGGGGTTCCAGCCCATGGGAACCCATGTGCCAAGCAATCATCACAAGTCCAGCTGGATTCTGTGATAGGGACAGGAGGGAACCATCGCGCGAGGGTCCAGGAGTGTCGCGCGAGGGTCAAACAGTCAACAGTTTGACTTTGACTACACGTGGCAAGCTAAGTGTCGCACGAGGGACATAAAGGCTCGCGCGAGGGTCAACTCTGGTTTTAGGGTTTGACTGAAGTTTCAGAAAGGTTTGAAAGGTTCGAGCAAGGTTTCTAAGCGTTCCAAACCTAATCCATTCCCAATCCAAGCTCTGTTTGATCCGATTTCATCATCGGGGAAACAAGAAAATCGTAAAATAAAGTAAAACGATTGGGAGACCCAGATTGGGGTGTCTACAGTAGTCCCTCTTTGACGGCACGCGGAGCACCATTGATTGGTACGGGTAACGTCAAAGATTTCTAGACACCCACCAAATCCGCCCAAAAGCCGATTAAATGGAAAATGCAGACGAGTATATAAAAATACCGTGCACCAAGGGGGGATTGAAGACCGGACGGATAAATCGTCGCTGATTGATGGTCAGACGGATAGATCGTCGCTTTTGATTGATTGGACGGATAGATCGTTGCTGTTGATTGATCGGACGGATAGATCGTCCCTGTTGATAGATCGGACGGATAGATCGTCGCTGCTGATAGATCGGACGGATAGATCGTCGCTGTTGATTGATCGGACGGATAGATCGTCATTTGTTGATTGATGGGACGGATAGATCGTCATTTGTTGATTTGTCGGACGGATAGATCGTCGCTGATTTGATCGGACGGATAGATCGTCATTTGTTGATTGATGGGACGGATAGATCGTCGCTTTTGATAGATCGGACGGATAGATCGTCGCTGCTGATAGATTGGACGGATAGATCGTCCCTGATTTGTTGATCGGACGGATGGATCGTCGCTGATTTGTTGATCGGACGGATAGATCGTCGCTGTTGATTGATGGGACGGATAGATCGTCGCTTTTGATAGATCGGACGGATAGATCGTCGCTGCTGATAGATCGGATGGATAGATCGTCCCTGATTTGTTGATCGGACGGATGGATCGTCGCTGATTTGTTAATCGGACGGATGGATCGTCGTTGTTTGTGGGCGGACCACTGCTGGGGATACAAAAATCTTCGGGTTTGAAGGCAAGACTTCCAAAATGACCCTCAAATTTTGTCATAGAACATACCCAAAAGTTATGGCCCCCAAAAGAGAGTAATTTAGACTGGGCCAGACCCCGAATCTGGATTGGGTTTGAGGCCCAAGGTGCAGTGTCGCGCGACACTCATGAACCATCGCGCGATGGTAATAAGTTAGGGCTTGGGCCTGGACAAGCCCAGACCCGTTCCAAACCCGTTCCAATCGTTTAAACGTCGCGGGGACGTTACAGAAACAGTACTCAGACAGTTTCAAAAGTTCAGAACCCTTTCCCTCTCTTGTCTCTCCTCTCAGACCTCTCTCAAACCTTCACCTCGTCCACAAAATCGACAAACCCGACCCTGATCAACCATCCATGGCTGACCACGGCAGCGGGGAAGACGGGGGAGATGTGATCGATCAACCAGAGGATCGAGGAAGGCCAATGGGTCCAAAAACAGCCGATCAGATGGCGGCGGAGGTTGGTACAGATGCCGGTGCAGCGGCGGCAGGCGGCGGAGATGGCGAACAGGGTCGCGAACAGGCGACTGTTGGTGGCGACGAGAGTCGCGCGACAGAGCCAGAGACTCGTGCGACTGTTGAGCCTGAGACCGCAGAGGCTGTAGTCGAGCGGTTAGATCCGAGCATGGCCGTAGAAGGGTCGGTGGTGACCAGCGTGAGTCCAGGAAACGCCGGGGACCTTGGTGCTGGAGAGCACCATCGCGCGACAGAGGAGGAGCCTCGCGCGATGGTTAATGCTGGAGGAGGCAGTGGCAGTGCAGGAGGAGATGACACTGTTGAACCGTCCGGGTCCCCGCCGAGGGATTCGGCGAAGGGCAAAAGCATTGTTGACGCGGAGGAGGAGATCACGGTGCCTCAGGTTGAGATTCGAGAGGAGGAGGTGTTGTTCAGGCCGGAGTCGACCGCGGCCACGTCGTCGAGACACGTGCCGATCACTAGACATGACGTTGCCGAGTACTTGACTGACGAGGCACTGGCGAGACTGTTAGAGGACAACCCCCTGGTTGGGGAATTGGTCCTAAAGGCCAGAGAGGACCGTGCACGGGCCATTGAGGCGTCGGAGGCCATTGAGAAGGCCGAGAGAGAGAGACTGGAGAGAGAAGAGCTTCTGAGAGACGCAGAGGCCGAGGAGAGAGCCCGAGTTGAGGCGCAGGGGCCTAGGGTGGCAGCCGTGGAGGAGGCGAAGAACATGAGACGGCCGGGCTTCTCAGCGGAGGCATACGTGCTTCCCACGCCGCACCTTTTTGTGCCGTCGGGCGTTGCGGCCCGCGCACCGTCGCAGAGAGACTACGACGACGAGCTAGTGTTGAGGGATCCCCGGGTCCATATTGCGGCGACATGGATGGAGGTATATTCCCAGAAAACACCCTTTGTAATTTGATCTCGATATTCTTGCCTTGATAGTTCACATTTGATACTTGATTAGAACATGCTTGAACTTTTAGAATTGCATGGATGATCTTGCGAACCAAAACATGCTAAAGCCACGTATTTCTGTAGTATAGGCCCAATACGTAATAACTTGAACCAACCATCTGTCGTAGGTTTCATTGATTACCTAGAACTTGAGAATGAACTTCCCATGTACTAACGGACCATTTGCTGCTTGTCTTTGTATCTGAAACAGGCTGGAGCTGAACAGAGAGACCTTCGCGGCTTTGGGGGCGCGTGCATGTCCTTGCAGCTGTACAAGGGGTTGCCGGAGAGGGTGAGGCGGCTAGTAGACGAGGCGGGCTTTGGGAAGTTCGTGCGGACTTTGACCCCAGCGAGGATTGACCATGCCGTCCTCGTTGCACTTGCTGAGAGGTGGAGGGATACCACCAATACCTTCCACTTACCTCCTGGGGAGATGACAGTGACGCCTGCTGACTTCGCAGCGATCACGGGGCTGAGGGTTGGGGGCGAGCCCATCCCGTTTGACTCAGGGATCCAGGAGGATCGGGCTGCCCTGGAGTGGTTTTTGGGCAGAGTGCCCAAGATAGAGGGAGGAATGGCGAGGTATGACCAGTTCAAGAGCTACCTGAAGGAGGAGGTGTTGAGTGATCGGGAAGCGGAGCAGATGGCCCGGGCGTTTCTGCTATACCTGTTTGGTGCCACGCTGTACCCAAACAGGCGTAGCAACGTGCACCTGTCCTACTTGCCGGCGTTGAGGGACTTGAGGACGGCCTCGCGCTTCGACTGGGGTGGAGTGGCTCTTGGGACGGCCTACCTCTTCTTCGGCGACTCGTCGAGGACGGGCAAGAGCACGGCCGGCTACTGGAGGGTCTGGGAGGTACAATTCTATCTCTTTTGAGCACAATTTGATTATGCTTGTCCATTGTTTAGCTTGTTTGACCGTTTCAATTTCAAATGCCGCATGCCTTGACTAATGTTTGAATTTGTCTAAACCTCGCAGCTTTGGGCATACGAGGTTTTGCGGATGTATCCGCCGGAGTGCAAGCATCCGGACCTGAGCACTCTCCCTCGTGCGCTGAAGTGGAACAGAGCGAGCATCGGGAAAAAGGGAGGGAGAGGCGAGCTCAACGCCTTCAGGCTGTACTTAGACGAGCTCAGAGCGTCACAGGTATGAACACATAATCATAAGTAACAGACATGTATTCATTTCCTTGCTTTAATGCTGTCGCTGATCAATTGCTTGCATCGCTTGCTTGCCTTGAATTGCAGGTCAACTGGGATCCCTGGAGGAGGGCGGAGCCAGAGCCAGAGTACCTGGCCAGGAGCAGGGCTGTTACGGCCAGCAGGGCGTTGTTGGAGTCTGCCTTCGGTTGGCAGTGGTACTTGGGAGACCGAGTGACGCGCCAGTCGCTTGGTTATCCTGAGTTCTGGGTGCCAGGGCCACTCCCACCTCGAGCCTCACACACGGGAGAGTACACGCGGGCCGAGCTGGAGAGGTACACGAGGCTGGATACTGAGCTTGAGCGATACTTGCGTCCTGGTAGGGACTATGCAGTCTACCAGAGGGACTTCCTGGCGGGTCCACTGGGGATCCGTGGCCGGAGAGAGGCGCGAGGCCAGGCCGCAGGGGCCGCTGAGGAGAGGAGAGCAGCCGGAGAGGGACGGAGAGGAAGTGAGAGCCGGGCCAGGCGAGCCCCGAGCGGGCCGGCAGTTGGTGGACTTCCTGCGCTGCTTTGGAGGATTCCCGTGGTTGACAGTCAGGGGAATCCTGCAGAGTTTCAGTTAGTGCCTGCGAGGACGGAGCCTGCTCCTGTGACCGTGTCGGTAAGAATCAGTTTCCAATATTGCTTTTGAACTTCAAATGCTTTGAATTATCTGCTGAATAGTCTGATGAACTTGAATTGCATGCAGGTGCCAATTGAGTGGGTGAACGAAGCCGTTCGATGCATGTTGGCGTTGGAGAACGTGGTGAGAAAGGCGGCGAGCGGCACACCACTGGAGTTGCAGTACCAGGCACCGACGTTACAGCCGACTCAGCCAGCCGTTGTTCAGAGGATCCAGGTATGAAAACGATACATTCCAGCTCTCGATACATCCTGCTTTCGATACGTTCCTGTTTTCGATACATTCCTGCTTTGATAGCTTGATAGACTGTACCTGTTTTCAATACAGAAACACAATATGCACAATAGATACTCATGCTTTGAAATGCCATGATAATGCAGGTGGAGGGGAAGAGGAACCCTAGGCGGAAGAGTGTGCGAGATCCGCCACCGAAGAAGGCGGTGGCACAGAAATTCGTGCCTCCGGTTACCACCACATGGCGACAGACGAGGGGTTCCCAGACAGCGCATGCACGCGAGGAGGAAGCCAAGCAAGCCGCGAGGCAAGCTGAGCTTCGGTACCAAGTGAAAAGGCGCGAGAAGCCGACGTTGGAGAAACCGGGCCCGGCTCGCAGGCCGAAACTGATCATGAGTCCCACTTCCGAGGATGAGGAAGAAGAGGGTGAGGAAGAAGTGGTAGACGAAGAGGGTGAGGAGCACTCGTCCACCAGCAGTGGCTCTGACGACTCCATTGACAATCCGAGGTATAGAGATGATCCCCAGGAGCTGCACGATACCTCAGACAGCGATGACGGGCTTGAGGAGCGTTGATGAGGCCTCTGCTACCCTTTTTGCTTTTGATTCAGGGTCTGCGTGCCCAAGTAGATAGCTTCTGACAGATAGACATTTTGAGAGCCTGCGTGCCTCTTTTTGATTGGCGGGCGCATGTGCCCTGTTTTGACTTAGTAGCTTTGATCGGCCGAGGGCCATAGATACAGTAGTTCCCTTTCGCTTTTGACATGGATAGATCACGTTTTAGTATATAAAAGTTGCATTCTACAGTTTTAGCTTCTCATTGTGCATAAGAATCAGTAAAACCCGCCACTAATACCAAGCTTGCATTGACAACACATCGAGACTAAACACAGACACGTATGAGTGTATAAAACAGCCTAGCTCTGAAAGGAAAAAGACGAAATACCCTAAGACACAATCAGGATACGAGGATACGGAAAACAATGAAATTTTGGGTATTATACGCCAAAACTCACAATACCTTGAAAGAGACGAAAACGACACTCTTAAACAATCAATGGTGGCCAACATGACCTGCGCCAATTGACGGATTTGAACGAAACGCCCCAAGAATGGACTTATACCGAAGAATTGCTCAAGATAACACAAAAACGGTAAAAAAATGTTGAAATACGACTCGATTATGTCCCGGACCGAAACCAACACCTCCATACGGTCACTCAAAGTCCAAATGACCCGTATGGCATGACCAAAATAGGCTAGAATCTCTGGAACGAGTTTCGAACTCCCGAAACCTTGGTTTGAACTTGAAATGGGCCTCCGAGTGTCCAAAAGCTTCGTTGAGGACGGCATTCGGGCTCCGATGCTTGGATGCAGTCACATATGTCCATAATGACTGGCTGGAACCATCAAAAGTACCAAATTACCTTTGAAATGAAAATCGACCAATTTGGACAGTAGCTGCTGAAATCTGTCAAAACTGCAGACTAACCGTCGCGCGATGGTTTGAAACTGTCGCGCGAGAAACATATGTCGCGCGATGCATTGAGAGTGTCGCGCGAGGGTCAACCCCTGTTAAGCAGCCTTTGTTTGACCAAATTATTGGCATGGAGCTGTTCATAACTTCCACGTCTTGAAAGTTGTTCTGGGCTTGCAGAAAGAAGGCTGTTCTGCCATGCAAGGTGGTAGGACACCTATGCCTTTGGTCTCACCAACTCTTTGGCTATTTGAAGAAGGATTTTTAGACTTAATGAAGTGTACACCCCTTCTCAACTTGTCTAAAAATGGGAGACTCTCTAATGGAAGCCCTTGATCCTTGGCTAATGAGAGAGGAAACCATAAATTGGGCGAGTCCCCGGTCTCGCTGTTTATCCTCGATTCGAGACCTCCGATTTTGCTCGACCGTGCGTCGAAATCATTCAAGCCGCATTGCCCTTCTGGGACCCCATTGTACATGTCTTCCGATTCCGTGAAGATGAAATGTGTCCCACGATAGAAGAGTTCCAGGCATACGCCCCGGGGTTTGCCAATCTAGACGTTCTCGCCATGCCGCCCGTCCATGAAGACATGGGGCAAATTCTACGGGAAAAGCTCAACATTCCGGCGGCGGTGACAGCCAGCATCATTCGAAACGGCGAGCTCAACATTCTCCACCTAATCGAGCTGTATGGCCCGGAGGCTGGCTTGGGAGACTATGTCGGGGAAGCTCAACGACGCTTCGTCCTGTCTATATGCGCACTGGCTGCGTGTATGCTGGTTCCTATTGACGGAGGGGTAAATCCCAAGCTGGTGAGCATTGCCTTGCAAACGGATAACGGGAAAAACATTATGCCCGTGGTCCTGGCGGAGACGCTCCTGGGTTTGGACATGTAGAAACTTGGGCAAGCCGACTCTTTCAGCGGATGTCCTATCTTGCTCCAGGTAAATTCCCGTTCGACATACTTTCTCGCATTTTCAACTTGATTCCAAACGCTTGGGCCGTATCTGATTTCTGACTTGTCCTCCGTTCTCACGCAGCTCTGGCTGGCAGACAAAATCGGGGTTTTGGAAGAGCCACAGGCTGGCTTTGAAGAGTTTCCCAGATTGTTGGTCGCGAGGCCAATGATATTCCCCGACTTGCCGGTGGAGATATGGTTTGCCTTCCTGAATGATCTGCATTCCGAAGATATAGTCTGGAGGTGCCTCTGGTTAAACCTCCCAGCAATGACGCTCAAATCGGCGGGATACAAAAGAGTGATAATCGCCGGCTTGTCAAGCTTCACATTTTACATTCCTGGGCGTACGCTCCGCCAGCTCGGAAGGAGCCAAGGATACAAGCGATACGGAGCGGAAGACTTTGACATTCCCGTGTTCACTTCCTGGGATTTGCGCTGCCATAGAGACAACTGGGGCGATAGGACGTTGAAGGAACCAGTTCCAGATTTCAGGACGTGGCTGGAAAAGCGTTACGTAAGGTGGCTCCGTGTCGAAGTCGAGGCAAGACTGAGGGGATATTTCTGAATCCCGTGGGAGAACAAATTGTAATTAGTAAGGCCATTAGGCTCTGCTTTTCAGCCCTTGCTTTGTAAATTGCATGCCACTTTGCCCGGCTTGATTGGTTAAATAAAATCTTTGAATTATCCGGCCATTATTCCTTTGAGGGACCGAACTTGTCACTGAATGCGTAACTTGAAGAAACAACGCTTCGACGTAGTCATAAACACTCATAATGACCTACTGGAAGCATCGGAATTTCAAAATCTGGCCCGAGTCAAAATCCGGAAAATAACCCCAAAAAGGCAGTAGCCTGCCTTGCTGTGTCGAATTGAACTGAACTCTCGCGCGAGCAATAAAAACCATCGCACGAACATAAACAGTCGCGCGACACTCTAGGACCCTCGCGCGATGGAGAATTCCTGTTACAGTGGCCAGCTTTGACTCATTCGGACAAAAAGGGGTGGCAGGCCTTGTCAGCAGGTCTGGGCGTGCAGGGGGCTCCTGGCTTTCCCCAGAGATGTTCCCTTGATTTTTAGTGAGTGGAGGGACACCTTGCAAGGCCACCTCATTCAAAAGGAAAGGTATGCCTCCTTCCTTGGCTTTATAAAGAGGGGTGAATCCCTGAGCAAAGGATGTGCTTCTGCGGGAAATTTCTAGCACTGTTCCCCACATGGCAAATCATCTCCCCATCTTAATCAGCTCACGGCTCGAAGAATTCGTCGCGAGTGATTGGCTATGTTTCCGTTCCCACGGGCTGGCGGCCTTTCGCTTCTTAAAAAGTTTAAGGCTCCGCCCCGAAATTCTGAGAGCAGCCCTACAGTTTTGGGACCGAGACGTCCATGTGTTCCGATTTGGGGACAACGAGTTGTGTCCGACCGTTGAAGAATTCCAAGCATATCTCCAAGGCTTCGCTTCGAGCGTGATTGTCGTGCCACCTTACAGGCAAAGCATGTCAAAGCTGTTGAAGACGTGCCTGAACATTTCCCAGGGTGCAGCGGAAAGCCTGTTGATCGGCGGTCAAATAAACGTCGCGCGCCTAATGGAATGGTACGGGCCTGACGGCGATCCAGCGGATATGGTTCTGTAGTCTTGACGTCGATTCGCCATGTCAGTTGGCATACTGGCCGCATACTTGCTGGTGTCTCCGTATGGACGGCCTGACCCCTCGTTGGTACACGTGGCCGCGGAGATGGGCGCTCGGAAGAACGTGGTACCTCTGGTGCTCGCCGAGACGCTCATTGGTTTGGATTTGGTAACCACAGGTCAGACAAACACATTCGGTGGCAGTCCAATCCTGTTACAGGTAAAATCTCACTCAGCTCACCTTTTTCCGATTTTCGCACAGTCTGTTTTTACCTCGACTCTCGGCTAAGGCTGTATGGTAGTTTCTTACTTGTTTTCTTTCGCTCGGGCTTATGTGGCTCCTTACTTGTCTTTTCGCTCATGTAGTTATGGCTATGTGACAAGCTTGGATTAATCTCGGCTCCTGAAGCGGACTGGCCCCGTCTGCCCGGGCGGATGCACCAAAGGGGAATGCTGTATCCAGAAATGTCTGAGGAGGAGTGGCACACCTTCATGAGAGAGATGTCTCCGCGCGAGATTGTCTGGCGGCACAGGGCCTTGAACATCCCGGATATGGCTCTGCACTCTGCAGGTTTTGAGAGAATGGTGATTGCTGGACTGTCCAGTTTTACGTTCTACATTCCAGGTCGCATCATGCGGCAACTAGGCATGAACCAAGGCTTTCATCGAGCTGGGATGGAAGACTTCCACATTCCAGCTTTTACAGCCCAACATCTAGCAGGGTATGAACACAACTGGGGTTTGAGAGAACTTGGAGGAGCGGAAGACGACTTCAGCACAAGACTCAAACATCGCTATGTAGCATGGTTAAGAGAAGAAGTCGAAAGCAGACAAAACGCAGACTGACTCCTGACTCAAATCCAATGATCTAGAATAAATTGTGAGCCCGTGAGGGCTTCTTAGCATTTCGTTCTGTTTTTGATGCTTTACTGTTTTCTCGGGGCTCTGCTCAGCCTATGTAATAGAAATAATAGTTTTGAATAAAGGTGAAAGATTAAGAATTTTCCCCTTTTTGGTCCAAGTGTTGAACGCCACGTTGTTTGAAAATTGAGGTACACTCCGGCATGAAAAACCTGGATCGAGTTGATTGATTATGACCGAATCTCACAGAGAGATTGCCTACGTATCCCAAGCTAGGGAATTAGGTCAAAACGTAGTTCAGGCTACGGTTCGACAAAGCATGACCGAGTCTCAAAGAGAGACTGCCTACGTATCCCAGGCTAGGGAATCAGGTCAAAACGTAGTTCAGGCTAAGGTTCGCTCGTGTGTTTTGGCTCTCCTTTTGCGCTCTAAATTTTGCCTAGGACTGCCTTTGCAGGTTTCCAGCCTAGCGAGCTTTGATTGAAAGCCTATTTATTTTTGCCTAAACTGCCCCCTCGGGTTTTCAGTCTAGCAGGCTTGCTCTAATTTTTGCTTGGGACCGCCCACCCTTGTGGTTTTCGGCCCAACGAGCTTCTCTCAAGGGTAGTAACGTTTAAGTTGATCCAGGTTGACCAGAGTGTTGAACTCGTTGCCGTCCAGATCAATGAGCTGAGCTGCCCCACCCGAGAGGATGGTCTTGATAATGTAAGGTCCCGCGCGCTTTGGGCGGAACTTGCCACGTAGATCGAAGATGGGAGCCCGGATTTCCTTTGTAACCATGTCCCCTTCAGCCAAGTCACGAGACTTCACTTTCTTGTTGAATGCCCGAGCAATCCTGCGTTGATATCCCTGAACGTGATACAAGGCACGGAGCCTTCTCTCGTCGAAGAGCATGAGTTCGACAAACCTCCCGCTAAGCCATTCGGACTCCGCGAGTTCACATTCAGCCATGATCCTCAAAGTTGGCACTTCCAGCTCGATGGGGAGGACAGCTTCCATCCCGTAAACCAGGGAAAAAGGGGTGGCCCCCGTTGATGTTCGAATTGACGTGCGGTAACCCCAAAGAGCTAGAGGCAGCTGCTCGTGCCAGTCCCTGGCAGACTCTGCGGATTTCTTGATGATAGTCTCGATGTTCTTGTTAGCTGCTTCAACTGCCCCATTCGTTTGAGGGCGATAGACCGTTGAGTGATGAACCTGGATCTGGAATTCTTCGAAAAGCTCCAGCACCCTGCCTTTGAAATGGACCCCGTTGTCAGAAACAAACGCCTGCGGAACCCCGTATCGATAGATGATGTTCTTCCGGATAAACTGAGCAACCTGAACCGCCGTCAGGGTCTTGTAAGATTCAGCCTCGACCCACTTGGTGAAGTAGTCTATTGCCACCAAAATGAACCGATGCCCGTTCGAAGCAGAAGGCCTGATCATGCCGATAACGTCGATACCCCAAACAGAAAAGGGCCAAGGCGACGTCATGCCAAACAGTTTAGAAGGAGGGACATGCATAAGATTGGCATGGATCTGACACCTATGGCAGCGGCGCACATAATCCACACACTGGGACTCCATGGTAGACCAAAAGTATCCCTGTCGTAAGATTTTCCTGGCAAGCATGACCCCGCTCATGTGAGGGCCACAAATCCCTTCGTGAATTTCCTCCATGATTTTGATGGCTTCAGCGCCGTTGACGCAGAGCTTATGCATTCCGCAGTGAGATCTCCGATACAGTCTCCCGCCACAGATAATGTACTGAGCGGCCATTCTTCGGAGCGCCGCTCGATCCTTTTTAGTGGCGTCGGCCGGAAACTGACCACTTTCGACGAAGTTCCAGATATCGTGATACCAGGGTAGGCCGTCATCGACATCATCGACGGCGTTGACATATTGATAAGCAGGCAAGTCCCGCTGTTCAATTAGAATAGGACGAAGCTTGATACCAACCGGAAGCTCGATCATGGAAGCCAGAGTTGCTAGAGCATCGGCGAATTGGTTCTTCATCCGAGGGATGTGTGTGAACGTGACCTTGTTGAAACGAGGAATGAGGTCCCCCAAGTCTTGGTGATAAGGCTTCAATCTGTCCTCCCGAACTTTCCAGTCTCCGTTAGCCTGAGAAACGACAAGGTTGGAGTCACCAATAACCTCAAGCCTTTCAACACCGAGCGTAAGAGCCGCTTCCATGCCAACAATGCAGGCCTCATATTCAGCTTGGTTGTTCGTGACATCGAAATTGAGTTTGAATGCAAGCGGAATATGAGCGCCTTCGGGGTTATAAGCAAAACTCCAATCCCGTATCCCTTCTGATTGGCTGCCCCATCAAAGTAAAGAGTCCAGGTGTCTTCGACCACTGCCATCACTCCTTCATCCGAAAATGCAAAATCTGAGTCCTCTGGCCCCTCGACGGGATGATCAGCCAGAAATTCGGCAACCGCGCGCCCTTTGACGGATTTCCTAGTGACATATTCGAGGTCGAACTCTGCGAGCAATAGCAACCAACGTGCTAACTTACCAGTAAGCGCAGGTTTCTCAAACAGATACTTGAGAGGATCCATTCGAGAAATCAACTTCACTGGGTAAGCCAGCATGTAGTGTCTTAATTTCTTGGACGCCCAAACAAGAGCCCAACATGTCTTTTCGAGAGCAGTGTAGCGTTCTTCAGCGCCAACCATCTTCTTGCTCAGGTAGTAAATGGCCTTTTCGACTCCCTTTTCTCCTTCTTGAGCTAGCAAACACCCTATAGACGAAGGATTCACGGACAAGTAAAGTATCAAAGGTTTCCCTGGCATCGGCGGCATTAAAACCGGAGGGTTCTGCAGATAGGTTTGAATGGAGGTGAAGGCTGCCTGGCACTTGTCCGTCCAAACAAATGGAGTATTCTTCTTTAATAGACGAAACATCGGCTCGCAAGTTAGTGTCAACTTGGCGATGAATCTGCTGATGAACTGTACCTTTCCCAAAAAGCTTCGCACTCCCTTTTCAGAATCTGGCGGCTTCATCTCGAGGACTGCTTTGATTTTGGACGGGTCGACCTCAATTCCACGAGAAGTGATCATGAAACCGAGCATCTTACCAGCCGTAACCCCAAAGGTGCATTTCTGAGGATTTAGACGCATACGGAACTTCCGTAATCTCCCGAAGAACTTCCTAAGTACAGGAATATGACCTTCTCGAGTTTTGGATTTGGCGATCATGTCATCGACGTAGACCTCGACTTCTTTGTGCATCATATCGTGTAGGATAGTGGTAGCAGCTCGCTGATAAGTGGGCCCAGCATTCTTCAATCCAAAAGGCATGACCAGGTAGCAATAAGTCCCCCATTCAGTGATGAACGTGGTTTTCTCGCGGTCCTCGGGCGCCATGAGAATTTTGTTGTAGCCAGAGAAGCCATCCATGAACGAGAGCAAAGCGTGCCCCGCAGTGTTGTCCACAAGCACATCGATGTGTGGCAAGGGAAAATCGTCTTTGGGGCTCGCTTTGTTCAAGTCCCGAAAGTCAACGCAAACTCGAATTTGACCATTCTTCTTAGGAACGGGGACAATGTTGGCAACCCACGTAGGATACTGAGAAACCATGAGAAAGCCAGCGTCAATCTGTTTAGTAACTTCCTCTTTAATCTTCTGAACCCAATCTGGTCTCATCCGTCGGAGTTTCTGCTTCACAGGCTTGGCATCCGGGAACAGAGGAATGTGATGCTCCACAATCTCGGGATCAATTCCGGGCATGTCTCGATGGGACCATGCAAAGACGTCACTGAACTCGGTGAGCAGCTCTTTGAAGTCGCGATGTTCCTCTGGGGAAAGTGTGGAGCCCACTTGAACCATTCGGGGATCATTTTCATCTTTCAAATTTATAGAAACTATTTCTTCTTTTAATGGCTGAGCATGCCTTTCGTCTTCCCTTTCGATGAAGGCACGGATTTCCTTGGGAATGTCCCCATCGAAATCTATTCCCTCATCGTCAGGGTCGACACAATTTATATAAAGATCATTGAAATAGTCAGAAGATGCCTCGTTCATTTCACAAGCCCCTGAAGGGTCACCAAGTACAAGAGAGTCAAACTCGAAATAAAAGCTATGACGTGGAGGGCCTAGAGGCACAAACTCCGACTCAGAGCTAGACTTAGAGGATGGGACAGACTCTGACTCAGACTCAGACTCAGACTCAGACGTGTCGTCAATGCAAGTTAGGCGCGGCTTGAAAATGCAATTATTCGAAGAGCCCTCGGCTTTCACAATGAGAGAGATGGGATCCTCGAGGGCGTCGGGCCCGAGCATGAGCACTTCGGCTTCTTCAGCTTCCCCAGCCAAACCCACTTGGGAGAATTCCTGGAATAGCAGCTCCAGATTTCCCTGATCGAGAGATCCCAGCCAGTCAGTCTTGGTCTTCAGCTGATTAAGCTTCCTCTTGAATTCCTCCTTTGCTGGTTCGTCATGACTGCTTGACCAGGTGTCATCAGCGAAGATCTCAAACCCAGGCAGCAGCTCCCCGGTTTCAGAATGAACGAAGGGCTCAGCCTGCCCGGTGTAAGTGGCATTTCCGACTTCGCGCACGAACTTGGGACCGCTGCAGAGGGTCCGAGGTTTTCCCATATACTTCCTCCGTTTGGCATCTTTGGCAGAGGCGATATACCCCAAACCAAAGCGGCCCTCGTTGAAAGGAAAAGTAGGAAACTCCGGGACCCCTTGACGGCGAGAGCCTAAACCAATGCCCGGAAAATAAGACATCCTCCTCATAATGTCCAGCGCGACAGAGCTTATGAGGAAGTTCCCGTCCACATTGATGGCCATTACCGTGCCCGAAGTATCAAAAGAGAAACCCCCGAGATCGACGTCTTCTTCGCCGTGTTGAATTCCCAAAACAGGAGTCCCGTCCTCCTGGAGCGGGCGGATGCCTGAATCCCCACAGATGGTTAAAGTACTAGTGGGTAGTCCCAGAATAACCTTTTGATGGAGGGTAGATGGTACAACCATGATGTCGGACCGATGAAGCCACGGTCTGCCCAACAGAAGATTGAAAGTTGCAGGAATATCCACAACATGGAACTCCACGTCCATCTCAAAACCCTCAGCATCGAGTTTGAGCTTCAAAATACCTTCGACTACGCGACGGGTGCCGTCATATGCCTTGACAGCCAGATTGGAAGGTGCCAGATCCTTCTTGGTGAGTCCCAAACGATAAGCGACCCGCAGAGGGCAAACGTTGATGGCGGAGCCGTTGTCAATAAGAACGGTCGGGACCCAGAGTCCTCGACACTTGACGGTAATGTGCAAGGGGCGATTGTGGTCGACTCCTTCAACTGGTAGGTCTTTGTCCGTGAAGATCACCGTATGCTTGGAGGTTGGAGGGATGATGAGAGATATCATCGCTTCTGGCGTGACGTCAGCCTGGACTTCAAGGCGGGATAGGGCGTGACATAGCCTCTGACGATGCTCCTTGGATGAACAGATCAGTCCCCAGATAGAAATAGCGGCGGGAACCCGCTCAAGCTGCCGCTGAACCAGATCAGGAGCCGGATTGCTAGCTGATACCTCGAAAGGTGCAGACCTTGGGAAAGAAACAGGCTCGTTCCTTTGATTAGCAGGATCGGAGGAATTCCCGGCCTGCAGATTAGCAGGCTGAAAAATCCGTCCACTCCTTGTAACATTGTGAACGCTTCCCAAAGAGGGCACGAGTCGAGGGCTTTCCTTCACATCCCAGAGATCAGCAGGGACATCCCCCAGTTTGCGCTTTCCCTTGTCAGTAGTCAGTGCAGAGACGGGCACTTCCATGTCTAAGCCCAGGTCTTCGGCCAGATCTTTCATCAATAAGGAGTCCCAGAAGTTTAAGTCTTTCACAGCAGCCACTTCAGCAACAGGCTCTGGATTTGCAATGAAAGGGACATCCCATAGACCAGTGTCAGCCAGGGTACGATTGACAGTCCAGACTTCGTTCCCAACTTGGACATCCACTATGTCGTTGACTTCCCACAGATTAGCGGGCGGAGCGCGGTCCGTGACCATGATACTGCAATCCCTGTTGTTGGGGTAAGGCACCTGAGGGCGCGGATTTTCTTCATCGACAATGTAGGAACAGGGGTCATGGTCAGTGTCGGGGTTAGTATCACAAACCGAATCAAAGACCGAACCAAAGAGGGAAATGTGGTCTCCCAAAGCCCGTGGATCATCCTGGACGAGTTCATCCTCCGCGTAGTGAAGCATGTAGTCCGGCGTGGCATAGCCTTGCAGAGGGTTAGGGTCGACATCCATGGGAGCAAACCAGGTCGGCTCAGGATCCCAACAATATTCCGCTTCGGGAACCGGGGGCTCGATCGGGTTGAATAGCATGTTCAAGGAGAAACCGTCCAAAGGGTTAAGCAAGGCTGCTTCATAACCGGCCAACCAGCCATCATACCAGGCTTGATCGAATGGGACATTTCCGGGCTGTAGAGGAATCCCGTCCACTCCAAGGGTGGACCATTCGTTGAGGAGAGGAGCGGCATAGTCCCAATGGTCCGCTATGGCCCAGCCAGTGGCTTGCATGTTATTATCTGAGGGAGGCACCCAAGGCTGATAGGGATCAGGAAATGGGCCAGCGACGGTTGCATACGGGCTGTCAAGCGACGAGGCAGAGTTGATTTGCACAGCAGGGATTGACTGATGGAAGAGGGAGCTGACAGATTCTTCGGAGACAGGCGAAGCGGCTTGTGAAAGTTCAGAAGGTGCATCGGCATCAACAACTTGGCCTTCGACCAATTGTATATAAGAAACCTCGGTGGACAGCTCGAACGGGAAAGGCACGACGGGCCTGGGTCGATCGGTTGAGGCTATATAGTCAGTGGGGTTAAATATGGTGGAGCTAGGTTTGATATAAGTGGAGCTGAGAGATATCTGGCTGATGTGGGGCACAGCGTTATGTTTAGGGAGAGAGTTGGCAATGACATTAGGCTTCTGAGGTGGCGGAGGAGTCTCCAGCGTGCCATCGTCGATAAGATCCTGGATCGCATGACGGAGGCGAAAGCAGGAATCAGTGAGATGACCCGCTCCTTGATGGTAAGCACAGTAAAGGTTGGCTTTGAAGCCGGGTGAAGGGTTCTTGGGTAGAGGAGTTGGATCCAGGGGCTTCAGATGCCCTGATTTGACCAACTTTTCCAAGACCGAGGATAGAGGTGCCTCGATGGCCGAAAAGCTGCGGGGTTGGTTCCGAGGTCGGTTATTCTGTGGATTTTGAACTTGGTTGACGTCCACGACATGATTAGCAGCACTGGAGGAAGCGGCATTAGTACCGGCGGTCGCTGTGCTGGAGTAAGTCCCCGTTCCGAACAGTGCATTGGCGTTTCCAGAATAAGCCCGAGGTTTCGACTTGGGGGCGTGCGAGGATTCACCCTTTGACAGAATTCCACTCTGCAGAGCGTCTTCGATGGCCAGGCCAGAGTCGAAGAAGGTTTCAAAGTTAGCGGAGGCCTGAGCTAGAACCAGGTGCCTAGCATAGTCTGGTTGAAGGTTGCGGGAAATGATGCGGAGCTGGTCCTTTTCGCTTGGGCGATCAGTCATCTGTGTGGCTTTAGCTCTCCACCTTTTGACAAAGTCTGCGAAGGTCTCCTTAGCCTCCATTTTGGTGGATTCTAGTTCCCTAGTAGTCATCTTCAGCTGGGCGTTGTAATTGTACTGCGAAATAAACGCAGTCCCAATGTCTTCCCAAGTTCTCCTTTTGGCAATGTCGAGTGACAAAAATCAATGGAAAGCAGGGCCCGAGAGGGTCTGTGGAAATAGCTGTGACATGGCCTCCGACTCAACAGAGAGAAGTTTCATGGCGGCATGGTAGCTGTAGAGATGAGTCCTGGGGTCGCCGCTTCCGTCGAACTTAGCCAAGTCTGGCATTTTGAACTTTTCAGGAAGCTTGGCATTGGGGTACAGGCAAAGGCGATCCAGATCGATCCCTCCGACAGTGATCTTTTCTGTTTTGGCAATAGATTCCTCCAGTTTGGCCATCTTGGCCATGAGGGCAACTATTTCTGGACTCTGAGTTGGTCCTTCTGGGTTTGGAGGCAATCTACCACCAGCAAGGTTCGCAGCGGGCCTGCGAGCTTCCCTCGGGTTCAAGACGATGAGGCGTCCTGCATGAAGCGGATCTGGAACCAAGACAGGCTGCTCCTGGTCAGACTCATCGTCCCCACCTTCTTCCTCGAGAGGGGGCGGAAGGCGAGTGTGGATGAGGTCATTCAAACGAGCAATGTTAGTGTCGGTCTGAGCTGCCCTCTGCTGCATAGCGGTGATACTGTCCTGGAGGTTCATGAGCATGGTTTCCAGGGTAAGGGGTTCTGGTTGTGGTTGTTCCATTGTGATGGGCGTTTCAGAGGCGCTTGAGGCGGATACCGGGGTAGTCGGACGTCCTTCCTGTGAAGCCTGTGGTGAACCTGATTGAGAACCTGACTGAGATTCTGAGTGCCGTGCTGCCGAATGTGAGTGCAGAGAGTCTTCCGTGATGACTGACTGGGACTGTGACCTGACAAGCCTTTGAACCGAACTCAGATGCAGACGTTCCCAAGCGGGTTTGGCAACTGGCCTCGATACTTTCCTCGGTGGTGCAATGATTCAAATCTTTCGCATGCAAGGGAAAATGAGGTTTAATAAGGGTCCTGCAGTAACTTTAATCTAAATAAAAGACTAAAGCGGATGCAGCCAACGTCGAGAGTGTCACCCTAGACTCTAGAACCGGAAGACAAGTCTGTCTCACGACGTTTTGGACACTGCTTTTAGGCCCTCAGAATTCTTTTTGAAGATGTATCCTTGTTTGAAACGAACGGTCCTAGAGGATGTCAAAAGGAGTCCAAACCTTTGTCCGTTTTGATGTTCGGGGTCTCAAGTTTTTGAAGCCAGAACGACTTGGTATGAATATCATGATGCCATAACCAGGTTGGCGTAAGCAGCACTGTGCTATTAGCCGGGCGGTGTAAGTGACGAGGCACTTGTTACCTTTTGGTGTAAGCATCATGGTATTTTACTCCGCGGTTCCTTGTTTTTTGTTTGAAACCCTAAGCAGGTACACGGGCAAGGGTGTAGAAAAGCTTCTGATTTCCTAAAGTCCCGCCGTAAAAGGACTTAAAAGATGATAACGCGCACCATTGAGGCGCACGACTCCTCATCGGGCCAACAATGTCCTACTAAGCCTGAAGACAGACTCGGAACAGATTAAGAACCTAGGAGCCATCCTAGACATGCTTCTACGCTGAACGAGATGTATGTACAGTTCATGCGATAAGAAAAGCAGTAACACGTAGGCATTCAGAGGGTTAGATGCAAGTAGATCTTAACTTGTGGGTACCTGTCCTAATTTGGAGAGTTCTAATGCTTTGTATATGCGAAAGGCCGGTTTTGGTTCGTAACAGGTTCCTCGGACTAGGGCCACAGATATACCTCCCGTTACCCGCGTTTTTCGCAGAATAACAGTCGAACGGTAGCATGACCCATCATCGTCGAAGGTTGTCGGTCATTCGGGGTCCCCGGGCTCCGGTAAACCATGCCGGATTGCCAAAACGATCCAACGAGGCTTATCCCACATCGATGCAAATGAGATGCTAAAATCTGATTTAAAAGAAGAAGAATCACAAAGTCGTAAAAAGTGCCTTTTCAAATTTGGCTCACTTTATTTAGTCCATCTTTAGAAGAAACTACGCAAGCGAACAATCGAAAAAGCCCCAGATTAGAATGGCCGGACACGAGGTCCTGTTAAATCACCGTTCCAACCTTCGGCAGCGCGAAGATCACCGTTTTGACAAGCTTTTAAGGGATTGTTCCCAAGCGTATTAAATCCTAAGTGTGAATTAATATTGGTTCGATTTATCCCCAGCAGAGTCGCCACTGTGGGCAGCGTGCCCTTGGAAAAAGGATTCCGTTCCTTTCGCCATTGCGGCCCTTTTCTGAAAATCGAGGGAGCGCGAGCGCCGGTGGCAAGCGCTCAAAAATACAGAGTCGCCACTTGAGTTTTGAAGGTCCGACACTCAAGGAACCGTATTTCGAAGCACCTGCCGCGCTATTTGATTTGAAAAAGTGAAGGAAACCAGTCCGTCATAACCATATCTGGGTTCGGGAGCCAGGTTATGAGAGGGGAAGGGTTTTAAGGCACCCCTCTCGCCCAATCCGGAGATCGGTCTCTACTTAGGCGTTTTTATGAAAACATTTGTGATTCTTCCTCTTTTAATTGATTTTAGCCAATTAGGGCGGGGGAACAGTTAATCGGGGATTAAAACTGTAACAATTTGCAAGATGTGATCAAGTAACGGCATGGATGGATAGCATGATGAATAATAAACAGAATGATCTTGAAACAGTTATCAGATGCCAAAACCAAGCTCGGGGCAGATTTGTCTTGCACAATGACCAACTTGCATGCCTGAACAGATCTGTATGCAAGTCAACCATCGCGCAAGACACACTGACTCTCGCGTGAGCATCTTCATCTCATCACAGTCCCAAAATCATCCCCTTCTGGGCTCTGGAAGGACCAGTGCACACCCAGGAAGCAAACCAAGCATTTTATAAGAAGACTGTAAAACGCTAATTATTACACAATACTCCGAGCAGGAGCCAAATGAATTGAAACACAACCCCTAAACAGTGGGGGTATCAAAGCAGAGGCCAAGGGCCTAGTTGCCCATGCAAGGGCTATTCATGGAGACCACAGGACTGTCGCGCGATAGAGACTGAGTCTCGCGCGACACTCTTGACTGGACTTCCAGGAATTGCTTTGCATGCCTGGGGTCCTGAGACAGATCCAGGGGATCCCAGGGGCATTCCAAACTATTTAAAGCAAATAAACAAGCTACTGTATTTTGTTTTTGCATGCATCACAGTGATCTAAAAATCAAAGTAAAGTACAATAGGCATAAAAACACTGCAAAACAGGAAAGGGCTAGCTTCCCTTCCCCACGAGGTCCATTCTCTTGCTGACACAAGTGTCGCGCGAGTAAAGGGGACCATCGCGCGAGGGTATGGCTGCCACGAATTCTTGTAACTTTGCTGGCTTTAGGACCAGGACATGGTATTGATTACCAGCCTTGGTCCTGTCAGCCCCCCTCAGGGATCAAAACAGAAACAGCTTAAACATTATACCTTTGCTTGGAAAGGGTTTGGGAGTAGATTGGATGGAGTGGTGTGACCTTGCTACCAAGAGTGTATGAGCACCCTGAGTTCAGAAGTTTAGGAAGTGGTTTGAGAGTTAGGAGCTTTGTGCTAGCTAGTGTGGGGGTTATGGAATGACTAATAAATTCCTTAAGCAAATTTTTGGAACCCTTAACATGGAAGACCAATGGGGGTATTTATAGGGGGAATGTAAGGCTTAGTTAGGGGCCAAACAAGCCCTTAGGACCAGCCACCAAGGCTGGTCACAACTTGGTTGTGAGGCTAGCCAACAAGGTGAGAGAGTGGTTAGGGGATTGCATGGGGTTAGAACCTGCCAGCACACCGTTCAGCTGAGGAGAACGGGGTTCCAGCCCATGGAAACCCATGTGCCAAGCAATCATCACAAGTCCAGCTGGATTCTGTGATAGGGACAGGAGGGAACCATCGCGCGAGGGTCCAGGAGTGTCGCGCGAGGGTCAAACAGTCAACAGTTTGACTTTGACTACACGTGGCAAGCTAAGTGTCGCACGAGGGACATAAAGGCTCGCGCGAGGGTCAACTCTGGTTTTAGGGTTTGACTGAAGTTTCAGAAAGGTTTGAAAGGTTCGAGCAAGGTTTCTAAGCGTTCCAAACCTAATCCATTCCCAATCCAAGCTCTGTTTGATCCGATTTCATCATCGGGGAAACAAGAAAATCGTAAAATAAAGTAAAACGATTGGGAGACCCAGATTGGGGTGTCTACAAAGGGCCTTATCAAATTTGCAAGGTGTTTGAAGGTAATGTTTATCTTTTAATGGATTTGGATGGTGGAATGCATAAACATACTATCAATGGAAAATTTTTAAAACATCATTATCCTATGATGTGGGAGATGAGAGATTTTAAAGAAAAACTACCATTAAAACCATAGTAGATAGATAGATCAAGGCCTGAATCTGTCTAGGCCACCTTAAAGGCCTGAATCTGTCTAGGTCACCATCAAGGCCCGAGTCTGCTTAGGCCGTCAAAAACATTAACAGTCAAAAGGCCTCAAAGTTCAGGCCATGCAAACATTAACAGCCCTATGGACTAGAGTTCAGGGCTAAACAAAAGAACTACTTTATTAAAAGGCCAGTTTAGGGCCTATAGTTCATTAAGAAGGCTTGATCGAAGATTGTCCCAAGAAGCAGCAAGATTGTTGAGTTGGGCCTCTAACCTTTCTTTTGAGGTTTGGAGGCTTGATTGATTAGGAACCAGGGGTAGAAGCTTGATCTTGACAGCCTTGGAAGTGGCAAACAGTTCCTTCTGTTGAGCTTCCAGGCTTGACTGCTGAGTCACCAAGGC
This sequence comes from Rhododendron henanense subsp. lingbaoense, assembly GCA_020567845.1. Lineage (NCBI taxonomy): Eukaryota > Viridiplantae > Streptophyta > Magnoliopsida > Ericales > Ericaceae > Rhododendron > Rhododendron henanense. The sequence continues at coordinate 22,607,197 of CM036317.1, read as the reverse complement.
CACCACGCTTTTCTCTGCATCTTCTTCAGCTCTTGGATCTGGTCTTCCCAGGTCTGGATGTCTTTGGCTAGGTTGTCTTTTTGCCCCTCAATTGCCTCAATCTGGGTCTTGAAAGCTTCATAGCCACCTACACATTTGCTCAACTCTTGGCGAAGATCCTCAATTTCAGTAAGGTTAGATTCAACCTTGTAGAGTTCAAGAGATGCGCTGTCATATGATTTTTGCATGTCAGGGAAATCTTTATGGAAGTATTGCAGGGTTGTTTCAGCAGTCTCACTGAAGACCTGAGCCCTGGCCAAGATACCGAGGGCTTTCTTGAATGAAGAGGCCCTTCCTGGGTGAGGAGCTGTTCTGATGTCCATCTTGATCAAGGCCTTGAAAGTTTCTTTGGCCTCGGTGATCTCTTCAGCTGTTGGGGGCACTTGGGTAGAGCTCGACCCATCTCCAGAAATACCCGAGAGAAAAACTTGGACAAGGCTGGCAGCAGTCTTGAAGAAGTCCTCCATGTCTTCATCAGCTGCCTCTTCAACAACTTCATCTTTTTGAACGGTTGGAGGATCAGGCTTGAATGGTGATAATTTGGATTTATCAGGCATCTGGGATGAAGCCTCATGTTCAGGATTGATTGGAGGGCCTTCCGTGGTAGCCTGGGTTTATCGAGGAATAAGAGACAGGTTTGCCAAGGGAAAACCAATAGAAAAATTAAAGAATCAAGACTAAGTGGTGTCGTACCTTCAACGAAGCAGTAGAAGAATCACTAGAAGCAATTGAAGGACTTTTCTTCAATTCTGCCTTTTCAACCTCTTCCTCCTGTGTCTTTTTGGTGGGAGCCGTCTTGGTCTTTGTCTTTTTAACCTCCTTTCTTGGGGTTGATTTAGCATGGTGGGCGGTTTCCTTTGATTCGGCCTAAGCAAGATTCACAGATTGACATTCAGGCCTTAATGCAAAGCAGGTTGAGGCCTAAATGCAAGGATGCTTGAATAGAAAGGTTTATCTGATAAGGAGAGCTAGTCTTGGTGCTACTCCGAGTCCTACCAGCAATTGCAGCAGCCTTCCCCTATAAATTAAAATGTTTAGGCCTGAATCACAGTGATGAATGAGAAAAGAAGGAGCTAATCGAATCATACAGTTGATGATTTCTTCTCTGACAGCTTCTTGAGCCTCTTCTTCTATGGGGTCTCTTCCGGTTCAGGCTTGACAGCTTCTTGTGTACCTGAAATGGAAGTTGCATGAGTAAATCTGATAAAGGCCTGAATCTGGACAGCAGATAAGAAAATGAAGTTGTTTCTTTGTACTTACCTTTCCTTTTTAGGCTTGCAGTTGGGGAGGGACCTTCAGAGCGAGAGGTTTTCTTCTTAGGTTTGGAAGTTTTGGCGGGGTCAACATCTTCAACCACTATAGCCCCAGGGGTGACTTTTGCCAAAACCTCATCTAGGTCTTTGGCAAAGTACTTGCTCACATGCTCTGCCCACCACTTCCCAAACCTGAGAGACTTTTCTGGACGTTTAGGATAAGGCCTTAACTGAAAGGTGGCCTCATCCTTAGCAAATTGGTTCCGAACAGCTTCTAGGGTTTTTTCTGGTACGATAACCCTATCGATGAAGTCCTCGTTGCAAGACAAGTATGGGAGAATTGGAATGAGCTACATAAGCCCGAATTGGCGAGCAAATTGGGCAGCATTGTAGTACTCCGTCCCACACCTATTGTTGGTCGAGGACACACCCATGCCATATAGCAAATCTCTCGAGATAAGGAAGCTCGCCCAGACCTCCTTATGTTCATCAAAGTCTTCTCCAGGCTCTCCGGCAGGGTTTTTTTAGCCATAGGGGTATGGTATCCCTCTCGAATGGCGTATAGCCCTTACCCAATGTGGTTAGTTCTTGGTAGAAGTAGGTAAAACAGGAGTCAAAGTCATGTCGTTGGAGTTCTTGGCCTACATAGTGGCGGCCATAACATGCGTGTGCGGGCTTCTTGTTCATTTTTGGGGCCAGCGTGGGGAAATATGACCAAAGCCAAAGGGTGATAATCCAAAGAGGATCGGGGGCAAAAACAAACTTATTGGTCAGCAGCTCCTACATGCCACGGTAGAGATGTGCAAGGGCTAGTGGGGCTAGGGCCAATTTTTGGCCCGAGGCCAAGGCCTTGGCGATATCAGTAAACTCCTTGGTAATCCTATTCGAAGAAACACAAAAAATACATTTGTTCAACCAGTAAATGAGGAGAGCCACATGCTCCTCCTCAGTGACCTCTTTTCCTTCCTCTCCAGCAAAACATTTCAAGAAGTTCGAATAGGCCAATTGGGCCGATTCAGGGTGGGTGAAAGATGGGATTTTTTGTGAGACAAAGCAATCGGCCCTAACCCCATGGGGGCGAAGGCCGATGAGAAAGGAGACATCTTGTATTGTGATGCCCATCATGCCAACACAAAAGTGAAAGGAATTAGAGGAATGAGACCAGAACTGGGCCGCGGCCATGAACAGGGCTTTGTCCCATATCAATGAGATGGCGGCTGAGCATGAAGGCTTCGTAGATCCCGACCTCCTTCCATAGCCCTTCCTTCACGGCCGCTACACGATTGACCCACTGGACGTATTACTTGTCAGGCCTGTGCCAAAGCTGATTTGGGATGTCCCTCGGGTAGGCAGTCCAATCGGCGGTGATGTAAGCGAAGGGCAAGGTCTCTTCAGCAAGAGGGTAGAACGCACAAAGCGACTCCAAGAAATCGCCATTGAATGCATGCCCAAGCCCCATTTTGACAGTGGGCGAACGGGGTTGGGAGCGATCGATCAGGATCTCAGAGTTGATGGCGGGCTCTCGGACTTGATAATGCTTTTGATCTCATCGAAGAAGGTGGTTTGGCTCTTAGCCGTTTGTTTAGCCCTAAAGGAAGACATTGCTTGAATTTTTTTGGGTGAAACAATGGCGGGTTAGGGTTTATTCCAGCTCTGGATATGAGGGAAAGATGGGCAACGAAAAGTGAAGAGGAAGGAGAGAGAGAAAAGTCAGCTTTAAAAGAAGCAAGTGCTGGCATTGGTTTTGAGAAGCGGGTTTAAAGGATTTGGGGATATGTACCGCCTCCTTTTTCTCCTCCCTACTTTTTGAATTTTTGTTTCTATCTTAAAGGAGGTTACACGTACAACAAGAAGAATTTGGGTTGGAAAGGGATCTTTTGGAAGCTATTAGAGTCCCAAGGGAGAAAGGAGGCCTCTTTTATGGATAATAGCCACACATGGAGATCTGATAAAGATTACAGCCGTTCCAAGAGGAAAAAATATTAGGCCACGTTTGGGCCTAATAAAATATTGAATACATTAAGATCTGTTTGGATGCCAAAAACTGTACTTCTCCAAACGCCTTAATCTTAACAGAATCAAGGCGTAGGGGGGGCAATGTTTAACCCTTTTTTGGCACCGCGGATCGGGCTAGCCATGATTGGCCGTTTAATTAGTTCCTTAATTAAATTGGGCCAAAAGCTATGTAATTGATTGAGTAAATGTTGGGCCACAGGTTTTTGCTTGTCACGGTTTGGGCCCAAAAAGAACGCAACCCATATGAAGAATGCAGCCCAGGACCTTTTGGGAAGTTAGCCCACGGTTGGGCCCATGAAGGAAATGTTGATTTGGTCCGCATGGAGCAGCCCACTATTTGACCCACGAAGAAAGGAGCAGAGCTGGGCCATGAGGTGCAACCCACGGTTTTAGGGAATTGGTTACTCTTGGTGGCAGTTATATTCTTTCAAAATTCAAAGGCCAATTGACTTAGTCAATTGGCTATGTGTCAAATGCATGAGAGGAGGGAGATCATGGGTAGTTATTGCCACATCACCCATGAACCCTTAACTGCCAGAGAAACCGCCCACTACCATACATGCATGAAAAGTGGAGCAATCATGGGACACATGGCAGCTTATGGAGCAAAGCAGAATTCGGATTCAGGCTTGAATCAGCTTGCTGCTGTGCCTATAAATACAAGTTCACAAGATGAAAAATGGGTCTAACACGAATCAAAGCTCAACGCTTACAAAAACTTTTCTACTTTCAGCAAAGTAGCCTATCGAGTACCTTGTGCTCAAACCCCATTCAAACTTACTTCTTCAAGTAGTTTGAATTTTATTTTCCTTGTAATCAACTTTAATATCCCGGAGTAATAAAGTTCACATTTTTTACGTTTCTACGTCCATTTCCTATACGACTAGGAAATTTTTAGTCCACGACTGTGTGGCAAACCACGAACCTCACTATGATCTTTAACCTTTGGGTCACACGCAATCGTTCGTACGTTAGAAGTCAAGATTCACGGGAATCTTCATCAAAAGTTAGGCGCTACAAGTCTTGGCACGCCCGCGTTCATCGCATTCACGCCTTTGCCAAAAACGAGAGTTTTCAAATGTAAGTGTCCACATTCTTTGTAGTAATTGCACAAATGCCACCGATCTCCCAATTCCAAAACCCTACTAGATAGCAAGTGCCGTAGGCACAGACAACTCTAACCGGGGTATGTATTGTCATAGATACAGGCAAGCACTAGTTATGAATAATACAATACAACTGTATGATAGGCTACATCCGGAAATAGAATAAGCAAAAAAAAAGAAAGAGCCAAGAGCAGGAGTTATGTCAAAACTATAGTAATAAATAGGAGTATATAGGGGGGTTGCTACGCCGGTCGTCCCTTCCTACCCTTTCGATAAAAAAGAAAAGAAAAGGAGTAAAGCAAATGCAAAGATGAGGCAGTGTTGAAGTCTACCACTCTCTTCTTGTGAGGAAGAGAGTGGTACAAGTCTACAAATTTTTACCACTCTCTTCTCTCCCCCCCTCTCTCTCTCTGCCATTTCTCGAGAGGAAGAACATGAAAAATATGCTGCAACCCCCCTCTCTATCTCTCTCTCTCTCTCTCTCTCTCACATTTCTGGAGATGAAGAACATGGAAACATTTCAATCTCTGCTCTGTGTTCAATTTGCAAAAAATTACAACAGACATTTCAATCACTACGAACGCCCGTCCTCCATCAAGCTCCCCCTTTTAAGTCGGTCGGCCCAACTCCGGCCAAAGCCGTTTGGATCTGAAGAAGAGGATGAGCCGCCCCACATAATAGAATTTCGCCGCCGGCAATTGTGGCAACAACTCCATCTCCGACAAAAGGCTCCAACGACTCCTTTTCAGTCCCCGTCTCTGGCGCCCAGCATCACCTTGCCACCGGTGCTATCCACCGTTTGCACCTCTTCTTTGGTCCGCAGAGATCAACAGATCTCTTCCTCTCTCTAGCATGGGTTTGCTTGAGTTAAGGGTGTTTTTGAAAAATCGGTGAGGAAAGTCATGGCGCCAGCACGGAAACTATAAATGTCTTTATTACATTATAAGTACCTATGTTATGGACTCCTGGCCAAAGCTCAATATTTAAACTCAACATATCCACCCCTTAGACGCTTAGATGGAACAAACTAACAAAATTAAGAGACTTGACACAATTGGAAGCATTGGTTAATCAATTTTTGTTCATATTACATATTCAGGAACTGTTTACACCTATTTTTGGCACCAAACCTTGGGTCAGCGCTGGAAGGCCATTTAATTATTATTTGATTAAATTGGGCAAAAAATAGAGATGTATTGGGTTAAAATTAATGGGCCAAAATAATATTTTTTGGGCCCAATTAATTTCAGTCTAATCAAGCCATAATAGGCCCAAAGTTATTTATTTTTGGGCTATTTTTATTTGAAGCCCAATGGAGAATGCAAATTAGGCTTTTTATTGTTTCAAAGGCCCATTACCATGTCTTGATAAGAATCTGACGGAAATCAAGAGAAGTCAGTGGAAGTTTTCAACACATGGCTATTTGGCCAAGTCAAATGACCATTATCTATCAAGTGCCCACGAAATGAGGAAGGGAGAAAGGTCCACTATCTCTTATTAACCACCAGTAACTTTCCATGATGGGAAAAAAGCATGTGGGTAATTTTATTAGCTTCCAATAACCGCCCACTATCCCATGATCCCATGAAGTGGAAGTTACAATGGACACATAGCACCACGAGGTGAAGACAACAAATCATCTTGCATGCAAAACCGTGGATGCTCTTTGCCTATAAATACTAGTTCTCAAGATGAAAAAATGGTTCCCACACCAATCAAGCCTAGCGCTTAAAATCAAAAGTCTTCCCAGCGAAGCAATTATCTCACTTCTCTTACATTCACTCAGTTACTTCTTCAAGTAATTTGGGTTTCTATCTCTCTTGTATCTCCAACTTTATTATTACGACATAATAAAGTTACTTCTACGTTGTTACTTCTTTTCCTACACGGTTAGGAAATTGCTAAGTCCTCGCTCGTAGAGGCAAAATCATGAACCAACACTGCAATCTAGCCCTTAGGTTTGCAGCACGATCGCTCTTACAGATACGAAGTCAAAAAAGGGACGCCCAGTCCTTACGTTAGACGCGACAAGTCTTGGCACGCCCGCTCAGCCCTTGAGCCATTTCGGAGCTGAACATCTTTTTGGCACGCCCGGTGGGACCCTAATCGTCTAAGGGTTTTATCATGGTCAAGAAGGTGCAACAACAGCAGTAGCAACCGGATCCACCCATCCTGGATCCACCACAGAGTCCTGAGGGAGTGGCAGTTGACGTGCCAATACTCCAGGAAGTTGGCCCTCCGGTCAGCGCTCAAGATCTTAGCGACGCTACTGATAGCTTCAAAAATTATATGTTTATGGCAGGACGCGAGATCTCCCACGACATTACGTGGTCAATCTCACAATCGTTCTCTTAGTCCTTGGAACCTCTGACCATAGCAGTCAACAAAATGGTTGCTATGCTTACAGAGAGGCTACCGCTCGCTCCTCAGCAGCAGGGCTTTCCATAGTTTGGTGTCTATGGCAACGGTCAAGACTAAACTGGCTTACTGGAGGCACCTCCCCCTCCTCAAATATTTTACCACGCTACCTCATTTAATAGTCCTGTACTTGGGGGGTGTTTACACCCGTTTTTGGCACCCAGTCCACGACAAGCGTTGGATGGCCATTTAATTACTATGTGATTAAATTGGGCCGCAGAGGGAAGTTATTGTAAATTAAAATTAATGGGTCAAGTTAATCTTGAATGGGCCCAAGTAATTTTAATCTATTTTGGCCTGGAGATTGGATTTGTAGGCTTTGGGCCATGTTTGGTAAAATTCAGAACGAGGCACAGTTGGTGTATTTCGGAGACAAGGCCTTGCACATGTTAAATTAATTCAATGGCTCACTATTTTGTTAACTGTACACCCATAGTGGTTCAATGAGGAAAAATAGGGACAAGATAGTGGAAGACTTGCCACATGGCCATTTGACCTAGTCAAAATGGCCCATACTTGTCAACTGCTCACGGAAAAAGGGAATGGAGAAGGCCCACTAGCTGTCTAACTGCCCATGATCAAGAATTAACGCATGGGTAAATATTGTTTACCCCCAATAACCACCCATGATCCCACTAAATATGTTAGTGGGTAGTTATTTCGGACACTTGGCAACATCTGGAACCAATTAGGGACACTTGTCAGCTCATGGTGAAGGCGGGAAACTTGGATCAGATTTGGACCAGTGTAGTATTTGTCTATAAATACTAGTTCTCAAGAAGAAAAAAGGGTTCCCACACCAATCAAGCCCAGCGCTTAAACCCAAAAGACTTCCCAGCGAAGCAATTATCTCACTTCTCTTACATTCACTCAGTTACTTCTTCAAGTAATTTGGGTTTCTATCTCTCTTGTATCCCCAACTTTATTATTACGACATAATAAAGTTATTTCTACGTTTTTACTTCTTTACCTACACGGTTAGGAAATTGCTAAGTCCTCGCTCGTAGAGGCAAAACCACGAACCAACACTGCAATCTAGCCCTTAGGTTTGCAGCATGATCGCTCTCACAGATACGAAGTCAGAAAAGGGACGCCCAGTCCTTACGTTAGACGCGACAAGTCGTGGCACGCCCGCTCAGTCCTTGAGCCATTTCAGAGCCAAACATCTTTTTGGCACGCCCGGTGGGACCCTAATCGTCTAAGGGTTTTATTATGGCAAGGAAGCAACAGCAGCAACAATCGAATCCACCCATCTCGGATCCACCACAGAGTCCTGAGGGAGTGGCAGTCGACGTGCCATTACTCAAGGAAGCTGGTCCTCATATCAGCACTCAAGATCTTAGTGATGCTACCGACAGTGTCAAAAATTATATGTTCATGGTAGGACGCAAGATCTCCTTGACGTTACACAGTCTATCTTACAATCGTTCTCTCAGTCCTTGGAACCTCTGACCATAGCAGTCAATAAAATGGTTGCTACGCTTACAGAGAGGCTACCGCTCGCTCCTCAGCAGCAGGGCTTTCCACAGTTTGGTATCTATGGCAATGGTCAAGACCAAGCTGGCTTACTGGGGTACCTCCCCCTCCTCAAACATTTTACCACGCTACCTCATCTAACAGCCTTGCACTTGGGGGCAAAAAGAGAAGGGAGTTGTGATTGGAGGAGCCCAGACGCCTCCAGAAAATAACGAACAAAGGTTTGTGTTGATAGAAAACCAACCCAAACCTGACAAATCTGACAAGACAGACAAAAGGCCTTTGCAAGGAGGCCAGGGATCTGGAAAGGACAAAGGAGTTGCTCATACTCCTCAAGGCTCTGATACTCGGGGGGCAAGTTCAATCCAGAACCAACATGCACAAGAGGCGCGCCCACAGCCGCATTCTGGGCCAAACATGTTCATGGAAAGGGATCAAGTCCTGAACTTGCTCCAGGAGCAGTTAGGACCTGGTTTCAAACCTTTGGGCAGCCCAATGTATAGGAAGCCTCATACCGAAGAGGTGGACAATACACCCTTCCTAAAGGGCTATAGGGTTCCAGAATTCCAGACCTTCAATGGAGAAAGCATGCAGTCAACAGTGGAGCACATTGCCAGGTTTCAAGTTCAATGTGGAGAAGCTGGGACCATTGGTGCTCTCAAGTTGAGGCATTTCCCCAACTCTCTTACTGGGACAGCCTTTACTTGGCACATCAATCTTCCACCTAACTCCGTGTAGACCTGGGCTCAATTGGAGGAAATGTTCCACCAGAAGTTCTATAGGGTAGAACCAGAAGTGACGTTGGCAGACCTGTCATGCTATCGTCAAACCCATCTCGAATCCGTGGAGTCTTATCTCTTACGTTTCAAGGCTGCTCGATTAAAATGCAAGATTGTCCTTCCAAAGGCCGAGTATGTGCGCATAGCACTAAACGGCTTGGGCTTCGAAATGAAGAAGAAGTTCTACGGGACAGAGTTCAGAGATTTGTTTGAATTGTCCTCTAAGGCTTCTCATTACGAAAGGCTCTTGGCGGAGGAGCAGGACAGGAAGATGGCTTCTAAGGGAATGTATTACCGTGACTGTGGGCTACCTGCCCGAAAAAATTATTATTTCCCAGTTTTGAAGAAAAATACGTTTGAAGAGTCGCCACCCGGATTTGTGGTTAATCACCCGAGAAACCGTTTTGTTTCGAAAATGATCGATTTGAATTGAAAACCAGAGATCGTTTTGAGGGTCCGGAAGCCATGTTACGAGGGGGGAAGGGTTTTACGGCACCCCCCTCGCCCGATACGAAATCGGTCTCTACTAAACATTTGCGGGATTTTTAAAAGGGATTTTGTTTCATTTTAACCAGCTAGCAAGTATCCACAGTAATAGCATGTAGGAAGTGCATGCATGTGCATGTGTACAGGGGGGGATGAAATGATGGAGTAACAGTGAGCAAATGCACGATCACAGAAACTGAGGATCTGTCACTGACTTCACTCTCGAGCGCTCGGGAGTGGTCCCGAGCGCTTGGGAGTTCTGATACCCAACCTGCAAGCTTTGTTAGCACAGACAGAATATAATGCTAAAATAGGAACTGAAAAGCTACTATATACACTACTGGCTCAGCAGAGGATTTGAAAGACTGAGCTAAGCCTTCAATCTTTCCGATCATGCATCCCTGCCTTAACAAGGCTAGATAAATTTAAAAGAGCAACAGGCCACACTTATGCATGCAGAAACCAAAGAACACATCAGGCTGGGAAAATGGGACGCAACAGCATGCATGCACTCCCGAGCGCTCGGGAATGGTTCGGAGCGCTTGGGAGTGAGCTGCATGTCAGATTGCTCTCAAACAGGAAATGGTACTGACTTGACATGCAATCACCCTTGTTTTGACATTTCCAGAGAAGAGAACGTCTTTTAACTTTGGAAATACCTTATTTTTCATGAAAACTCGTAAGAAATGCTTCTGTTTTAGTGGAAAATGACCTTCTTGTGCATGCATGCCAAAATAAAACCATTTCACTTAAGAGTGCACCTCATTCCCAACCTGCTATGTGACAAAGGACCATGCATGAAACTGGGAACGGTCCCGAGCGCTTTGGAGTACTCTCGAGCGCTCGGGAGTGTTTCCAGTAAGGGTTTTATGAAAACATTTTTTTGTACCCCATTGCTCTTGTTTTTACACTAGGGTCTCCCAACCATGCACCCAGTATTGAAGACTGGGTCAGGCTGAGAGACCCCCCTCAGAAGGGAAGAACAGCCTCTTTGGTTGCGATCAAAGGTGAAAATTTCTACCTTTCACTTGAACCTTGCTCCTTGGAATAACTTTGAAATGGGGATGAAGAGAGAAGAGTGCAAGAGATCAGAAGAGTATTCTGGATTTCTTACCCTTTTCCTTGGTGATTTCTAAAACTTTTGAAGTTTGGAAGTTGAGTTTGGAAGTTTTTAGCTAGAGAGAGAAAGAGAGCAGAGAGTAAGGGTTCTTTAGGAATGAAATTTCGTAGCCTCCTGCTCAGCTGAAGACCAGTGGTATTTATAGGCAAAATAACCTATAGTTTTGAAAATCAAATGGGTTTAAATAAAACATTTTTTTTTAATAGCAAAATCCATGGCCTGAATCTCTGCCACCAGAGGTTGAGTGTGGACCGAGCTGTCGGCGGGCTCAAGGGGCTGGTAATGATGAGTTGCATGGATAGTGGGTGAAACTGCCATCCATTGGGCAACAGATCAGTCTCGAGCGCTCGGGATAAATCTCGAGCGCTTGGGACCTCACTCTCGAGCGCTCGAGAGTGAGCCAGGCCAGAGGTTTTGTAAAACGGTTTTGAGCGCTCGGGACTTCTCCCAAACGCTTGAAAATGCTTTTGACCATTTTTATTCCTTCTTCAAATCTTTCAAGGAGCAAAGTTCCGATCGATACTAGGCTTGTTTCAATCCAAAGTCATCATCGGGGAGCCTCCGGGCCACAAATCAAGGTATTTCGAAGAGTCCAAATTAGGGTGTCTACAGTTGCCCCTCTTTGGGCGACGCTCAGCATCATGTCTGGATACGAGTGCCGTCCAAAGATTGAGACAGCCCAATTCGAGCCAAATCAAATCCTCAACTCAAAATCAAATGCAAGTAAAGACACAAACATTTGATGCATGCGGTCGCGTCTTTTCAGACTGCCTACGTACCCTTTTCTGCAGGGATCAGACCAGCGTAGTTCTTCGGGGCAAATGCAAACATGCAGACATGCAAGCAAATGATAGAAAGGTGTCCCTCAGGACAGCGCCAAATCTATGGCGGCGGAAGAAGGGTGCCAAATCTATGGCAGACAAGAAGGGTGCCAAATCTATGGCGGCGGATGACCTGGAGAAAACCGGGGATGAAGGGTGCCAAATCTATGGCGGCGGAAGAAGGGTGCCAAATCTATGGCGGCGGATGACCTGGAGAAAACCGGGGATGAAGGGTGCCAAATCTATGGCAGACAAGAAGGGTGCCAAATCTATGGCGGCGGATGACCTGGAGAAAACCGGGGATGAAGGGTGCCAAATCTATGGCGGTGGAAGAAGGATGCCAAATCTATGGCAGACAAGAAGGGTGCCAAATCTATGGCGGCGGATGACCTGGAGAAAACCGGGGATGAAGGGTGCCAAATCTATAGCGGCGGAAGAAGGGTGCCAAATCTATGTTAGACAAGAAGGGTGCCAAATCTATGGCGGCGGATGACCTGGAGAAAACCGAGGATGAAGGGTGCCAAATCTATGGCGGCGGAAGAAGGGTGCCAAATCTATGGCAGACAAGAAGGGGTGGTGAAGGAAGCTTGAATCTGAAAAGCTTGAATTTTTGGAAGAAGCTTGAATTTTGAAGGAAGCTTGAATCTGAAAAGCTTGAATTTTTAAAGGAAGCTTGAATCTGAAAAGCTTGAATTTTTGGAAGAAGCTTGAAGCTTGAATCTGAAATTAAAGGGTGTCTCTCAGGACAGCGCCAAATCTATGGCAAAATATGAAAGGTGCCAAATCTATGGCGGAAGATGAAAGGTGCCAAATCTATGGCAGCGGATGATTGAAGGGTGTCCCTCAGGACGATGCCAAATCTATGGCAGCAGATGAGCAGTCATGTTGACGAATATGAAGGAAGAAGGCGACCGTGAGAGGTCGAGGTTAGAAAGCGAGACCCGCGTTTCGACGTTCGACAACAACGATGGTATTTTTTTTTTCTTTTATTTTTTATTTTTGAAAAACAAAGGACATGTCTAAGTATCCCTTCTGCTTTACTGCTTTTGATCAGCGGGCTGGTATTTTCAGGACCTTAGGAACTGGGACGGAATCTGTCTTTGGATGGAAGTTGGGTTTGAGCTGGAGCCAGGGCTTGTGTTGAAGCTGGTTTGAGGTTGACTTTGATCAGGGCTTGAGCTTTGAGCATGCATGCCCCAATCTTGAGGTCGGCTGTACGCTTGCAGTGATTGACGGCATTGGGCTGGCGTGCCCCAGTGAGTGACAGTCCTTCGTTCTGATCCTTTTCCTCGATTCCACTGATAGTTTCGGCAACCAGTTTTGTCATGAGCACAAGTGCGGGTTCTTCCATGTATTGGAGTTACTCTCACGAGTTGGGACCTCAATGACCTTGCGTGAATTTGGACAAGGCCCAGACGACTCAAAGGACAAGAAAGACCCTTTATCAGAGGACCGACTTTTAACGAAGACCTTTGACTGGACGAGGAGTTTGATTATTTGAGGATTTTAATGTTTGAAATTGTCATGATAAAATCAAGTTTTGATGACTTTCCCATTCTGGGTTTTGAAATTGTTTTGGCAAAACACGAGGACTTTTATTAGGAATCATGCCCCAGGTTGAGATTTTGCAAGATTCACAAAATGCCTTGGCGCTCCTTCTTGTTTTCTCCTATTGTCCAGGATTTTTGTTATCAAGTTGTGCTTTTCAATCTGACAGGACTTTATTCGGGTTATAACGTGGCCAAGGTTTTGGCTTAACAAAGAAAGGATAATAGGCTCAAAATTTTCATTTTCCTTAGGTTCCGAGAGCTAGCAGCCATCTTGAATATTTTTGTGCCTTTTTGCTTTTGATGGGCGCCTTCTTTCACTTGACTTGCTTCGCCTTTTGTCGTGCCGATGCGTTTGGCATTTTCATTGGTCTTGCACTTTCTCTGATTTTTGTTCGATGTTTTGCACCTCATTGCGCCCATGTATTTGGCACTTTCACGCTTTGAATTCTGATGTGCCGATGATAACCAGGTGTTTGGCACATTTTGTCCTCCTCATTTCACCCCAGTGTGGGGGATAGCTGCCTAGCTGGGTTCTTTCAAAGAAATTGATTTAGGCTCAAGGGGGTTATCAATGGATATATATCTTCAAGCGTGTGATAAAAAGAAAAGAATGCCTTTCTTCATTTTGAATTGCACAACTCGATAACTGGATCCTAGATGCAAGTTAAGGGATTTGTGTGCTCTAACTTTTGCCTAGATCATAATTTTGAGGTTTTGATCTAGCGAGCTTTTACTTGGGCCAAGGCATTGCTTCTTCACGGTGTCAGGGAGTGGTCCCATGAAATTCTTCTTCTTGCAAGGGCAAAGTATCTCGTGTTTTGAATTCTCAATTGACGGTGAAAAACAATTCCAAGTTAAGGGATTATCACAAAACACGAGTTTATTATCACAATTTCGACTCCAGAGGTTTGACATTGACTTAGAAAGACAGGACCGACCGAATTTTGGGACCGACTCGAATGAACATGACCAGGCCTCGGGATAAGGCTGCCTACGTATCCTTCTTGCAAAGGAATTAGGTCATAACGTAGTTCAGACCTACGAAACTGACTCTCTTTTTGGTTTTTCTTTTTTTTCTTTTGACTACAAACTTGAAGACACACGGACACGAAAGCATGAAAGACCCAAAGTACAAACTGACTCGGAATTGAAAGACAAAGACTTGACTCGAAATTCAAAAGCTATCCCAAACTCGTGAGCAATTCCATTCATGCTTTGCTGCACTCAAAATCCTCCTCCCGATCTGAAGTCCGGCACTGGGATGGTTCCGTTGTCGATTAAGTCTTGGATCTTGTGACGGAGACGGTGACAGTCATTGGTAGCGTGACCGGGCATTTGATGGAAGGCGCAGAAGGCATTTGGGTTGTGGTAGGCTGGGAGCTTTTGAGGTAGGGGAGTTGACAGGAGTGGCTTGACGGTTCCGCTTTCGACAAGTCTTTCGAATACCATGGATAGTGGTACAGAAAACTCGGAAAAGACGCGAGGTTGTTTAGGCTTGGTGTCTTGAGCAACGATCTGGCTAACGGGCTCGGTCCGGACATGGTCGGTATGCGTAGGGTCAGATGGCAAGTCGGTGTAACCATACAACATGTTGCTGCTGTCGAGGTCTACATTTTCTGTCTCTGGGAAGGAATCAGCATTTTCGAGAATGCCTAACTGAACAGCTTCTTCGACTGCCAGGCCTGTTTCGAAGAATGTCTTGAAGTTGGAAGAGGCTTGAGCTAGGATCATGTGTCTGGCAAGTGCGGGCTGGAGGTTTCGGACAATCATCCGAATTTGATCTTTCTTCGAGGGTTTGTCCTTCATCTGAACAGCCTTTGCTCTCCATCTTCGAATAAAATCCATAAAAGACTCCTTCGGTTCTATCTTTGTTGATTCCAACTCTCGAGTGGTGACCTCAAGTTGGATGTTATAGTCAAACTGGGCCACGAAAGCCTCACAGATGTCTTCCCAAGATTTATTCTTTGTCACTTCCAAGGCAGTGAACCAGCGCAAGGCATGTCCAACCAGTGTTTGAGAAAACATTTGGGCCATGGCGTCTTTCTCCAAGCCCCACATGGAAAGTGCCCCAATGTAACTGGTCAAGTGTGCTTTTGGATCACCGGTTCCGTCAAACTTAGCGAAGTCGATTGGCTTGAATTTCCTGGGTAGTCTGGCATTCGGGAAAAGGCAGAGTTCGTCGAAGTCGAAACCAATTGAGGTGATTCTTTCGCTTCTGGCTAAGGACAGCTCAAGTTGGGATAATTTGGCTTCGATGGTGGCCATTTCTGGGCTTTGGGAGTTTGGTTCAGAGGGTGGTTCATGATTATTTTCGAGGGGTGTTTCTGGGCTTTGTGGAGGTGGAAGTCGTCTGGCAACCCCGATTATCATAAGCATCAACTGGGTAATCTGGTTATCTGTTCGTTCACCCATCTGTCGAATAGAGGTTCGAATTTGATCCAACTCGTTCAGAATCCCTGCTGGCTGTTCCTCGTTCAGAAGTTCCCCATTCAAATTTTCCACTGGCTGTTCCATATCTTCCCACAAATTCTGAGTTTTTGAGGGTATGGTTTTGTTGTAGGATGGGTGGCCCGGCGCTGACAGTAAAGCGAGAAAGCGAACTCAGAACGTGCCCCTGTTATGATTTATTGAAAATGTGTATGAATAAAAGAATTGTTATTAACACGTTGTCATCGTCGACTCATGGGATCCTACTTTACGGGAAGTTCCAACAGTCACGGGTAAGTCGGTGTCAGGCAGGTTAAATTCCGCACGTTGGGAATCAGAGCCAATCTCCTTATCTAAGACCATCCGCGACAGAGCAATAAGACTGCTGGAAGATGAACCTAAGGCTAAACTAAAGGGAGCCGTTCGGGCACGGCGAACACCAGAGGTATCCCAAGCTCCATGGATTTATGGTCTCCTAGACCCTGACTCAAGAAATGACATCCTATGAAGGATTGCCTTTGTAGGGAGGTGTTATCGAACAGGTGCAAATAGTTGCCGAACACGTGGTGTTCTAGATCCGTGTAATGAGGAAAGTGATATGGGATTCCATATAAGATGAACGGCGGCGGAAAGGTCCGGTGCATCCAGAGGGCACCAGATTAGGTTGTCTATTCGGCTGAAAGGGACTAACGACATGAGAAGTCATTAGTTGGTACAGCCTGTTCGGCCAAGAGGGGCCAATAACATAAGAAGTCATTTTATTGTGCAGTATGACTGGTAAGAGCATATGCCGAACAGATGGATTCATCTGGAGAAACATAGCCTTAAGAGATAAGGTAGATGGGGTATTCTAGAAGAAGAACCCAATACATTGTAACAATAAGTAAGGAGACAGTCCTATTATGGGACGAATTCCTCTTAAAGGAGAGACCCTATGAGTAAGGGGTCTAAATTGATTGGGCAAGAGATTCCCAGAAAAGCCAGGTTTCCTGTACGAAGCAGGAGACCTGGGACGAGGAGGATGCTTAAGAAGCAAGCAAGCTCATATCTATAAATACGCGGTAAACCTGAGGGAAAAAGGTACGCAATAAGTTGCACTCATTCTACACTTTCCTACTGATAATTAGGGTTTTGATACAGTACGAGATACTAACTTAGGCATCGGAGGGCCTTTGCCACGAGAGGCAGAGGTGCGCTCACCCCTTGTCTGTTTTACAGGTTAGGGTTTAGGCGAAGGTATCAGGGTTCCGGTTGGACAGCACGTGAAGGAAGGAGATTTAGCGCTGTTCTAGGTACCATCTGTTTTTCTCCACCTACAATTGGCGCCGTCTGTGGGAAACGAAAGAGTTCCCTTTTGAAATACGACCATGGTGGAGGTAGATCCAGTCACACCGATTACCGATAAAAACCAGGCTGGTGGTGGAGGGGATAAATCCCCACCAGGTGCTCCGAGAAAGCCAACTAGCGGGCATGATAAGAGGACAACGAGCAGGGATCCTCTTACCATCCACGACAACTCCAAGAATAGGGAGGGCAAAACGGCTACAACCTCCACGAGAAGGAGCAAATCCCATCACAGGGAAGAATCAGTTGCACATTCGAGAAGTGTGCACAGCAACGAGGATATCCTCGATAAAAAGAGGCAGGAAGTCGAGGAATATGCTCGACTAATTCGGAAAAGGGAACATGAGATCCGAGAATTAGAGCGGATCCGTAAACATCCTGAGGACTCTGGGTTATCAGGAAGGAGATCCAGGGGAGACAGACTGGCCATGGTACAATACAAAAAGGCCCCTTCACGAAGGAGGAGGAGCAAGTCCAGAAGCCCCACTCCTCCCAAGAAGAGAGTTTCTTCACGAAAAAGAAGGAGCAGGAGTCCAAGCAAGCAAAGAACTCCCCCACGTTACAGGGGAAGCAGGAGCCGAAGCTCCTCGCCCGAGGAAGGCGTGAGAAAACACCCCAGGGACAGGTATGAGAGACCTGATAGTGATTGGAACAGGGCAGTGACCCACGAATCCAAAAAGCGAGAAGATGGGTCTATGACTGCACGTGAGGCAGCAAGGCGGGCCCTGAGTAATATAGCAGCGTCACCTTTTTCAAAAAGGCTACAGGACGCGCGTCTGCCGAGCAGAGTGAAGAACGGGTCGTTCGTGCTTTACGAGACAAATGCAGATCCCGTTGCTCATGTGCAACATTACCAACAGGCAATGTTCATGCATGATGGAGATGATGCCATCATGTGCAAGATGTTCCCTTCAAGCTTGGGAAAGGTGGCTTTATCATGGTTTCATAAGTTGGAACCACGTTCCATACGCGGATGGACGCAATTAGCAGAAGAGTTCACTGCTCGGTTCTTAACGAGTAGAAAGGCTCCCAAGACGTTCGAAAGTCTCTCAATGATGAAGCAGGAGGATAACGAGCCGATCAGAGACTACGCAAAGAAATACTGGGAGACCTTTAATGAGATAGACAGTTGCAGTGAGGAGTATGCCATTGCTACCTTCAAAATCGGCCTGCCTGTTCGGGGTGAGTTACGCCGGTCATTGAATAAGGATCTTGTGGCATCATTGGCAAGGCTAATGGAGCGAATCGAACAACACGCAAGAATGGAGGACGACATACTCCGGGAGGAAGGCAGAGTTGTTGCCGAACAACCAAAGACTCCAGCAAAGAGGGCAGATAAGCCAGAGCTCAAGACTTATCGGAAAGAATATGGGCAGGCTAAGAAAGAGCCTTACAAGGAAAAGCAGGCGCCTGATCCTAAGTCGTTCTTTTCAATAACCACGGTTTGGAAAGAGCCAATCTACAGGATTCTTTATCGAATAAAGAATCAGCCTTTCTTCAAATGGCCCCAAGTCTAGGTGGAGATAAGGAAGCAAAACGTGCTACGAATCAGCACTGCAGTTACCACAAAGACTGGGGTCATATGATAGAGGATTGTGAGATGTACAAAAGACATCTCGATGATTTGGTCTCTCGAGGTTATCTTAAGGAATTCATTCAGGAGAATCCCAAAGATAAAGGAAAAACGATGGAGCTGGATTACGAACAGAATCCTAGGGGTGTAATCCATATGATACATGGATTGGCCACACCTTATATGAGGAATGAGGTAAGACTGATGCAGAGGCAGGTGAAGCATGACCAGTATGTTATGCGAGTGGGGAACAAAAGAGGGCGAGATAATGACATGCCCAACGACGTTATAGTCTTTACAGATGAGGATCTGGGAGAGGTTCAGGTGCCTCACAATGATGCATTAGTCATAACCCTACGAATTGGGGAATATGACATTGAGAGAATCTTGGTAGATTCAGGGAGCTGCACAGAGGTGTTGTATTACGATGCATTCAAAAAGCTGGGATTGAAGCAAACAGATTTGGAACAATCTATTACGCCTTTGGTTGGATTTGGTGCAAGTGCCGTCTGGCCCCTCGGGAAGGTAACTCTGCCTGTTCGGGCAGGGACAGTGGTCCTAAGGACAGACTTCTTGGTGGTCGACGTCCCATCCTCCTATAATGCAATTATAGGAAGAACCTGGCTACATAAGATGAGGGCTGTTTCTTCTACTTATCACCAGATGGTGAAATTCCCAGGGTCTGACGGGATCGAGAAGATAAAAGGGAACCAAAAATCAGCACAACAGTGCTTGATTTTCATCATCAAGAAAGTTCCAAAGGCCCATCAAGTTCATACAGTAGAGGCAGATCAACCGACTGTTGAGGATGTTGGAAGAAATCCAGCGGACAAAGTAGTGGAAGGCCTAAAGAAAATACAGATCAACGAAACTGATCCCGAGAGGTATTTTCTGATTGGGGAGTCACTACCCGATGAGGAAGAGTCCGAATTGGTAGGTTTCTTAAAAGAACATGTTGATGTGTTTGCATGGGTACCAGAGGAGATGCCTGGAGTGGATGCAGATGTGATCTGTCACCACCTAAATGTCGACCCGCAACATAAGCCCGTTATTCAGAAGAAAAGAAGGGCAGCAGTACAGCATGTTGACGCTGTTATTGAAGAGGTGGATTGTTTGCTAGAGGCTAAAGCAATACGAGAAGTCTATTACCCAGAGTGGCTGTCCAACACTGTGGTCGTGAAGAAGAAGAATGGGAAATGGCGTGTCTGTGTAGACTTCACAGACTTGAATAAAGCTTGTCCTAAGGATAGCTTCCCTCTCCCAAGGATTGATCAGTTGGTTGACGCCACTGCTGGGTATGAACGAATGAGTTTCCTCGACACATATCGAGGATACCATCAGATTGCCATGTTTGGGCCTGATCAGGAGAAGACTTCTTTCATTACACCACGAGGGTTGTACTGCTACAGCGTTATGCCTTTTGGGCTGAGAAATGCAGGAGCAACTTACTAAAGGCTGGCTACAATCATGTTTAGGAAACTTCTTGGCCAGACTATGGAGGTATACATAGACGATATGGTAGT
This sequence comes from Rhododendron henanense subsp. lingbaoense, assembly GCA_020567845.1. Classification (NCBI taxonomy): domain Eukaryota; kingdom Viridiplantae; phylum Streptophyta; class Magnoliopsida; order Ericales; family Ericaceae; genus Rhododendron; species Rhododendron henanense. The sequence continues at coordinate 22,587,266 of CM036317.1, read as the reverse complement.
CAAGAGCAGGACCAGGCAGGGGCACATTCTGGACCTAAAAGAGGCCTTTGGAATCTTGAGGAAGTACAAGTTGAAACTCAACGCCTCGAAATGTGCGTTTGGAGTTGGCTCTGGGAAATTCCTGGGCCACCTAGTGACTCTGAGAGGAATCGAGGCAAATCCTGATCAGATAACAGCTTTACAAAAGCTCCAAAGTCCTAAGACTACGAAAGAAGTCCAGAGATTGACCGGGATGGCTGCAGCCCTAAACAGGTTCATTAGCCGTTCAAGTGATAAATGTAGGCCTTTCTTCCAGTTACTCAAAAAAAGAGAAGGGTTCGAAAGGGGAGCAGAATGTGAGCAAGCATTCCAAGACTTGAAGAAATATTTGGCTCAAGCTCCCCTCTTGTCGACTCCAGACCCAGGTGAGATTTTGATTTTATATCTAGCAGTTTCTGAACATGCTGTAAGTGCGGTTCTGTTAAGGGACAAGGGACCCGAACAGATCCCGGTTTATTACGTAAGTAAAACACTTCTGGACGCAGAAACGAGGTATCTGCCCCTTGAAAAACTGGTCCTTGCGTTAAGAACAGCAACACGAAAATTGCCCCATTATTTCCAAAGCCATAAGGTCGTGGTCTACACTGAGTTTCCATTAAGATCACTGCTACGAAAGGCGGATTTCTCTGGGCAGATCTCAACTTGGTCTATTGAGTTAAGTCAATATGATATTGACTACCAGCCGCGCACTGCAATCAAAGGTCAAGTGTTGGCTGATTTTGTGGCGGAATTTTCACCAACTGTAGCACCTCGGCCTCCTACGAGACAGGAGCAGAAAGTTGAACTATCTAAGAGGAAAGGAAAGGCTCCTGCCGAACAGGATCCTTTAGAATGGAAACTATTTGTCAACGGTTCTGCCTGTAACACTGGTTCAGGTATCGGCATTGTTTTGTTCCCTCCTGAGGGTGTTATGTTGGAACAATCTGTTCGGCTGGGCTTCAGTGCATCAAACAATGTAGCAGAGTATGAGGCTCTTCTGGTTGGCTTGAACAGTGCCAAAACTCTGAAGGTTAAGAGAATCAGGGTTTACTGTGATTCACAGCTGGTGGTAAACCAACTGTCCGGCGAGTATGAAACTCGAAATGAGAAGATGGCAGCCTACGTGGAGGCAGCCAGAGCTTTACTGAACACCTTCGAAAGGGTATCTATAGAACAGATAAGCTCTGGACAGAATTCTCATGCAGATTCTTTAGCATGGTTGGCCGCAGCTGTCCCAACTGAGTTTAAACGGAAGGTAGCAGTTGACTACTTAGCCGAACCGAGCATCGACAGAAGTGTGGACTTGATCCTGGACGTGAACCAAGGACCAAGTTGGATGGATCCAATTGTAGAGTTTTTACGAGACGAAACTCTCCCTACGGATAAAAAAGAGGCACACAAAATCAAAACCAAGTCTGCAAGGTTTTGGTTGTCCCCTGATGGGAAGTTGTATAAGAAATCCTTCACTGGGCCATATTTGCTTTGTGTACACCCCGAAATGGTACAGAAGTTCCTACATGAGATACACGAGGGAACATGTGGAAGCCATGCTGGGGGCAGATCCATTGCCCACCGAGCAATTTCTCAAGGATATTGGTGGCCACACATGCAAGAAGATGCCAAGGTCTATGTTAAAATTTGTGAGAAGTGCCAGAAGTTCTCGCCCATGATAAAGACACCGGCCGAAGATCTGGTACCCTTAACTAGCCCTTGGCCATTTGCCCAGTGGGGAATGGATATTGTGGGTCCACTGCATAAAGCAACAGGAAATCGAAAATTCTTGTTGGTGGCCACTGATTACTTCACCAAGTGGATTGAGGCAGAACCTTTGGCCAAAATCACTGAACCTATGATAGAAAGGTTTGTGTGGAAAAGCATTATCACTCGATTTGGGGTCCCTTACTCTTTGATCACAGATAATGGGGCACAGTTCCAGAAAAAGTTCAAGACTTTTTGTTCCCAATATGGGATAAGGAACTATTACTCAACCCCTGCCTACCCTTAGAGCAATGGGCAAGCAGAAGCTTCCAACAAAACAATTCTTGATGGAATCAAGAAGAGGTTGGACAAGGCAAAAGGCAAGTGGCCTGATGAACTGCCCCTGGTCCTATGGGCCTACCGAACAACACCTAGGAGGTCTACGGGAGAGACCCCCTATTCATTGGCATATGGTACAGAGGCAGTCATACCCCTGGAAGTTGGACTTCCAACCAATAGGACTGCATTGGTTGAGAGTGGGGGTAATGACAGGGCTCTAGAAATCGAGCTTGATCTGGCCGAAGAGAGGAGGGAAAGGGCTTTGATCCATTTGGCCTCATACCAGGAACAACTAATGAAAGGCTACAATAAACGTGTCCACCCCCGAGAATTTGGTATTGGGGACCTTGTGCTACGAAAAGTACTTGGCAATACCAAAGTAGCTAATGAAGGAAAGCTAGGAGCAAATTGGGAGGGACCGTATCGAGTAACCGAAATTGCGGGCATTGGGGCTTATAGATTGGCTGACCTGGACGGGAACCCGGTACCAAGGCCTTGGAATGTCCACAATTTGAGAAAGTTCTTTGTTTAAAAGACTTTTTTGCTTTTAAATTCTGTTTTAGGATTATGTTACTGTGTGGGAATTACGAAGAGAATTCCTTTGTTTTTAAATTCTGTTTTAGGATTATGTTACTGTGTGGGAATTACGAAGATAATTCCTTTGTTTTCAAATTCTGTTTTAGAATTATGTCATTTTGCGGGGATTACGAAGAAAATTCCATCGTTTTCTCCTTTTAGTTGCAAGGTGTACGCATAACGACTCCTTGAGTTTCACAATTATGAATAAAAATTATGTTTTTACAGCATACTTGATTTTTTCAGAAATTTTGTTACCTCCGATATATGGATGTTTTTTAAACTTGTGAATCCGAACAATGGCCAAACTGTCCCTCCTTCGTATTGGGGAGCAGGTAATGGGCATGAACGCCTTAGAACGTATGACTTTGTATATTAGAAGTACGAAAAAACTTAGAATAGGTACGAAACACCTATTAACTTACAAGAGACACTTGTATGCACAATTCGATAAGTATGAGAAATTTAACGATCCTAAGTACGAGACACTTAAAGATCTTTTTAAGTATGAGAAACTTAAATGATCTTTTACTTAAATGATCTTTTCAAGTACGAGACACTCAATGATCTTTTTAAGTATGAGAAACTTAACGATCCTAAGTACGAGACACTCAAAGATCTTTTTAAAGTATGAGAAACTTAAAAGATCTTTTTAAGTATGAGAAACTTAAAATCAATCCCAAAGTATGAAACACTTAGGGAAATAAGACATAACGAAAGTCTGTCTAAACATGTTATTTAGATACATGGATTCCTTTTGAGTATGATAAAACTCAAAACTATGAGCATACCTTGCCTCTTTTCCAAGTCTGAAAACACTTGGCAGTAACATGTTGGAACCCAATCATGTACGAGTTACTTAAGTTCCTTGCTTACACGATTGACTAAGTATGAAAGACTTAGAAGCAAACAGCCAAGTACGAATACACTTATGAGTATCTCCAAACACGTAGAACTTGGGGAGCATACAAGAAAATGCATATTTGTCCAAGTATGAGTAAAGCTTAGTACGTGAAAGCTAGAAAGCTCACTAAGCATGTGCATCAGCAGCTAAGGCATTCCAGGACTTAGAATGAATATCCAAGTATGAACACACTTGGTAGATGCAAACACATGTACGAAGAACTGGCTAAGTATGAAATAACTTAGTCAAAATAACCTGAAACCTCTGGCCGCGAGGGGCTAAGTGCAATATCAGAAAAAGCCACGAAAGGGCCGAGTAAACCAATGTACTGCCACGAAGGGCCAAATGCCTGTGTTAGAAGTATGTTCAAAATATACTGATGCCTCGCAGGGCTGAAGTTTACGGTCACAAAGGACCAGCAAAATGTTTATGGATGGTCGAAAGAAATGGGCTAAGACTTACCAAGTTAGTCCAAGTTCTGGACCTCAGGGGTGGTATTGCTTGGAACAACAGTAGCACGTACTGCTGTCTCCAGTTGGTTGTTCTTCCAGGATGACGGTCTCAGTAGCTGCTCCTTCTGTGGTTGGCTGCTCATCGTGGGCTTCTTGGGATCCAGGCTGGGTAGCCTGAGTCTCCATCTCCATCTCCTCATCCACATCAGCAAAATCATCGATCTGCTCTTCAATATCATCAAGGGCAGGCTCCACGGAGCTATGAGATGGCTGGGCACATTTGCTAGGCAGATCGTTGTCAACCCATAGGGTGCAATCATCATCAGCACCAATTTTGATCAAACATGCCTCCCATCCAGCAGCCCATATGTGATCTTGAATGCCCGGCATCTGTTCTACGTAGCTGGCCGTTGCAGCATTAAAACTCTTCTGATGCCCGTCATCATATGCGTCCTTCTTGGTAGCATCGATCTCTGCCAGAGCTTGTCTAAGGTTCTCTTCTGGTGCCTCCATTTTTGCCTTCATCCCTTCAGCCTCGAGCCTTGCTTTGTCCCTCTCCCTCTCCAGTCTTGTTATGGTCTGGAGTTGCCTGGTATTGTCTCTTAGGAGCCTGTTTCGGTCAGGCTCAATCTCCTGCAATTTCTGGCCTAGTGCGACCATCTTCTGAATAAACTGAAATGCATTGAAATGAAGGGCAATTAGTACATATGGTCAATGTATACTAAAATATCGTGAAAATCATACTTTACCTTAACCCCACTTGCAACCCCAGTGGCCACTAGCCGGTCAGTTGAAGAAGCGGCTTCTTTCTACATATCTGCGGGCAGCAACAGTGCCTGGGCTACGGCCAGTGCGGTCTCTGATGAGCCGACACTGTCCCCTATATTCACGGGCCGGTCACTCCTTTTGAGTTGGGGTGTCCAGGCCTCGTGTATAACCTGGATGATCGGCGACGGGGTATCTACCGTCCCGGCAGCAGCTTCGACATGTGAGGCCCCGTCTTCACCATGCCTGGGGCGTTTGTCCCGGTGGGCATCAGAGGCCCCAATGGAACCATCTTGTTCCCGGGGGGAAGAAGATCTCGTTGAGCCCCCCCTGCTTCGGCGAGGTGCAGGAGGAGCTTGACCGGTGGACGACACCCGGCCAGTAGAGCCCCGTCCCCGTGCAGGAATGGTAAGGAGGGTGCTAAGGTTGAGAGGTTGGAGAGACATGATACCTGAATCTTGGGGCGATCGAGAGTATCTTGGAGAGGGAGATTGATTGATGTCTGGCTGTTCGGGCTGTTGTGGAGAAGCAGCCCGTTTACGAGATGATCTCCTGAGTATCAGTCGAGGTAGGGGAACACCTTCAGCAATTGGAACCTCTCCTGGTTGACCGGCTATAGTTACTCCAGTGTTGGATCTTGAGCTTCTAGGCTGGGGAGCAGTCGAAGTAGAGGCAGCACTGATGCTTGGGTGGGCTAACCTCCTATCTATAAAGCCCCTATAGGCGGGGTCGTAGCCCAAAAGCACGCTTGCGTCCCGGCCTCTCCCAGCTGTTCGGGTCCCCGGCTCACCAGTGTATTGCAGTATCCTGTATATTTCTGCTGTTCGGACGTAGCTAGGCTCTCGTCCGGGGCGTTTGTTGGCGTTTGTCGCTGCAGAATCGAAATTCAAATACAAATCGAATTACATAAAGAAGCAAGGATGGAAGCAGTAAGTTATAATAAAGTGAATTAGGAGCATACGTGGGTGGCCCCATTTGTGGGGGCAATGGAAGCCCACCACTTGGCCATCTTCCCCAAATGGCTCGTAGGCGCCAGTGACGTACAGGAAGTCCATTTCGTGATCATGAGCAGAGTCTGGCAAGTTAAGCACGAGGCGCTTTTCCGCTTTCCTTACTTTGAAATAGTAAGTATTGTATTCTGGGTTCAGCACGATGCTGTACCACCATTGGATTTCCCATAACCCTACTTGGGTGCCTAAGATTCTATTCAGGGCCACGATACCCATCACTAGCCTGAAAAAATTTGTGGATACTTGCATAGGAGAAAGTTTGTACCAACTAAGAACCCGACGAAGTAAGGGGTCTAGGGGAAAGCGAACGCCACCCTCAACGATGGCCACGATGGGAATGCACTGCCTATCCCATCTCCCATCTTCCCTGATTGCACCTAGAGGGGCGAGCTCAAGCCCAACGTTAGTAGGGACTTTATAGTCCGCCCTGAATGCCGCCATGGCAGCGGGTGTTTCGCAAAGTTTTCTAAATTTTCCTGGCTTAGGGCCACTATCAGCCTCATCCGCCATGGATGATAGATGAAATGAACGAGACTATGAATAGTATGAGGAAGATCTGGAAAAAAGGTTCTGAAGAAACCTTGGTCCTCTAAAGCAAATCTGAGAACGAAATCTCAAATTGAAATGTGAAATAGAGAAGGGGTAAAAGTCTTACGAAGATGATTCTGGGACTTTTCTGGGGTGCAATCGAGTTTTGCAGACGGCGGCGATGGCGGATGAGGAGCGGAGGTAGCCTGGTTTTAGAGAGAGAAAACAAAATCGAAGCCTTTCTGTGGTGTAAAAACCAAAAATATCCCTCCTTTTGGGGATTAAGTGAAAGAGACGGAGACGAACCGTCCCCTCTTTTTCACGGCGTTAAAAGAAAAGTAACAGCCACAAGAAGTGGATGGCTAACGTGCAAACAGCGTTTGGCCAAAACATCAGTTCGAGTTTAATGCGAGGTGTACGAAACACGCCACGTGGAGTCATTATTTCGAGAAAGTTATGACTAAACCGCCAAAAGACATCAATGGAAGCCCAATGACTGTATCTGCACGGGATCTTGTCTGTTCGGCTCTGAGTTCACTTTTGAGCTTTACTCATCATCTTCGAACAGTGATAATGAGCGAAAGCTGGGGAGCAATTGTAGGGAGGTGTTATCGAACAGGTGCAAATAGTTGCCGAACACGTGGTGTTCTAGATCCGTGTAATGAGGAAAATGATATGGGATTCCATATAAGATGAACGGCGGCGGAAAGGTCCGGTGCATCCAGAGGGCACCAGATTAGGTTGTCTGTTCGGCTGAAAGGGACTAACGACATGAGAAGTCATTAGTTGGTACAGCCTGTTCGGCCAAGAGGGGCCAATAACATAAGAAGTCATTTTATTGTGCAGTATGACTGGTAAGAGCATATGCCGAACAGATGGATTCATCTGGAGAAACATAGCCTTAAGAGATAAGGTAGAGGGGGTATTCTAGAAGAAGAACCCAATACATTGTAACGATAAGTAAGGAGACAGTCCTATTATGGGACGAATTCCTCTTAAAGGAGAGACCCTATGAGTAAGGGGTCTAAATTGATTGGGCAAGAGATTCCCAGAAGAGCCAGGTTTCCTGTACGAAGCAGGAGACCTGGGACGAGGAGGATGCTTAAGAAGCAAGCAAGCTCATATCTATAAATACGAGGTAAACTTGGGGGAAAAAGGTACGCAATAAGTTGCACTCATTCTACACTTTCCTACTGATAATTAGGGTTTTGATACAGTACGAGATACTAACTTAGGCATCGGAGGGCCTTTGCCATGAGAGGCAGAGGTGCGCTCACCCCTTGTCTGTTTTACAGGTTAGGGTTCAGGCGAAGGTATCAGGGTTCCGGTTGGACAGCACGTGAAGGAAGGAGATTCAGCGCTGTTCTAGGTACCATCTGTTTTTCTCCACCTACAGCCTTAGCCCTCAGAATTCTTTTAGGGTGTATCCTTCGTTCAGAACGACAAATTCTAAGAGATGTCAAAATGAACTAAGTATTCAACTAGTCCTCGTCCGAAGTTTCAATTTTGAACTCGGAATAACTTAGTATAGACGACGTGATACCCCAACCATCGTGGTGTCAGTGACATGGTGCCATTAGCCAGAGTGGTGTAAGTAAAGTGGCATCACGGCGTCGTTTTCCTTGTTATTCCTTATTCTCCGTTGAAATTTCGATTAGGCATTAGTCAAGGACTTAGTATATTCTGATTTCCCAAAGTCTCCTTGTTCTAAGGACTCATGTAGTTTAGACAACGTACACCGGGGTGCACGACTCATCATCAGGCCTCGGCAACCTTCTACAGACCGTGCGAGCGAGATTAAGAGCACAGGACTCGAAATTGAACAGACAGCATGACGGCATGACATGAATGAGATGCATGGTGAGATGCAGAAAGCAGTAACATGTAGGCAGGATATAGCATATAATCCTATCCTGCGGGTCCCTGTCCTAGTTTGGAAGGTTCTATTGCTTTCTACACACGTATAGAGGCCGGTTTTGGCTTTGAAGAGGGTTCCCCGGACTAGAGTTAAAGTATACCTCCCACTATTGAGCGTACACCCAATAATGGTACAAACGGTAGGGATGACTCATCACGGTCGAGGGTTGCTGATCATTCCGGGATTCCCCATCACCGGCAAGCCGGGTAGGATTGCCGAAACACAACAGCGGGGCTGCACAAAATATATACGAGAAATAGACAATGAAACAAAATCCCTTCGAAAATCCCACAAACGTTTTTCAAGCTTGGCTCACAAGTTTAATTGATATTCAAGAAAAGCGGGCCGTTTTATCAACAAACCAATTTTTTCTCAAGTATCAATTAAAATTCCCTAGCAGAGTCGCCACTGTGGGCTACCTGCCCGAAAAAAATTATTATTTCCCAGTTTTGAAGAAAAATACGTTTGAAGAGTCGCCACTCGGATTTGTGGTTAATCACCCGAGAAACCGTTTTGTTTCGAAAATGATCGATTTGAATTGAAAACCAGAGATCGTTTTGAGGGTCCAGAAGCCATGTTACGAGGGGGGAAGGGTTTTACGGCACCCCCCTCGCCCGATACGAAATCGGTCTCTACTAAACATTTGTGGGATTTTTAAAAGGGATTTTGTTTCATTTTAACCAGCTAGCAAGTATCCACAGTAATAGCATGTAGGAAGTGCATGCATGTGCATGTGTACAGGGGGGGATGAAATGATGGAGTAACAGTGAGCAAATGCATGATCACAGAAACTGAGGATCTGTCACTGACTTCACTCTCGAGCGCTCGGGAGTGGTCCCGAGCGCTTGGGAGTTCTGATACCCAACCTGCAAGCTTTGTTAGCACAGACAGAATATAATGCTAAAATAGGAACTGAAAAGCTACTATATACACTACTGGCTCAGCAGAGGATTTGAAAGACTGAGTTAAGCCTTCAATCTTTCCGATCATGCATCCCTGCCTTAACAAGGCTAGATAAATTTAAAAGAGCAACAGGCCACACTTATGCATGCAGAAACCAAAGAACACATCAGGCTGGGAAAATGGGACGCAACAGCATGCATGCACTCCCGAGCGCTCGGGAATGGTTCGGAGCGCTTGGGAGTGAGCTGCATGTCAGCTTGCTCTCAAACAGGAAATGGTACTGACTTGACATGCAATCACCCTTGTTTTGACATTTCCAGAGAAGAGAACGTCTTTTAACTTTGGAAATACCTTATTTTTCATGAAAACTCGTAAGAAATGCTTCTGTTTTAGTGGAAAATGACCTTCTTGTGCATGCATGCCAAAATAAAACCATTTCACTTAAGAGTGCACCTCATTCCCAACCTGCTATGTGACAAAGGACCATGCATGAAACTGGGAACGGTCCCGAGCGCTTTGGAGTACTCTCGAGCGCTCGGGAGTGTTTCCAGTAAGGGTTTTATGAAAACATTTTTTTGTACCCCATTGCTCTTGTTTTTACACTAGGGTCTCCCAACCATGCACCCAGTATTGAAGACTGGGTTAGGCTGAGAGACCCCCCTCAGAAGGGAAGAACAGCCTCTTTGGTTGCGTTCAAAGGTGAAAATTTCTACCTTTTACTTGAACCTTGCTCCTTGGAATAGCTTTGAAATGGGGATGAAGAGAGAAGAGTGCAAGAGATCAGAAGAGTATTCTGGATTTCTTACCCTTTTCCTTGGTGATTTCTAAAACTTTTGAAGTTTGGAAGGTGAGTTTGGAAGTTTTTGGTTTTTAGCTAGAGAGAGAAAGAGAGCAGAGAGTAAGGGTTCTTCAGGAATAAAATTTCGTAGCCTCCTGCTCAGCTGAAGACCAGTGGTATTTATAGGCAAAATAACCTATAGTTTTGAAAATCAAATGGGTTTAAATAAAACATTTTTTTTTAATAGCAAAATCCATGGCCTGAATCTCTGCCACCAGAGGTTGAGTGTGGACCGAGCTATCGGCGGGCTCAAGGGGGTGGTAATGATGAGTTGCATGGATAGTGGGTGAAACTGCCATCCATTGGGCAACAGATCAGTCTCGAGCGCTAGGGATAAATCTCGAGCGCTTGGGACCTCACTCTCGAGCGCTCGAGAGTGAGCCAGGCCAGAGGTTTTGTAAAACGGTTTTGAGCGCTCGGGACTTCTCCCAAGCGCTTGAAAATGCTTTTGACCATTTTTATTCCTTCTTCAAATCTTTCAAGGAGCAAAGTTCCGATCGATACTAGGCTTGTTTCAATCCAAAGTCATCATCGGGGAGCCTCCGGGCCACAAATCAAGGAATTTTGAAGAGTCCAAATTGGGGTGTCTACAGTGAGCCTAACTATGAGGTTGCTGCAGTGGAAGCAGAGGCAGACCTAGACGTGGTAGTGGCGAAGATCATCAACAAAAAGCCATACGTCTGCAAAGCCTTTGTCAAGATGGAGCCAACGAAGCAGCCCATCCAAAACACTTCTAATAGGCCAACCAGGGCCTATACTTTTGACGTTGGCAGGGCTGAAGCTATTTTTTATCAACTCCTTGCTGACAAGTTGCTCAAACTGCCCTTTGGCCACAAAATTCCATCTTTGGAAGAACTGAAGGGCAAGGAATATTGTAAGTACCACAACTCTTGGAGTCATTCGACTAATAACTGCATAGTATTTAGAAATGTTATCCAGGATAAAATTGAGTGGGGAGAGTTCAAATTTCCTGAGAAAGATAAGCAGCCCATGGGGGTAGATAGCAATCCATTTCCTTCAGGGCTGAGTACAAATGTGGTCTCTGTCAACATGAGAGGCATGCCTAGGACTGCTCCTAGGCAAAAGATAAGTTTAGGAGCCCTTTCCAGAGAAGTTCACAAGTCCAGCCCAGACAGGTACTGGGATCCTTATTATGAAGAGGGGAATTTCAGGACTGAGGGGGTCAAGAGGTTCAAAAAGCAGAATTCATGGTGGTCCAGACCTACAGGGGTGAAGAAACCAGAAAAACCAACTTGTTCCATGATATGTACGGAGTGTGGACATCACGCCAGTCCTAGCAAGTCAACCCTGAAGAGTATTATCATGGGAAGGACTGAACCAAGGTCTGAGGAGCCACACAGGTCCAAGGGAAGAAGGGTTGCTCGTGAATTAGTGTTCAACCGAATTCAACTAGGTTTGGTTAAAGTCGAGGATGAGCTTGACAACTTGAGGATATCTGCTCCTTCCAAAGGTAAACCTAGGGCTGTGAGACCCCCAGTCATTCCTCCAAATGAGTGACATAGGGTTGAACATCCCAAGTTTCCTTTTCCACCTCCACCTTTGTCCAGATCTCAGAAGAAGCGCCGCCAATGATTCAGGCAAGTGGCTAGAAGGGTTGAGGAAGAGACAGATTTGCTGGATGACCCAATAATGGAAGATGATCCTAAGGGGAAGTTGGAGGTGAAAATTCCAATAGAAGAGCCTAATGTTGAAATGCCTAAGACTAAGAGAGTACACAAGCCCTTGGAAAGGACTGTGGAAAAGGCCATCATTGAGCCTCCTCCAGGACTTTACCCAAGAAGCAAGTTCCTGTGGGGAAGACAGACAAGGAGGCTGTTACCAAAACGCCTCCAAAGCAAGCTATTGTGCCTAAGAAACAACCTCTCTTGGAAAGAACTCTTAAGGAGGCTAGAATTGAGCCTCTTCCAAGGCAAATGACTTTAATCAAGAAGATAGCCCTTGAACCAAGGAAGCCAGACTCGGGGGGCAAGTCAAATTTGAATCCACAAGCCATGGAGTTCAAGCTTGGATAGGGTCCTAATATGCAATGCAACATGGTGGTGATCTTGCCAGCAGAACTGGAAGCCAAAGACAACACTCCAACAGTCTTGGAGGGGGTTTTTTTTTTTTTGTAGAGATGGGGCAGACAGCTAAGATTCTAAATGAGTCCTTCTCTGTAGGGCTAAACGGGCCTTTAATGATTGTGCTAAAGGATGAAACCGAAGGAAAGACTGAGGATCGGACGGCTAGCGTGATCTTTGAGAGGCCAAGCCCTGCAATGAACAAACACATCAAGCCCTTGTACATTGCTGGTTGTCTTGATGGAATGCCAGTCAACCGTATCCTGGTAGATAATGGGTCAGCAACCAATCTCATTCCTAGGTTTATGATGCAGAAGCTTGGGAAGACTGATCAAGACCTAGTCTCATGCACTTCAACCTTGACTGATTTCACTAGAAAGGAGATAGCCTGTCAAGGTATTTTGATCATGAATTTAACAGTAGGATCCAAGACCTTAGCAACACACTTCTTTGTTGTTAATTCACACTCTTCCTTCAACGTTCTATTGGGGAGAGATTGGATTCACTCATGTTTAGCAATTCCCTCAACCCTTCACCAATGTCTTATTTTTTGGAATCACGACGACGTGGAGGTGATATGGGCTAACCGCAGACCTTTCCAGGCCTCTACTAACCATGTTGAGGCCCATTTATACGATGAAGGGGTTGGTCCAATGAAAGTGGCAGGTTTTGACAAGTATGGCCGCCACAAAATTGCCCTTATACACGGTAACAAGTCAGCGGAAGAGGTGAAAGCACTTTTCCAAGAGTTAATCGGTCCTATGATCACAGAATCAAGCAGGCCGATTACAGCTTCATTCAAACCACCTTCTCAATGTCAGTAAACCCTTAAGAAAAAGAGAAGAGTGTGGTCCTTCAGGCCACGCTGTCAAAGCTTGAGGCCTACTTGCTGGAAAAGAGGCTGATGGGAAATGAAGAGTCAGAGAACGATTATTCAGCTTGTGCGGCCGAAGTAATCAATGAGGATGATAACCTGGTTGAAGATCTAGATGAAATCCGATTAGAAGACCTTGAAGCAACCTCAGCCAAGTTGGATGATCTAAAAGCTGACGTGCAAGATCCCTTGGAAGAAGTTAACTTGGGAGATTCAGAAATCCCAGACTTGTATATATTAGCCAACTTCTGCCAGAGGATGGGAAAGAGAAATTCATCCAGCTCTTAAAGGAGTTCAAGTCCTGCTTTGCTTGGAATTATGAGGAGCTCTCAGGACTGTCCAGAGACCTGATGGAACACAAGTTGCCCATTCAACCAGGGTTCAGGCCTTTCAAGCAACCGCCAAGGAGGATGTCCAATGAGGTCTATTTACAGGTCAAAGATGAGATCGAACGCCTCTTCAATGCTGGGTTCATACGCACAGCCATGTATGTTACTTGGCTCTCTAATATTGTGCCAGTCCTTAAGAAGAGCGGCAAGGTCAGAGTGTGTGAAGACTTCAGAAATTTAAATTTGGCATCCCCAAAGGACGAGTATGCAATGCCAGTTGTAGATCAGTTAGTTGATTGAGCTTCTGGTCACAAGGTTCTGTCCTTCATGGATGGACATTCTGGCTACAATCAGATCTTCATTGACGAGGCCGATAGAACTAAAACTGCTTTTAGGTGTCCCGGAGCCCTGGGAATCTTTGAGTGGGTCGTAATGCCCTTCGGCCTAAAGAATGCAAGTGCTACGTTCCAACGAGCAATGAACGCCATATTTCATGATTTCATTGGCCGTTTCATGGAGATCTACATCGACGATATCGTGGTCAAGTCTCAGTCCTATGACGAACATTTGGAACACTTAAGGAGGTCATTTTTGAGAATGCAACAGTTCGACTTGAAAGTAAACCCCTTGAAGTGTGCCTTTGGAGTTTCCGCAGGCAAATTCCTTGGATTTTTGGTCCTGTTTAGCTCCGAAATGGCTCAAGGACTGAGCGGGCGTGCCAGGACTTGTCGCGTCCAACGTGAAGGACTGGGCGTCCCTTTTCTGACTTCTAGATCTGAGAGGGCGATAGTGCTGCAACCTAAGGGCTGGATTGCAGTGAAGGTCCGTGGTTTTGCCTCTTCGTGCGAGGACTTAATAATTTCCTAACCGTGTAGGAAAGAAAGTAACAACGTAGAACTACTTTACTATGTCGTAATAATAAAGTAAGGGATGGAGAGAGATAGGAATAACTTTATTATGTTGCGTAATAACAAAGTTGGGATACAAGAGAGACGAAGCTCGAATTACTTGGTGAAGTAATTGAGTAAAGGTGAGAAAATAGAGATAATTGCTTCGCTGGGAAGGCTTTGGTTTTTTAAGCGTTGAGCTTGATTGGTGTGGGAACCCTTTTTTCTTTTTGACTTCTAGTATTTATAGGCCAAGGGTCTTCGGTTTTTTCTGCATGCAAGGGGCTTGTTGTCCTCCTCTCGTGGCGCCATGTGTCCAAGTAACTTCCAACTCATGGGATCATGGGTAGTTAGGAAAAGTTACTGGAAGTGAAAATCAATTACCCACAAGGTCATGGGCAGTTAGAAAAGTAGTGGGCCTTCTCCACATTTTGCTCCTGTGGAAGTAAAAGAACATGGACCATTTGACCGGGTCAAATGGCCATGTGGCCAACTTCCCAAGTGTCCATAACTTGCCATGTGTCCCTCATTGCTTTCAACTTTTGGAAAACAAAAACCCAACTGTTTCCTTTGTGCGTGAGAATCAAGGGACGTGGGGGCCATTTGACCACATGGCTTTGGAACAATTATTCCATGCATCACGACCCACAATCTTCTTTGTTCCCAACGGTTGGAGTCAATCCACAAATCATGGGCCAGTTCTCACAAAATAAAGCATGGGCCAAGCTTCAAGACTAAAATTAATTGGGCCTTGCTCCAAATCCCAAAATTAATGTGGCCCATTAATCTTAAGTCCAAGAAACTCATAAATAACATGACCCATAGCCCATAATTCCAATCTCCAAACCGAAATGGGTTAAAATTAATCGGGCCCAGTCACTATTATTTTGGCCCATTAATTTTAACTCAATATAACTTCATTTTGCAGCCCAATTTAATCGAATAATAATTAAATGGCCTTCCAGCGCTTGCCCAGGACTGGGTGCCAAAAACGGGTGTAAACAGGTCCATAACAGAGGGATTGAAGTTGAAAAGAACAAAGCCAAAGCAATCATGGAAGCAAAGCCTCTTACCACTAAGAAGGAGTTGCAGAAGCTCTTGGGATCATTCAATTTCTTGAGAAGGTTCATCTCAAACCTAGCAGGAAAGATTCAGGTCTTTTCTTAACTTTTGAAGCTGAAGGACCAAGACACCTTTGTATGGGAAGCAAGTCATCAGAAGGCCTTTGACGAGATCAAAGGCTATTTAGCTCAGGCTCCAGTCCTTATGCCTCCCATCAAGAACAAGCCTTTGAAGCTCTACATCTCAGCTGTTGAAGGCTCTATTGGAGGCCTTCTAACTCAAGACAGCGCTCAAGGGAAGGAAAATGCAGTTTATTATTTAAGTAGGTTGTTGACTCCATGTGAAAGGAGATACACCCCTATTGAAAAGATCTGCCTTGCCTTGTACTTTTCAGCAATAAAGTTGAGGCACTATATGCTTCCTGTTTTGGTTTACATTATGAGTAAAACAGACCTAGTTAAATACTTGCTTTCTCGACCAATCATGAGAGGCCGAATTGGCAAATGGTCTTTAGCTCTAATGGAATTCTGTTTTTAGTACATCCCTCAAAACGCTGTAAAGGGCCAGGCCTTAGCAGATTTTCTTGTTGATCATCCATGCGTGGATATCGGCGATGAATCTGAGATAGGACTGAGTGCACTGGAAATATCACCCACTCCTTGGACGTTGCTTTTTGATGGATCAAGGACTCAAGAGGTCTCAGGCTGTGGAGTAATTCCCATTTTCCCTAAGGTTTGAGGACTGAATTATCCTTTCAATTTGATTTGCCATGTACAAATAATCAAGCCGAATACGTAGTAGTTGTTATAGTGTAGACACCCCAATCCGGACCTCGAAGGGTCTTTGTCCACCCAATGATGAAATAAAGGAAATGGAACCTTTGCGAGCTTGAATGAAGGATTCCTCCAGCCCCAAACAGATCCTCAGCCCAAATAAACCATTAGCCCCAAACAAACCCAAAAGCCCGAAAGCCCAGAAAAAGCCCAAAAACCCTGGACCGAACCTGTAATGCCGCATGTGACACTTCTACACCGCACGGCGTATCGAAAGTCAATACGCCGCACGCGGTCATGAGGTTAACCGCACGGCATTTTGGGTAAAGTTTGGACTGGCTTAGAAAGCTGTCGGCCACGCTTATTTGAGCCATAGCTGCAAAATGGCTCAGCTGAAGGCACACTTCTAGCCCACCCAGAAAATACCTCCAACATTTGAAATTCAAAATCCATGGCTCTTGCCTATAAATACACCTCTCCACTCAAGGGAAAAGGGCCATTGATCACCATTATACCCTTTCTCTCTCTTCTTGCTTTCACACCCACTTTCCTATTTCCAAGCTTTGAGAATGTTGATCCCAAAAGACATTCTCTAGTCCTTTTACTCCATTTTTCTCCTCACCATTGAAGTTAGTCCCTTACTAACTTTGAGATCCCAACCACCCAATACACCCATCTACAACACACACCCGTACTTCTATTTTCTTTTCCAACTTTCCAACGTCCATCCACCATCACCAATACTCGTTCAAGCTCAAGATCAAAGGTAAAAACCAAGTTTCCTTGGGCTAGGCTCTGTCCTGGCCCTGAGGGGACTTTTCTATCTTCAGGTTTGACCCTTTTGGTCAGGATCTGACCCAAAAATCATTTTTACAAAACAAAACTAGTTTTATGTGCTGGGTACACTACACCGCGCGGCGCTTTGAAGCGTCGCACGGCGTAGTGGACGTGAACGCACGGCGTTTTGGTTAGCTACTGTTTTCTTGTTTAAACTGTCTGGATCATGATCGTCTGTTGCTAGATCTGTTACTGTACGCCTAAAGCAGTCTCGAAATGAGACCATATCTACAAGCCATGTTTTAAACTCTATAGACCTTTTCAAAATGAACAAATGTATCAAAAACAGTTTTCTACTCGTGGCTTGAAAGAATGGTACATTTCTGAGATGATCTGATGGCTGTGAGCTTTCTGCAGTTTCAAAAATATCACCGTGCGACATACCAGGTATACCGTACGAGGCTTTGCAAAATAACAAAAGTTTGATGACAAGATCAGAACCACGCACGGCATATCATAATACCGCGCGTCATAAAGTGATGCGCCGTGTGACAGTGGGTGGTGATCTAGATAGCTTGTTTATATGGTTTTCTTATTTACGCTATCATCACAACATCCTTTATCATTCCTGTACAGCAAGCACCACTAGCACGGCAATGTGATATACCTTATCTTGCTCCCCTCTCCCGTATGTGTTTTTAATATTTTCCGAATGGTATTAAATCTCCCCATTTAAAATATTTAGTAGAGACCGGTTTTCACCGGGCGGGCGGGGTGCTTTTTTTACAAAACCTTCCCCGCTCGTAACGTGGCCCTCGGATCCAAAATCTCAACGTTTTCGCTAGATCAAAAGCCTTTTCCAAACGAACTCTCGGTTTCTCGGATCATCCATCTCAAAAATCTGGGTGGCGACTCTTCGAACGCGCCGGGCGCGGGAGCCCACAGTGGCGAATCTGCTGGGGAGATTTTATTCAATACTTCTTTTTTTTAAATATATATATATATGTAAAGGAGTGTTGAATAATCAAGAGGGCCAAGCTTGAAAGGTATTTTATTTGGGGGGCTTAATACAACTTGGAAAACTTAAACTTTCTTTTACACTATGCACCGCACAAGCCTCGCTAGCGTGTCTCGGCAATCTTGCCCGGTTTACCGGTGACAAGCTCTCCCGGGATGCCTAGCAACCCTCGACTATGATGTGCCATCGTGCTGTTCGACCATTGTCTTGCAATACACTTGACATGGGGTAGTACATCTTGGCTCTAGTCCGGGGAACCCTTTTGAGACCAAAACCGGCCTTTGCACTTGTACATAACCATAGAACCTTCCCAACTAGGACAGGAACCCATGGCTAGGACTTATGTGATATATCCTGTTTGTGTGTATTTCTTTTCTGTACAAGCATATCATTCATACATCATTGCATTTTGCAGGCTAGAGGATTAGGCTCCCTTAGAATTCTTTAGGACTTTCCGGTCGGTCTAGGAGACCGTAAATCCATGGAGGTTGCGATACCTCTGGTGTTTGCCGTACCCGAACGGCTCCCTTGACTTGGGACTAACCTTGAAGGTGTGCGTATCTGGATTCTGACGGTCACATTGCTCTGCCTCGGATGGTCAAGGTAAGGAGATTGGCTCTGGTTCCGAAACGATCGGAATTTAACCTGCCTGACAGCACCTACCCGGATCGCTAGAAATCTTCTGTGCAAACACCTCAAGTGAGACTCAAGTCACAGTAGGTCTTAGGATTTAGGAGGTGCGTAGGAGGTGAGACAGACATTCGGGATGGGTTCTAAGTTACTCCCTTTTGCCTTGTCGCCAGTTCAGAAACATTGGACACCTGCAAAAAGAGGAGGCTATACCCAATTGGTTTCGTCCGTCCCGAAGACTGGTTCGCATAGATACCTTGGAAGAAACCCAACTGTTTGAGGTCCACATAGAACAAGAATGGCAGTCGTCATTAGCAATTTCACCAAATCTAGCAATACAGGAGTCTCTGTCACCTGAAAGTCCTTTACCAATGGCTGATCAAGGAAATGGGGTAGAAGAGCTTAGACAGAACATGGCCACCATGGACACCCAGTTTAGGAAATCCCTCGCTAGCATGGATACACAACTCAAAGCCTCGGTCGCATCCATGAAAAATGACATGAATATGATAATGGAGTCTATGCAGGAGGTTTGTGACAAGCTCTTAATTAAGACTGACGTACCTAAGGGTGAGACACCGGCCAAAGATATGCCAGCAGTTGATCCTAATTTAGTCGCCCTTATGGCTAAAATTGGTAAATTGGAAGAATCCGTGCAAGAAAATAAGCGATTAGGAAGAGGAGAAATTGACATGAACAAGTTATGTTTGTTCCCTAACGCTAAGTTGCCGGAAAAGTTTAAGGGCGTGGACTTTGCAAAGTTTGATGGTACCGGAGATCCAAAGGCTCATCTCCAAGGGTATGTTGGTTCACTCACCATGAGGGGGATTGAAAAGGAAGCCATGGCACAGCTGTTCCATGAATCCTTGTCAGGACCAGCCCTGCAATGGTTTCTTACGCTTGAACCCTCTAAGAAAAGGACTTGGGAAGACATTGGGACAGCATTCGTGGCTCAATATGATTTTAACGTTGATCTAAAAATGACCACAAGGGAGCTAGAAAGTACCAAAATGGGCGAGAAAGAAAGTTTCGCTGATTTTGTAAAACGCTGGAGGGCTAAGGCTGCTCAGATGCAAAACAAACCAGATTTGAAGGAACAGATAAGGATTATCACCAAGAACCTGCCAAGCTCTTTTGCCCCATACATGGTCCTCTCCCAGGCGGCCCCAAATTTCGAAACCTTCTATGACTCGGGTCTGCGAGATGGTACGTTGGAGAAGAAGGAATCAGGAACAAAGTCCAAAAGGGCATATTCAGGGAACAGCAATGTCCTCTTCGGGAATACCAACCAGGCTGGAACTTCATCTACTAAGCCGGCAGAAATAAACCAAATTTTTGAAAAACCAAAGTCCCAACAAAGAGTCTTTACCCAGTTTAGCACTCCTAGATCCGCCCTACTCAAGAAGCTTACCGAAGTAGGGGTGCTGAACCCTCTCCCGCCACCACAAACCATTCCACCTAACCTGAACCAGAATGTCTACTGTGATTTCCACCAAATGCATGGCCATACCACTGACAACTGTATCCGCCTCCGTCATGAGATTCAAAACCTCATTGACAATAAGGTCATCGACACCCCTCCTTCAGACAAATCAAACACCATGACAAACCCCTTGTCGCAACATAATGCCCCCTTTCATATCAACCAAATCACCCAAACTGAAAGCCAAGACTTTGATCCTACCTCTTTCATCATCCCTGATACCGAACCAAAGCCAATTGTGGAAATTCCCGAAGAGACTGCCCTCTGTTACCTTTGGGAATGGGGAGATTTGATTGCTGATTGGGAGGAGTTCGAAGCCACCAATTTTCAAGAAGACGTAAATCCGTTCTTTGAGCCAGGATGGGAAATTGATTGGCAAAACATTCATGCTGACCATCTTGATGGGTTTTCTCTGTACATGATGTTCGAAAACCAAAATGAAAACTTTCCAGGGATGCCTGAATGGGAATGGAATCCAATCCCGGATGAATACCAACTCTTGGCCTGGAATGACCCTCTGGATAGCTTCTCCATACCCATGCTATTTGCAGAAGAATATTAACCTCAGACGATGGTCTACAACTGGCCCGAACCTGCTCCATTTCAACCGAATCCCTCCTACCTTCACGACCTCATCATCAACGACCCATACAACAATGTAGGTCTCGCCCCATGCCCAGAACCGCCGGGGCCCGAAGAAGATGTGGCCAGTAATGAGTTCGACCCAATGGATTACCTGGCAGATGAAGCTAAATCAGAGTCATCCGTTACTATCCCGAAGGACGCTGATGTCGCCATGATGAATTTGTGGGAAGATGAACCAGGAGCTAAGACAAATCTGTGGGGCAATACGGAGATCATCAACATAAAGGTGGGAAATGAGGAATGGACCGTAAACAGGGCGGTGGCAGAAGCTGAGAAGTGGAAGCCCGAGGATCTGTGGGAAGATCTGGTTATTGTTGACTTGGCTGCTAACCTCCAAGACACCACTATTGGAAACAAGCGCAAGGCCCTAGCTGATTTGTGGAATGAGGAGTCTAAGTACCAACAAATCGGTCAATTGACCAGGAGTGGTCGAATCTATCAACCCCCTAATCTTCAAATCGGAGAATCCTCCAACCCTCCGGCTCCACTGACCAAAGAACCTTCTAATCCATTCGCTACCCCAATCAAAGATACCTTCCAACCCTTTGCCCCACCAGTTAAGGAGCCTTCTCGCCCTGAGAAAAACCCAGAAGGCATGATCAAGCGTCAACTTGAACAGACTCAAGCCAAAATGTCTGTTTGGGACGTGCTTGTCCACTCCACCCGCCATCGCGAAGGACTCATTCAAGCCCTCTCTCACCTGAAAGTTCCTTCCGCCATAACCCCTGATGAACTCGTAGCACTCATCAAAACCATACCCGTCAAACATGCTATCACCTTCACTGATCAAGACCTACCCGCTGAAGGAACCGATCACAATCGACCAACGCCGAGCTAATATGACCAGTGGAAGGAACTAGGAAGTAAGCAGCAAGTAAGCACATGCAAATGGCAGTCATACGCCGAGTGTGGTAGGTTGTGTCCGCTAGGTTACCAAGAGGAGAGAACATCTCAATAAGGCGCATCACGTTGAGGTGACCATTGCTAACTAAGTAACGAGCAACACCGTCATTCAACCCTAGAGAAGCAGCAAGAACCTTGGACATGTTCTCACGCACGGGAGGGACAATAACCTCTCCAGAGCCAAAGCCACCAAGATAGGCGCGAAACTCTTCAATTGTGGGGCAAAGCTCTTGCTCACCAAAGAGGAATACGTGCACCTCTGGGTCCCAGAGAGTTGTGGCAGCCATTAAGAGCTCGGGACGAAGGCAGATATTACAAAGGTATCTCATGGAGTAGAGACCATGCGCCCGAAAGTTGAGCCAATCGACTCCCTCCATGGAAACCAACCATGGCCGTAGCGAACCGGTGAGAGAAAGAGCCATTGGGAGGAAGTGAAAGTTTGAGGAAGGTGAAAGACTAAGAAAGATATGGTTAGCATGAGGCCTAAAGTCTGAATTTATAAGAGGGATAGAGGAGACAACTTCAACTTTCAAAAGAGCCTTGGGTTCCAAAAGTGCAAGTTTTCCATAAAGTCTCACATAGGGAAAAGCTTGGTCATGCCCTAAAAGAACAAAACAGACATGCACTGGCTCGGAAATGTTATAGAATAGGTCAAACATCAACCTTCGTGCAATCTGTCTTGGGAAGCAGCAAAAGGCAGAATATCAGGAAAAAGATGCCGCGCGGCATGTCGCAGTAACGCACGGCATAACAAACCCAAGGGAAAGCCACGGCATAGCATGGATACGCCGCGGGATCGGATAAAACCACGCGCGGCATTTTGAAGCCCCGCGTGGCATATCAAGTCTGCATTTCTGCAGACTTTGACAACAGAGGTTTGAAACCAATTCGAGGCACTCGCAGGCATTACCACCCCCCAGAACACACTTCAATAGGTATTTGGGACTTCGGGGAAGTTCCGCTTCGAGTCAATTCTCAAAATTGACGTAATGGCGCCAAAAGTCGATAAAAATCCATTTCTCAAGCTGTGACGAGGTATCAAAGTCCGTTTTAAGTTGTTTCAAGCTGATCTTTCGAGTCCTACAGGTCATAATGGTCAAAAGTGACCTGGTCCAAGTTCCGTTTCGAGGTCAAAGTCAAAATTCAAGAATGTCACCCTCCAAAGTCAACGTTTTCTTGCTTTTCAAGCAGTTTTCGAGCAATTTCCAAACGAGAGCTTGAGTTTTCTAGTCACGTGTCGAATGTTAAGGGTCGTTGTTGATATACGAGAGTCCACAACGGGGGCATTTTTGTAAATTCTTGTACAAATTGTCAATTCTTCAGAATTATTCATTTACCTTCTTTGGGTTTCTATTCCAACGTCGATATACCAATGTCCCAACATACTGCTCATCGCAAAGCTTAAGTTCACTCCAGTTTATGGCCAAAGACTAGTTGCATGCATTGGTTAATGTTTTCGTTATTCAATCTTCTTTATACAAATGACAATAAGGGAAATTGAATGGCATAAACATTGAAAGAATGAACTTTTCTATATATAATCTCCAAAATATCCATAAGTCAAAGTACAAGAAGGCGTGCAAGCCCAATGCTCAAAATCCTATCTACTGAGGGTAAACAGGCACCCTTCTAAAAAGAAGCACGCGGGCTCCACCAAAAGGCAAAAGCAAAACAAACAAAAGCGGGAGCTCAGCTCTCATCCTCATCCTCGTCATCGTCCTCACCCTCCTCAGCGTCATCCCCGGAGGCCTCCTCCGCCTGAGAACTGGCCGCCTCCTGAGTACCCGTCGCCCTGGGCACGGTGCTCCCTGAGGAGTCCCCCAGGTCAACGTCTGTGGGCTCCTCAGTCTCGTCGGAGACGTCTATAGGCTCGTCCTCCGTCTCCCCAGAAAGCCGTGGCCTCTTCGACGGAGGCTCCTCCCGAGAGCCAGCAGAGGATGCCTGTTGCGCTTGCATGCGCACAGACTTCCTGCGCAGCCCACAAGAAGCCCCTCCTCTAGCCTGCAATAACATGGCATTCATCATTTGCATTGTAATCATAGTATAAGCAATAAGAAGTAAAAACAAAGGGTTCGAAAGCCTAACCATTGTCCCGCTAGCACGAAGAAGCACCTCTGGGATGTGGCCCATGGCGTACTGCCTCACCAACTGCTCCAGGCCCATCATGGCCCCTGCCATCTCTCTCACGTACTCCGGAGTCGCCTGCGCAATAGGCAAATCGATTAGAATATACAATGATAATAACAAGTGCATGCAAAAGGCGAAAGAATACAAGTTATACCTGAGCAAGAAACTCCGGAACTGCAACTGTGGGACGTGGCACCACCACTACACCAGAAACCCCCTGGGCAGTCGTCACGTCCACGGTCCAGGAGAGTCGAGGCAAGCTGGCCCCGCTCGGACCTGCACCGTCGTCCTGACCATCACCACCACCTTCGCGCCCTCTTCCTCTTCCTCTCCCTCCTCTCCTTCCTCGTCCACCTCTACCGCCTCTAACACCTGACGCACGAAGCGTCGCCTCCCAGGCAGCAGCTCGAACCCCAAAGCTTGGCATCAAGTACCGAGCTCGGTACTCAGAGTAGTCAGCGTCTGCCTGGAAAAGCGACTCTAGCTCAAGGTCTGGTCGCACGAACCGCTCGACCTCCTCCCTGGTGTACAAGCTCGTCCTCTGCACCAGAGCAGGAAGGGGACCAGGGACTCGAAAGATGTCCAACCTCAACGACTGACGTGACACCCGGTCACCCAGGTACCACTGCCAGCCGTAAGGGGACTCGAGGAGCACCCTCCCCCTCGTCACCTCCCTGCTCTGGACCAAGTAAGGGCGCTCGCAGCGGTCCCACACATGCCAGCGAACCTGCAATCAAGGATATACAACATCAGCTTGAGATTTGAATAGAACTATCAATAGAAGCATGCAAGGTGTAGTCATACCCTGTCAGGACGAAACTCGTCCAGGAAGAGGTGGTAGGCGTTCAGGTCACCTTTCCCCTTCTTCACTCCCCGGAACTCCTTGGACCAATGCAGGGCCCGGGGAAGTACTGTCTCGCTAGGGCAGGAGGTCTCGGGAGGGTACATGTCCAGTACCTCGTATGTCCACAGCTGCAGGATCAAACATCAAGGATTAGCACAGGAAATGCAACAAGTGAATAGAAAAGCAAACAAGTGTAAGAGAAGTTTGAAATATACCTCCCAGACTCTCCAGTAGCCGCCGAGGCTCTTCCCCGCTCCTCGGGAAAGAGACCCCATGAAGGCGTAGCACGCCCCCAAAGCCGCGCCACCCCAGTCAAAACGGGCTACCTCCCCGACGTCCCTCAAGGCCTGTAGGAGCGAAAGGTGTACTCGGTTGCGCCTGTTAGGAAACAGGGACGCACCAAGCAAGTACAACAAAAAACACCGCGCCATCTGCTCCTCCTGCACCCTGTCAGTCGGGAGCTCCTCTGTCCAAAACTCCAATAGCTGGGCGTACTGGGCATCCTCCCTCTCTGCCCTCAGCACGTACCCCAGCATCTCCCGCTGGAATGCTGCGCTCCTCCCTGTAACGGCGTCGTAAGGGATAGGGTCGCCCCCGACCCTCAGACCAGTGATCGCCGCAAAGTCCAGCGGCGTCACCGTCAGCTTGCCAAAGAGGAAGTGAAACGTATTCGTCGTGTCCCACCACCTCTCGGCAAGCGCCCTCACCACCTGGCGGTCGTTACTCGCCCGCGTTAGCACACTGACAAACTCCCCGAAGCTCGCCTGTCTCACTATCTCCCTCACAGCCTCGGGGAGCCTTTCCCAGAACGTTGGCACGTCGGCCGCACCACCGTAGCACGAGATGGTAATTGCCTGTTGCAATAAGTTGATAACGTTCAGTAAACATGTATACTATTCAAGGCAAATACGATATTCAAATAAGGAAATGAAAGTACGATACATTGAGATTTGAGACGTAAGCGTTTAAGGTATACCTCGTCTCGGCGCAAAGAAAGGTGCTGCTGTGGGTCCCTTAGGACTAGGGCCTCGTCGTACGTAGGCCGCTCCGGCCTGTAAGCGTCAAGAAGGGTAGGGACTACCATGTGCTGAAAGGGCACGTAGGACTCCGCCACTTAAGCCCCTCGCCTCTTTAGGGGCTCCATCGCCTCCTCCACGACACTCCTCCGAGGGGCTGTCTCACCTCCAGCTGCCTCCTCCTCTACTCCCAGCGGCCCCCCAGCGGCCCCCGTCTCAGTCTCAGCCTGGAACGCCTTCTCCCTAGCCTCAAGCAAGGCCTCTGCCAACCCCGGCACTCCCCGGAAGGTCTCGACCAAGTCGTCGAGAGATGCCACCTCAAGGTAGTCGCTCAACCCTATGGGTCGAGATGACCCTGCACCCTCACCACTACCAACAAACAAAGCCGGCGTCTCCCTCTCCTCCACCAACTCCTCCTCAACAATGGGGCCCTTCCCCAAGTCAGTACGGGGCTCTCTCACGGGGGAAACCTCTGTCTCCACCTCCACTCCGTCAAGCCCGTCGCCACCGTGAGCCTCCGTGGCCCTCTCCTTCAAACCAACCACGCCCTCCACTAGGCCCGAAGCCTCCTCCTCACCCTGAGACTCCACTGCACCCGGAGTCTCCGTCTCCTGACCGAAGCCGGCTAGCACCCTGCTACCACCGTCACCGCTGTCACTACCAGCCACCACGGCTGCCTCCTCGGCCAATGCCGCCGGGGCCGAGACCCCCATGGTCTCCGGCCCCACTCCGGCTGCCACACCGCTCTCCGGGGCCACCGTGGCCGGAACAACCTCGACCCGCGGGGGATGATCACCCCCGGGTGTATCCGTGTCGTCCATAACCGAGAGAGAGAACAGCGAGAGAGAGATGAGCGAGGGAGAGAGAGATGATCGGGAGAGAGAGAGCAGAGAGAACGAGAGAGGGAGAGGGAAATTCGAACGGGGGCGTACTGTGTACGCCCCGTATGTATATATATCCCCCCTCGAACCGGTTCGTCTGGAATTAAAATGAACCGGGTTTTACGATAGTTGTGCCGCACGGCATATCAGGAAGAGCGCGCGGCGTAATGACTTAACTATATGAAATTTCTCGAGTTTCCACGACGTACGGCATATCATATGCCACGTACAGCACACTGAGTTATTCCGGCAATTTCAAATTTAGGAAGTAGTTCGTGGCATCCAAGGGACTCCGACTGTTTGTTTGTGATAGATTCAACATCAGAAAATGGCAGAAAAACAATAGTGAAAAGAAAGGGGAGTTTCATTCATTAAAACCGGGACGACTCCCGGGATTCCCATTACATTGCTCAAAAAAAAGAAAAAAAGAGAAAACAAAAGAAAAACAGAAAAAAAAAAAATTCCTACTGCCCTTTTTCTCCTTCTTCTTCACCTTCTCCCAGGACCCTCCGCCTCAATCATCGGATGTGTCGTTTGCCCCGTCCGAGCGGTCGTCCGAACCGTTCGGATTCCCCTCCGAGTCCTCTGCAGTCCCGTCCGAATCACGCCCCGGTACATACTCCGGGTCGTGCTTGTTGTCCAGTTGATCAAAAGCGAAGTCCTGAAGGTTGGACACCACGCGACGAAGGGTACGGATTGTTGAGATGAGCCTCGCGATCTGACGGTTCAGTTGCTCGATCTCTTCACGGTAAAAACCCATCTCTGCTTCCAAAGAGACCACACGCACTGCCAAGTCACCTTCCGCCATGTCTTGAGAATAATCTGTAAACTGAGAAATCTAGAGAAACTTGGGAGAATGGTGCATAGAATGAGGCACTACCACCCTTTTAAAAGCAGTTCCAGCCGACGAAAGGGCACGCTTGTATTAACGGGCACCCTTAAACCAACCAACTGACCTCGAAAAACGAAGGGGTGCATGGAAATTTGAAATGCCGCGCGCCACATTGAAGCCCCGCACGGCATTATGGCTTCAGAGGAATAAATGTGTTTTCTCGGAAATTGATCAACTCAGCCACCAAAATCATCTTGGAAATCAAATACTTCAGCCGTTTTGCAGCGGAAATCTTTTGGAACGACGTACATTAATTATGGGATTATTTGATTCTCGTTCCCTGGGACTCGTACAATTTCCCGTCCCTCGAAGACTTGCCGTGTTCGCATTCGCTCGCCGTATTCGCATTACTCGTCTCAAATCAAATTTTGTCTCCTGAGGGCTCGTCTCAAATCAAACTTCGCCTCCCGAGGGTTTGTCTCGTCTCAAATCAAATTTCGCCTATCGAGGGCTTGTCTCAAAAATCAAATTTCACCTCCCGAGGGCTCATCTCAAAAATCAAATTTCGCCTCCCGTGGGCTCGTCTCAAAAATCAAATTTCGCTTCCCGAGGGCTTGTCTCAAAAATCAAATTTCGCCTCCCGAGGGCTCGTCTCAAAAATCAAATTTTGCCTCCGGTGGGCTCGTCTCAAAAATCAAATTTCACCTCCCGAGGGCTTGTCTCAAAAATCAAATTTCGCCTCCCGAGGGCTTGTCTCAAATCAAAATACGCCATCCGAGGGCTCGTCTCGAATTTTTAGTCTCCCGAAGACTCGTCTTGAATTTTCAGAAGGCTCACTTCGAATTTTTCACATTGTTTGCTGCGCTTGCATCGTCCCAATTGAACTACGTTGGTCTGATCCCTACAAACGGGGTATGTAGGCAGCTCCACAAGCGCGACCACCATTGTCATTTACTTGCATTTTCAAGCATTTTGTCTCTGTTCAAAGACTTTAGAGCAACGGATCGGGGTATCTATTCTTTAAGCGTCACTCGTATCAAAACGATGGTATCCGAGTTACGTTAAAGAGGGACTACTGTAGACACCCCAATCCGGACCTCGAAGGGTCTTTGTCCACCCCGATGATGAAATATAGGAAACGGAACCTTTGCGAGCTTGAATGAAGGATTCCTCCAGCCCCAAACAGATCCTCAACCCAAATAAACCATTAGCCCCAACCAAACCCAAAAGCCCAGAAAAAGCCCAAAAACCCTGGACCGAACCTGTAATGCCGCACGTGACACTTCTACACCGCACGGCGTATCGAAAGTCAATACGCCGCATGCGGTCATGAGGTTAACCGCACGGCATTTTGGGTAAAGTTCTGACTGGCTCAGAAAGCTGTCGGCCATGCTTATTTGAGCCACAGCTGCAAAATGGCTCAACCGAAGGCACACTTCTGGCCCGCCCAGAAAATACCTCTAACATTTGAAATTCAAAATCCATGGCTCTTGCCTATAAATACACCCCTCCACTCAAGGGAAAAGGGCCCTTGATCACTATTATACCCTTTCTCTCTCTTCTTGCTTTCACACCCACTTTCCTATTTCCAAGCTTTGAGAATGTTGATCCCAAAAGACATTCTCTAGTCCTTTTACTCTATTTTTCTCCTCACCATTGAAGTTAGTCCCTTACTAACTTTGAGATCCCAACCACCCAATACACCCATCTATTACACACACCCGTATTTCTATTTTCTTTTCCAACTTTCCAACGTCCATCCACCATCACCAATACTCGTTCAAGCTCAAGATCAAAGGTAAAAACCAAGTTTCCTTGGGCTAGGCTCTGTCCTGGCCCTGAGGGGACTTTTCTATCTTCAGGTTTGACCCTTTTGGTCAGGATCTGACCCAAAAATCATTTTTACAAAACAAAACTAGTTTTATGTGCTGGGTACACTACGCCACGCGGCGCTTTGAAGCGTCACACGGCGTAGTGGACTCACACGCACGACGTTTTGGTTAGCTACTGTTTTCTTGTTTAAACTGTCTGGATCACGATCGTCTGTTGCTAGATCTGTTACTGTACGCCAAAAGCAGTCTCGAAATGAGACCATATCTACAAGCCATGTTTTAAACTCTATAGACCTTTTCAAAATGAACAAATGTATCAAAAACAGTTTTCTACTCGTGGCTTGAAAGAATGGTACATTTCTGAGATGATCTGATGGCTGTGAGCTTTCTGCAGTTTCAAAAATATCACCGTGCGACATACCGGGTATACCGTGCGAGGCTTCGCAAAATAACAAAAGTTTGATGACAAGATCAGAACCACGCACGGCATATCATAATACCGCGCGTCATAAAGTGATGCGCCGTGTGACAGTGGGTGGTGATCCAGATAGCTTGTTTATATGTTTTTCTTATTTACGCTATCATCACAACATCCTTTATCATTCCTGTATAGCAAGCACCACTAGCACGGCAATGTGATATACCTTATCTTGCTCCCCTCTCCCGTATGTGTTTTTAATATTTTCCGAATGGTATTAAATCCCCCCATTTAAAATATTTAGTAGAGACCGGTTTTCACCGGGCGAGCGGGGTGCTTTTTTTTACAAAACCTTCCCCGCTCGTAACGTGGCCCCCGGATCCAAAATCTCAACGTTTTCGCTAGATCAAAAGCCTTTTCCAAACGAACTCTCGGTTTCTCGGATCATCCATCTCAAAAATCCGGGTGGTGACTCTTCGAACGCGCTGGGCGCGGGAGCCCACATATAGGCATTGAGATCCTTTGGGATCTAGAGGCCAGAGAAATGAGAGTCATTGGGGATTCAAACCTTGTAATCAATCACTTGGCAGGAACATTTAAATGCTATTGTGAGGATTTAACTCCTTATTACATGGTAGCCGTGCAATTAATGCAAGATTTTGACAACGTTACTATCAAACACGTTTCAAGGAGTATGAACATTGAAGCCAACAGCTTGGTTCAGGCCTCAACAGGCCTGAAGTTATCTCCAGGAACGATTCATAAGATCATCACAATCCAAAAGAGATTGTTACCTTCTGTTAGGAGAAGGGGTCTAGGACTGGAGGTATTTACTTTAGACTTCACGGGAGAAGAGTCAGATGACGAGCCCGAGAATGATTGGCGCACACCTATCATTTCTTTCCTAAAGAGGCCTTATCATAGAGCCTCTAGGAAGGTGAGAAGGAGAGCCATAAACTACATCCTCATAGGAGATGAATTATACAAGAAAAGCCCTGAAGATGATTTACTTTTAAGGTGTTTAGGGCGCCCGGAGGCCATGAGGGTCATGAGTGAGGTCCATGAAGGAGTCTGTGGAACCCATCAATCAGGGATAAATATGAGATGGCTAATCAAAAGGTATGGTTACTATTGGCCAACCATTTTAGAGGATTGTATTCGTTTTTCCAAAGGATGTCAGCCCTGTCAAGCCCATGGCCCAATTCAGCGTGTTCCTGTAGCTAATTATCATGTTGTAGTCAAACATTGGCCATTTAGAGGCTGTGCCCTTGATGTAATTGGAAAAATTTATCCTCCTTCTTCTGGAAATCATACTTACATCTTGGTAGCCACATATTACTTTACTAAATGGGCAGAAGCGGTGCCGTTAAAGTCTGTGGATCAACAAGAGGTAATTAAAGTGATCAAGGAGAGAATCATCCATAGGTTTGGACTGCCTGAACACTTGGTTGCAGAAAGGGGTACAATATTCATGGGAGAACAAGTGGTCAATTTTGCTGCACAGCAAAACATCATTGTTTCCAATTCCACCCCTTATTATGCACAAGGAAATGGCCAGGCCGAGTCCACTAACATGACTTTGTTCAACATTATTGAGAAGATGGTGGAGGATAACCCAAGGGCTTGGCATGAATTACTTTATGAGGCCTTATGGGCCTACAGAACCTCAAAGAAGGAAGCTACCAACATAATTCCTTATATGTTGGTATATGGACACGATCCAGTCCTACCCATGGAGGTGGCAGTAAAGTCAGCAAGGATAGCATATCAGTATGGCCTCACTCCTGCAGATTATACTCAAGTCATGCTGATAGAGCTTGAGGACTTGGATGAAGTTAGACTCACAGCCCTTGATCACATGTTTTGTAATGACCCTGATTTTTGGTAAATAAAAATTTCGTTACAAATTTGAATTTTATTTTAATTACTTGGATTTCATTAAAAATTTCTTTTTAATCCGTCATAATTAGATTTGAAACTTATAAAAATTGAATCTTTTAACCCCGGACAATATAGTCATTTTCTAAAGACAAGTATGCTTGTAAAAGCACTTGTGTATTTTCCTAAGTGAGTAAATAATATCTTAAAATTATAATTCTTGGCTAGAAATCCTACTTGGCAAGTATAGTCAGCTTCTAACCAACTAGTTGAAGAAACCTAACTACCATTTCACTTAGTCACATGCTCCTAACCCTAGATGAACCTTATGAACCTTTCAAACCCTAATGGAACCCTTTGGACCTAGGTAATTATTATTGATGAGTATATTTTTAGGCATTTACTGTCGAGCGTTGTTCTTTCGACACGTGTCAAGAGGCGACCTGCTCGGTCGGACAGCTATCGCTCGGTCATATTCAAGTCGCTCGGTCATATTCCTCCAACCTCGCTGGGATGACAGGATAAGCACTGACTGGGTCAATACGGTTACACCCGCCGATATCCTCGGGCGTGAGGGGGGTAGCCCCACGTTTCCTGGATTCCTGGACTACGGAGCCATGTCTCCCACGTCCACCACTCACTCCAGTTCCGACGGGAGTTCCCCCACCTCGGGGACTTCAACCGTCATCGTGGCCCACGATCTGCCACCTTCGTGTCCCTCGCAGGGACACGAACCACCTCGCCTATAAATGGGCAGCTCGTCCATGGGTTTAAGGTACGTACTCTACTCGATACACAGAGCACATAGAATTCTACCCTTACATACTCTTACTAACTTAGCCATCGGAGGGTCCCCGACTGGTGACACCCCCAGTCCACGGACGCTGTTTTGCAGGAACTCCTCGAAGACGGAGCTCGGATTGACCGTCCAATTTCAGACATCAACAGTTTGGCGCCGTCTGTGGGAACCGACGAGTTTCCTACTTCATAAATTCAACTGTATCAAAACTCCATAGAATGGTCAACACGAGAGCCGGAAGCCAACGAAACGGCCCAGATGGAGAAGACCGTGGTAACCCTCTCCAGGAGCAGGTTAATCAACTCACTCAGATGATTAATCAGCTCCGGGAGCAGAACGCGGAGCTTCTCCAACGCCTCCCTCAACCAACTCCCCCTAACGAAGAGCGGGAGGCGAGCGGAGATTCACCAGAGATTCAGGGCACCCACCATGATGGGGACCCCTCCGACACAGCTGATCATCGCCAGTCCGCGGCGGCTGGCGATAATAGCTTCGTCGCCCTCCGACACAGGAATGCTCCCAACTCTGGGTCATCATTGGCTCAGGGGGCTGCGTTCAAAGAACTACAGGAGAAGATGGACCAGGTGCTGAAGCAGGTTAACGATCGAGGGTCCAGGACTGTGGAGAATCTGGTTCAGAAGACCAATCTCCCTTTCACGGCCGAAGTCACTATTTACCCACTCCCTCAAAAGTTCAGGCTCCCATCGCTTGAACCTTTTGATGGATTGGGCGACCCGCTCGACCATCTGGAGACATACAAGGCCTTCATGACGTTGCACGCTTGTCCGGACCAGATCATGTGTCGAGCCTTCCCCACCACTTTGAAAAGGCTCGGCCAGGGTTTGGTTTGGAAAGCTCAAGCCGGGCTCAATTGGGACGTTCGACGAATTGAGCAAGCTATTCATCGAGCATTTCTATAGCGGACGACGTCAGCACAGACCAGCTACCTACCTTCTCAACGTCAAGCAGAAGGAAGGAGAATCGCTCCGCGATTACCTTAAACGCTTCAACAACGAGGCGCTCCTAATTGACGAAGTAGACGACAAAGTGGCTCTCACCACCTTTATTGGTGGGCTCCAGCCTACCAAATTCTTCGAATCTGTCTCGGAGAAGCCGCCGTCTAGCATGGTAGAGTTAATGAACAAGGCTCAGAAGCACATCAACGCCGAAGAGGCGATGGCCGCTCGACGTCACTCGGATGAAGCATCAGGCAGTGGTAAACGGAGGCATGAAGCGGAGCAGTCCAAACCCCAGAAGGAGGCCAAGCCGGAGAAGAAGTCGAGAGGGGAGGATCGTCCACGTGCTCGAGGACGTTTCGAACGGTTCACACCGTTAAACGCAACGCCCGAGCAGGTGCTGGTTCACTTGATCAACGATCCAGAGCTTCGTTGGCCCAAAGCAATGAAACCAGGGGTCCCTAGAGACCGAAGCAAGTATTGTCGCTTCCACAGGGATCATGGACACGACACCTCCAACTGTATTGAGCTCAAGAAACAGATTGAGAATCTGATCCAGCGCGGGCGCTTGCGGAGGTTCCTTCAAGACAAGCCTGAGCCACCCGCTCGGCCCCAGCACCAGGACAGGCGGGAAGACCGTAACCCTCGCACTAATCCGGAACCCCGCAGAGCACTTGGAGAAATCCACACTATCTCTGGTGGGTATGCCGGGGGTGGCGAGTCCAATACTTCCAGACGTGCCCACGCCCGCAGGTTGCGATCGACAGAGATCCTCCACACCGAGAGGCCTTTGAAGGAAAGGAGAATGGAAGAGCAAACCATCAGTTTTCATGCCAGCGACTCCACAGGCGTCCAACACCCTCACGATGATCCCCTAGTGATCACCGTCACTATTGGAAACTTCAAAACCAGCAGGGTCCTTGTTGATAATGGAAGCTTTGCAGATATCCTTTTTTCCGGGGCCTTCCATCAAATGGGGATCCCAAAGGACAAACTGCAGCTTGTCCGGTCCCCGTTGGTGGGTTTCTCTGGCGAAAGGTTCAACCCATGGGGACGATTGATCTCCCAGTCACCATGGGGGCTGAGCCTTGCCAGATCGTGAAAATGGTCAAGTTCCTCGTTGTGGACTGCCCCTCCGCTTATAACGCAATTCTTGGGCGCACGGCCCTCAACAGCATGAAGGCGGTTACCTCCACATACCATCTGGTGATCAAGTTCCCAACCGAGAACGGTGTGGGGACTCAGAAGGGGGATCAAGCTTCAGCACGAGAATGCTACGTCGCCACCCTTAAAGAGAAACGATCACAAGAAACCTTCGTGGTAGATGCCCTCGAAGTACGCGACGAGAAGGAGGAAATTCACGCGGAACCAGTAGAGAAGCTGGACAAGGCAGACATAGGAGAAGGCCGGTTTCTTCAGATTGGCTCACTGCTCCCCTCTCAACTAAGGGAGCAGTTGGTCACTTTCCTGAAAGATAACAAGGACGTCTTCGCCTGGTCTCATGCGGACCTGACAGGGATCGATCCCGACATAATGACCCACCACCTGAACGTGGATCCTACCTTCAAGCCTGTAAAACAAAAACTAAGAATCTTCGGAAAAGAGAGAAGCGATGCTGTCCTTGAGGAAATTCAGAAGCTGATCGATGCTGGATTCGTCCAGGAGGTGCAATATCCTGACTGGTTGGCCAACGTGGTGCTAGTCAAGAAGGCGAATGGCAACTGGCGCATGTGTGTGGACTTTAAAGACTTGAACAAAGCTTGCCCGAAGGACAGCTACCCACTCCCCAGGATTGACCAGCTGGTTGATTCAACAGCAGGGCATGAACTCTTGAGTTTCATGGACGCTTTCTCTGGGTACAATCAGATCCTGATGCACCCGGCCGACCGAGAAGGTACGTCTTTCATCACCGAGCGAGGGCTATTCTGTTACCGGGTTATGCCGTTCGGACTAAAGAATGCAGGAGCAACCTACCAACGGTTGGTTAACCAGATGTTCGCCGGGCAAATTGGCCGGAATATGGAGGTATACGTAGATGACATGCTTACTAAGAGCAAGTCAGCCTGCGATCACCCAACCGACTTGGCTGAAACCTTCCAAATCCTCAGAAAATTTGGCATGAAGCTTAATCCAACCAAGTGCGCATTCGGAGTAGGGGCAGGAAAATTCCTTGGATTCATGGTTAGCCAGAGAGGAATCGAAGCCAATCCTGAGAAAGTTCAAGCAGTGATCAACATGCAGGCACCGAGAACGATCAAAGAGGTTCAATGCCTTACCGAGCGAGTAGCAGCGCTCAACCGATTCGTCAGTCGGTCGACGGACAAGTGCCTCCCCTTCTTCAAAACTCTGCGGAAAGCTTTCGAGTGGACCAACGAGTGCGAAGAAGCGTTTGCACCCCTAAAGGCCTACCTCAGTTCTCCTCCCTTACTCTCCCGGGCCATTTCAGGAGAGCAGCTTTACCTATACTTGGCAGTCTCCCCAAACGCGGTCAGCTCAGCCCTATTCAGAGAAGAGCAAGGTATTCAGAAGCCAGTATTCTATGTTAGCAGAGCTTTCCACGGCCCTGAAGTCAGGTATCCACTCATTGAACAACTAGCTTTTGCTTTGGTTATCTCGGCGAGACGCTTGCGCCCTTATTTTTGCTCACACACCATTGTGGTGCTGACTGACCGACCGCTCAAGCAAGTGCTTCAAAAGCCTGAGTTGTCCGGCCGGCTCATCCAGTGGTCTATCGAGCTCAGTGAGTTCGATATTGTATACCAACCGCGCAAGGCAAGGAAGGGACAGGTCATGGCAGACTTCCTAGCAGAATTCACTAACCCTTTACAGGATGAAGATGGTGTGATCGAAACAAAGGGACAAGATGTGGAATGCTGGACAATCTACGCAGACGGCTCGTCCAACAAATCCGCAAGCGGCACTGGGATTGTGCTTATCTCC
Organism: Rhododendron henanense subsp. lingbaoense; assembly: GCA_020567845.1. Classification (NCBI taxonomy): domain Eukaryota; kingdom Viridiplantae; phylum Streptophyta; class Magnoliopsida; order Ericales; family Ericaceae; genus Rhododendron; species Rhododendron henanense. Next base: position 22,551,332 of record CM036317.1, on the reverse strand, counting down.
CCATTCGGTGAGCAGATGGAATATGCACTACGATTCGGGTTCAACGCAACCAACAACGAGGCCGAGTATGAGGCAGTCGCTGTGGGGTTGCTGCTATGCTCACAGATGGGAGCTAAAATGGTCAAAGTCCTCAGCGACTCCCAGTTAGTGATCCATCAATCCAATGGGGAAGCCGAGGCCAAAAACGAGAAGATGAAGAAGTACTCGGAGCTAGTCACCAGGATCAGAGCAACCTTCAAGAAAGTGACCTTCTTACAGGTCCCACGTGAAGAAAACCAAAAGGCGGACTCCTTGGCTCTCTTGGCAAGCGCTCCTGATGAACACTTGGGACCCATGGCTGCTATCCAGTACCTAGCAGAGCCAAGCATCGTTGGCCAAGAATCCGGGGAAGTCCAGGTTATCCATTCCCATGCAGAATGGGCGGAATCCATCATTAAGTTCCTCCGGGATGGGGAACTTCCCTCGGACAGGAGGGAAGCAAAGAAGCTCAGGTACCGGTCAGCGAGATACCTCCTCCAGGATGGCACCCTCTACAAAAGAGGCTACACCTACCCTTATCTCAGGTGTGTCTCAGATGTGGAGGGTCAGTTCATTCTGAGGGAGATTCATGAAGGAATCTGCGGCAATCATTCCGGGGGCCGAGCGTTGGTGTTCAAAGCACTCCGAGCGGGCTATTATTGGCCCACCATGAAGGCTGACTCCAACAACTTCGTGCGCCGATGCGACAAATGTCAACGCTTCGCCAACATTCCCCATCAGCCTCCAGAGCCACTCACGCCCATCGATAACCCTTGGCCGTTCGCACAATGGGGGATCGACATCATTGGCCCCTTCAAGTTGGGGCCAGGGCAGCATAAGTTTGCCATAGTCGCAATCGACTATTTCACTAAGTGGGTGGAGGCAAAGCCGCTCGCCAAAATCACTCAAGAGGCAGCGAGAGATTTCGTCTGGAAACACATTGTTTGCAGGTTCGGGATTCCCCATGCCATCGTCTCGGACAACAGCAAGCAATTCGACAATGAGATGATGCGAGATTTCTGGGAGCAGTTCAACACCAAGTGCAAATACGCAACTCCTGGTCACCCTCAAGCCAATGGGCAGGCAGAGGTCACCAACCGCACCCTTCTTGGCATCATCAAAACCAGGCTGGACGATGCCAAAGGGTTATGGGCAGGAATGTTACCAAGCACCCTCTGGGCATACCACACCACTGTGCGCACCCCAACGGGACAAACTCCCTTCCAGATGGCCTTTGGCTCTGAAGCGGTCATCCCAGTTGAGGTCGCTATCCCAAGCTACAGGGTCCAACACTACAATGCAGAGCAGAACGACAGGGCCCTCAGCCTAAACCTCGACTTGCTCGAAGAAACTAGGCGAGCGGCCGCAGTCAGAGTGGCTGCATACCAACAGAAGGCGAAGCATTACTTCGACAAGAAGGTCAAGCATAGAGCTTTCCAAGTTGGCGATCTAGTCTTAAAAAAGGTGCTGGAGAAGAAGAAGCTAGGTAAGCTGAATCCGAAGTGGGAAGGCCCGTTCCAGGTCCAAAAAATCATCAAGTCCGGGGTATACCAACTGGTCACCATGTCTGGTTGGAAACTCCCTCACCCGTGGAACGCGGACAATCTGAAAATTTATTACCAGTAAATTCCAAGTTACTTTTCTTTTAATTTGTTTCTTGACCCTCGTACAGTTGGGTCTAGTGCTACTCTTTTTCTAGGCTATACGCCTCTATCCCTATCTCATTCGATGAATTTCTAGACGATCGATTTGTAATCTCTCTTTTAATCATCAATGGGAATATCCTTGTCTTTCCTTTTCAAAAGATGGTCTTAACAAATTTTCAAACAATGATTGTCCCGGAAAACCACGAATAAATAAAATGATTTGAAGAGACTAACATAGCCCTCTTTGATCGGTCAGCGAGTTAACACGCTCTCCTGGCAGGACGGCACTCGTCTATAAATAAAAAGATTTGAAGAGACTAACATAGCCCTCTTCGATCGGTCAGCGAGTTCACACGCTCTCCTGGCAGGACAGCACTCGTCTATAAATAAAAAGATTTGAAGAGACTAACATAGCCCTCTTCGATTGGTCAGCGAGTTAACACGCTCTCCTGGCAGGACGACACTCGTCTATAAATAAAAAGATTTGAAGAGACTAACATAGCCCTCTTCGATCGGTCAGCGAGTTAACACGCTCTCCTGGCAGGACGGCACTCGTCTATAAATAAAAAGATTTGAAGAGACTAACATAGCCCTCTTCGATCGGTCAGCGAGTTAACACGCTCTCCTGGCAGGACGGCACTCGTCTATAAATAAAATGATTTGAAGAGACTAACATAGCCCTCTTCGGTCGGTCAGCGAGTTAACACGCTCTCCTGGCAGGACGGCACTCGTCTATAAATAAAATGATTTGAAGAGACTAACATAGCCCTCTTCGATCGGTCAGCGAGTTAACACGCTCTCCTGGCAGGACGGTGCTCGTCTATAAACAAATGATCTTGAGAAACAAACAGACCCTCCCCAAACAGGCGACAACTAAACGAGTCAATACACAGCAATTTCTTGCAGCATTTCAAAGGGTGAACGGTATCACTTCACTTTCGTTTAAGTTTTATGCATGAGTAACCATATTGCATGAATCTAGGCCTACACATTTTTTGTACAGTCATTCACAAAGAGGTTTCGGGATGAAAGGATAATTTTTCATTAAACTAAACCCCCTCTTTTAATTCGGGAGGAGGGGGAATACTCCCGTTACAAAAAAAAAAAAAAAAAAAGCAGAAGCCTAAGCGAGTCCGCAAGAGGCCATTAGTGTGGCTCGTCCTCGCGCCCTCTCTTGGCCTCGGGGGAGGCCGACGGCGAGCCATCGGGGGATGTTAACATTCCCCGTGGAGGAGATGGAGTCGCCGGCCGAGGGCCATGAAGGGGGTTCCAGCCTGTTATCAGCAGGAGCCGAACCACTTTCTCCGCGTTCCGAACCGTGTCCTCCATCACCTCCACCCTCGCTGACAGCCCCTCCACGACACCTCTCAGTCCCTGCACCTGCTGGCAAAGGCTCTCCAGAGTGTTGTTGATATCACGCGACATTTTGCAGACTCTTTCCTTTCTCTCGTTCCCTCAGAAATGAAAAGTTTTGTGGGGGAGAAGGAGTACCAAGGGTCCGCTTTTATAGAAGGAGAGATCAACCAACTCTTTCGAAATTTGAATCAATTAATAACTGCCTTAATGGCGGTAGAAGTGGAAGTGTTGTTAAAGTTCCTTGGGAAACTAAACTACTTTGATGTCTAGCCAAAATGCTCTCCTCGTTTGGCGAGATACACTTGCGCCAACTGCCAGAGCGTACACAATTACTCGCTCGACGGCGTAATTACTACCACTCATTTGTCTGGGCGTCAACTCAAGAGTACGGGATAGCCTGCATTAATTAATTAAGTACATTTCACATGATTACTTTCTTAGCTGTACAAAGCATACATTTAATGATCAAATCTGCTTGATTCGGTGAGCCTTTCTCGCCCATCATTGAGATTATCCAGTGCTCCCGAGGGGAACCGCTCGGTCTGACAGACACGCTCGCTCAACACCTGTTTATTCGCTCGGCTCTCGACGGATCATTCAGTGTGACACTCCACCCAAAACTCTCTTGGGGCGGAATCAAAGACAAGCAACAGATAAACAGATACAACCGCAACGGTCATGCCCCTAGAGGGACGAACCCCGTTCTCCATCTTGGAATAATGAGCAAGAAAACATTGTTATACCCAATTAACGGTGGAATGCCCAGTTATACGGTCGAGTGCCTAATTATACGGTGGGATGCCTGATTATACGGGAGTACGAGTTTTCCGGTCGCAAAAACAAAACACAGTACATCAAAACAAAAACACAGGAGATCAGGGCACAGAGGGCAGCCAGGTTCAGCTCTGGGCGTCGTCATCTTCGTCATCACCTCCACCACCACCTATCTCGGTGTTCTCCACATCAGACAGAGGCTCAGGCTTCAGTTCGCTCAGATCAAGGTCGGTATACTTGGCCTTCACACGCTTAATGGCTTGCTCGAAGCCACCAGAAAAGTACAGCATTTGCTCGCTAGCGCATTCGTCAGAAGCCTTGTACTCCTCTACCGCCTGGGCAGTAGCGGCCCTCGCTTGGCCGAGATCGCTTTGAAGCTTCAGGATCATGGTGGACTGCCGGGTGGTGGTGTTCTCGGTTGCCTGCTTCAGTGCTCTCAACTCCTCCTCCCTTCCTGACAAGGCCTCCCTCAAGTTCTTCAGGTCTGCCTCGGACTTCTCTTGAACTTCTTTGGCCGCTTGACGCAACCGCTCCACCTCCTCCCTCGCCCGGTCGGCTTCCTCCACGGCTTGTCGCAGTACTGAAGGACAGCCAGAATGAGTCTTCTCCAGCTGTTCCAAGGAGTTACGGCACTCCAGGGCTTGGCGCATGGCACCATGAAGCCTTAGCTCTCGGTCAGCCAACCTTCTAGCAACGACTACACCTTCAGCCATGGCCTGCAAGTACGAGGACAGTCATAAGGCGTCAAGGGACTTCATCAAGGGAGACGATACAAAAAGAAGCAACACTTACCCTGCTCATGTGCAGCTCGAAATTTCTCAGCAGTTTCTCAGCCGGCAGCGAAGCGAGGCCGTCGTAGACAGGTTGGACAAAGGCGTTCAACGCTCGGTGGCTGGCAGACGGATCCGACAGGATGCTCCCTTTCACCGGGATTGTTGCGTAGTCGTTCGCCGCTGGGTATATTAGCCCAGCCATGCTCGCCATCTCTGTTTCCGTCCACGGGGCTGCAGGGGCAGAAGGGGATGTTTGGAATGCAACTTTCTTTAAAGGAGTCGGGTCCTTTACCGTTGGAGAGGGTGGCCGCTCTTTCTCGCTTTTCTTCCGTTCGGTCGGACCGGGGAGCTCACCTTCTTTCACGAGGGATTCTAACACCCAGCCGATCGAAATATCGGGGTCCGCCATCTCCGCGACAAGGGCCTCGTCCTTGTCGGTTATCTCCGCAACTCTCTTTCTCTTCTTCTTGCCTAGGGCCTTCAGGGCCGATCCACCGGCTGCTTCCAGCGTTTTTTCCAAAATCTCCTTGCCAATCCTCAGGCGGGAGAGCCTGGTGGGAGCCGCTGGCGAAAGGTTCGTTGGAACGGCCGCTTGGGCCCTCATCTGGGTATAAGCCACCTTGTCAAACGGCTTGATATCTGGAGGTGAGAACACGATTAAGGCAATAGTCAGAAAATGGGAAAGACACGATCAAAGACAGATAAGGAGAAGGGATTAAAACGTTACCCGCAGGATTTGGCCCCAGTAGGTGGTCAAACAGCTTCTGAGGGTTCACCAACTCCTCAAAGGGGATCTTCTCTTTCCGCATGGCCGCAATCAGTCCATCGATGTCTGGGTTGGGGTTCTCCACCCGCCGGAAGTCACTCGGCTCGGGGTCTCCCCACACTGTCTGGATCCCTAGGGTGTTGGGACCAACCACTTCATCACTCTAATACTCCCATCCCTCTCCAGAAATAAAGAAGAACTTCTCTTTCCATTTTTTGACAGACGACGGGTACCCAAACACGATCTGGCGACCGTCGAGTGCTTGGAAGTACCAGAAGCCCGCGTCTCCCACCTTCGGGGTATAGCAGTAAAAGAAATCGTCGATCGTCATAGGGCGGCCCTCTGCACCCAGCGCCTCGAACATCATGAATGCCCCAAAGAAGATGTTCCAAGCATTTGGCATAAGCTGCCCAGGGGCAAGCTTCATTCGGCCCAGCAGCTCTCGGACGATCCGTGGAAATGGGACTCGCAGTCCAGCGAAGAAGGCGTGCTCATAGACACACACCTCGCCCTCTGCAAAGGAGCAAGCCCTCTCTTCCGGACGGGCCGCTCGGAGGGCCACAGAATCCAGGATTTGGTAGGCCGCTCTGATCGTCCCCAGGTCCTCCTCGTAAATCACGCTCACGAGCATTTCAGCCCAAAAGGATGGGACCTTGACGACGGTCTCCACATCGATGACATTGGCGGGGGCGGTCTCCTCCATCTCAGGTACAGGGGAATCGGAAGCAAGACGGGAAAGATCCCTCACAAAGTGCAAGAACGGCTCTTGACCGGTGTATGAATGGAGAAGGGGTTTTAGGGCTTGTCGCTCAAAACAGAATCGCAACAGCTGGTTCCACACGCGAAGAGCACCAAATAATTCCTTTAATCTGTAATGAGGAACCACGGGCTCGATCGCTTGAAGGGGAAAATCAACCCCGGGTATCGGGTCACCCGGATTGGCGTCTGTTTCTGGATCCAGCGTTGCAAATCGACTTGGGGGGCAGAAAACGAGGAGTGTTGGGGAATAGCTGCATGATCATACTTATACCCTTCCTCGGGTGCGCGAATCAAGGAAAATCCTGGGACTTCTCGACCGTCCGATCATGAGCAGGCAGGATCTGCCGCCAGATCCCCAACCACAGCCGTCCTCGTATCTCGGGAATTTCGAAATTTGGAAAACCCAACTTCACGTGGGGTGTATATTTTGGCGGTTACTCATCATTATCCTCGGGTAAAGGGAGGCTTCTTTCCCTCGCATTAACTACCTCGAGCACCGCATTCGCAAGCAGGGCAATTATCCCCAGCGTCGAGGCTCGCTCTGCTTGACTTGGGAATGGGGGGCAACTGATGAGTATATTTTTAGGCATTTACTGTCGAGCGTTGTTCTTTCGACACGTGTCAAGAGGCGACCTGCTCGGTCGGACAGCTATCGCTCGGTCATATTCAAGTCGCTCGGTCATATTCCTCCAACCTCGCTGGGATGACAGGATAAGCGCTGACTGGGTCAATACGGTTACACCCGCCGATATCCTCGGGCGTGAGGGGGTAGCCCTACGTTTCCTGGATTCCTGGACTACGGAGCCATGTCTCCCACGTCCACCACTCACTCCAGTTCCGACGGGAGTCCCCCCACCTCGGGGACTTCAACCGTCATCGTGGCCCACGATCTGCCACCTTCGTGTCCCTCGCAGGGACACGAACCACCTCGCCTATAAATGGGCAGCTCGTCCATGGGTTTAAGGTACGTACTCTACTCGATACACAGAGCACATAGAATTCTACCCTTACATACTCTTACTAACTTAGCCATCGGAGGGTCCCCGACTGGCGACACCCCCAGTCCACGGACGCTGTTTTGCAGGAACTCCTCGAAGACGGAGCTCGGATTGACCGTCCAATTTCAGACATCAACAATTATTATATACATATACATACATACATACATACATATATATATATATGTGTGTGTGTGTCCATTGACTAGTCATTCAAGTCATACTTGTCACCTTTTAGCCTTTACCCATTGGACAATAAAAGTTAGGAAAACTTTTATCCGTTGGACAATAGACTTTCCATCAAAGATATTTTATTAGATTTGTTAAAGTACACATATATAGTTATATATAGACAAATATACACATGCCTAAAGGACACATGGTCATTTCAAGGTATTATTCAAGTATATATGTGGGCTACCACAGCCCCGGGTGGATCGGGGCGGCCCGAAAACACCATTTTTTGAATCGAATCGAAAAATTTTGAAGAGTCGCCACCCGGATTTATGGTTCGCCACCCGAGAAACCGCTTTGATTTGAAAATGGTTGATTGAATTTGAAAACCAGAGATTCGTTTTGAGGTTCGGAAGCCATGTTACAAGGGGGGAAGGGTTTTACGGCACCCCCTCGCCCGATACGAAATCGGTCTCTACTAAACATTTGTGGGATTTTCAAAGGGACTTTGTTTCATTTGACACATAGCAAATATCCGCAGGTACATCAAGTAAGCGTGTATGCTGGTGCATGTGTACAGGGGATGACGAAAATGGTAAAGAAATTCAAAATAACAGAAACTGGAACCCTGCCACTGACTACACTCTTGAGCGCTCGGGAGTGGTCCCGAGCGCTTGGGAGTGCTGAGGCCCAACCTGCAAGTTTTGTTAGCACAAACAGGGAACAATACTAAGACTGTAAATTGAAGTAATTTTAAGCATGCTGCAGGCTCAGCAGAGGACTTGGTAGGCTAACGTTGAACCTTAGTCTTCCAAGTCATGCCTCCTTGCCTTTATAAGGGCAGATCCATGATCTAGAAGGACAAACAGGCACATGCATGGACATGCAAAGACAGAAGAATGGCAAGACTGGAGAAAGAGTGAAGTGAGATGGCATGTAGACACTCCCGAGCGCTCCAGAGTGATCCCAAGCGCTCGGAAGTGGTCTGTACCCCGAACTAATTTTGACCAACTAACGACCCTATTGTGACATGCTTATGCACCAGATCTGTCTTTTTGAAGATGAAAAGTTCCCTTTATAAATTCTGGAAGATACACTTTTGCATGACTTTTAAATAAAAGTAGTTTTTGTCTTTGGGAAACAGACCATTCACATCAACGTGCCTCAACAGAACTACTTTGTTTAAAATCATACTTCACTCCTCCTGCATGTCTACCAAAGTGCCAAAAGAACGGAGAAAATAGGACTGGAGGCACTCTCGAGCGCTCTAGAGTACTCCCGAGCGCTCGGGAGTGCTTCCAGTAAGTTAGCACAGAAAACGTTTTCATGCCCCTTTGCTCTTGTTTTTCATTAGGGTCTCCCAACCACACACTTAGTATTAAAGACTGAGGTGGGCTGGGAGACCTCCCTCAGAAAGGAAGAACAGCCCTTTGATTTGAACCAAAAAGATAGAAGTATTTCTACCTTTGGTGAGACTTTGCTTCTTGAAATGACTTTGACCAGTGGAGTATGAAGGAAAGTATGAAAGGTCAGAGCTTGAAGACACCCTGAAGTTCTTGCATTTTTTTGATACTTGAATCTCTCTCAATGTGTTTTGAAAATCTTTCTTGAGCTTCAAGAACAAAACTTTGCCTAAAGGTTTAGAGATTTTTGAGACTTGTTTGACCAGAGAGGGAGAAGGCTAGAGAGAGAGAGATTTCATTTTTTTGCTCCACTGACCAAATGGGTATATATATAGCAAATATAACCCAAAGTTTTCATTTGAAAATGAAATGAAATAAAATCTTTTGTTTGGAGGGAAAATCTCTAGGTCTGACTCCCTCTGACTGAGGTGGAGTGTTGCCTGAAGAAAATCCTGGACCAGCCGGCTGTAATGATGGATTGCATGGATAGTGGGGAAACATTTTCACCCATTGGGCAGTGACAGAGATCTCGAGCGCTCGGGAGTGGTCTCGAGCGCTTGGGACCACCACTCTCGAGCGCTCGAGAGTGAGTCTGGACCAAGGTTTTGAAAAATGTTCTCGAGCGCTTGGGAATGCTCCTGAGCGCTTGAAACTAATTTTGCACCTTTTATTTTACATTTTAAAGTTTTCCAAGAAGCATGGTCTCGATCGGTCCAAGGCTTGTTTTAATCCGAGCTCATCATCGGGGAGCCTCCGGGCCACAAATCAAGGAAATTCGAGAAGTCCAAATTGGGGTGTCTACAGTTGCCCCTCTTTGGGCGACGCTCGGCATCATGTCTGGATACGAGTGCCGTCCAAAGATTGAGACAACCCAATTCGAGCCAAATCGAATCCTCAATTCAAATATCAAATGCGAGTAAAAAGCATACAAGCATTCGATGCACGAGGTCGCGTCCTTTCAGACTGCCTACGTACCCCGTTTGTAGGGATCAAACTAGCGTAGTTCTTTGGGGCAGATGCAAACACGTGTAATGCATGCACGAGAAAGAATCGACAACACTTTGATAAAAACGAGTGCAAGAAGGATCCACTTATTACTCTGTTCAGCGAAAAAAACAAGATTGACACATCGACTGCTCTGTAAAAGTGTCTAAGATTATTTTTATCGCCCATCGGGTGAAGTGCTCAATCACTACACATGACTAGAAACAAATCAACAAACAAATTGCTACCGATTACTCTGTCTCGATACGGATAATAATTCAGGACTGAGATTGATTTTGTAAATGGTTTTTGCAAGAAAAGAGAATTTTAGGAACGAGAAATACACGGGGGGCAAGAATTTGGCACGACGACCAAGACAGAGCGGAGCGCTTGGGAACACTCTCGAGTGCTCAAGAGTGGTCCCGAGCGCTCGGGAACACGGCTGGGGCCCGCCACTCTTTCATCTTCCTTCCTCGATTTGGGGGTTCTAAACCTGGTTCTCAAGCGCTCGAGAACTAGAAGCCGCACAGTCGACCGTTCTCTGCTCTTCACAAATCGACTCCTCTCACTCTCAAATCGACCTTTCTCTCTCTCTCTCTCTCTCTGCACGATTCTCTCTCTTGAAAGTTCTCACATCTCTCAGCCATGGACGAGATCCGCGACCTCGATCTCTTGACCGTCGCCCGGTGGGCCGTGGTGTTCCAAGAGGTTCGAATCAAGCGGAGGGGAAGAATATGGGGAGAAAAGAGCACGGCAGTTGGTGGTGGCGCCGGGGCCGAGCCCAGCGGCGGGGGGGTTACAGAGGGTGCCACGGTGGTGGCTGGCGAGGGTGGGGGTAACCAGGTGGCAGTGGCGGTTGGGGATAGTGGCAGTGAGGTGGTGGTTGACGAAGTTGGAGGGGGCTCGGAGGCAGTGGCGGACGTTGGCGGCAATGAGGCTGCTTCTGGCGGTGGCGGGGGTTCCACGGGCAGTGGAGGTAGAGGCGCGGGCAGCGGAGGCGGGGCCACAGGCAGCAGCGGTGGCGCTGCGGGCACTCCTCCCACTCCTACCATGGAGGAGTTGCTCACGGCCGCGGAGTGGGTCAACGACGAGCGGCGGGTCGACGTTGGTAGCGAGGCGGCGGTGGGTGGTCACGTCGTCGCCACCCCCATCTTGAGGACGATGGTGGTGGAGCCGAGGGTTGGAGATAGTGGGATCGAAGCTTCGCGGCCAGTCCCCTTCGAGGCGGGAGACTTTCAGGAGGATGCGGAGCCACATGACATCTTGAACGCTCTTGGTCTCGACTCTGGGGTGGCAGACGTACTGAGGGCTGCTCGGACGCCTGAGGATCGGACGTCGGCACTTTTGCTGGGGGTTCTGTTGAGTGGTGCAGGGGGGTCCGACACCGAGGGACAGGGGGTACAGTCGGAGGCGGCGGAAGTGGAGACGGAAGAGCGGGAGCCTGAGGCGGCGACCGAGCAGCGAGTGACGGCGGTTGAGGAAGTGAAGGCGTACTTGGGAGGTGAATGACCTGGGTTCACACTAGTGACGTACGCTCCTAGGCTGCACTTCTTTGAGCCGGTGGGGATGATCAGCTACGTTCCTGCCCGGGCTGACTACCCTGAGGACACGCTTCTTCGAGACTAAGATTCACACATCTCTTCTGGATGGACCACGGTGAGTTTCGACAACTTCTACCCTTTGAATTTCGTAAATGATTTGTATTGCTAATTGCTTCCGTCGATATTGATGCTATTTCTTTGCTTTGTTGAAATAGCGCACCACGGACATATACGGCCACGGGGGTTCAGCTAGCTCGCTGAAGTATTTCAAGGCGTTGCCCGAGAGAGTGCGAGCACTGGTGGAGGCAGTAGGCTTTAGTCCTTTCATACAGCTGATGACGGTGGTGAGGGTGGACCGGGCCGTGCTTACGGCATTGACGGAGAGGTGGTGGCCGGAGTAGGAGGTCGGAGAGACGAGACCGGAGCGCGGAGTCGCGGTGGCCGTTCCACACGGGGTAGGGGACGAGGTGCTAGGCCTCCTGGTGGCAGGCGAGGTGCTGGTGCCTCAGGTAGGGGAGAGGGTAGTACAGGGGCCCCAGAGACGGTGGAGACTCCGGTACCGCCAGTGCAGCCGGTGCTGAAGTGGACGATAGGTGTGACTAGTCCGTCTGGTGCACGAGAGGTGATAGACGTACCACGCCTCCCGCAGCCACCGATGCGGTTTCCTGCTCAGGTATGGTCGACATTTCTGCTTGTCTTGCACATTGATTGTTCCTTTGTTTGCATATTTTGAATCCTCAATCATCTTGCAGGTGCCGCGAGAGTGGGCTGAGACGGCGGTGATGCTGATGGTGGGGATGCGCCACCTGCTGAAGGATTGTGCTAAGGGGAGGGTCCTTCGGAACAGACCTGCTCCCGAGTTTGCTTCTCCTGTTGTTCCTCAGGTATAACACACATGTACATTTCATATTTCAATTGAGCAAACAATATTCAGATATGCATGGAATGAGAAAATGTTTATGATATGTAAGCGCAGCCACGGCGCTCAGCTAGGACGCGTCCGCAGGACACCACGAGTCTTCTCGTTCCGGCCAGCACACGGGGTCGGGGTAGACAGAGTGCGTCACGGTCTGTTGTGGGGGCGAGACGATTCGAGGTTTTGCCTCGAGCGGCGTCCCAGCGGAGACTCGTTCTCGAGGAGCCGGAGGAGTCTGAGGAGGGAACGGAGGAGGAGACAAAGGAGTCCTCTAAGTCACGCATTTTAGGGACGACAGACTCAGAGACTGCTTCTGGCGAGGATGATGGCGATGATGGCGACGAGAGCGAAAGCACGGAGCCTGAGGGCCAACAGCGGAAGAGGACTCGTTGAGACTGAGCCTTAGGTTTTTGCTTTGCTAGCTTTCTTGTTCATAGGCATGCGTGCCAACGTAGCTATAGCTTCTAGGCTTGCGTGCCTTGATTTTGTTTTTGGGCCTGCGTGCCCCGGTAGTTAGGATTGGGCATGTGTTTGCCCCAGCTTTTGTACTTCCTTCCTTACTCATTGTAGATACCGTATTCATTTATGAGAACTCGCACTTTTGTTCTTTCCATTCGTTCGCACTCCCATTATAGAATTGTATTTTATGAAATATGTTCGTCTAGCTTTGAAAGAACGTAAAGAGCACGCGGATTTCAACCGATACTCTCGAAGTAAGAGCAAAAATTTGACACTATGCAAAGGTAAACTTTTTAACAATCGACTACAGAAAACTAGACTTGAGGGCATTTGATTGACATAGAGCGCACCGTGCAGTCAATAATGAGCGTTATGACCTGCGAGGACTGTCGGAATTACCAAAATGCCCTTGACACAAAGATCGACATACACTCATGCGTTAAAATGACGATTTTGGGACGTTTGGGAGGGAAAACTTGAACTAAGAGCGTTAACGCGCATTTGATCATGTCATACAGTCACTAATGCACGTCGTGACTTATACGCATCGCTGGATTCAACCAAACACGCCTAACGTAGATTTTGACATACTCGAGGGGTGAAAACCTTGGAGTTTTTAGGACTTTTCGAGGAATATAGACTTGAATGGACACGAAAACACATAATGGAACTGCTGTATCCCATAGGAACATGTTAAGAGCCTTGTGATCTGAGCTGCATGAAGTTACAATGTTGTATTGAGGTTGAAAAAATGAGAACCAAAACCTGCTGTAAACAGCAGAACTTTTGAGCGCTCGAGAGTGGTCTCGAGCTCTTGGGACTTCACTCCCGAGCGCTCGGGACTGCTGCTACATGCAGCCCAGTGTTGCTTCCCAATGCCACTTATTAGTTTTCCCATGTCATTTTCCTCTGCATGCCTGCTCCCAAGGTGTTCAAATGGCTTCAATTCAGCTGCTTCCCCAGATGAAGTGACTTCCCAAAGCTTAACTTGTGCTTTTCCAATACATTTTTCAAATGTTCAAAGTTTGAATTTTGAATAGATTTTGAAAATGCTGAGTTTGGTGAGTTTCAAGGCAGATGGGGAAGTGACATTAACTCCCTCAGGCCTCTATAAATACTAAGCCCTGCTTTGGTAAGCCATTCACACTTCATTTCGTCATTCTTCTCTCAAAAATCCCTCCTTCTCATGGCTCTGCTGAACCAAGCTTTGCTTCGGCCTTGGTTGGACAGCCTCGAAGGCATCGACTGGCTGAACTTCCGAGGGCACCGCCTTTATGCCCTACGACATCTCCGAGAGGTTGCAATCCGTCATGTCCTGCTACATGCAGCGGCGTGCTTTTGGGATCCCGAAGTGCACGTCTTTCGCTTTGGCTCTCAAGAGTTGTGCCCTACCGTCGAGGAGTTCCACATCTATCTCGGAAGTCACGAGTCCGCTGAGCCCGTTGTTCCTATGATCAGGGAGAGTATGAAGAACATTCTCAAAGCCAAACTGGGTGTCAGTGGAAATACTGTTGAGTTTCTCACTCGGGGTAATGCCGTCAACATCGTGCAGTTGTATGAGAAGTTCAGTCCACCTGGAGACTTCACAGACTTTGAGCATCAAGGTCGTCGAATGATGGCTTGTTGCATTTGTCTCCTGGCGGCCTTCTTGCTGGTTCCGTCTGTTGGTCAGCCCAACTCTTTATTGGTGGGGATTGCTGCTCAGATTGAGGCTCGCAAGGATGTTGCACCTTTGGTTCTTGCTGAACCCTTGATGGGGTTAGATGCTGTTCATGCTGGTCGCACGAGGGTTTTTGGTGGTAGCCCGCTGTTGCTGCAGGTTAGGGACGTCACTCAACTCTCCTTTTTCTATTTCTCTCATTCATTTTACCTCAACGCTCGGTTTAGGCTTAATCTGGCTCCTTACTTGTTTTCTCTCTTTTCTGGTAGATGTGGCTTTGTGACAAATTGAATCTGCTGACACCCCCAGCAAATGATTGGTGGTATCGTGCTAGCGGATGGAATCGTCCCTTTCAAGTGATGTACGGGAGTGAAGATGACTGGGCTGATTTCCTTGCCTCTGCGGAGGAAGATGATATTGCTTGGCGGTGCCATTGGCTGAGGCTTCCTGCTATGACTACTAGTAACATGGGTTTGACGCACGTGCTTGTGGCTGGCTTGACAGGCTTCTCCTTCTATTCACCTTTACGAATTCTCCATCAGTTTGGACTTAGCCAAGAAGTGTCACCGCCGGGCTCTGAAGTGCTTCGTCTCCCTCCCTTCACGATTCCGGCCCTTCGGAGTTATGTTCGATCGTGGGGGACTCATAGGACTGAGCCAAGTGACCCACTCTTCTCTATTGCTTCGACTGGAAGGTACCGCAAATGGCTAAGGAGAGATGTGGAAGCAAGGATGGGTTGACTGCTTACTTTGCCGTTCTTTGAAATAAAGATTGTAGTTCAGTTGTGTGCTTTCCCGTTTTCATGCTCAGCTTGTTGTAGACACCCCAATCTGGGTCTCCCAATTGTTTTACTTCGTTTTACGATTTTCTTGTTTCCCCGATGATGAAATCGGATCAAACAGAGCTTGGATCGGGAATGGATTAGGCTTGGAACGCTTAGAACCCTGCTCGAAACCTTTTGAACCTTTCTGAACCTTCAGTCAAACCCTAGAGCCAGAGTTGACCCTCGCGCGAGCCTTTTTGTCCCTCGTGCGACACTTAGCTTGCCACGTGTAGTCAAAGTCAAACTGTTGACTGTTTGACCCTCGCGCGACACTTCCGAACCCTCGCGCCATGGTTCCCTCCTGTCCCTATCACAGAATCCAGCTGGACTTGTGATGATTGCTTGGCACATGGGTTCCCATGGGCTGGAACCCCGTTCTCCTCAGCTGAACGGCGTGCTGGCAAGTTCTAACCCCATGCAATCTCCCAACCACTCTCTCACCTTGTTGGCTAGCCTCACAACCAAGTTGTGACCAGCCTTGGTGGCTGGTCCCAAGGCCTTGTTTGGCCCCTAACTAGCCCTTACATTCCCCCTATAAATACCCCCTTCATCTTCCATATTAAGGGTTCCAAAAATTGATTAAGAAATTCATTAGTCATTTCACAAGTCCTACACTAGCTAGCACAAAGTTACTAACCCTCAAGCCACCTCCTAATCTTCTGAACTTAGTGTTTTCATACACTCTTGGTAGCAAGGCCACACCAATCAATCCAATCTATTCCCAAACCCTTTCCAAGCAAAGGTATAATGTTTAACATGTTTCTGTTTTGATCCCTGAGGGGGGCTAACAGGACCAAGGCTGGTAATCAATACCATGTCCTGGTCCTAAAGCCAGCAAAGTTACAAGAATTCGAGGCAGCTACACCCTCGCGCGATGGTCCCCTATACTCGCGCGACACTTGTGTCAGCAAGAGAATGGACCTCCTGGGGAAGGGAGGCTAGCCCTTTTCTGTTTTGCAATATGTTCATGCCTATTGTACTTCACTTTGATTTTTAGATCACTGTTATGCATGCAAAAACAAAATACAGTAGCTAGTTTATTTGCTTCAAACAGTTTGGAATGCCCTTGGGATTTGGTCTCTGTTTTGATACCCCCACTGTTTAGGGGTTGTGTTTCATTTCATTTGGCTCCTGCTTGGAGTATTGTGTAATAATTAGTATTTTAGAGTCTTCCAATAAACTGCTTGGTTTGCTTCCTGGGTGTGCACTGGTCTTTCCAGAGCCCAGAAGGGGATGATTTTGGGACTGTGGTGAGATGACAATGCTCGCGCGAGAGTCAGTGTGTCTCGCGCGATGGTTGACTTGCATGCAGATCTGTTCAGGCATGCAAGTTGGTCATCGTGCAGGGCAAATCTGCCCCGAGCCTGGTTTTGGCATCTGATCGCTGACTCAAGTTCATTCCATTTATTGTTCATCATCCTATCCATCCATGCTATCATTTGATCACATCCCGGAAACTGTTACAGTTTTAAATCCCCGATTAACTGTTCCCCCGCCCTAATTGGCTTTAAATAAATTAAAAGAGAAAGAATCACAAAGGTTTTCATAAAAATGCCTAAGTAGTGACCGATCTCCGGATTGGGCGAGAGGGGTGCCATAAAACCCTTCCCCTCTCGTAACCTGGCTCCCGAACCCAGATATGGTTATGACGGACTGGTTCCTTAACTTTTTCAAACCAAACAGCGCGGCAGGTGCTTCGAAATACGGTTCCTTGAGTGTCGGACCCTCAAAAACTCAAGTTGCGACTCTGTATTTTTGAGCACTTGCCACCTGCGCTCGTGCTCCCTCGATCCGGGCCCTTGCATTTTTGGAAACCGGAATTTCCAGGGCATGCTGCCCACAGTGGCGACTCTGCTGGGGATCAATCGAACCAATATTGATTCACACTTAGGATTTAATACGCTCGGGAACAATCCCTTAAAAGCCTGTCGAAACAGTGAGCTTCGCACTGCCGAAGGTTGGAACGGTGATTTAATAGGACCTCGTGTCCGGCCATTCTAATCTGGGGCTTTTTCGATTGTTCACTTGCGTAGTTTCTTCTAAAGATGGACTAAATAAAGTGAGCCAAATTTGAAAAGGCGTTTTTACGACTTTGTGATTCTTTTTCTTCTAATCAGATTCTAGCATCTCATTTGCATCGATGTGGGAAAAGCCTCGTTGGATCGTTTTGGCAATCCGGCACGGTTTACCGGAGCCCGGGGACCCCGAATGACCGACAACCTTCGACGATGATGGGTCATGCTACCGTTCGACTGTTACTCTGCGAAAAACGCGGGTAACGGGAGGTATATCTGTGGCCCTAGTCCGAGGAACCTGTTACGAACCAAAACCGACCTTTTTGCATATACAAAGCATTAGAATTCTCCAAATTAGGACAGGTACCCACAGATTAAGATCTACTTGCATCTAACCCTCTAAATGCCTACGTGTTACTGCTTTTTTCTTATCGCATGAACTGTACATACATCTCGTTCAGCGTAGAAGCATGTCTAGGATGGCTCCTAGGTTCTCAATCTGTTTCAAGTCTGTCTTTTAGGCTTAGTAGGACATTGTCATGGCCCGATGAGGAGTCGTGCATCTCACTAATGCGCGTTGTCATCTTTTAAGTCCTTTTACGGTGGGACTTTAGGAAATCAAAAGCTTTTCTGCACCTTTGCCCGTGTACCTGTTTAGGGTTTCAAACAGAAAACGAAGAACCACGGAGTAAAATACCGTGATGCTTACACCAAAAGGTAACAAGTGCCTCGTCACTTACACCGCCCGGCTAATAGCACAGTGCTGCTCACGCCAATCTGGTTATGGCATCATGATATTCATATCGAGTTGTTCTGGCTTCAAAAACTTGAAACCTCGAACATCGAAATGGGCGAAGGTTTAGACTCCTTTTGACATCCTTTAGGACCGCTCGTTCCAAACAAGGATACATCTTCGAAAAGAATTCTGAGGGCCTGAAACAGTGTCCGAAGCGTCGTGAGACAGACTTGTCTTCTGGTTCTAGAGTCTAGGGTGACACTCTCGACGTTGGCTGCATCCGCTTTAGTCTTTTATTTAGATTAAAGTTACTGCAGGACCCTTATTAAACCTCCTTTTGCCTTGCAAGCAAAGATCTGAATCATTGCACCGCCAAGGAAAGTATCGAGGCCAGTTGCCAAACCCGCTTGGGAACGTCTGCGTCTGAGTCCGGTTCAAAGGCTTGTCAGGTTACGGTCCCAGTCAGTCATCACGGAAGACTCTCTGCGCTCACCTCCGGCAGCACAGTACTCAGAATCTCAGTCAGGTTCTTAGTCAGTTTCACCACCGATTTTACAGGAAGGGCGTCCGACCACCGATTTATGAGAACTCGCACTTTTGTTCTTTCCATTCGTTCGCACTCCCATTATAGAATTGTATTTTATGAAATATGTTCATCTAGCTTTGAAAGAACGTAAAGAGCACGCGGATTTCAACCGATACTCTCGAAGTAAGAGCAAAAATTTGACACTATGCAAAGGTAGACTTTTTAACAATCGACTACAGAAAACTAGACTTGTGGGCATTTGATTGACATAGAGCGCACCGTGCAGTCAATAATGAGCGTTATGACCTGCGAGGACTATCGGAATTACCAAAATGCCCTTGACACAAAGATCGACATACACTCATGCGTTAAAATGACGATTTTGGGACGTTTGGGAGGGAAAACTTGAACTAAGAGCGTTAACGCGCATTTGATCATGTCATACAGTCACTAATGCACGTCGTGACTTATACGCATCGCTGGATTCAACCAAACACGCCTAACGTAGATTTTGACATACTCAAGGGGTGAAAACCTTGGAGTTTTTAGGACTTTTCGAGGAATATAGACTTGAATGGACACGAAAACACATAATGGAACTGCTGTATCCCATAGGAACATGTTAAGAGCCTTGTGATCTGAGCTGCATGAAGTTACAATGTTGTATTGAGGTTGAAAAAATGAGAACCAAAACCTGCTGTAAACAGCAGAACTTTTGAGCGCTCGAGAGTGGTCTCGAGCTCTTGGGACTTCACTCCCGAGCGCTCGGGACTGCTGCTACATGCAGCCCAGTGTTGCTTCCCAATGCCACTTATTAGTTTTCCCATGTCATTTTCCTCTGCATGCCTGCTCCCAAGGTGTTCAAATGGCTTCAATTCAGTTGCTTCCCCAGATGAAGTGACTTCCCAAAGCTTAACTTGTGCTTTTCCAATACATTTTTCAAATGTTCAAAGTTTGAATTTTGAATAGATTTTGAAAATGCTGAGTTTGGTGAGTTTCAAGGCAGATGGGGAAGTGACATTAACTCCCTCAGGCCTCTATAAATACTAAGCCCTGCTTTGGTAAGCCATTCACACTTCATTTCGTCATTCTTCTCTAAAAAATCCCTCCTTCTCATGGCTCTGCTGAACCAAGCTTTGCTTCGGCCTTGGTTGGACAGCCTCGAAGGCATCGACTGGCTGAACTTCCGAGGGCACCGCCTTTATGCCCTACGGCATCTCCGAGAGGTTGCAATCCATCCTGTCCTGCTACATGCAGCGGCGTGCTTTTGGGATCCCGAAGTGCACGTCTTTCGCTTTGGCTCTCAAGAGTTGTGCCCTACCGTCGAGGAGTTCCACATCTATCTCGGAAGTCACGAGTCCGCTGAGCCCGTTGTTCCTATGATCAGGGAGAGTATGAAGAACATTCTCAAAGCCAAACTGGGTGTCAGTGGAAATACTGTTGAGTTTCTCACTCGGGGTAATGCCGTCAACATCGTGCAGTTGTATGAGAAGTTCAGTCCACCTGGAGACTTCACAGACTTTGAGCATCAAGGTCGTCGAATGATGGCTTGTTGCATTTGTCTCCTGGCGGCCTTCCTGCTGGTTCCGTCTGTTGGTCAGCCCAACTCTTTATTGGTGGGGATTGCTGCTCAGATTGAGGCTCGCAAGGATGTTGCACCTTTGGTTCTTGCTGAAACCTTGATGGGGTTAGATGCTATTCATGCTGGTCGCACGAGGGTTTTTGGTGGTAGCCCGCTGTTGCTGCAGGTTAGGGACCTCACTCAACTCTCCTTTTTCTATTTCTCTCATTCATTTTACCTCAACGCTCGGTTTAGGCTTAATCTGGCTCCTTACTTGTTTTCTCTCTTTTCTGGTAGATGTGGCTTTGTGACAAATTGAATCTGCTGACACCCCCGGCAAATGATTGGTGGTATCGTGCTAGCGGATGGAATCGTCCCTTTCAAGTGATGTACGGGAGTGAAGATGACTGGGCTGATTTCCTTGCCACTGCGGAGGAAGATGATATTGCTTGGCGGTGCCATTGGCTGAGGCTTCCTGCTATGACTACTGGTAACATGGGTTCGACGCAGGTGCTTGTGGCTGGCTTGACAGGCTTCTCCTTCTATTCACCTTTACGCATTCTCCATCAGTTTGGACTTAGCCAAGAAGTGTCACCGCCGGGCTCTGAAGTGCTTCGTCTCCCTCCCTTCACGATTCCGGGCCTTCGGAGTTATGTTCGATCGTGGGGGACTCGTAGGACTGAGCCAAGTGACCCACTCTTCTCTATTGCTTCGACTGGAAGGTACCGCAAATGGCTAAGGAGAGATGTGGAAGCAAGGATGGGTTGACTGCTTACTTTGCCGTTCTTTGAAATAAAGATTGTAGTTCAGTTGTGTGCTTTCCCGTTTTCATGCTCAGCTTGTTGTAGACACCCCAATCTGGGTCTCCCAATTGTTTTACTTCGTTTTACGATTTTCTTGTTTCCCCGATGATGAAATCGGATCAAACAGAGCTTGGATCGGGAATGGATTAGGCTTGGAATGCTTAGAACCCTGCTCGAAACCTTTTGAACCTTTCTGAACCTTCAGTCAAACCCTAGAGCCAGAGTTGACCCTCGCACGAGCCTTTGTGTCCCTCGTGCGACACTTAGCTTGCCACGTGTAGTCAAAGTCAAACTGTTGACTGTTTGACCCTCGCGCGACACTTCCGAACCCTCGCGCCATGGTTCCCTCCTGTCCCTATCACAGAATCCAGCTGGACTTGTGATGATTGCTTGGCACATGGGTTCCCATGGGCTGGAACCCCGTTCTCCTCAGCTGAACGGCGTGCTGGCAGGTTCTAACCCCATGCAATCTCCCAACCACTATCTCACCTTGTTGGCTAGCCTCACAACCAAGTTGTGACCAGCCTTGGTGGCTGGTCCCAAGGCCTTGTTTGGCCCCTAACTAGCCCTTACATTCCCCCTATAAATACCCCCCTTCATCTTCCATATTAAGGGTTCCAAAAATTGATTAAGAAATTCATTAGTCATTTCACAAGTCCTACACTAGCTAGCACAAAGTTACTAACCCTCAAGCCACCTCCTAATCTTCTGAACTTAGTGTGTTCATACACTCTTGGTAGCAAGGCCACACCAATCAATCCAATCTATTCCCAAACCCTTTCCAAGCAAAGGTATAATGTTTAACATGTTTCTGTTTTGATCCCTGAGGGGGGCTGACAGGACCAAGGCTGGTAATCAATACCATGTCCTGGTCCTAAAGCCAGCAAAGTTACAAGAATTCGTGGCAGCTACACCCTCACGCGATGGTCCCCTATACTCGCGCGACACTTGTGTCAGCAAGAGAATGGACCTCGTGGGGAAGGGAGGCTAGCCCTTTTCTGTTTTGCAATATGTTCATGCCTGTTGTACTTCACTTTGATTTTTAGATCATTGTTATGCATGCAAAAACAAAATACAGTAGCTAGTTTATTTGCTTCAAACAGTTTGGAATGCCCTTGGGATTTGGTCTCTGTTTTGATACCCCCACTGTTTAGGGGTTGTGTTTCATTTCATTTGGCTCCTGCTTGGAGTATTGTGTAATAATTAGTATTTTACAGTCTTCCAATAAACTGCTTGGTTTGCTTCCTGGGTGTGCACTGGTCCTTCCAGAGCCCAGAAGGGGATGATTTTGGGACTGTGGTGAGATGACAATGCTCGCGCGAGAGTCAGTGTGTCTCGCGCGATGGTTGACTTACATGCAGATCTGTTCAGGTATGCAAGTTGGTCATCGTGCAGGGCAAATCTACCCCGAGCCTGGTTTTGGCATCTGATCGCTGACTCAAGTTCATTCCATTTATTGTTCATCATGCTATCCATCCATGCTATCATTTGATCACATCCCGCAAACTGTTACAGTTTTAAATCCCCGATTAACTGTTCCCCCGCCCTAATTGGCTTTAAATAAATTAAAAGAGAAAGATTCACAAAGGTTTTCATAAAAATGCCTAAGTAGAGACCGATCTCCGGATTGGGCGAGAGGGGTGCCATAAAACCCTTCCCCTCTCGTAACCTGGCTCCCGAACCCAGATATGGTTATGACGGACTGGTTCCTTAACTTTTTCAAACCAAACAGCGCGGCAGGTGCTTCGAAATACGGTTCCTTGAGTGTCGGACCCTCAAAAACTCAAGTGGCGACTCTGTATTTTTGAGCACTTGCCACCTGCGCTCGTGCTCCCTCGATCCGGGCCCTTGCATTTTTGGAAACCGGAATTTCCAGGGCATGCTGCCCACAGTGGCGACTCTGCTGGGGATCAATCGAACCAATATTGATTCACACTTAGGATTTAATACGCTCGGGAACAATCCCTTAAAAGCCTGTCGAAACGGTGAGCTTCGCGCTGCCGAAGGTTGGAACGGTGATTTAATAGGACCTCGTGTCCGGCCATTCTAATCTGGGGCTTTTTCGATTGTTCACTTGCCTAGTTTCTTCTAAAGATGGACTAAATAAAGTGAGCCAAATTTGAAAAGGCGTTTTTACGACTTTGTGATTCTTTTTCTTCTAATCAGATTCTAGCATCTCATTTGCATCGATGTGGGAAAAGCCTCGTTGGATCGTTTTGGCAATCCGGCACGGTTTACCGGGGACCCCGAATGACCGACAACCTTCGACGATGATGGGTCATGCTACCGTTCGACTGTTACTCTGCGAAAAACGCGGGTAACGGGAGGTATATCTGTGGCCCTAGTCTGAGGAACCTGTTACGAACCAAAACCGACCTTTTTGCATATACAAAGCATTAGAACTCTCC
The DNA here is from genome assembly GCA_020567845.1 of Rhododendron henanense subsp. lingbaoense. Classification (NCBI taxonomy): domain Eukaryota; kingdom Viridiplantae; phylum Streptophyta; class Magnoliopsida; order Ericales; family Ericaceae; genus Rhododendron; species Rhododendron henanense. The sequence goes on along the minus strand of CM036317.1, from coordinate 22,528,233 downwards.
AAATTAGGACAGGTACCCACAGATTAAGATCTACTTGCATCTAACCCTCTAAATGCCTACGTGTTACTGCTTTTTTCTTATCGCATGAACTGTACATACATCTCGTTCAGCGTAGAAGCATGTCTAGGATGGCTCCTAGGTTCTCAATCTGTTCCAAGTCTGTCTTTTAGGCTTAGTAGGACATTGTCATGGCCCGATGAGGAGTCGTGCATCTCACTAATGCGCGTTGTCATCTTTTAAGTCCTTTTACGGTGGGACTTTAGGAAATCAAAAGCTTTTATGCACCTTTGCCCGTGTACCTGTTTAGGGTTTCAAACAGAAAACGAAGAACCACGGAGTAAAATACCGTGATGCTTACACCAAAAGGTAACAAGTGCCTCGTCACTTACACCGCCCGGCTAATAGCACAGTGCTGCTCACGCCAATCTGGTTATGGCATCATGATATTCATATCGAGTTGTTCTGGCTTCAAAAACTTGAAACCTCGAACATCGAAATGGGCGAAGGTTTAGACTCCTTTTGACATCCTTTAGGACCGCTCGTTCCAAACAAGGATACATCTTCGAAAAGAATTCTGAGGGCCTGAAACAGTGTCCGAAGCGTCGTGAGACAGACTTGTCTTCTGGTTCTAGAGTCTAGGGTGACACTCTCGACGTTGGCTGCATCCGCTTTAGTCTTTTATTTAGATTAAAGTTACTGCAGGACCCTTATTAAACCTCCTTTTGCCTTGCAAGCAAAGATCTGAATCATTGCACCGCCAAGGAAAGTATCAAGGCCAGTTGCCAAACCCGCTTGGGAACGTCTGCGTCTGAGTCCGGTTCAAAGGCTTGTCAGGTTACGGTCCCAGTCAGTCATCACGGAAGACTCTCTGCGCTCACCTCCGGCAGCACAGTACTCAGAATCTCAGTCAGGTTCTTAGTCAGTTTCACCACCGATTTTACAGGAAGGGCGTCCGACCACCCCGATATCCGTATCAAATAGCTCTGAACCACCTATCACGATGGAACGGCCACAACCAGAACCTCTTACCTTGGAGACCATGCTCATGAACCTTCAGGACAGCATCACCGCTATGCAACAAAGGGCAGCTCAGACCGACACTAACATTGCTCGCCTGAACGACCTCATCCACACTCGCCTTCCACCCCCTCTCGAGGAAGAAGGTGAGGACGATGAGTCTGACCAGGAGCAGCCCGTCTTGGTTACAGATTCGCTTCACGCAGGACGTCTCATGGTCCTGAATCCAAGGGAAGCTCGCAGGCCCACTGCAAACCTTGCCGGCGGCAGACTGCCTCCAAACCCAGAAGAACCAGCTCAGAATCCGGAGATGGTCGCACTCATGGCCAAGATGGCCAAACTGGAGGAATCCATTGCCAAGACAGAAAAGATCAGTGCCGGAGGGATCGATCTGGATCGCCTTTGCCTGTATCCCAACGCCAAGCTTCCTGAAAAGTTCAAAATGCCGGACTTGGCTAAATTCGACGGGAGCGGCGACCCCAGGACTCATCTTTACAGCTATCACGCCGCCATGAAACTTCTTTCTGTTGAGCCGGAGGCCATGTCACAGCTCTTTCCTCAGACCCTTTCGGGCCCTGCTTTCCATTGGTTTTTGTCACTCGACATTGCCAAAAGGAGGACTTGGGAAGACATTGGGACTGCGTTTATTTCGCAGTACAATTACAACTCCCAGCTGAAAATGACTACTCGGGAACTTGAATCTACCAAAATGGAGGCTAAGGAGACCTTTGCAGACTTTGTCAAAAGGTGGAGAGCTAAAGCCGCGCAGATGACTGATCGCCCGAGCGAGAAGGATCAGCTCCGTATCATTTCCCGCAATCTTCAACCAGATTATGCTAGGCACCTGGTCCTAGCTCAAGCCTCCGCTAACTTTGAAACCTTCTTCGACTCTGGCCTGGCCATCGAAGACGCTCTGCAGAGTGGAATTCTATCGAAGGGTGAATCCTCGCATGCCCCAAAGTCAAAACCTCGAGCTTATTCTAGAAACGCCAATGCACTGTTCGGAACGGGGACTTACTCCAACGCGGCGACCGCCGGTACCAATGCCGCTTCCTCCAGCGCTACTAATCACATCGCGGACGTCAACCAAGTTCAAAATCCATAGAACAACCGACCTCGGAACCAACCCCGCAGCTTTTCCGCTATCGAGGCACCTCTATCCTCAGTCTTGGAAAAGTTGGTTAAATCAGGGCATCTGAAACCCCTGGATCCAACTCCTCTACCCAAGAACCCTTCACCCGGCTTCAAAGCCAACCTTTACTGTGCTTACCATCAAGGAGCGGGTCATCTCACTGACTCCTGCTTTCGCCTCCGTCATGCGATCCAGGATCTCATCGACGATGGCACGCTGGAGACTCCTCCACCACCTCAGAAACCCAACGTCATTGCCAACTCTCTCCCTAAGCATAACGTTGTACCCCACATCAGCCAGATATCTCTCAGCTCCACTTATATCAACCCTAGCTCCACCATATTTAACCCTACTGACTATATAGCCTCAACCGATCAACCCAGGCCCGTCGTGCCTTTCCCGATCGAACCATACACCGAGGTTTCTTATATACAATTGGTTGAAGGCCAAGTTGTTGATGCAGATGCACCTTCGGAACTTTCACAAGCTGCTTCACCTGTCTCCGAGGAATCTGTCAGTTCCCTCTTCCATCAGTCAATCCCTGCTGTGCAAATCAACTCTGCCTCGTCGCTTGACAGCCCGTACGCAACCATCGCTGGCCCATTTCCTGATCCCTATCAGCCTTGGGTGCCTCCCTCAGATAATAACATGCACGCCACTGGCTGGGCCATAGCAGACCATTGGGACTATGCCACTCCTCTGTTTAACGAGTGGTCGAGCCTTGGAATGGACGGGATTCCTCCACAGTCCGGAAATATCCCATTCGATCAAGCCTGGTATGATGGTTGGTTGGCCGGTTATGAAGCGGCCTTGCTTGACCCTTTGGACGGTTTCTCCTTGAACATGCTATTCAACCCGATCGAGCCTCCAGTTCCCGAAGCAGAATATTGCTGGGACCCTGAGCCAACCTGGTTTGCTCCCATGGATGTTGACCTTAACCCTCTGCAAGGCTATGCCACGCCAGACTACATGCTTCACTACGCGGAGGATGAGCTTGTCCAGGATGATCCACGGGCTTTGGGAGACCACATTTCCCTCTTTGGTTCGGTCTTTAATTCGGTTTGTGACACTAACCCCGACACTGACCATGACCCCTGTTCCTACATTGTCGACGAAGAAAATCCGCGCCCTCAGGTACCTTACCCCAACAACAGGGACTGCAGTATCATGGTTACGGACCGCGCTCCGCCCGCTAATCTGTGGGAAGTTAACGACATAGTGGACGTCCAAGTTGGGAATGAAGTCTGGGCTGTCAATCGTACCCTGGCTGACACTGGTCTCTGGGATGTCCCTTTCATTGCCAATCCAGAGCTTGTTGCTGAAGTGGCTGCTGTGAAAGACTTAAGCTTCTGGGACTCCTTATTGATGAAAGATCTGGCCGAAGATCTGGGCTTAGACATGGAAGTGCCCGTCTCTGCACCAACTACTGACAAAGGGAAGCGCAAACTAGGAGATGTCCCCGCTGATCTCTGGGATGTGAAGGGAAGCCCTCAACTCGTGCCCTCTTTGGGAAACGTTCACAATGTTACAAGGAGTGGACGGATTTTTCAGCCTGCTAATCTGCAGGCCGGGAATTCCTCCAATCCTGCTAATCAAAGGAACGAGCCTGTTTCTTTCCCAAGGCCTGCACCTTTTGAAGTGTCAGCCAGCAATCCAGTTCCTGATCTAGTTCAGCGGCAACTTGAGCGGATTCCTGCCGCTATTTCTATCTGGGGACTGATCTGTTCATCCAAGGAGCATCGTCAGAGGCTGTGTCACGCCCTATCCCGCCTTGAAGTCCAGGCCGACGTCACACCAGAGGCGATGATATCTCTCATCCTCCCTCCAACCTCCAAGCATACGGTAATCTTCACGGACAAGGATCTGCCAGTCGAAGGAGTCGACCACAATCGCCCCTTGCACATCGCCGTCAAGTGTCGAGGACTCTGGGTCCCGACCGTTCTTATTGACAACGGCTCCGCCATCAATGTCTGTCCTCTGAGGGTCGCTTATTGTTTGGGACTTACGAAGAAGGATCTCGCACCTTCCAATCTGGCTGTCAAGGCATATGATGGCACCCGTCGCGTAGTCGAAGGTGTTTTGAAGCTCAAACTCGATGCTGAGGGTTTTGAGATGGATGTGGAGTTCCACGTCGTGGATATTCCTGCAACTTTCAATCTTCTGTTGGGCAGACCATGGCTTCATCGGTCTGACATCATGGCTGTGCCATCTACCCTCCACCAAAAGGTTATTCTGGGGCTACCCACTGGTACTCCAACCATCTGCGGGGATTCAGGCATCCGCCCGCTCAAAGAGGACGGGACTCCTGTTTTGGGGATTCAACATGGTGAAGAAGACGTCGATCTCGGGGGTTTCTCTTTCTATACTTCAGGCATAGTAATGGCCATCAACGTGGACGGGAATTTTCTCATAAGCTCTGTCGCGCTGGACATTATGAGAAGGATGTCTCATTTTCCAGGCATTGGTTTAGGGTCTCGCCGTCAAGGGGTCCCGGAGTTCCCTACTTTTCCTTTCAACGAGGGCCGCTTTGGTTTGGGGTATATCGCCTCTGCCAAAGACGCCAAATGAAGGAAATATATGGGAAAACCTCGGACCCTCTGCAGCGGTCCCAAATTTGTGCGCGAAGTGGGAAATGCCACTTACACTGGGCAGGCTAAACCTTTCATTCATTCCGAAACCAGGGATCTGCTGCCTGGGTTTGAGATTTTCGCTGATGACACCTGGTCAAGCAGTGATGATGAACCAGCAAAGGAAGAATTCAAGAGGAAGCTTAATCAGGTGAAGACCAAGACTGACTGGCTGGGATCCATCAATCAGGGAAATCTGGAGCTGCTATTCCAGGAATTCTCCCAAGTGGGTTTGGCTGGGGAAGCTGAAGAGGCCGAAGTGCTCATGCTCGGGCCCGACGCCCTCGAGGATCCCACCTCTCTCATTGTGAAAGCCAAGGGCTCTTTGAATAATTGCATTTTTAGGCCACGCCTGACTTGTATTGACAACACGTCTGAGTCCGAGTCTGAGTCTGGGTCTGAGTCCGAGTCAGAGTCTGTCCCGTCCTCTAAGTCTAGCTCTGAGTCGGAGTTTGTGCCTCTAGGCCCTCCACGTCATAGCTTTTATTTCGAGTTTGACTCTCTTGTACTTGGTGGCCCTTCAGGGGCTTGTGAAATGAACGAAGCATCTTCTGACTATTTCAATGATCTTTATATAAACTGTGTCGACCCTGACGATGAGGGGATAGATTTCGATGGGGACATTCCCAAGGAAATCCGTGCCTTCATCGAAAGGGAAGACGAAAGGCATGCTCAGCCATTAAAAGAAGAAATAGTTTCTATAAATTTGAAAGATGAAAATGATCCCCGAATGGTTCAAGTGGGCTCCACACTTTCGCCGGAGGAACATCGTGACTTCAAAGAGCTGCTCACCGAGTTCAGTGACGTTTTTGCATGGTCCCATCGAGATATGCCCGGAATTGATCCCGAGATCGTGGAGCATCACATTCCTTTATTCCCGGATGCCAAGCCTGTGAAGCAGAAACTTCGACGGATGAGGCCAGATTGGGTTCAGAAGATTAAGGAGGAGGTTACTAAGCAGATTGACGCTGGCTTTCTCATGGTCTCTCAGTATCCCACATGGGTCGCCAACATCGTCCCTGTTCCTAAGAAAAATGGCCAAATTCGAGTTTGCGTTGATTTTCGGGACTTGAACAAAGCGAGCCCAAAAGACGATTTTCCCTTGCCACACATCGATGTGCTTGTGGACAACACTGCGGGGCACGCTTTGCTCTCGTTCATGGATGGCTTCTCTGGCTACAACCAAATTCTCATGGCGCCCGAGGACCGCGAGAAAACCACGTTCATCACTGAATGGGGGACTTATTGCTATCTGGTCATGCCTTTTGGATTGAAGAATGCTGGGCCCATTTATCAGCGAGCTGCTACCACTATCCTACACGATATGATGCACAAAGAAGTCGAGGTCTACGTCGATGACATGATCGCCAAATCCAAAACTCGAGAAGGTCATATTCCTGTACTTAGGAAGTTCTTCGGGAGATTACGGAAGTTCCGTATGCGTCTAAATCCTCAGAAATGCACCTTTGGGGTTACAGCTGGTAAGATGCTCGGTTTCATGATCACTTCTCGTGGAATTGAGGTCGACCCGTCCAAAATCAAAGCAGTCCTCGAGATGAAGCCACCAGATTCTGAAAAGGGAGTGCGAAGCTTTTTGGGAAAAGTACAGTTCATCAGCAGATTCATCGCCAAGTTGACACTAACTTGCGAGCCGATGTTTCTTCTATTGAAGAAGAATACTCCATTCGTTTGGACAGACAAGTGCCAGGCGGCTTTCACCTCCATTCAAACCTATCTGCAGAACCCTCCGGTGTTAATGCCACCGATGCCAGAGAAACCCTTGATACTTTACTTGTCTATGAATCCTTCGTCTATGGGGTGTTTGCTGGCTCAAGAGGGAGAAAAGGGAGTCGAAAAGGCCATTTACTACCTGAGTAAGAAGATGGTTGGCGCTGAAGAACGCTACACTGATCTCGAAAAGACATGTTGGGCTCTTGTTTGGGCATCCAAGAAATTAAGACACTACATGCTGGCTTATCCAGTGAAGTTGATTTCTCGAATGGATCCTCTCAAGTATCTGTTTGAGAAACCTGCGCTTACTGGTAAGCTAGCACATTGGTTGCTGTTGCTCGCAGAGTTCGACCTCGAATATGTCACTAGGAAATCTGTCAAAGGGCGCGCGGTCGCCGAATTTCTGGCTGATCATCCCGTCGATGGGCCAGAGGACTCAGATTTTGCATTTCCGGATGAAGGGGTGATGGTAGTTGTCGAGGACTCCTGGACTCTTTACTTTGATGGGGCAGCCAATCAGAAGGGATACGGGATTGGGGTTTTGCTTATAACCCCCGATGGTGCTCATATTCCGCTCGCATTCAAACTCAATTTCGATGTCACGAACAACCAAGCCGAATATGAGGCCTGCATTGTTGGCATGGAAGCTGCTCTTACACTCGGTGTTGAAAAGCTGGAGGTTATTGGTGACTCCAACCTTGTCGTTTCTCAGGCTAATGGGGACTAGAAAGTCCGGGAGGACAGATTAAAGCCTTATCACCAAGACCTGGAGGACCTCATTCCTCGTTTCAACAAAGTCACGTTCACGCACATCCCTCGGATGAAGAACCAGTTCGCTGATGCTCTAGCAACTCTGGCTTCCATGATCGAGCTTCCGATTGGTATCAAACTTCGTCCTATTCTAATTGAACAGCGGGACTTGCTTGCTTATCAGTATGTCAACGCCGTCGATGATGTCGATGACGGCCTACCCTGGTATCACGATATCTGGAACTTCGTCGAAAGTGGTCAGTTTCCGGCCGACGCCACCAAAAGGGATCGAGCGGCGCTGCGAAGAATGGCCGCTCAATACATTATCTGTGGTGGGAGACTGTATCAGAGATCTCACTGCGGAATGCATAAGCTCTGTGTCAACGGCGCTGAGGCCATCAAAATCATGGAGGAAATTCACGAAGGAATTTGTGGCCCTCACATGAGCGGGGTCATGCTCGCCAGGAAAATCTTACGACAGGGATACTTTTGGTCTACCATGGAATCCCAGTGTGTGGATTATGTGCGCCGCTACCATAGGTGTCAAATCCATGCCAATCTCATGCATGTCCCTCCTTCTAAACTATTTGGCATGACATCGCCTTGGCCCTTTTCTGTTTGGGGTATCGACGTTATAGGCATGATCAGGCCTTCTGCTTCGAACGGGCATCGGTTCATTTTGGTGGCAATAGATTACTTCACCAAGTGGGTCGAGGCCGAATCTTACAAGACCCTGACGGCGGTTCAGGTTGCTCAGTTTATCCGAAAGAACATCATCTATCGATACGGGGTTCCACAGGCGTTTGTTTCTGACAATGGGGTCCATTTCAAAGGCAGGGTGTTGGAGCTTTTCGAGGAATTCCAGATCCAGGTTCATCATTCAACGGTCTATCGCCCTCAGACGAATGGAGCCGTTGAAGCAGCCAACAAGAATATCGAGACTATCATTAAGAAGTCCGCAGAGTCCGCCAGGGACTGGCACGAGCAGCTGCCTCTAGCTCTTTGGGGGTACCGCACGTCAATTCGAACATCAACGGGGGCAACCCCTTTTTCTCTGGTCTATGGGATGGAAGCTGTCCTTCCCATCGAGCTGGAAGTGCCGACTTTAAGAATCATGGCTGAATGTGAACTCGCGGAGTCCGAATGGCTTAGCGGGAGGTTTGTCGAACTCATGCTCTTTGATGAGAGAAGGCTCCGTGCCTTGTATCACGTTCAGGGGTATCAGCGCAGGATTGCTCAGGCATTCAACAAGAAAGTGAAGTCTCGTGACTTAGCTGAAGGGGACATGGTTACGAAGGAAATCCGGGCTCCCATCTTCGATCTGCGTGGCAAGTTCCGCCCGAAGCGCGCGGGACCTTACATTATCAAGACCATCCTCTCGGGTGGGGCAGCTCAGCTCATTGATCTGGACGGCAACGAGTTCAACACTTTGGTCAACCTGGATCAACTCAAATGTTACTACCCTTGAGAGAAGCTCGTTGGGCCGAAAACCACAAGGGTGGGCGGTCCCAAGCAAAAATTAGAGCAAGCCTGCTAGACTGAAAACCCAAGGGGGCAGTTTAGGCAAAAATAAATAGGCATTCAATCAAAGCTCGCTAGGCTGGAAACCTGCAAGGGCAGTCCTAGGCAAAATTTAGAGCGCAAAAGGAGAGCCAAAGCACACGAGCGAACCTTAGCCCGAACTACGTTTTGACCTGATTCCCTGACTTGGGATACGTAGGTAGTCTCTCTTTGGGACTCAGTCATACTCTGTCGAACCGTAGCCTGAACTACGTTTTGACCTGATTCCCTAGCTTGGGATATGTAGGCAATCTCTCTGTGAGATTCGGTCACATTCAATCAACTCGATCCAGGTTTTTCATTCCGGAGCGTACCTCGACTTTCAAACGATGTGGTGTTCAACGCTTGGACCAAAAAGGGAAAAATTCTTAATCTTTCACTTTTATTCAAAACTATTATTTCTATTACATAGGCTGAGCAGAGCCCCAAGAAAAACAGTAAAGCATCAAAAACAGAACGAAATGCTAAGAGGCCCTCAAGGGCTCACAGTTTATTCTAGATCATTGGATTTGAGTCAGGAGTCAGTCTACATTTTCTCTGCTTTCGACCTCTTCTCTTAACCATGCTACATAGCGATGTTTGAGTCTTGTGCTGAAGTCGTCTTCTGCTCCTCCGAGTTCTCTCAAACCCCAGTTGTGTTCATACCCTGCTAGATGTTGGGCTGTAAAAGCTGGAATCTGGAAGTCTTCTATCCCAGCTCGATGAAAGCCTTGGCTCATGCCCAGTTGCTGTAGGATACGACCTGGAATGTAGAACGTGAAACTGGACAGCCCAGCAATCACCATTCTCTCGAAACCTGCAGAGTGCAGAGCCATATCCGGGATGTTCAGGGCTCTATGCCGCCAGACGATCTCGCGCGGAGACATCTCTCTCATGAAGGTGTACCACTCCTCCTCAGACATTTCCGGGTACAGCATTCCCCTTTGGTGCATCCGCCCGGGCAGACGGGGCCAGTCCGCTTCAGGAGCCGAGATTAATCCAAGCTTGTCACATAGCCACAACTACATGAGCGAAAAGACAAGTAAGGAGCCACATAAGCCCGAGCGAAAGAAAACAAGCAAGAAGCTACCATACAGCCTTAGCCGAGAGTTGAGGTAAAAACAGACTGTGTGGAAACCAGAAAAAGGTGAGCTGAGTGAGATTTTACCTGTAACAGGATTGGACTACCACCAAATGTGTTTGTCTGACCTGTGGCTACCAAATCCAAACCAATGAGTGTCTCAGCGAGTACCAGGGGCACCACGTTCTTCCGAGCGCCCATCTCCGCAGCCACGTGTACCAACGAGGGGTCGGGCCGTCCATACGGAGACACCAGCAGGTATGCGGCCAGTATGCTGACTGACATGGCGAATCGACGTCGAGCCTGCAGAACCGTATCCGCTGGATCGCCGTCGGGCCCGTACCATTCCATTAGGCGCGTGATGTTTATTTGTCCGCCAATCAACAGGCCTTCCACTGCACCCCCGGAAATGTTCAGACACGTCTTCAACAGCTTTGACATGCTTTGCCTGTAAGGTGGCACGACAATCACGCTCGAAGCAAAGCCTTGAAGATACGCTTGGAATTCTTCAACGGTCGGACACAACTCGTTGTCCCCAAATCGAAACACATGGACGTCCCGGTCCCAAAACTGCAGGGCTGCTCTCAGAATTTCGGGGCGGAGCCTTACACTTTTTAAGAAGTGAAAGGCTGCCAACCCATGAGAACGGAAGCATAGCCAATCGCTCGCGACAAATTCTTCGAGCCACGAGCCGATTAAGGTGGGGAGATGATTTGCCATTTGGGGAACAGTGCTAGAGATTTACCACGGAAGCACGCCCTTCATTCAGGGACTCACCCCTCTTTATAAGCCAAGGAAGGAGGCATGCCTTTCCTATTGAATGATGTGGCCTTGCAAGGTGTCCCTCCACTTGCTAAAGATCAAGGGAACATCTCTGGGGAAAGCCAGGAGCCCCTGCACGCCCAGACCTGCTGACAAAGCCTGCCACCCCTTTTTGTCCGAATGCGTCAAGGCTGGCCACTGTAACAGGGATTCTCCATCGCGCGATGGTCCTGGAGTGTCGCGTGACTGTTTATGTTCGCGCGATGGTTTCATTTGCTCGCGCGAGAGTTCAGTTTAATTCGGCACAGTAGGGCAGGCTACTGCCTTTTTGGGGTTATTTTCCAGATTTTGACTCGGGCCAGATTTTGAAATTCCGATGCTTCCAGTAGGTCATTATGAGTGTTTATGACTACGTCGAAGCGTTGTTTGTTCAAATTATACATTCAATGACAAGTTCGGTTCCTCGAAGGAATAACGGCAGATAATTCAAAGGTTTTATTTAGCCGGTCAAGCCGGGCAAAGTGGCATACAGTCTACAAAGCAAGTGCTGAAAAACGGAGCCGGAAGCTCAGCCTAATGGCCTTACTAATTACAATTTATTCTCCCACGGGATTCAGAAATATCCCCTCAGTCTTGCTTGAACTTCGACACGGAGCCACCTTATGTAACGATTTTCCAGCCACGTCCTGAACTCTGGAACTGATTCCTTCAACGTCCTATCACCCCAGTTGTCTCTATGGCAGCGCAAATCCCAGGAAGTGAACGCGGGGAGGTCGAAGTCTTCCGCTCCGTATCGCTTGTATCCTTGGCTCCTTCCGAGCTGGCGGAGCGTACGCCCAGGGACGTAAAATGTGAAGCTTGACAGGCCGGCAATTATTACTCTTTTGTATCCCACTGATTTGAGCGTCATTGCCGGGAGGTTTAACCAGAGACACCTCCAGACTATATCCTCAGATTGCAGATCGTTCAGGAAGGCAAACCATATGTCCACCGGCAAGTCAGGGAATATCATCGGTCTCGCGACCAACAATCTGGGAAACTCTTCAAAGCCAGCCTGTGGCTCTTCCAAAACCCCAACTTTGTCTGCCAGCCAGAGCTGCGTGAGAACAGAGGACAGGTCAGAAATCAAATACAGCCCAAGCGTTTGGAGTGAGGTTTGAAATGCAAGAAAGCATGTCGAGTGTGTATTTACCTGGAGCAAGATAGGACATCCGCTGAAAGAGTCGGCTTGCTCAAGCTTCAGCATGTCCAAACCCAGGAGCGTCTCCGCTAAAACCACGGGCATGATGTTTTTCCCGTTATCCATTTGCGAGGCAATGCTCACCAGTTTGGGATTTACCCCCCCATCAATGGGAACCAGCATGTACGCGGCCAGTGCGCATATAGACAAGACGAAGCGTCTGTGAGCTTCCCCAACATAGTCTCCCAGGCCACTCTTGGGGCCATACAGTTCGATTAGGCGAAGGATGTTGAGCTCGCCGTTTCGAATGATGCTGGCTGTCACCGCCCCCGGAATGTTGAGTTTTGCCCGTAGAATTTGTTTCATGTCTTCATGGACGGGCGGCACGGCAAGAACATCTAGATTGGCAAACCCTGGCGCGTATGCCTGGAACTCTTCTATTGTGGGGCACATCTCATCTTCACGGAACCGGAAGACGTGCACAATGGGGTCCCAGAAAGGCAATGCGGCTTGGATGATTTCGACGCACGGTCGAGCGAACCGGAGATCCCGAATCGAGGATAAACAGCGAGACCGGGGACTCGCCCAATTTATGGTTTCCTCTCTCATTAGCCAAGGATCAAGGGCTTCCATTAGTGAATCTCCCATTTTAGATAAGTTGGAGGGGTGTACACTTCATTAAGTCCTAAAACCCTTCTTCAAATAGCCAAGGAGTTAGTGAGATCAAGGCCTAGGTGTCCTACCACCTTGCAGGGAAGAACAACCTTCCTTCTGCAAGCCCAGAATGACTTTCAAGACGTGGAACAATGAACAGGTCCATGGCAATAATTTGGTCAAACAAAGGTAGCTTAGCAGGAGTTGACTCTCGCGCGACACTCTCAAAGCATCGCGCGACATATGTTTCTCGCGCGACAGTTCCAAACCATCGCGCGACGGTTGATCTGCAGTTTTGACAGATTTCAACAGCTACTGTCCAAATTGGTCGTTTTTCATTCCAAAGGTCATTTGGTACTTTTGATGGTTCCAGCAAGTCATTATGAGCATGTGTGACTGTATCCGAGCATCGGATCCCTAATGCCGTGCTCAACGAAGATTTTGGACCCTCAGAGGCCCGTTTCAAGTTCAAATCAAGGTTTCGGGAGTTCGAAACTCGTTCCGGAGATTCTAGCCCATTTCGGTCACGCCATACAGGTCGCTTGGACCGTGAATGACTGTATGGAGGTGTCGGTTTCAGTCCGGAACATAATCGAGTCATCTTTCAACGTTTTATACCACTTTTGTGTTATTTTGAGCTTTCTTCGGTGTAAGTCCATTCTTGGGGCGTTCTGTTCAATTCTGTCAATTGGCGCAGGTCATGTTGACCACCGTTGATTGTTTAAGAGCGTCGTTTTCACCTTTTTCAAGGTATCGTGAGTTTTGGTGTATTAATACCCAAAATTTCATTGTTTCCCGTATCCTCGTATCCTGATTGTGTCTTAGGGTATATCGCCTTTTTCTTTCAGAGCTAGGCTAATTTATACACTCATATGTGTCTGTGCTTAGTCTCGATGTGTTGTCAATGCAAGTTTGGTATTAGTGGCGGGTTTTACTGATTCTCATGCACAATGAGAAGCCATAAAATTTCAGAATGCAACTTTTATATACTAAACCATGGAATATCCATGTCAAAAGCGAAAGAACTACTGTATCTATGGCCCTCCGCCGATCAAAGCTACCAAGTCAAATCAGGGCACATGCGCCCGCCGATCAAAAAGGACACGCAGGCCCTCAAAATGTCTATCTGTCAAAAGCTATCTACTTGGGTGCGCAGGCCCAGAATCAAAAGCAAAAGGGTAACGGAGGCCTCGTCAGCGCCCCTCAAGTCTGTCATCGCTGTCTGAAGTGTCCTGCAGCTCCCGGGGATCATCTCTATACCTCGGATCATCAATGGAGTCGTCAGAGCCACTACTGGTGGACGAGTGCTCCTCACCCTCTTCTTCTGCCGCTTCTTCTTCTCCCTCTTCTTCCTCATCCTCGGAAGTTGGACTCATGATCAATTTCAGCCTGCGAGTCGGGCCCGGCTTCTCCAATGTCGGCTTCTCGCGCTTCTTCAGTTGGTACCGAAGCTCAGCTTGCCTCGCGGCTTGCTTGGCTTCCTCCTCGCGCTTCTTCAGTTGGTACCGAAGCTCAGCTTGCCTCGCGGCTTGCTTGGCTTCCTCCTCGCGTGCACGCGCCGTCTGTGAACCCCTCGTCTGTCGCCGTGTGGTGATGACCGGAGGCGTGGATTTCTGTGCCGCCACCTTCTTCGGTGGCGGATCTCGCGCGCTCTTCCTCCTAGGATTTATCTTCCCCTCCACCTGCATTATCATTACATTTCAAAGCATGAGTATCTATTGTGCATATTGTATTTCTGTATTGAAAACAGGTACAGTCTATCAAGCTATCAAAGCAGGAGTGTATCGAAAGCTGGAATGTATCGTTTTCATACCTGGGTCCTCTGAACAACGGCTGGCTGAGTCGGCTGTAGCGTCGGCGCCTGGTACTGCAACTCCAGTGGCGTGCCGCTCGCCGCCTTTCTCACCACATTCTCCAACGCCAGCATGCGTCGAACGGCCTCGTTCACCCACTCAATTGGCACCTGCATGCAATTCAAGTTCATCAGGCTATTCAGGAGATAGTTCAAGCATTTGAAATTCAAAAGCAATATTGGAAGCCAGGTCTTACCGAAACAGTCACGGGGGCAGGCTCCGCTCTCGCGGGCACTAACTGTAACTCTGCAGGATTCCCCTGGCTATCAACAACGGGAATCCTCCAAAGCAGCGCAGGAAGTCCACCAACGGCCGGTCCGCTCGGGGCTCGCCCAGCCCGGCTCTCACCTCCTCTCCGTCCCTCTCCGGCTGCTCTCCTCTCCTCAGCGGCCCCTGCGGCCTGGCCTCGCGCCTCTCTCCTGCCACGAATCCCCAGTGGGCCCGCCAGGAAGTCTCGCTGGTAGACTGCATAGTCCCTACCAGGACGCAGGTATCGCTCAAGCTCAGTATCCGGCCTCGTGTACCTCTCCAGCTCAGCCCGCGTGTACTCTCCCGTGTGTGAAGCTCGAGGTGGGAGCGGCCCTGGCACCCAGAACTCAGGGTAACCGAGCGACTGGCGCGTCACTCGATCCCCTAGGTACCACTGCCAACCGAAGGCAGACTCCAACAACACCCTGCTGGCCGTGACAACTCTGCTCCTGGCCAGGTACTCTGGCTCTAGTCCCGCTCTCCTCCAAGGATCCCAATTGACCTGCGATTCAAAGTAAACGGGCAATGCAGGCAATTGATCAGCGACAGCATTAAAGCAAGGAAAGGAATGCATATCTAAAGCTTACAGTTACGTGTTCATACCTGTGAGGCCCTAAGCTCGTCCAGGTACAGCCTGAAGGTGTTGAGCTCGCCTCTCTCTTCCTTCTTCTCAGTGCTCGCCCTGCTCCACTTCAGCGCGCGAGGGAGAGTGCTCAGGTCTGGATGCTTACACTCTGGCGGATACATCCGCAAAACCTCGTAAGCCCAAAGCTGCAAGGTTTAGGCAAGTTCAAACATTAGTCAAGGCATACAGCATTTGAAATCGAAACAGTCAAACAGGCTAAACGATGGACAAGCATAATCAAATTGTGCTTAAAAGGGTTAGAATCGTACCTCCCAGACCCTCCAGTAGCCGGCCGTGCTCTTACTCGTCCTCGACGAGTGGCCAAAGAAGTGGTAAGCCGTCCCAAGAGCCGCTCCACCCCAGTCGAAGCGCGAGGCCGTCCTCAAGTCCCTCAATGCCGGCAAGTAGGAAAGGTGGACGTTGCTTCGCCTGTTTGGGTACAGCGTGGCACCAAACAGGTATAGCAGAAACGCCCGGGCCATCTGCTCCGCCTCCCGATCACTCGACACCTCCTTCTTCAGGTAGCCCTTGAACTGGTCGTACCTCGCCATTCCCCCCTCTATCTTGGGCACTTTGCCCAGAAACCACTCCAGAGCAGCCCGATCCTCCTGGATCCCCGAGTCAAACGGGATGGGCTCACCTCCAACCCTCAGCCCTGTGATCGCTGCGAAGTCAGCAGGCGTCACTGTCATCTCCCCAGGAGGTAGGTGGAAGGTATTGGTGGTATCCCTCCACCTCTCAGCAAGTGCAACAAGGACGGCATGGTCAATCCTCGCTGGGGTCAAAGTCCGCACAAACTCCCCAAAGCCTGCCTCGTCTACCAGCCGCCTCACTCTCTCCGGCAGCCCCTCGTACAGCCGCAAGGACATGCACGCGCCCCCGAAGCCGCGGATGTCCCTCTGTTCAGCTCCAGCCTGTTTCAGATACAAAGACAAGTAGCAAATGGTCCGTCAATACACGGGAAGTTCATTCTCAAGTTCTAGGTAATCAATGAAGCCTACGACAGATGGTTGGTTCAAGTTATTACGTATTGGGCCTATACTACAGAAATACGTGGCTTTAGCATGCTTTGGTTCGCAAGTTGTCTGTGCAAATTCTAAATTCAGGCGCATTATAAGCAAGTATCGAATTTGGACTATCAAAACAAGAATATCGAAATCAAGTTACGAAGGGTGTTTTCTGGGAATATACCTCCATCCATGTCGCTGCGATGTGGGCCCGGGGATCTCTCAACACCAACTCGTCGTCGTAATCTCTCTGCGACGGTGCGCGGGCCGCAATGCCCGACGGCATAAAAAGGTGCGGCGTAGGAAGCACGTATGCCTCCGCTGAAAAGCCCGGCCGACTCGTGTTCTTCGCCTCCTCCACGGCCGTCACCCTAGGCCCCTGTGCCTCGACTCTGGCTCTCTCCTCAGCCTCTGCGTCTCTCAGAAGCTCCTCTCTCTCCAGTCTCTCTCTCTCGGCTCGCTCCGCCGCCTCCGATGCAGCAATGGCCCTTGCCCGGTCCTCATTGGCCTTCAAAACTATCTCCCCGACCAAGGGGTTATCCTCTAACAGTCTCGCCAGTGCCTCGTCGGTCAAGTACTCGGCGACGTCGTGTCTAGTGATTGGTCTATGACTCGACGACGTCACCGCGGGCCGAAACAAGATGTCCTCCTCTCGGACCTCAACCGGAGTCTCTGTGACCTCCGCCTCTGCGTCTACAACGCTCTTGCCTTTCGCCGAATCTCTCGGCGGGGACCCGGACGGCTCAACAGTGTCATCTCCTCCCCTACTGCCACTGCCTCCTCCAGCATCAACCATCGCGCGAGGCTCCTCCTCTATCGCGCGATGGTGCTCTCCAGCATCAACATCCCCGGTGTTTCCTGGACTCACTCTGGTCACCACCGACCCTTCTACGGCCATGCTCGGATCTAACCGCTCGACGACGGCCTCAGGATCAACAGTCGCGCGAGCCTCTGGCTCTGTCGCGCGACTCTCATCGCCGCCAACAGTCGCCTGCTCGCGACCCTCTTCGCCATCTCCGCCGCCTGCAACCGTTGCACCGGCCCCTGCGGTGGCCTCCGCTGGTATTTGATCCCCTGTTTCTACGACCACGGGACCTCCTCGGTCCTCCGACCGATCAATAACTTTACCACCGTCACCCCTGCCACCGTGGTCTGCCATGGATGAACGATCAAGGTTGGGTTTGAATTATTTCGTGGGTGAGATCGAAGTTTGAAAGTGGTTTTGGAGGGGAGACGAGAGAGGGAAGGAGTTCAGAAGTTTTGAAACTGCTGTTACTGTTTTCTGAAACGTCCCGTGGACGTTTAAACGATTGGAACGGGTTTGGGTCGGGTCTGGGCCTGTCCAGACCCAAGCCCTAACTTTAGACCCTCGCGCGATGGTTCGTGAGTATCGCGCGACACTTAACCTTGGGCCTCAGGCCCAATCCAGATTCTAAGTCTGGCCCAATCTCAATTGCACTCTTTTTGAAGGTCCAGGACATGTTGATATGTTGCCAATAAATTTGAAGGTCGTTTCGGAAGTCTAGCCTTCGAACCTGAAGATTTTTGTATCCCCAGCAGTGGTCCGCCCGCAAACAAATCAGCGACGATCTATCCGTCCGATCAATCAACAGCGACGATCTATCCGTCCGATCAATCACCAGCAACGATCTATCCGTCCAATCAATCCATCAGCGACGATCTATCCGTCCGATCAATCAACAGCGACGATCTATCCGCCCGATCATCAAACCAGCGACGATCTATCCGTCCGATCCATCAGCGACGATCTATCCGTCCGATCAATCAACAGAGACGATCTATCCGTCCAATCATCAAATCAACAGCGACGATCTATCCGTCCGATCATCAATCAGCGACGATCTATCCGTCCGATCATCAATCAGCGACGATCTATTCGTCCGACTTTCAATCTCTCCCCTTGGTGCACGGTATTTTTATATGCTCATCTGCATTTTCCATTTAATCGGCTTTTGGGCGGATTTGGTGGGTGTCTAGAAATCTTTGACGTTACCCGTACCAGTCGATGGTGCTCCGCGTGCCGTCAAAGACGGACTACTGTAGACACCCCAATCTGGGTCTCCCAATTGTTTTACTTCGTTTTACGATTTTCTTGTTTCCCCGATGATGAAATCGGATCAAACAGAGCTTGGATCGGGAATGGATTAGGCTTGGAACGCTTAGAACCCTGCTCGAAACCTTTTGAACCTTTCTGAACCTTCAGTCAAACCCTAGAGCCAGAGTTGACCCTCGCGCGAGCCTTTGTGTCCCTCGTGCGACACTTAGCTTGCCACGTGTAGTCAAAGTCAAACTGTTGACTGTTTGACCCTCGCGCGATGGTTCCCTCCTGTCCCTATCACAGAATCCAGCTGGACTTGTGATGATTGCTTGGCACATGGGTTCCCATGGGCTGGAACCCCGTTCTCCTCAGCTGAACGGCGTGCTGGCAGGTTCTAACCCCATGCAATCTCCCAACCACTCTCTCACCTTGTTGGCTAGCCTCACAACCAAGTTGTGACCAGCCTTGGTGGCTGGTCCCAAGGCCTTGTTTGGCCCCTAACTAGCCCTTACATTCCCCCTATAAATACCCCCCTTCATCTTCCATATTAAGGGTTCCAAAAATTGATTAAGAAATTCATTAGTCATTTCACAAGTCCTACACTAGCTAGCACAAAGTTACTAACCCTCAAGCCACCTCCTAATCTTCTGAACTTAGTGTGTTCATACACTCTTGGTAGCAAGGCCACACCAATCAATCCAATCTATTCCCAAACCCTTTCCAAGCAAAGGTATAATGTTTAACATGTTTCTGTTTTGATCCCTGAGGGGGGCTGACAGGACCAAGGCTGGTAATTAATACCATGTCCTGGTCCTAAAGCCAACAAAGTTACAAGAATTCGTGGCAGCTACACCCTCGCGCGATGGTCCCCTATACTCGCGCGACACTTGTGTCAGCAAGAGAATGGACCTCGTGGGGAAGGGAGGCTAGCCCTTTTCTGTTTTGCAATATGTTCATGCCTGTTGTACTTCACTTTGATTTTTAGATCACTGTTATGCATGCAAAAACAAAATACAGTAGCTAGTTTATTTGCTTCAAACAGTTTGGAATGCCCTTGGGATCCCCTGAATCTGTCTCAGGGCCCTAAGCATGCAAAGCAATTCCTGGAAGTCCAGTCAGGAATGTCGCGCGAGACTCCGTCTCTGTCGCGCGACAGTCCTGTGATTTCCATGAATAGCCCTTGCATGGGCAACTAGGCCTTTGGTCTCTGTTTTGATACCCCCACTGTTTAGGGGTTGTGTTTCATTTCATTTGGCTCCTGCTTGGAGTATTGTGTAATAATTAGTATTTTACAGTCTTCCAATAAACTGCTTGGTTTGCTTCCTGGGTGTGCACTGGTCCTTCCAGAGCCCAGAAGGGGATGATTTTGGGACTGTGGTGAGATGACAATGCTCGCGCGAGAGTCAGTGTGTCTCGCGCGATGGTTGACTTGCATGCAGATCTGTTCAGGCATGCAAGTTGGTCATCGTGCAGGGCAAATCTGCCCCGAGCCTAGTTTTGGCATCTGATCGCTGACTCAAGTTCATTCCATTTATTGTTCATCATGCTATCCATCCATGCTATCATTTGATCACATCCCGCAAACTGTTACAGTTTTAAATCCCCGATTAACTGTTCCCCCGCCCTAATTGGCTAAAATCAATTAAAAGAGAAAGAATCACAAAGGTTTTCATAAAAATGCCTAAGTAGAGACCGATCTCCGGATTGGGCGAGAGGGGTGCCATAAAACCCTTCCCCTCTCGTAACCTGGCTCCCGAACCCAGATATGGTTATGACGGACTGGTTCCTTAACTTTTTCAAACCAAACAGCGTGGCAGGTGCTTCGAAATACGGTTCCTTGAGTGTCGGACCCTCAAAAACTCAAGTGGCGACTCTGTATTTTTTAGCACTTACCACCTGCGCTCGTGCTCCCTCAATCCGGGCCCTTGCATTTTTGGAAACCGGAATTTCTAGGGCATGCTGCCCACACTTGTAATAAAGAAATTATCTGAATAAAATTGACTGATTAAGGGTTTCCCCCTTTCGGTTCATTAATCGCGTGCGCCTTTGAGAAAACATTCTGATTTGTCAATTTGGATTTGGATTTTTGAGATTTTGGACCGAACCTCAGTGTGAGATTGCCTACGTATCCCTCGAGAAGGGGAATCAGGCCCATACGTAGTTCGGGTTAGGGTTCGCTCGGGTATTAACACTCTCCTTTTGCACTCTAAATTTTGCCTAGTACCGCCCTTTCGGGTTTTCGGCCTAGCGAGCCTTTTTTGACTTTTTGCCTTAACTTTTGCCTAAGCCGCCCTTTCGGGTTTTCGACCTAGCAAGCTTGGTCTAACTTTTGCCTGGGACCGCCCGCCCTTGCGGTTTTCGGCCCAGCGAGCTCTCTCAAGGGTAATATCGCTTAAGTTGATCCAAATTGACAAGACTCGAGAATTCATTGCCGTCGAGGTCGATGATTGAGGCTGCTCCCCTGGAGAGAATGGTCTTGATGATGTAGGGCCCTGCCCACTTAGGTCGAAACTTCCCTCGTAAATCGAAAACTGGCACACGGATTTCCTTGACTACCATGTCCCCCTCTTGCAGGTCCCTCGACTTCACTTTCTTGTTGAATGCTTGGGCAATCCTTCGTTGGTAGCCTTGAATGTGGTACAATGCCCGCAGCCTCCTCTCATCAAATAGCATGAGCTCCTCAAACCTTCCACTGATCCATTTAGCTTCGTCTATCCCGTGTTCAGCCATGACCCTCAGAGATGGTACTTCTAGCTCGATGGGGAGAACGGCTTCCATACCATACACCAAAGAATAGGGTGTTGCCCCTGTTGGTGTGCGGACAGACGTCCGGTATCCCCACAAAGCTAGTGGTAGTTGTTCGTGCCAATTCCTAGCCGACTGAGTAGTTCTTTCGAGAATCGTCTTGATGGTCTTGTTTGCTGCTTCGACTGCCCCATTCGTTTGTGACCGATAGGTGGTCGAATGATGCACTTGAATCTTAAATTCGTCAAAGAGTTCCAAAACTTTTCCCTTGAAGTGAACACCATTATCAGATACGAAGGCTTGAGGGACCCCATACCGATAAATGATGTTTTGCCTGATAAAGTGAGCCACTTGAACTGTCGTCAAAGTCTTGTACGAAGTTGCTTCGACCCATTTAGTGAAGTAATCGACTGCTACCAAGATGAACTAGTGACTGTTAGAAGCCGCGGGTGTGATCTTTCCGATAACATCAATGCCCCAGGCGGAGAATGGCCATGGTGTTGCCATTGAGTGTAACTCCGAGGGCGGGACATGGATAAGATTGGCATGAGTCTGGCACTTATGACACCGGCGTACATACTCGATGCAATCTGTCTCCATGGTTGACCAATAGTATCCCAGTCTTAAAACCTTCTTAGCTAGCATCATTCCATTCATGTGAGGCCCACAAACTCCTTCATGAACTTCTTCCATTACTGCTCTCGACTCGTCACCGTGAATACACAACTTGTGAACCCCGCAAGGAGATCGCCGGTACAGTTTTCCTCCACAGATAATGTATTGAGATGCAAGCCGCTGTAAGGCTATCCGATCTTTCTTAGTTGAATCTGCAGGGAACTCTCCTTTTTCCACCAGATTCCAAATGTCATGGAACCAAGGGAGCCCATCGTCTGGTTCGTCGATGTTCATGACATAGTCGTACACGTGCTTTCCCCTCTGCTCAATCATGACAGGCCTCAGCTTTACCCCGATTGGAAGTTCCAGCATGGATGCTAAAGTAGCCAAGGCGTCTGCAAAGCGATTCTTCATCCTCGGGACATGTGTGAAGGTCACCTTTTGAAAATTCGGGATAAGCTCGTCGAGCTACTGATGATATGGCTTCATCTTTTCGTCTCTGACTCTCCATTCTCCGTTTGCTTGCGATACAACCAAGTTGGAATCTCCCACGACCTCTAGCACCTTGACTCCAATCTCCAATGCAGCTTCCATTCCCACAATGCATGCTTCGTACTCAGCTTCGTTGTTCGTGACTTCGAAGTTTAACTTGAAAGCGAGAGGGATATGTGACCCCTCAGGTGAGACCAGCAGTATGCCAATCCCAAAGCCCTTCTGATTAGCGGCTCCGTCGAAGTACAGAGTCCAAGTCTCATCGACTGCTGTCATTACGTCTTCATCAGGAAATTGAAATTATGTGTGCTCCGGCCCCTCAATCGGACGATCTGCCAAAAACTCTGCTCCCGCTCTTCCTTTCACTGACTTGCGAGTGACGTACTTGATTTTGAACTCCGCCAATAAGAGCAACCAACGTGCTAACTTACCGGTAAGTGCTGGCTTCTCGAATAGATATTTGAGGGGATCCATCCGAGAAATCAGTATCACCGAGTAAGTGAGCATGTAGTGTCTCAACTTCTTTGTGGCCCATACAAGCGCCCAACATGTCTTTTCTAACGAAGTGTACCGCTCTTCGCATCCCACCATCTTCTTGCTCAAGTAGTAAATCACCCTTTCAACCCCATCTTCTCCCTCTTGTGCCAGCATGCACCCCATTGATGAGGGCGTGACGGACAAGTGTAGGATCAAAGGTTTTCCCGGGATGGGCGGCATCAAGATTGGAGGATTCTGGAGATAAGTTCGCACTGCTTCGAAGGCCTTCTGACACTTGTCATTCCATTCGAACTTCACATCTTTCTTGAGTAGACGAAATAATGGTGTAGACACCCCAATTTGGCCTAACGATTATTTCAAGTCCCACCTTGGGGACCATCCCGATGATGAAATGGATACAGTGATTGCTGATTACCTTCTTGTGAACCTTAGGACTTTCGGTAAGAACTTTGAGCCACTTCATCCAGAGCCATATAGCCTTTCAGACAGAAAATACAGAATCCTAGGAGAATCCATTTGTCGGCCGTAACTTCGATCTCACGGCCTTAACATCATTTCCTCACCCGAGCAACCTGTTGCTAGAAAATCTCCCTGAGAGATCAATCCCTCGGCCGCAAGATCTATCCTTTGGACGCAACATCCATTACTCGGCCGCCAGATCGTCCTTTTTCCAGACTCTGGAACGTTCTGTCGATTGTTTGATCCAACTACACTACCTCTCCGATGCGTTCGGGCTACGTTCAGAGATTGCAACAAAGAGTTTGAATTGCATTACAATTGCAATTGCAATCGTGCCATTTGATTGGCCGGAGTGAGTCACCAATTGCCTATATAAAGAGGCCTTTAGACTATGAAATTAACAAGTGAATACACTCTCTCAAGCCCCAAAATTCTGCACAAATACTCTCTCAAACCCTCTCTTCAAAAGCCCTAACCTTCCGAAGGCAGCCATCAATCCGACGATCAAACCCCGAAGTTCAAACCCTAACCCTAGGGTTTTCCAAGAGGCAATCAGTCAATCACAATCAAATCCGAAGCAATCAAGCAACTGAGGGATCAAGGTGGGGAGGCCCAACGGCCTCTGGTTTGTTTTATTTACTGTATTTATGCTTAATCGCAGCGTTTTGATCATCTACTAACTTTTCTGTCTGGTGTGAGGAAGAACATCGACCGGGGCTTCGATCCCTTGGCCGATACATCAAACCAGGAGGATCCCTCGGCCGTGACATCCATTCACCGGCCGCGGGATCCATTACCCTGGGACAACTTTGTTTATTCTGCTTTTTGATGCATGCTTTGATTATCGCATTGGCTCACCTTATTCACTGTTTAAAGGCTTAAATAAACAGACTATGTGTTAGAGTTAAACAAAGCATCTACATGTCTTATGTTGAATAACTATGGGCCAGTCTCATGGCTGGGCAGAGAGGGGTGCCTAACACCTTTCCCTTACTGTACTCTTGGCTCCCGTACCCAGAATCTCTATCTGTTTTTCCTAGTTTTAATAAACTGGGTGGTGTGGGCAGCGTGCCCTTGGAAAAAGGATTCCGTTCCTTTCGCCATTGCGGCCCTTTTTTGAAAATCGAGGGAGCGCAAGCGCCGGTGGCAAGCGCTCAAAAATACAGAGTCGCCATTTGAGTTTTGAAGATCCGACACTCAAGGAACCGTATTTCGAAGCACCTGCCGCGCTTTATTTGGAAAAGTGAAGGAAACCAGTCCGTCATAACCATATCTGGGTTCGGGAGCCAGGTTACGAGAGGGGAAGGGTTTTATGGCACCCCCCTCGCCCAATCCGGAGATCGGTCTCTACTTAGGCATTTTTATGAAAACCTTTGTGATTCTTCTTCTTTTAATTAATTTTAGCCAATTAGGGCGTGGGAACAGTTAATCGGGGATTAAAACTGTAACACTTTGCAGGATGTGATCAAATAATGGCATGGATGGATAGCATGATGAATAATAAACGGAATGACCTTGAAACATCGATCAGATGCCAAAACCAGGCTCGGGGCAGATTTGCCCTGCACGATGACCAACTTGCATGCCTGAATAGATCTGCATGCAAGTCGACCATCGCGCGAGACACACTGACCCTCGCGCGATCATTGTCATCTCACCACAGTCCCAAAATCATCCCCTTCTGGGCTCTGGAAGGACCAGTGCACACCCAGGGAGCAAACCAAGCAGTTTATTGTAAGACTGTAAAATACTAATTATTACACAATACTCCAAGCAGGAGTCAAATAAGATGAAACACAACCCCTAAACAATGGGGGCATCAAAACAGAGGCCAAGGGCCCAGTTGCCCATGCAAG
Source organism: Rhododendron henanense subsp. lingbaoense (assembly GCA_020567845.1). Lineage (NCBI taxonomy): Eukaryota > Viridiplantae > Streptophyta > Magnoliopsida > Ericales > Ericaceae > Rhododendron > Rhododendron henanense. The sequence continues at coordinate 22,503,302 of CM036317.1, read as the reverse complement.
GGCTATCCATGGAAATCAGTGAACTGTCGCGCGTCAGAGAGCGAATCTCGCGCGACACTCCTGACTGGACTTCCAGGAATTGCTTTGCATGCTTGGGGTCCTGAGACAGATCCAGGGGATCCCAAGGGCATTCCAAACTGTTTGAAGCAAATAAACTAGCTAATGTATTTTGTTTTTGCATGCATAACAGTGATCTAAAAATCAAAGTAAAGTACAACAGGCATGAAGATACTGCAAAACAGAAAAGGGGTAGCTTCCCTTCCCCACGAGGTCCATTCTCTTGCTGACACAAGTGTCGCGCGAGTATAGGGGACCGTCGCGCGAGGGTGTGGCTGCCACGAATTCTTGTAACTTTGCTGGCTTTAGGACCAGGACATGGTATTGATTACCAGCCTTGGTCCTGTCAGCCCCCCTCAGGGATCAAAACAGAAACAGTTTAAACATTGTACCTTTGCTTGGAAAGGGTTTGGGAGTAGATTGGATTGATTGGTGTGACTTTTCTACCAAGAGTGTGTGAACACACTAAGTTCAGAAGCTTAGGAAGTGGTTTGAGGGTTAGTAACTTTGTGCTAGCTAGTGTAGGATTTGTAAAATGACTAATGAATCTCTTAAGCAATTTTTGGAACCCTTAACATGGAGGATGAAGGGGGGTATTTATAGGGGGAATGTAAGGGCTAGTTAGGGGCCAAACAAGACCTTAGGACCAGCCACCAAGGCTGGTCACAACTTGGTTGTGAGGCTAGCCAACAAGGTGAGAGAGTGGTTAAGAGATTGCATGGGGTTAGAACCTGCCAGCACGCCGTTCAGCTGAGGAGAACGGGGTTCCAGCCCATGGGAACCCATGTGCCAAGCAATCATCACAAGTCCAGCTGGATTTTGTGATAGGGACATGAGGGAACCATCGCGCGAGGGTTCAGAAGTGTCGCGCGAGGGTCAAACAGTCAACAGTTTGACTTTGACTACACGTGGCAAGCTAAGTGTCGCACGAGGGACACAAAGGCTCGCGCGAGGGTCAACTCTGGTTCTAGGGTTTGACTGAAGGTTCAGAAGGGTTCAAAAGGTTCAAGCAAGGTTCTAAGCATTCCAAGCTCGATCCATTCCCAATCCAAGCTCTGTTTGATCCGATTTCATCATCGGGGAAACAAGAAAATCGTAAAATAAAGTAAAACAATTGGGAGACCCAGATTGGGGTGTCTGCAGTAGTCCCTCTTTGACGGCACGCGGAGCACCATTGACTGGTACGGGTAACGTCAAAGATTTCTAGGCACCCACCAAATCCGCCCAAAAGCCGATTAAATGGAAAATGCAGATGAGTATATAAAAATACCATGCACCAAGGGGAGAGATTGGAAGTCGGACGGATAGATCGTCGCTGTTGATTGATCGGACGGATAGATCGTCGCTGACTTGATGATTGGACGGATAAATCGTCGCTGTTGATTGATCGGACGGATAGATCGTCGCTGTTGATTGATCGGACGGATAGATAGTCGCTGATGGATTGCGGGCGGATAGATCATCGCTGTTGGATTGCGGGCGGATAGATCGTCGCTGTTGATTGATCGGACGGATAGATCGTCGCTGTTGATTGATCGGACGGATAGATCGTCGCTGATGGATGATTGGACGGATAAATCGTCGTTGTTGATTGATTGGACGGATAGATCGTCGCTGTTGATTGATCGGACGGATAGATCGTCGCTGATGGATTGCGGGCGGACCACTGCTGGGGATACAAAAATCTTTAGGTTCGAAGGCTAGACTTCTGACCTTCAAATTTATCGGCAACATATCATCATGTCTTGGACCTTAAAGAGGGGTTAATTGAGATTGGGCCGGCCTCAGAATCTGGATTGGGCCTGAGGCCCAAAACCAAGTGTCGCGCGATACTCACCAACCATCGCGCGAGAGTCCTTAGTTAGGGCTTGGGTCTGGTCAGGCCCAGACCCGGCCCAGACCCGTTCCAATCGTTTAAACGTCGCGGGGACGTTACAGAAAACAGTACGAGCAGTTTCAAATTTTTTGAACTCCTCCTAACTCTCTTCTCCTCTCTCAAACCTCTCCCAACCCTTGAATCTCTTCCAAAATCAAACAACCCAAACCTACCCACTCACCCATGGCAGACCACGGCGGCAGTGGGAGCGGAGGAGAGGTTATTGATCAAACCAAAGATCGAGGAGGGACCGTGGACGCAGAGATAGAGGATCAACAACCAGTAGAGGCTGTCGCGGATGTTAGTACAGACGACGGTGCAGCGGTGGTAGGCGGCGGTGATGGCGAACAGGGTCGCGAGCAGGCGACTGTTGGTGGCGACGAGCGTCACGCGATCGAGCCAGGGGCTCGCGCGACCATTGAGCCTGGGGCCGTGAGCCTCAGCGTCGAGCGGCTGGATCCGGTCACGGCCGTAGAGGGGTCAGTGGTGGCCGGAGCGAGTCCAATGGACACAAGAGAGATTGGTGCTGGAGAGCACCATCGCGCGACAGAGGAGGAGCCTCGCGCGATGGTGGATGCTGGAGGAGGCAGTGGGAATGGAGGTGATACCGTCGAGCCATTCGGGTCCCCGCCGAGGGATTCGGCGAAGGGCAAAGGTGTCGTGGATGCAGAGGCGGAGGTCGCAGAGACTCCAGTTGAGGTCCGAGAGGAGGACATCCTGTTTCGGCCTGCGGTGACGTCGTCGAGCCATAGGCCAATCACTAGACACGACGTTGCCGAGTACTTGACCGACGAGGCACTGGCGAGGCTTCTTGAGGACAATCCCCTGGTTGGGGAATTGGTCCTAAAGGCTAGAGAGGACCGTGCCCGGGCCATTGAGGCGTCGGAGGCCGTTGAGAAGGCCGAGAGGGAGAGACAAGAGAGAGAGGAGTTACTGAGAGACGCAGAGGCTGAGGAAAGAGCCAGAGTTGAGGCACAGGGGCCTAGGGTGACGGCCGTGGAGGAGGCGAAGAACACGAGTCGGCCGGGCTTTTCAGCGGAGGCCTACGTGCTTCCTACGCCGCACCTTTTTGTGCCGTCGGGCATTGCGGCCCGCGCACCGTTGCAGAGAGATTATGACGACGAGTTGGTGTTGAGGGATCCCCAGGCCCACATTGCAGCGACATGGATGGAGGTATATTCCCAGAAAACACCCTTTGTAATTTGATTTCGATATCCTTGCCTTGATAGTTCACATTCGATACTTGCTTAGAACATGCTTGAACTTTAGAATTGCATGGATGATCTTGCGAACCAAAGCATGCTAAAGCCACGTATTTTTGTAGTATAGGCCCAATATGTAATAACTTGAACCAACCATCCGTTGTAGGCTTCATTGATTACCTAGAACTTGATAATGAACTTCCCGTGTACTGACGGACCATTTGCTGCTTGTCTTTGCATCTGAAACAGGCTGGGGCTGAACAGAGGGACCTCCGCGGCTTCGGGGGCGCGTGCATGTCCTTGCGGCTGTACGAGGGGCTGCCAGAGAGAGTGAGGCGGCTGGTAGACGAGGCGGGCTTTGGGGAGTTTGTGCGGACTTTGACCCCAGCGAGGATTGACCATGCCGTCCTCGTTGCACTTGCTGAGAGGTGCAGAGATACCACCAATACCTTCCACCTACCTCCTGGGGAGATGACAGTGACGCCTGCTGACTTTGCAGCGATCACAGGGCTGAGGGTTGGGGGTGAGCCCATCCCGTTTGACTCAGGGATCCAGGAGGATCGGGCTGCTCTGGAGTGGTTTCTGGGCAGAGTGCCCAAGATAGAGTGGGGAATGGCGAGGTACGACCAGTTCAAGGGCTACCTGAAGAAGGAGGTGTCGAGTGATCAGGAGGCGGAGCAGATGGCCCGGGCGTTTCTGCTATACCTGTTTGGTGCCACGCTGTACCCAAACAGGCGAAGCAACGTCCACCTTTCTTACTTGCCAGCGTTGAGGGATTTGAGGACGGCCTCGCGCTTTGACTGGGGTGGAGCGGCTCTTGGGACGGCTTACCACTTCTTTGGCCACTCGTCAAGGACGGGTAAGAGTACGGCCGGCTACTGGAGGGTCTGGGAGGTACGACTCTAACCCTTTTAAGCACAATTTGATCATGCTTGTCCATTGTTTAGTTTGCTTGACTGTTTCGATTTCAAATGATGTATGCCTTGACTAACGTTTGAACTTGTCTAAACCTTGCAGCTTTGGGCCTACGAGGTTTTGCGGATGTATCCGCCGGAGTGCAAGCATCCAGACTTGAGCACTCTCCCTCGTGCGCTGAAGTGGAGCAGGGCGAGCACCGGGAAGAAAGAAGGGAGAGGCGAGCTCAACGCCTTCAGGCTGTACCTAGACGAGCTCAGGGCCTCACAGGTATGAACACGTAACTGTAAGCTTTAGATATGCATTCCTTTCCTTGCTTTAATGTTGTCGCTGATCAATTGCCTGCATTGCCCGTTTACTTTGAATCGCTGGTCAATTGGGATCCCTGGAGGAGAGCAGGGCTAGAACCTGAGTACTTGGCCCGGAGTAGGGCTGTCACGGCCAGCAGGGTGCTGTTAGAGTCTGCCTTTGGTTGGCAGTGGTACTTGGGAGACCGAGTGACGCGCCAGTCGCTTGGTTATCCTGAGTTCTGGGTGCCAGGGCCGCTCCCACCTCGAGCTTCACACACAGGAGAGTACACGCGGGCTGAGCTGGAGAGGTACACGAGGCCGGATACTGAGCTTGAGCGATACCTGCGTCCTGGTAGGGACTATGCAGTCTACCAGCGAGACTTCCTGGCGGGCCCACTGGGGATTCGCGGCCGGAGAGAGGCGCGAGGCCAGGCCGCAGGGGCCGCTGAGGAGAGGAGAGCAGCCGGAGAGGGACGGAGAGGAGGTGAGAGCCGGGCCAGGCGAGCCCCGGGTGGACCGGCCGTTGGTGGACTTCCTGCGCTGCTTTGGAGGATTCCCGTTGTTGACAGCCAGGGGAATCCTGCAGAGTTACAGTTAGTGCCCGCGAGAGCGGAGCCCGCCCCCGTGACTGTTTCGGTAAGACTTAGCTTCCAATATTGCTTTTGAATTTCAAATGCTTGAACTATCTGCTGAACAGCCTGATGAACTTGAATTGCATGCAGGTGCCAATTGAGTGGGTGAACGAGGCCGTTCGACGCATGCTGGCGTTGGAGAATGTGGTGAGAAAGGCGGCGAGCGGCACACCACTGGAGTTGCAGTACCAGGCGCTGACACTACAGCCGACTCAGCTAGCCATTGTTCAGAGGACCCAGGTATGAAAACGATACATTCTAGCTTTCGATACATTCCCGCTTTCGATACATTCCTGCTTTGATAGCTTGATAGACTGTACCTGTTTTCAATACAGAAACACAATATGCACAATAGATACTCATGCTTTGAAATGCCATGATAATGCAGGTGGAGGGGAAGAGGAACCCTAGGCGGAAGAGTGCGCGAGATCCGCCACCGAAGAAGGTGGTGGCACAAAGATCCGCGCCTCCGGTTACCACCACGCGGCGACAGACGAGGGGCTCACAGACAGCGCATGCACGCGAGGAGGAAGCCAAGCAAGCCGCGAGGCAAGCTGAGCTTCGGTACCAACTGAAGAAGCGCGAGAAGCCGACATTGGAGAAGCCGGGTCCGACTCGCAGACTGAAATTGATCATGAGTCCCACTTCCGAGGATGAGGAAGAAGAGGGTGAGGAAGAAATGGTAGAAGAAGAGGGTGAGGAGCACTCGTCTTCCAGCAGTGGCTCTGACGACTCCATTGATGATCCGAGGTATAGAGATGATCCCCGGGAGCTGCACGATACTTCAGACAGCGATGACGGACCTGAGGGGCGCTGACGAGGCCTCCGTTCCCCTTTTTTGCACATTACTTTTGACTTCGGGCCTGCGTGCCCAAGTAGATAGCTTGACAGACGTTTTGAGGGCCTGCGTGCCTTTTTTGATTGGCGGGCGCATGTGCCCTGACTTGACTTTGTAGCTTTTGATCGGCCGAGGGCCATAGATACAGTAGTTCTTTTGCTTTTGACATGGATAGATCACGGCTTAGTATATAAAAGTTGCATTCTGACGTTTTAGCTTCTCATTGTGCATAAGAATCAGTAAAACCTGCCACTAATACCAAACTTGCATTGACAACGCATCGAGACCACACACAGACACATATGAGTGTATAAAATAGCCTAGCTCTGAAAGAAAAAGGCGATATACCCTAAGACACAATCAGGATACGAGGATACGGGAAACAATGAAATTTTGGGTATTATACGCCAAAACTCACGATACCTTGAAAAAGATGAAGACGACGCTCTAAAACAATCAAAGGTGGTCAACATGACCTGCGCCAATCGACGGGTCTTGAACAAAACGCCCTGAGAATGGACTTATACCGAAGAATGCTCAAAATAACACAAAAATGGTATAAAATGTTGAAAGATGACTCGATTATGTCCCGGACTGAAACCGACACCTCCATACAGTCTTTTAAGGTCCAGGCGACCTGTATGGCATGATCAAAATGGGCTAGGGTCTCTGGAACGAGTTTCGAACTCCCGAAACCTTGGTTTGAACTTGAAACGGGCCTCCGAGGGTCCAAAAACTTCGTTGAGGACGGCATTCGGGATCCGATGCTTGGATGCAGTCACATATGCCCATAATGACTTGCTGGAACCATCAAAAGTACCAAATGACCTTTGGAATGAAAATCGACCAATTTGGACAGTAGCTGCTGAAATCTGTCAAAACTGCAGACCAACCGTCGCGCGATGGTTTGAAACTGTCGCGCGAGACATATCTGTCGCGCGATGCTTTGAGAGTGTCGCGCGAGAGTCAACTCCTGCTAAGCAGCCTTTGTTTGACCAAATTATTGGCATGGAGCTGTTCATTGTTTCCACATCTTGAAAGCTGTTCTGGGTTTGCAGAAAGAAGGCTGTTCTCCCATGCAAGGTGGTGGGACACCTAAGCCTTGATCTCACCAACTCCTTGGCTATTTGAAGAAGGGTTTTAGGACTCAATGAAGTGTACACCCCTCCAATTTATCTAAAATGGGAGATTCACTAATGGAAGCCCTTGATCCTTGGCTAATGAGAGAGGAAACCATAAATTGGGCGAGTCCCCGGTCTAGCTGTTTATCCTCGATTCGGGATCTCCGGTTCGCTCGATCGTGCGTCGAAATCATCCAAGCCGCATTGCCTTTCTGGGACCCCATTGTGCACGTCTTCCGATTTCGTGAAGATGAAATGTGTCCCACAATAGAAGAGTTCCAGGCCTACGCGTCGGGGTTCGCCAATCTAGACGTTCTTGCCGTGCCGCCCGTCCATGAAGACATGGAGCAAATTCTACGGGAAAAACTCAACATTCCGGCGGCGGTGATAGCCAGCATCATTCGAAACGGCGAGCTCAACATCCTTCGCCTAATTGAACTGTATGGCCCCGAGAGTGGACTGGGTGACTATGTTGGGGAAGCTCACAGACGCTTCGTTTTGTCTATATGCGCACTGGCCGCGTACATGCTGGTTCCCATTGATGGAGGGGTAAATCCCAAGCTGGTGAGCATTGCCTTGCAAATGGATAAGGGGAAAAACATTATGCCCGTGGTCTTAGCGGAGACGCTCCTGGGTTTGGACATGCTGAAACTTGGGCAAGCCGACTCTTTCAGCGGATGTCCTATCTTGCTCCAGGTAAATTCCTGTTCGACATATTTTCTCGCATTTTCAACTTTACTCCAAATGCTTGGGCTGTATTTGATTTCTGACCTGTCCTCTGTTCTCATGCAGCTCTGGCTAGCAGACAAAGTTGGGGTTTTGGAAGAGCCACAGGCTGGCTTTGAAGAGTTTCCCAGATTGTTGGTTGCGAGACCGATGATATTCCCCGACTTGCCGGTGGACATTTGGTTTGCGTTTCTGAACGACTTGCACTCCGAGGACATAGTCTGGAGGTGCCTCTGGTTAAACCTTCCAGCGATGACGCTCAAATCAGCGGGATAAAAAAGAGTAATAATTGCCGGCCTGTCAAGCTTCACATTTTACGTCCCTGGGCGTACGCTCCGCCAGATCGGAAGGAGCCAAGGATACAAGCGATACAGAGCGGAAGACTTTGACATCCCCGCGTTCACTTCCTGGGATTTGCGCTGCCACAGGGACAACTAGGGCGATAGGACGTTGAAGGAATCAGTTCCAGAGTTCAGGACGTGGCTGGAAAATCGTTATGTAAGGTGGCTCCGTGTCGAAGTTGAAGCAAGACTGAGGGGATATTTCTGAATCCCGTGGGAGAACAAATTGTAATTAGTAAGGCCATTAGGCCCCGCTTTTCAGCACTTACTTTGTAAATTGTATGCCACTTTGCCCGGCTTGATCGGCTAAATAAAACCTTTGAATTATCCAGCCGTTATTCCTTCGGGGGAACCAAACTTGTCATTTAACGTGTAATTTGAACAAACAACGCTTCGACGTAGTCATAAACACTCATAATGACCTACTGGAAGCATCGGAATTTCAAAATCTGGCCCGAGTCAAAATCCGAAAAATAACCCCAAAAAGGCAGTAGCTTGCCCTACTGTGCCGAACTAAACTGAACTCTCGCGCGAGCAAACGAAACCATCGCGCGAACATAAACAGTCGCGCGACACTTCAGGACCATCGCGCGATGGAGAATTCCTGTTACAGTGGCCAGCCTTGACTCATTCGGACAAAAAGGGGTGGCAGGCTTTGTCAGCAGGTCTGGGCGTGCAGGGGCTCCTGGCTTTCCCCAGAGATGTTCCCTTGATCTTTAGCAAGTGGAGGGACACCTTGCAAGGCCACCTCATTCAATAGGAAAGGCATGCCTCCATCCTTGGCTTATAAAAAGGGGTGAGTCCCTGAAATGGAGGGCGTGCTTCCGTGGGAAATTTCTAGCACTGTTCCCCAAATGGCAAATCATCTCCCCACCTTAATCAGCTTGTGGCTCGAAGAATTTGTCGCGAGTGATTGGCTATGCTTCCGTTCTCATGGGTTGGCGGCCTTTCGCTTCTTAAAAAGTGTAAGGCTCCGCCCCGAAATTCTGAGAGCAGCCCTGCAGTTTTGGGACCGGGACGTCCATGTGTTCCGATTTGGGGACAACGAGTTGTGTCCGACCGTTGAAGAATTCCAAGCATATCTCCAAGGCTTTGCTTCGAGCGTAATCGTCGTGCCACCTTACAGGCAAAGCATGTCAAAGCTGTTGAAGACGTGTCTGAACATTTCCCAGGGTGCAGCGGAAGGCCTGTTGATTGGCGGACAAATAAACATTATGCGCCTAATGGAATGGTACGGGCCTGACGGCGATCCAGCGGATACGGTTCTGCAGGCTCGACGTCGATTCGCCATGTCAGTCAGCAAACTGGCCGCATATCTGCTGGTGTCTCCGTACGGACGGCCTGACCCCTCGTTGGTACACGTGGCTGCGGAGATGGGCGCTCGGAAGAACGCGGTACCTCTGGTACTCGCTGAGACACTCATTGGTTTGGATTTGGTAGCCACAGGTCAGACGAACACATTTGGTGGGAGTCCAATCCTGTTACAGGTAAAATCTCACTCAGCTCACCTTTTTCCGGTTCTCGCACAGTCTGTTTTTACCTCGACTCTCGGCTAAGGCTGTATGGTAGCTCCTTACTTGTTTTCTTTCGCTCGGGCTTATGTGGCTCCTTACTTGTCTTTTCGCTCATGCAGCTGTGGCTATGTGACAAACTTGGACTAATCTCGGCTCCTGAAGCGGACTGGCCCCGTCTGCCTGGGCGGATGCACCAAAGGGGAATGTTGTACCCAGAAATGTCTGAGGAGGAGTGGTACACCTTTATGAGAGAGATGTCTCCGCGCGAGATCGTCTGGCGGCATAGAGCCCTGAACATCCCGGATATGGCTCTGCACTCTGCAGGTTTCGAGAGAATGGTGATTGCTGGACTGTCCAGTTTTACGTTCTACATTCCAGGTCGTGTCCTGCGGCAACTGGGCATGAGCCAAGGCTTTCATCGAGCTGGGATAGAAGACTTTCGCATTCCAGCTTTTACAGCCCAACATCTAGCAGGGTATGAACACAACTGGGGTTTGAGAGAACTCAGAGGAGCGGAAGACGACTTCAGCACAAGACTCAAACATCGCTATGTAGCATGGTTAAGAGAAGAGGTCGAAAGTAGACAAAACGTAGACTGACTCCTGACTCAAATCCAATGATCTAGAATAAACTACGAGCCCGTGAGGGCCTCTTAGCATTTCGTTCTGTTTTTGATGCTTTGCTGTTTTTCTTGGGGCTCTGCTCAGCCTATGTAATAGAAATAATAGTTTTGAATAAAAGTGAAAGATTAAGAATTTTCCCCTTTTTGGTCCAAGCGTTGAACACCACATCGTTTGAAAGTCGAGGTACGCTCCGAAATGAAAAACCTGGATCGAGTTGATTGAATGTGACCGAATCTCACAGAGAGATTGCCTACGTATCCCAAGCTAGGGAATCAGGTCAAAACGTAGTTCAGGCTACGGTTCGACAGAGTATGACCGAGTTCCAAAGAGAGACTGCCTATGTATCCCAAGCTAGGGAATCAGGTCAAAACGTAGTTCAGGCTAAGGTTCGCTCGTGTGTTTTGGCTCTCCTTTTGCGCTCTAAATTTTGCCTAGGACTGCCTTTGCAGGTTTCCAGCCTAGCGAGCTTTGATTGAACGCCTATTTATTTTTGCCTAAACTGCCCCCTTGGGTTTTCAGTCTAGCAGGCTTGCTCTAATTTTTGCTTGGGACCGCCCACCCTTGTGGTTTTCGGCCCAACGAGCTTCTCTCAAGGGTAGTAACGTTTAAGTTGATCCAGGTTGACCAGAGTGTTGAACTCGTTGCCGTCCAGATCAATGAGCTGAGCCGCCCCACCCGAGAGGATGGTCTTGATAATGTAAGGTCCCGCGCATTTTGGGCGGAACTTGCCGCGTAGATCGAAAATGGGAGCCCGGATTTCCTTTGTAACCATGTCCCCTTCAGCCAAGTCACGAGACTTCACTTTCTTGTTGAATGCCCGAGCAATCCTGCGCTGATATCCCTGAACGTGATACAAGGCACGGAGCCTTCTCTCGTCAAAGAGCATGAGTTCGACAAACCTCCCGCTAAGCCATTCGGACTCCGCGAGTTCACATTCAGCCATGATCCTCAAAGTCGGCACTTCCAGCTCGATGGGAAGGACAGCTTCCATCCCATAGACCAGAGAAAAAGGGGTTGCCCCTGTTGATGTTCGAATTGACGTGCGGTATCCCCAAAGAGCTAGAGGCAGCTGCTCGTGCCAGTCCCTGGCGGACTCTGCGGATTTCTTGATGATAGTCTCGATGTTCTTGTTGGCTGCTTCAACCGCCCCATTCGTTTGAGGGCGATAGACCGTTGAGTGATGAACTTGGATCTGGAATTCTTCGAAGAGCTCCAGCACCCTGCCTTTGAAATGGACCCCATTGTCAGAAACCAAATCCTGTGGAACCCCGTATCGATAGATGATGTTCTTTCGGATAAACCGAGCAACCTGAACCGCCGTCAGGGTCTTGTAAGATTCAGCTTCGACCCACTTGGTGAAGTAGTCTATTGCCACCAAAATGAACCGGTGCCCGTTCGAAGCAGAAGGCCTGATTATGCCGATAACGTCGATACCCCAAACAGAAAAGGGCCAAGGCGATGTCATGCCAAATAGTTTAGAAGGAGGGACGTGCATGAGATTGGCATGGATTTGACACTTATGGCAGCGGCGCACATAATCCACACACTGAGATTCCATGGTAGACCAAAAGTATCCTTGTCGTAAGATCTTCCTGGCAAGCATGACCCCGCTCATGTGAGGGCCACAAATTCCCTCTTGAATTTCCTCCATGATTTTGATGGCCTCAGCGCCGTTGACGCAGAGTTTATGCATTCCACAGTGAGATCTCCGATACAGTCCCCCACCATAGATAATGTATTGAGCGGCCATTCTTCGGAGCGCCGCTCGATCCCTTTTGGTGGCGTCGGCCGGAAACTGACCACTTTCGACGAAGTTCCAGATATCGTGATACCAGGGTAGGCCGTCATCGACATCATCGACGGCGTTGACATACTGATAAGCAAGCAAGTCCCGCTGTTCAATTAGAATAGGACGAAGCTTGATACCAATCGGAAGCTCGATCATGGAAGCCAGAGTTGCTAGAGCATCAGCGAACTGGTTCTTCATCCGAGGGATGTGCGTGAATGTGACTTTGTTGAAACGAGGAATGAGGTCCTCCAGGTCTTGGTGATAAGGCTTTAATCTGTCCTCCCGAACTTTCCAGTCCCCGTTGGCCTGAGAAACGACAAGGTTGGAGTCACCAATAACCTCAAGCCTTTCGACACCGAGTGTAAGAGCAGCTTCCATGCCAACAATATAGGCCTCATATTCAGCTTGGTTGTTCGTGACATCGAAATTGAGTTTGAATGCAAGCGGAATATGAGCACCATCGGGGGTTATAAGCAAAACCCCAATCCCGTATCCCTTCTGATTGGCTGCCCTATCAAAGTAAAGAGTCCAGGTGTCTTCGACAACTGCCATTACTCCTTCATCCGGAAATGTAAAATCTGAGTCCTCTGGCCCCTCGACGGGATGATCAGCCAGAAATTCGGCGACCGCGCGCCCTTTGACAGATTTTCTAGTGACATATTCGAGGTCGAACTCTGCGAGCAACAGCAACCAACGTGCTAACTTACCAGTAAGCGCGGGTGTCTCAAACAGATACTTGAGAGGATCCATTCGAGAAATCAACTTCACTGGGTAAGCCAGCATGTAGTGTTTTAATTTCTTGGATGCCCAAACAAGAGCCCAACACGTCTTTTCGAGGGCGGTGTATCGTTCTTCAGCGCCAACCATCTTCTTACTCAGGTAGTAAATGGCCTTTTCGACTCCCTTCTCTCCCCCTTGAGCCAGCAAACACCCCATAGATGAAGGGTTCACAGACAAGTAAAGTATCAAGGGTTTCCCTGGCATCGGTGGCATTAAAACTGGAGGGTTCTGCAGATAGGTTTGAATGGAGGTGAAAGCCGCCTGGCACTTGTCCGTCCAAACGAATGGAGTATTCTTCTTCAATAGACGAAACATCGGCTCGCAAGTTAGTGTCAACTTGGCGATGAATCTGCTGATGAACTGTACCTTTCCCAAAAAGCTTCGCACTCCTTTTTCAGAATCTGGTGGCTTCATCTCGAGAACTGCTTTGATTTTAGACGAGTCGACCTCAATTCCACGAGAAGTGATCATGAAACCGAGCATCTTACCAGCTGTAACCCCAAAGGTGCATTTCTGAGGGTTTAGACGCATGCGAAACTTTCGTAATCTCTCGAAGAATTTCCTAAGCACAGGAACATGACCTTCTCGAGTTTTGGACTTGGCGATCATGTCATCGACGTAGACCTCGACTTCTTTGTGCATCATATCGTGTAGGATAGTGGTAGCAGCTCGCTGATAAGTGGGCCCAGCATTCTTCAATCCAAAAGGCATGACCAGGTAGCAATAAGTCCCCCACTCAGTGATGAACGTGGTTTTCTCGCGGTCCTCGGGCGCCATGAGAATTTGGTTATAGCCAGAGAAGCCATCCATGAACGAGAGCAAAGCGTGCCCCGCTGTGTTGTCCACAAGCACATCGATGTGTGGCAAGGGAAAATCGTCTTTGGGGCTCGCTTTGTTCAAGTCCCGAAAATCAACACAAACTCGAATTTGGCCATTCTTCTTAGGAACAGGGACGATGTTGGCAACCCACGTGGGATACTGAGAGACCATGAGAAAGCCAGCGTCAATCTGCTTGGTAACCTCCTCCTTAATCTTCTGGACCCAATCTGGTCTCATCCGTCGGAGTTTCTGCTTCACAGGCTTGGCATCCGGGAATAAAGGAATGTGATGCTCTACGATCTCGGGATCAATTCCGGGCATATCTCGATGGGACCATGCAAAAACGTCACTGAACTCGGTGAGCAGCTCTTTAAAGTCACGATGTTCCTCCGGTGAAAGTGTGGAGCCCACTTGAACCATTCGGGGATCATTTTCATCTTTCAAATTTATAGAAACTATTTCTTCTTTTAATGGCTGAGCATGCCTTTCGTCTTCCCTTTCGATGAAGGCACGGATTTCCTTGGGAATGTCCCCATCGAAATCTATCCCTTCATCGTCAGGGTCGATACAGTTTATATAAAGATCATTGAAATAGTCAGAAGATACTTCGTTCATTTCACAAGCCCCTGAAGGGTCACCAAGTACAAGAGAGTCAAACTCGAAATAAAAGCTATGACGTGGAGGGCCTAGAGGCACAAACTCCGACTCAGAGCTAGACTTAGAGGACGGGACAGACTCTGACTCAGACTCAGACTCAGACTCAGACGTGTCGTCAATGCAAGTCAGGCGTGGCTTGAAAATGCAATTATTCAAGGAGCCCTCGGCTTTCACAATGAGAGAGGTGGGATCCTCGAGGGCGTCGGGCCCGAGCATGAGCACTTCGGCCTCTTCAGCTTCCCCAGCCAAACCCACTTGGGAGAATTCCTGGAATAGCAGCTCCAGATTTCCCTGATCGATAGATCCCAGCCAGTCAGTCTTGGTTCTCAGCTGATTAAGCTTCCTCTTGAATTCTTCTTTCGCTGGTTCGTCATCACTGCTTGACCAGGTGTCATCAGCGAAAATCTCAAACCCAGGCAGCAGCTCCCCGGTTTCGGAGTGAACGAAGGGCTCAGCCTGCCCGGTGTAAGCGGCATTTCCGACTTCCCGCACGAATTTGGGACCGCTGCAGGGGGTCCGAGGTTTTTCCATATATTTCCTTCGTTTGGCATCTTTGGCAGAGGCGATATACCCCAAACCAAAGCGGCCCTCGTTGAAAGGAAAAGTAGGGAACTCCGGGACCCCTTGACGGCGAGAGCCTAAACCCATGCCTGGAAAGTGAGACATCCTTCTCATAATGTCCAGCGCGACAGAGCTTATGAGGAAATTCCCGTCTACGTTGATGGCCATTACTACGCCTGAAGTATCGAAAGAGAAACCTCCAAGATCGACGTCTTCTTCGCCGTGTTGAATTCCCAGAACAGGAGTCCCGTCCTCCTTGAGCGGGCGGATGCCTGAATCCCCGCAGATGGTTAGAGTGCCAGTGGGTAGTCCCAGAATGACCTTTTGGTGGAGGGTAGATGGCACAGCCATGATATCAGACCGATGAAGCCATGGCCTGCCCAATAGAAGATTGAAAGTTGCAGGAATATCCACGACATGGAACTCCACGTCCATCTCGAAACCCTCAGCATCGAGTTTGAGCTTCAAAACGCCTTCGACTACGCGACGGGTGCCGTCATATGCCTTGACAGCTAGATTAGAAGGTGCTAGATCCTTCTTGGTGAGTCCCAAACGATAAGCGACCCGCAGAGGGCAGACATTGATGGCGGAGCCGTTATCAATAAGAACGGTCGGGACCCAGAGTCCTTGACACTTGACGGTGATGTGCAAGGGGCGATTGTGGTCGACTCTTTCGACTGGCAGGTCCTTGTCTGTGAAGGTCACCGTATGCTTGGAGGTTAGAGGGAGGATGAGAGATATCATCGCCTCTGGCGTGACGTCGGCCTGGACTTCAAGGCAGGATAGGGCGTGACATAGCCTCTGACGATGCTCCTAGGATGAACAGATCAGTCCCTAGATAGAAATAGCGGCAGGAATCCGCTCAAGTTGCCGCTGAACTAGATCGGGAACTGGATGGCCGGCTGACACTTCAAAAGGTGCAGGCCTTGGGAAAGAGACAGGCTCGTTCCTTTGATTAGCAGGATTGGAGGAATTCCCGGCCTGCAGATTAGCAGGCTGAAAAATCCGTCCACTCCTTGTAACATTGTGAACGTTTCCCAAAGAGGGCACGAGTTGTGGGCTTTCCTTCACATCCCAGAGATCAGCGGGGACATCTCCCAGTTTGCGCTTTCCCTTGTTAGTAGCCGGTGCAGAGACGGGCACTTCCATGTCTAAGCCCAGATCTTCAGCCAGATCCTTCATCAATAAGGAGTCCCAGAAGCTTAAGTCTTTCACAATAGCCACTTCAGCAACGGGCTCTGGATTTGCAATGAAAGGGACATCCCAGAGACCAGTGTCAGCCAGGGTACGATTGACAGCCCAGACTTCATTCCCAACTTGGACATCCACTATGTCGTTAACTTCCCACAGATTAGCGGGCGGAGCGCGGTCCGTAAACATGATGCTGCAGTCCCTGTTGTTGGGGTAAGGCACCTGAGGGCGTGGATTTTCTTCGTCGACAATGTAGGAACAGGGGTCATGGTCAGTGTCGGGGTTAGTATCACAAACCGAATTAAAGACCGAACCAAAGAGGGAAATGTGGTCTCCCAAAGCCCGCGGATCATCCTGGACAAGCTCATCCTCTGCGTAGTGAAACATGTAGTCCGGCGTGGCGTAGCCTTGTAGAGGGTTAGGGTCGACATCCATGGGAGCAAACCAGGTTGGCTCAGGATCCCAACAATATTCTGCTTCGGGAACTGGAGGTTCGATCGGGTTGAATAGCATGTTCAAGGAGAAACCGTCCAAAGGGTCGAACAAGGCCGCTTCATAACCGGCCAACCAGCCATCATACCAGGCTTGATCGAATGGGACATTTCTGGGCTGTGGAGGAATCCCGTCCATTCCAAGGGTGGACCACTCGTTGAGGAGAGGAGCGGCATAGTCCCAATGGTCTGCTATAGCCCAACCAGTGGCTTGCATGTTGTTATTCGAGGGAGGCACCCAAGGCTGATAGGGATCAGGAAATGGGCCAGCGACGGTTGCGTACGGGCTGTCGAGCGACGAGGCAGAGTTGATTTGCACAGCAGGGATTGACTGATGGAAGAGGGAGCTGACAGATTCTTCGGAGACAGGTGAAGCAGCTTGTGAAAGTTCCGAAGATGCATCCGCATCAACAACTTGGCCTTCAACCAATTGTATATAAGAAACCTCGGTGTATGGTTCAATCGGGAAAGGCACGACGGGCCTGGGTTGATTGGTTGGGGCTATATAGTCAGTAGGGTTAAATATGGTGGAGCTAGGGTTGATATAAGTGGAGCTGAGAGATATCTGGCTGATGTGGGGTACAGCGTTGTGCTTAGGGAGAGAGTTGGCAATGACGTTGGGTTTCTGAGGTGGTGGAGGAGTCTCCAGCGTGCCATCGTCGATGAGATCATGGATCGCATGACGGAGGCGAAAGCAGGAGTCAGTGAGATGACCCGCTCCTTGATGGTAAGCATAGTAAAGGTTGGCTTTGAAGCCGGGTGAAGGGTTCTTGGGTAGAGGAGTTGGATCCAGGGGTTTCAGATGCCCTGATTTGACCAACTTTTCCAAGACCGAGGATAGAGGTGCCTCGATGGCGGAAAAGCTGCGGGGTTGGTTCCGAGGCCGGTTGTTCTGCGGATTTTGAACTTGGTTGACATCCACGACGTGATTAGCAGCACTGGAGGAAGCGGCATTAGTACTGGCGGTCGCCGTGTTAGAGTAAGTTCCCGTTCCGAACAGCGCATTGGCGTTTCCAGAATAAGCCCGCGGTTTTGACTTGGGGGTATGCGAGGATTCACCCTTTGATAGAATTCCACTCTGCAGAGCATCTTCGATGGCCAGGCCAGAGTCGAAGAAGGTTTCAAAGTTAGCGGAGGCCTGAGCTAGGACCAGGTGCCTAGCATAGTCTGGTTGGAGGTTGCGGGAAATGATGCGGAGCTGGTCCTTCTCGCTTGGGCGATCAGTCATCTGTGCGGCTTTAGCTCTCCACCTTTTGACAAAGTCTGCAAAAGTCTCCTTAGGCTCCATCTTGGTAGATTCAAGTTCCCGAGTAGTCATTTTCAACTGGGAGTTGTAATTGTACTGCGAAATAAACGCAGTCCCAATGTCTTCCCAAGTCCTCCTCTTGGCAATGTCGAGTGACAGAAACCAATGGAAAGCAGGGCCCGAGAGGGTCTGAGGAAAGAGCTGTGACATGGCCTCTGGCTCAACAGAAAGAAGTTTCATGGCGGCATGGTAGCTGTAGAGATGAGTCCTGGGGTCGCCGCTCCCGTCGAACTTAGCCAAGTCCGGCATTTTGAACTTTTCAGGAAGCTTGGCGTTGGGGTACAGGCAAAGGCGATCCAGATCGATCCCTCCGGCACTGATCTTTTCTGTCTTAGCAATGGATTCCTCCAGTTTGGCCATCTTGGCCATGAGTGCGGCCATTTCCGGGTTCGGAGCTGGTTCCTCTGGGTTTGGAGGCAGTCTGCCGCCGGCAAGGTTTGCAACGGGCCTGCGAGCTTCCCTCGGATTCAGGACCATGAGACGCCCTGCGTGAAGCGGATCTGGAACTAAAACAGGGTGCTCCTGGTCAGACTCATCGTCCTCACCTTCTTCCTCGAGAGGGGGTGGAAGGCGAGTGTGGATGAGGTCGTTCAAGCGAGCAATGTTAGTGTCGGTCTGAGCTGCCCTTTGTTGCATAGCGGTGATACTGTCCTGAAGGTTCATGAGCATGGTCTCTAAGGTAAGGGGTTCTGGTTATGGTTGTTCCATTGTGACGGGCGTTTCAGAGCTGCTTGAGGCGGATACCGGGGTAGTCGGACGTCCTTCCTGAAAAACCGGTGGCGAACCTGACTGAGAACCTGATAGGGATTCCGATTGTTGTGTTGCCGAAGGTGAGCGCAGAGAGTCTTCCGTGATGACTGACTGGGACTGTAACCTGACAAGCCTTTGAACCGGACTCAGATGCAGACGTTCCCAAGCGGGTTTGGCAACTGGCCTCGATACTTTCCTTGGCGGTGCAATGATTCAGATCTTTGCTTGCAAGGGAAAAGGAGGTTTAATAAGGGTCCTGCAGTAACTTTAATCTAAATAAAAGACTAAAGCGGATGCAGCCAACGTCGAGAGTGTCACCCTAGACTCTAGAACCGAAAGACAAGTCTGTCTCACAACGCTTTGGACACTGTTTTAGGCCCTCAGAATTCTTTTCGAAGATGTATCCTTGTTCGGAACGAGCGGTCCTGAAGGATGCCAAAAGGATTCTAAACCTTCGTTCGTTTCGATGTTCGGGGTTTCAAGTTTTTGAAGCCGGAACGACTCGGCATGAATATCATGATGCCATAACCAGGTTGGCGTAAGCAGCACTGTGCTATTAGCCGGGCGGTGTAAGTGACGAGGCACTTGTTACCTTTTGGTGTAAGCATCATGGTATTTTACTCCGTTGTTCTTCGTTTTTTGTTTGAAACCCTAAACAGGTATACGGGCAAAGGTGCAGAAAAGCTTCTGATTTCCTAAAGTCCCGCTGTAAAAGGACTTAAAAGACGATAACGCGCACCATTGAGGTGCACGACTCCTCATCGGGCCATGACAATGTCCTACTAAGCCTAAAAGACAGACTTGGAACAGATTGAGAACCTAGGAGCCATCCTAGACATGCTTCTACGCTGAACGAGAATGTATGTACAGTTCATGCGATAAGGAAAGCAGTAACACGTAGGCATTTAACGGGGTTAGATGCAAGTAGATCTTAACTTGTGGGTACCTGTCCTAGTTTGGAGAGTTCTAATGCTTTATATATGCAAAAGGCCGGTTTTGGTTCGTAACAGGTTCCTCGGACTAGGGCCACAGATATACCTCCCGTTACCCGCGTTTTTCGCAGAATAACAGTCGAACGGTAGCATGACCCATCATCGTCGAAGGTTGTCGGTCATTCGGGGTCCCCGGGCTCCGGTAAACCGTGCCGGATTGCCAAAACGATCCAACAAGGCTTATCCCACATCGATGCAAATGAGACGCTAGAATCTGATTTAGAAGAAAAAGAATCACAAAGTCGTAAAAATGCCTTTTCAAATTCGGCTCACTTTATTTAGTCCATCTTTAGAAGAAACTACGCAAGCGAACAATCGAAAAAGCCCCAGGTTAGAATGGCCGGACACGAGGTCCTGTTAAATCACCGTTCCAACCTTCGGCAGCGCGAAGCTCACCGTTTTGACAAGCTTTTAAGGGATTGTTCCCAAGCGTATTAAATCCTAAGTGTGAATTAATATTGGTTCGATTTAATCCCCAGCAGAGTCGCCACTAAGGGCAGCGTGCCCTTGGAAAAAGGATTCCGTTCCTTTTGCCATTGCGGCCCTTTTTTGAAAATCGAGGGAGCGCGAGCGCCGGTGGCAAACGCTCAAAAATACAGAGTCGCCACTTGAGTTTTGAAGGTCCGACACTCAAGAAATCGTATTTTGAAGCACCTGCCGCGCTTTATTTGAAAAAGTGAAGGAAACCAGTCCGTCATAACCATATCTGGGTTCGGGAGCCAGGTTACGAGAGGGGAAGGGTTTTATGGCACCCCCCTCGCCCAATCCGGAGATCGGTCTTTACTTAGGCATTTTTATGAAAACCTTTGTGATTCTTCTTCTTTTAATTAATTTTAGCCAATTAGGGCGGGGGAACAGTTAATCGGGGATTAAAACTGTAACACTTTGCAGGATGTGATCAAATAATGGCATGGATGGATAGCATGATGAATAATAAACGGAATGATCTTGAAACAGCGATCAGATGCCAAAACCAGGCTCGGGGCAGATTTGCCCTGCACGATGACCAACTTGCATGCCTGAATAGATCTGCATGCAAGTCGACCATCGCGCGAGACACACTGACCCTCGCGCGATCATTGTCATCTCACCACAGTCCCAAAATCATCCCCTTCTGGGCTCTGGAAGGACCAGTGCACACCCAGGGAGCAAACCAAGCAGTTTATTGTAAGACTGTAAAATACTAATTATTACACAATACTCCAAGCAGGAGTCAAATAAGATGAAACACAACCCCTAAACAGTGGGGGCATCAAAACAGAGGCCAAGGGCCCAGTTGCCCATGCAAGGGCTATCCATGGAAATCAGTGAACTGTCGCGCGTCAGAGAGCGAATCTCGCGCGACACTCCTGACTGGACTTCCAGGAATTGCTTTGCATGCTTGGGGTCCTGAGACAGATCCAGGGGATCCCAAGGGCATTCCAAACTGTTTGAAGCAAATAAACTAGCTACTGTATTTTGTTTTTGCATGCATAACAGTGATCTAAAAATCAAAGTAAAGTACAACAGGCATGAAGATATTGCAAAACAGAAAAGGGGTAGCTTCCCTTCCCCACGAGGTCCATTCTCTTGCTGACACAAGTGTCGCGCGAGTATAGGGGACCGTCGCGCGAGGGTGTGGCTGCCACGAATTCTTGTAACTTTGCTGGCTTTAGGACCAGGACATGGTATTGATTACCAGCCTTGGTCCTGTCAGCCCCCCTCAGGGATCAAAACAGAAACAGTTTAAACATTGTACCTTTGCTTGGAAAGGGTTTGGGAGTAGATTGGATTGATTGGTGTGACTTTGCTACCAAGAGTGTGTGAACACACTAAGTTCAGAAGCTTAGGAAGTGGTTTGAGGGTTAGTAACTTTGTGCTAGCTAGTGTAGGATTTGTAAAATGACTAATGAATCTCTTAAGCAATTTTTGGAACCCTTAACATGGAGGATGAAGGGGGGTATTTATAGGGGGAATGTAAGGGCTAGTTAGGGGCCAAACAAGACCTTAGGACCAGCCACCAAGGCTGGTCACAACTTGGTTGTGAGGCTAGCCAACAAGGTGAGAGAGTGGTTAGGAGATTGCATGGGGTTGAACCTGCCAGCACGCCGTTCAGCTGAGGAGAACGGGGTTCCAGCCCATGGGAACCCATGTGCCAAGCAATCATCACAAGTCCAGCTGGATTCTGTGATAGGGACATGAGGGAACCATCGCGCGAGGGTTCGGAAGTGTCGCGCGAGGGTCAAACAGTCAACAGTTTGACTTTGACTACACGTGGCAAGCTAAGTGTCGCACGAGGGACACAAAGGCTCGCGCAAGGGTCAACTCTGGTTCTAGGGTTTGACTGAAGGTTCAGAAGGGTTCAAAAGGTTCAAGCAAGGTTCTAAGCATTCCAAGCTCGATCCATTCCCAATCCAAGCTCTGTTTGATCCGATTTCATCATCGGGGAAATAAGAAAATCGTAAAATAAAGTAAAACAATTGGGAGACCCAGATTGGGGTGTCTACAGGTGGCGACTCTGTTTTGATGACAACCGTTATCGTGTGGCGATGTTCCTAGCCATGGGAATGTCCACGATCTTGGTTTATGAAGCAAGCAACCAATCGAGCAACAAACGATCAATCTGTATGGCGATGTCCCGTTTGGGAGGTGTCTACAGTTTTTGGCGACTCTGCTGGGGATATGAGAGCCATAACCAAAAAGTTCAACATAAGACTAATACATGCCTTGTTTAATTCATCTATCATATGCATCGAGCGGGCAACCCGTTGAGTTCACCTGATATCCCGGCATGACACGGGGCTATGTTGGGGGTTCCAGCAAACTCCACAGTCACTTGTACCTAGTGGTATATCAAAAAGGGAATCACCCAATCACCGCCTATGATGGGCTGGTGAGTGGATTGGTGCCCTTTGACAACGGAGCACCCTGAGACTACCAAAACCTTGCATGTATTAGAAAGCCGTAGAACTTATCAAACTAAGAAAGGAACCTACAGGCTAGGAACCTACTTGCATTTTGCTTGCAAAAGTTCTTCCTCACACCCTGTATCATTTGTTGTTGTAAATAACTCTTTCTGTGCAGAAGGGTTGGGATTTTCGACTCAAATCCTAACCCTACACGAGCCAAATACTGATTTTCAGGTACTCTATTTTTCAAGTAGGCACAATAGGTAAATTAAAGAAGCAACCACAGCCAACTTTATACTCTTATAACACCCGAAGCTACGCCAAACAGAGGTCTCTGCAACCATCCCGTCTGTCATCCTCATCTGCCAAAACACCCTCACCACAACAATCCCAACCGCTTCCGGAAACTTCCCGGTCATCCCCTCAACAGACCCCGTCATTTACTAAATCCCAAGCTTCGTCAAGCAAACCTTCTACCTTCATGGCAGACAACGACGCCACTATCGCCGACCTCCAAGCCCAAATCACTGCTCTGCTAGCGGAAAAGGCAGCTAGGGATGCTGAGGATGAGGAAAGATCGATGGAAGACAAAAATCCCCATAAAGTGATATTGGCAGAAAGTCCCGAATTGACCAAGCAAGTCAAGGAAATCAAACAAGCCTTGGCCCGTTCACAAGGGGATCAAATTCTGGATTTCGAAGGACTCTGCCTCTTCCCAGAATCCAAACTGCCTGAGAATTTCAAAATGCCAAACATCGAGTAGTTCAATGGAACTGGCAACCCTACCAGTCATGTTCGTCACGTTATCAACACCCTGAAGCCAATGTGCTTGAATGATGAGCTCATCGCTAAATTATTCCAAAGGACTCTCACCGGAAGCGCTCTCGACTGGTTCCTCACTTTGGAATTCGTGCATTATCAGACTTGGCCAGAAATTGCCAACGCTTTTGTCAAGCAATACGCATATAATGTCCAAATCGAGCTGACAACTCGAGACTTGGAAATGACCAAACAAGAATCCAATGAGTACTTTGCTACCTTTGTGGCAAGATGGAGGGAAAAGGCTGCCAAAATGAAGAACCACCCCTCCGAGGAAGATCAAGTGAGGATAGTTGTCAAGAACCTGCAACCCAAATATCTCAGGCACATCTACACACAGGCTATCACCAATTTCAAACACTTGCATGCCACTGGGTTGCAAATCGAAGATGGAATCAAGCTAGGGCTCATTGGGAAAGAAGAAGCTCCCCATCCACCAAAGAAAACATTTTCCAGCCGTACATCTCACGCCTCCGTAAATACCCTTGGCACATCCCTGCCTCAGGATCCTTTCCAAGCTAGCTCATCCCAGAATTTAAATCGACCCCGCCGCAATTTTGATCCCCTCTACATGACATTATCCCAAGCCTTGACCATTCTCAGCCGCCAGGGGTGTAGACACCCCAATTTGGCCTAACGATTATTTCAAGTCCCACATTGGGACCATCCCGATGATGAAACGGATACAGTGATTGCTGATTGCTTCCTTGAGAACCTTAGGACTTTCGGTAAGAACTTTGAGCCACTTAGAGGACCCAATTCAAAGCCATACAGCCTTTCAGACAGAAATACAGAAGCCTAGGAGAATCCATCTGTCGGCCGTGACATCAATCCCACGGCCCTAACATCATTTCCTCACCCGAGCAACCTGTTGCCAGCAAAATCTCCCTGAGAGATCAATCCCTCGGCCGCAAAATCTATCCTTCGGCCGAGACATCCATTCCTCGGCCGTGACATCCTTTACTCGGCCGCCAGATCGACCTTTTCCCAGACTCTGGAACGTGTTCTGTCAGACGTTTGATCTGATTACACTACATTTCCGATGCTTTCGGGCTACACTCAGAGATTACGACGTAGAGTTAGAGATGCATTGCAATTGCAATTGCCATCTCGTGATTTGATTGGCCGGAGTGAGTCACCAATTGCCTATAAAAAGGGCCTTTGGACTCCGAAAATAGACACATGAAATTATCAGAGTATACACTCTCTCAAGCCTCGAAACTCTGCCAAAATACTCTCCCAATCCCCCTCTTCAAAAGCCCTAACCATCCGAAGGCAGCCGTCAATCCGGCGATCAAACCCCGAAGTTCAAACCCTAACTCTAGGGTTTTCAATCAAGCAAATCAGTCAATCACACCCAATCCAAAGCAATCAAGCAATTGAGGGATCAAGGTGGTGAGGCCCAACGGCCTCCGGTTTGTCTTATTTACTGTCTTTTTTTACTAATCGTAGCGTTTTGATTATCTGTGAATCTTTCTGTCTGGTGTGAGGAAGAACACCGACCGGGGCTTCGATCCCTCGGCCGGTACATCAAACCAGGAGAATCCTTCGGCCATGACATCCATTCACCGGCCGCGGGATCCATCTCCCTGGGACATTTTGTTTGCTTCTCTGCTTTCTGAATGCATGCTTACTTATCTCACTGGCTCACTTTGCTTACTGTTTAAAGGAATAAATAAACAGACTATATGTTGGAATTAAACAAAGCATCTATATGTCTTATGTTGAATGATTATGGGCCAGTCTCCCGACTGGGCAAAGAGGGGTGCCTAACACCTTCCCCTTATTGTACTTTTGGCTCCCGTATCCAGAATCTCTATCTATTTTCCCAGTTTTAATAAACTGGTTGGCGACTCTATTTGATGATAACCGTTATCATGTGGCGATGTTCCTAGCCATGGGAATGTCCATGATTTTGGTTTACGAAGCGAGCAACCAATCGAGCAAACAACCATGGATCAATCTGTATGTCGATGCCCCGTTTGGGAGGTGTCTACAGTTTTTGGCGACTCTGCTGGGGATATGAGAGCCATAACCAAAAAGTTCAACATAAGACTAATACATGCCTTGTTTAATTCATTTATCATATGCATCGAGCGGGCAACCCGTTGAGTTCACCTGATATCCCGGCATGACACGGGCTATGTTGGGGGTTCCAGCAAACTCCACAGTCACTCGTACTTAGTGGTATATCAAAAAGGAAATCACCCAATCACCGCCTATGATGGGCTAGTGAGAGGATTGGTGCCCTTTGACAACGGAGCACCTTGAGACTACCAAAACCTTGCATGTTTTATAAAGCCATAGAACTTATCAAACTAAGACAGGAACCTACAGTCTAGGAACCTACTTGCATTTTATTTGCAAAAGTTCTTCCTCACACCTTGTATCATTTGTTGTTGTAATTAACTCTTTCTGTGCAGAAGGGTTGGGATTTTCAGCCCAAGTCCTAACCCTACACAGGCTGAATACTGACTTCCAGGTATTCTACTTTTCAAGCAGGCACAATAGGTAAATCAAAGAAGCAACCGCAGCCAACTTTGTACTCTTATAACACCCGAAGCTACGCCAAACAAAGGTCTCTGCAACCCTCTCGTCTATCGTCCTCATCTGACAAATCACCCTCACCACAACAATTCCAACCGCTTTCAGAAACTTCCCGGTCATCCCTTCAACGGACCCCGTCATTTACTAAATCTCAAGCTTCGTCAAGCAACCCTTCTACCTTCATGGCAAACAACGACGCCACTATTGCCGACCTCTAAGCTCAAATCACTGCACTACTAGCAGAAAAGGCAGCTAGAGATGCTGAGGATGAGGAAAAGTCAATGGAAGACGAGAATCCTCATAAAGTAGTGCTGGCAGAAAGTCCTGAGTTGACCAAGCAAGTCAAGGAAATCAAACAAGCCTTGGCTCGTTCACAAGGGGACCAAATTCTGGATTTCGAGGGACTTTGCCTCTTCCCAGAATCTAAGTTGCCTGAGAATTTCAAGATGCCCAATATTGAGAAGTTCAATGGAACTGGCAACCCTACTAGTCATGTTCGCCATGTTATCAACACCTTGAAGCCAATGGGCTTGAATGACGAGCTCATTGCCCAGTTGTTCCAGCGAACTCTCACCGGAAGTGCTCTCGACTGGTTCTTTACTTTGGAATTTGTACATTATCAAATTTGGCCAGAAATTGCCAATGCTTTCGTCAAGCAATATGCGTACAACGTCCAAATTGAGCTAACAACTCGAGATTTGGAAATGACCAAACAAGATTCCAATGAGGACTTTGCTACCTTTGTGGCAAGATGGAGGGAAAAGGCTGCCAAGATGAAGAACCGCCCCTCCGAGGAAGACCAAGTGAGTATAGTTGTCAAAAATTTGAAACCCAAATATCTCAGGCATATTTACACATAGGCTATCACCGATTTCAAGCGCTTGCATGCCACTGGGTTGCAAATCGAAGATGGAATCAAGCTAGGACTCATTGGGAAAGAAGAGGCCACTCATCCACCTAAGAAAACCTTCTCAAGCCGTACATCTCACGCCTCCATGAATGCCTTTGGCACATCCTTGTCTCAAGACCCTTTCCAAA
The DNA here is from genome assembly GCA_020567845.1 of Rhododendron henanense subsp. lingbaoense. Taxonomy (NCBI): domain Eukaryota; kingdom Viridiplantae; phylum Streptophyta; class Magnoliopsida; order Ericales; family Ericaceae; genus Rhododendron; species Rhododendron henanense. The sequence continues at coordinate 22,476,539 of CM036317.1, read as the reverse complement.
CTAGCCCATCCCGAAGCTTAAATCGACCCCGCCGCAACTTTGATCCTCTTTACATGACCTTATCCCAAGCCTTGACCATCCTTAGCCGTCAAGGGCATCTCAAACCATTAAACAAACCGCTTCCTCCGCCGCCCTACGGTCCAAACCATGATCCAAACAAACAATGCGCCTACCACTAACACCTTGGGCACGAAACAGACAATTGCATGCGTCTTCGTCACGACATTCAAGACCTTATTGATAGTCGAACCATAAAACCACCAAAACCTGATGGGCAAGCCAACCCACTCCCTACTCATAATGTTGAACCGCCACCTCGAAATATCAATCTCATAGATCTATCTCACAACCCCACATACAATCCCAGCCAATACATTGTCCAAGACAACCAAACCAAACTTACCCTAACCTTCCCCGAAGAGGACGAGTGTTTCATGATGGAGGAGGAGGAGGATAATAACTCTGATCAGTCAGAAGTAATTGACGTTGATATGTCCGACATAAGTAGCAAAGATCAGGCAGAGGAGGAAAAGCTAAGGAAGTGGAAAGAACACTCCTGGGCAAAACACAATTTGGAGGATCCAGATATTCCATTTGTAGAAGATGATGAGTGGCTTCATATCTGGTTTGAGAATAGGAAGAAGGAGAAAGAAAGGGTCATCATGATGAGAAGGCACGCTCGCTTCGAGCCTGCCCAAATAGTGGTACGCATCAACCGTCCCAAGATTCCAACACCGCCCATTGTTTGGGAGACAATCAATCTCATAGAAAAGGTAGAGGAGTTTCAAATGCAACCATAGGTCAACCCTTACGACGAGTGTGACTATAGTCAATGGATAGAGGAAAGAGAAGATCTGGATTTCATATGCACAGAACCCTATAAAACAGGGGAAAGTGACTGTGATGAAATGGAAGAAGAGTGCAATGATCCGCTCGATGAAACCTCCTTAGCATCACTATTCAATCAGGAGGAAATGACTGATGACCACACAATCAATGAGGAAAGGGAGATTCAGACTAACACATCCATCTGGGGATTGCTCATGGCTCAAGGAAGTAGCCATCGCACGAACTTCAAAGATGAACCCAATCCAAAGGCTCTGTTTGGCAAGGAAGAGGGTGGGAAATAGTACAAAGTTGCAAAAGACAAGGGAAATGACCCCGACATGCTGCAGTAGCTGAGAAGTCACAACATGGCAAATAAGAAACGTTAAAACATTGTTTTTGCTTTAAACAAACTAGAACAAGTTTTGGGCCCCTGTTTGGGCATTTTATTTCCGCTAAGAGAATTTCTTTTTCATCTTTCAGATTATGCTTATCTAAATCCAAATTTCTAAATTGCAATTGCCATGCGCTATACTCTCATTGCCAAAACAAGGGAAAAATTCGAAGGGATCAAAATCTTTGTGTCCCCGACAAAAGGGAAGGAAATGATGAACTCTAATTGCTTAAGAAACTAGGTTTTTTGTCAGAACTTAGAAGAAAGACACTATCTCCGTGAGAACACTTAGGGTTAGCTTGCCCATTGTGAAAGTACAAACGCAGCAAGGAGATTCATAAAAATATCTCCATCAGATTCCTCTCCAAAACACTAAAACCCTCTTGAGAGAAAAAAGCTCGTTGGGCAATCTATATACCCAAGCAAAAGTAAGAGCAGAGCCTGCTAGGACAAGGAAAAAGCAAAAAACGCGGCCTAGGCAAAAGTTAAGGCATTTGAAGGAAAGCTCGCTAGGGACTCAACCTCTGTTAGGTAACCTAGGCAAAACTTAGAGCATGAGAAGAAAGAAAAACCAAGAGTGAAAACCCAACCCCCAAAGGTGGTGACTTTGGAACTACATAAAAGGCCTGATTCCCTGATTGGGATACGTAGGCAATCTCGCATCGAGATGCAGCCCAAACATTTGGAGAGAGGAAAACATCAATAGGTTTGTACTCAATGATAGACATAGCTAACCCTGCGTATTGAGCTCACAAAAGATGAGTATGCTTTTTTTCAAAAAAAATTGGCAGCAAACAATAGACACAAGAATTATAGTTCATCCCCTCTAACCCAAAAGTCACCAACACAATGAGTATGACACCTCAAAAACTCTTAAGTTTGGCAATCAGGCTGTGGAGCATGGCAAAAGCAAGAGACAGAAAATCAAAGACTAAGCATAGGAAGGAATGTGAAACAGGATGCCACTTGGCTAAAGCAAAACCTAGCTCCCTTGGGCAAATAGACGTAACGGCCGAAGAATCAATACCTCGGCCGCAACAATGATCCTTCGGCCGAGTGATCGATTCTTCGGCCAAATGTTTTCACACAAATTACTGTCTATCAGCAAAAACTTGTTCAAAAAGCCATGTTCTGACTATCGCATGCAAACTCAAGACATCTAGGGGCATAAAAAGCATTTCTCATTTCATAGACAAAAACTTGTTTATAAAACCATTGTTGTGGTTGCTTTCACTATACAAATATAGTTTTTGCCTATCTCCCACTAACTATGAACAGGAAAAAGAAAAAGCCCTAAAAGCTAGGCGATCTCTGAGAAGAAGGCGGAGGCTGCTCACTGGTCCTCACATTCCCCCCACCAGCAGCCGGTACTCCCTCAGCCTCAAGCTGCAGCCAAAAAAGGGATACAGACATTCAGACTCAAGGGATAATACACAGCAAATAAAATCCATGAAGAGAGTTGTACCTCAAGGATCCTACGGCGCTGTCTCCGAACCAAAACTTCCGCACTCTGATAGGCGTGAAGCCATTCCTGCACTATCTCGGCAGGTACCTGTGGAACAGTCAAACATTACAAACATCTAAAGCAAGGGATACAATTCGAAGTGATGAAAGCTAACATGGAAAGCTAAGGATACCTGTGAAGCCCCGGCTGGCAAAGTGTAAGACTGGGTCGTGCAAGGAGTCAGCGTCAGGCGCTCCTCCTCCCCATCATCTGAGTGGAAGGAGACAAACGAAGGAGCCCGTGGCCAAACAGGAGCAACGGGAGGAGCCGCAACAGAGGGGGTCAGGAAAAGATGGCAGTACTCCGTATAGTCACCTGTCTGGAGGAGTAAACCCGCCCAATCTCTAATCCGAGCATTCTTCAGATCTTCCTTCAACATCAAAGAAGTGGACCTCATAGATACTGGAGGAGAAGGAGGAACAAGCTGAAGAGCCTCAACGCGTGACCGCCACTGACTAGCCACTCGATCGCCTAAGTACCAGGCTCGGCAAAATGGACCCTCGAGCAAGCTACGGGTCCGGTCCAGGACTCTACAACGTGCAAGAGGGGCATCCTCTGGTACACCACCCCAAGGGTCAAACCGTACCTACAAAGCAAGGACAAATCAGCCCCAATACAAGAATATGGAAGTCTAAAGGATAAGAGGTACAAAGAAAAAGGTACCTGATCGACCGTCAGTCGGTCCAAAACTCGCCGCCACTCGGGAAGGCTCAAAACTGGTGACCGTGGCCTCCGTTGCCCCATCAACCATCGCTCGTAACGAGGTATGCAGTTCGCATCACCATGCCTAGTCTCAGGGGGAAACTGGAGAAGGTGCTCGAAAGCCCAGAGCTGAAAAGCAGGTTAACCAAAGCAAGTTCTGAACTAGAAAAAGCCAAAGTAAAAACAGAAGTACAAAGGAACGATACGTACCTCAAGCACTCGAAAGTGGCCACAAAGAATGGGACTTTTGTCCCGCGAACAAGCTCGAAGACTGCCATACAAAGTGGCCAAAGCAGACGAGCCCCAGTCAAACTCCCAAATAGCTCCCAAGTGCTGCAAAGGAGCCAAAAACTGCGTGTGTACCGAACCATCCTTGTTGGCAAACAACGTTTGCCCAAGGAGGTAAAGAAGGAAGGCCCGCGTCAACTGCTCGGCACTCACCTGGGTCAGAATATCAGCCACCATAAAAGTCTTGCTTAGCCAAGCAAGATCGATATGACCCCAGGAACGAACATGGGGCACCTTGCCCAGAAACCACCTCAAAGCACCCTCTCGCTCCCAAAGCCGGGGGTCAACTCGAAGAGCAACTTTGCCTATCCGCAGGCCAGTCAGCAAAGAAAAGTCACCCGGAGTGATAGTCATCTCACCAGCAGCAGGAAAGTGGAAGGTATTGGTGGTATCCCACCACCTCTCAACCAGCGAGGTCATCAATGACCAATCCATCTTCAGAAGATCGAGGCCCAGAACGAATGTCTCAAAACCTGCAGCGCATACTAATTCCCGAGCCTGCTCTGGCAGCTTCAAGAACCATCTGTGCACCTCCTTGCCTCCACCGCGAGCTTCCAGCCTCCTGTTTCTCTGCCAAAGACAAAAGGGAGTTAATCTCATGATTGCATAAACAAAGGAAATGCTAAGGGGCATCGAATTAACATCTAAAAACATGCATTGCCTAGACAGGGGGCACAATTATTTTAATTTCCTTAAACAAAAATAAGTTCAACCCAAACATGGGTTCTTCACATTTACGCTCCTAGCTAAAAGGGATATTCATCCCGTAAACAGAAAAAATTCATTCTTAAAATACAAAGATTTCCAAAACTCCGAACTAAAGTAAACTTTTTACTTTTTCAGGAAACTCACCGGCACGTTCAGAACGCTCAAGTGATGCTCAGGCTCTCTGCCACCAACATGAGGGTGGTACTGCAGGAAACCGCCATAACCCAGCCTACGCGAAGGAAGAATGTAGGTGGCGACATCAAACAAACCAGGCTCTTCAATCGCCTCCTCATCAGAAGACGAATACTCACACCTACATGAAGGGTGCGAGGATGAACCCGCCACATCCGAAGATGGCGTGGCCATCACGTTTGAACCAAGATGGGAGGAAAACCAACGGTTTCAAACAACCGAAGCCAGCAGCAACGGCAATGGCGGCGCTGGGGATGATTGCCGGAGATGATGGTGGCCGACGATAGTGGAGGAGGGCGGCGGCGTACGGTGGTCGTCGAACGAGTGGAACAGAGAAGAACAAAAGAGGAGGAGGAGAAAAGATTAAATGGGCCGTGAAATCGATTAAACCAAACTTAAATCGATTTTCTGGATTTTGGCTTTCTCACGGCCGAGACAATCAATTCCTCGGCCGAGACATCAATCCTTCGGCCGAGAGATCGATCTCCTGGCTTCCAAATCAATTTCCTTCTGTAGACACCTCCCAAACGGGGCATCGCCATACAGATTGATCACGCTTGTTTGCTCGATTGGTTGCTCGCTTCGTAAACCAAAATCATGGACATTCCCATGGCTAGGAACATCGCCACATGATAACGGTTATCATCAAATAGAGTCGCCACCCAGTTTATGAAAACTGGGAAAACAGATAGAGATTCTGGGTACGGGAGCCAAAAGTACAATAAGGGGAAGGTGTTAGGCACCCCTCTTTGCCCAGTCGTGAGACTGGCCCATAATCATTCAACATAAGACGTGTAAATGCTTTGTTTAATTCTAACACATAGTTTGTTTATTTATTCCTTGAAACAGTAAGCAAGGTAAGCCAGTATGATAAATAAGCATGCATCAGAAAGCAGAGAAAGCAAACAAAAATGTCCCAGGGAGATGGATCCCGCGGCCGGTGAATGGATGTCACGGCCGAGGGATTCTCCTGGTTTGATGTACCGGCCGAGGGATCGAAGCCCCGGTCGGTGTTCTTCCCCACACCAGACAGAAAGATTAACAGGTAATCAAAACGCTACGATTAGTAAAAAGGGACAGTAAATAAGGCAAACCAGAGGCCGTTGGGCCTCACCACCTTGATCCCTCAGTTGCTTGATTGCTTTGGATTGGGCGCGATTGACTGATTGCTTAATCGAAAACCCTAGAGTTAGGGTTTGAACTTCGGGGTTTGATCGCCGGATTGACGGCTGCCTTCGGGAGGTTAGGGCTTTTGGAGTATGGGATTGAGAGAGTATTTGTGCAGAGTTTCGTGGCTTGATAGAGTGTGTAAGTATGTTAATTTCGGAGCCCAAAGGCTCCTTTATATAGGCATAGGGATGACTCACTCCGGCCAATCGCAATGCACGATAAAAATTGGAGTTAGAGTTTGATTCTAACTCTCCATGGCAATCCTCTAACGTAGCCCGAACGCATCGGGAAGGTAGTGTAATCGGATCAAACGTCTGACAGAACACGTTCCAGAGTCTGGGAAAAGGTCGATCTGGCGGCCGAGTAAAGGATATCACGGCCGAGGAATGGATGTCTCGGCCGAAGGATTGATCTTGCGGCCGAGGGATTGATCTCTCAGGGAGATTTTGCTAGCAACAGGTTGCTCGGGTGAGGAAATGATGTAAGGGCCGTGGGATCGATGTCACGGCCGACAGATGGATTCTCCTAGGCTTCTGTATTTCTGTCTGAAAGGCTGTATGGCTTTGATTTGGGTCCTCTAAGTGGCTCAAAGTTTTTACCGAAAGTCCTAAGGTTCTCAAGGAGGCAATCAGCAATCACTGTATCCATTTCATCATCGGGATTGTCCCAAGGTGGGACTTAAAATAATCGTTAGGCCAAATTGGGGTGTCTACACCTTCGACAAACAGCAGATTTTGCTCAGTGCACTGACTCAAGCCATTACGAACTTCTAAGTCCTCAACCAACCAAGGAGCCTTGGGGGCATCCCCAAGCCAACACAATGTGATCAAGACTAGCCTTGGGGGCATGCCCAAGCATCGAAGGTCTTTCTCTCTCCACAAACTGCCGGCCAAAGCAAGTTGAAACGCCCAGCAGCTTTACGCCCATATCCATTATCAAAGAACTCAGCAGCTCCGTGCCCATGTTCACCCATATCAACTCACCTAGCAGCTCTACGCTTGCCATTCCAGCGACCGTACAACCATCAACTCACTCAGCGGCTCTATGCCTATGCTCACTATCACTCAATGGCTCTACGCCCGCGCTCGTTATCACTCAGCAGGCTCTGAGCCCAATCACCGTCAGCAGCTCCACGCTCGCTATCTCAGCGGCTCCAAGCCCACTATCCCAACTGGCTCGAAGCCATAATAACCAATCTCAGCAGCTCGAAGCCTATTATGAACAGGCTCTACGCCCATACTCACTCACTCAGCGGCTCTACGCCTTCAACTCAGCGGCCCTAAGCCCATTACCTCAACAGGCTCGAAGCCTATGTCTACCATCTCAGTAGCTCCAAGCCCTCAACTCAGCAGCTCTACGCTCGCTATCACAACAACAGGCTCTACGCCCGTTATCTCACCAAAGCGGCTCTGTGCCCACCATTTCAACTGGCTCGAAGCCGTAACAACCAATTCAGCGGCTCCAAGCCCACCGTTTCAACTGGCTCGAAGCCATAGCAATCAACTCAGCGGCTCGAGGCCCACTATCGACAGGCTCTACGCCTGTACTTATTCACTCATTCAGCAGCTCTACGCTCGCTATTACAATCTCAGCGGCTCGAAGCCCATTACTCCAACAGGCTCGAAGCCTGTATCTATCGTCTCAGTTGGCTCAAAGCCATAGCAACTCGCTTAGCGGCTCCAAGCCTATTATCGACAGGCTTTACGCCCGTTATCACAACTCAGCGGCTCAAAAGCCCAACATCTCAACTGGCTCGAAGCCGTAAACAAGCAACAGGCTCTAAGCCGCCCCAACAATCAAGACATCTATTCTCAGGCTCTACGCCTGAATGCTCAAAAATCTAACATTTTTGAATGCTCAAGCTCTACGCTTGGATGCCCAACCACTGTGTACTGGATGCTCAAGTTATACACTTGAATGCTCAAGCTCTACGCTTGGATGCCCAACCACTGCGTACTGGACGCTCAAAGCCTGTACTTTGAATGCTCGGATTCTGCCGTCCTAATGCTCGAGCTCTACGCTCTGAATGCTCAAGTCCGGAACTTGATAGAAGCTCTAAGCTTAAAAACAAACACACACGCACGGGCCCGTGCACATATTGCATTATCACATCGAGTCTGCATCATCATATCTGTTCACATCTAACCATCATCACACATATACACTCTGCATATCTCTCATGAAACAGGTCAACCCTGCAATCAACCGGCTCTATGCCTCGGTTTTATTGATCGGTTCAGCGCCTCGATCCTTTGGCTCCACGCCAACACTTATGATGGAAAAGCTCCGTGCACAGACCATCAGAATGCAACCAGCTATACGCTTCGGTTCATATCACGTCAAGCTCTAAAGCTCCGACAACTCAGGCCCTCGCCTCAAGACTGCATGCAGGCTCCACGCCTCAATCTAATCACCTCAGGCTCCACGCCTCAGTTCCTTCACCTCAGGCTCCACGCCTCAGTTCCTTCACCTCAGGCCCTTGCCTTATACCAGCTCCGCGCTTCGGTTCATCACGTCAAGCTCAAAGCTCTGACACCTCATGCTCTCGCCTTATGATCAATACCAGCTCCGCGCTTCGGTTCCATCAAGCTCTAAGCTCGTCTCAAGCCCTTGCCTCATAACCACAGCAGGCTCCACGCCTCAATCCAATCACCTCAGGCTCTCGCCTTATGATCAACACCAGCTCCGCGCTTCGGTCCTATCAATCCAATCTCCTCAGGCCTTCGCCTCAAGACTGCAACAGGCTCCATGCCTCGATTCCATCACTCTCCAGGCTCTCGCCTTATGACTACAACTGGCTCCGTGCCTCGGTTCCTTCATCTCCAAAAGCTCTGTGCTCTAGATACTGGCCCTGTGCCCCCCACATCTCAAAAACAAGCCGGCATCCAACTCACACCAGTAGATGGTTTGGATTCCACCCCACTACATCAATTCCTTCCAGCTCATTCGCAAGGATAAGCTACTCTACCGAGTTCCTTTCAGTTAAAGTAAGGATGATCAAGAAAAGCAAACGCACCTGCAGTGTACTAATCTACCCCAAAATACTAAGAAAGCTCTCCGCAAAAACTCCCCAGGTAGCTCTGCGCTCCTTCAACTACTCTTCGCCAAAACCCTGGCCCAGTCTAGGTACGTCACACTACGGCTTTTTAAGCCCTAAGGTACGTCTTCTGTCTCTAACCCTCCAAACTTTTTACTTTTCTTTATTGCCTGAACTACGATTGGTCTGAATTTCCCTTGTGGAATACGTAAGCAGCCTCCCGGCCCGACCATAACAAAAACCTTTTTCAAAAACCCTTGGAATAGTGGTTGGACCAAATTGAGTTGCTTTTTACAGCTTTGACTCTTACTCAAACATGTCTCGCGATCCGTCTGAGTTCAGTCAAAGAGGGGCATCTGTAGACACCCCAATTTGGCCTAACGATTATTTCAAGTCCCACCTTGGGACCATCCCGATGATGAAACGGATACAGTGATTGCTGATTGCTTCCTTGAGAACCTTAGGACTTTCGGTAAGAACTTTGAGCCACTTAGAGGACCCAATTCAAAGCCATACAGCCTTTCAGACAGAAATACAGAAGCCTAGGAGAATCCATCTGTCGGTCGTGACATCGATCCCACGGCCCTAACATCATTTCCTCACCCGAGCAACCTGTTGCCAGCAAAATCTCCCTGAGAGATCAATCCCTCGGCCGCAAGATCTATCCTTCGGCCGAGACATCCATTCCTCGGCCGTGACATCCTTTACTCGGCCGCCAAATCGACCTTTTCCCAGACTCTGGAACGTGTTCTGTCAGACGTTTGATCCGATTACACTACATTTCCGATGCGTTCGGGCTACACTCAGAGATTACGACGTAGAGTTAGAGATGCATTGCAACTGCAATTGCCATCTCGTGATTTGATTGGCCGGAGTGAGTCACCAATTGCCTATACAAAGGGCCTTTGGACTCCGAAAATAGACACACGAAATTATTAGAGTATACACTCTCTCAAGCCTCGAAACTCTGCCAAAATACTCTCCCAATCCCCCTCTTCAAAAGCCCTAACCACCCGAAGGCAGCCGTCAATCCGGCGATCAAACCCCGAAGTTCAAACCCTAACTCTAGGGTTTTCAATCAAGCAAATCAGTCAATCACACCCAATCCAAAGCAATCAAGCAATTGAGGAATCAAGGTGGTGAGGCCCAACGGCCTCCGATTTGTCTTATTTACTGTCTTTTTTTACTAATCGTAGCGTTTTGATTATCTGTTAATCTTTCTGTCTGGTGTGAGGAAGAACACCGACCGGGGCTTCGATCCCTCGGTCGGTACATCAAACCAGGAGGATCCCTCGGCCGTGACATCCATTCACCGGCCGCGGGATCCATCTCCCTGGGACATTTTGTTTGCTTCTCTGCTTTCTGAATGCATGCTTACTTATCGCACTGGCTCACTTTGCTTACTGTTTAAAGGAATAAATAAACAGACTATATGTTGGAATTAAACAAAGCATCTATATGTCTTACGTTGAATGATTATGGGCCAGTCTCACGACAGGGCAAAGAGGGGTGCCTAACACCTTCCCCTTATTGTACTTTTGGCTCCCGTATCCAGAATCTCTATCTATTTTCCCAGTTTTAATAAACTGGGTGGCGACTCTATTTGATGATAACCGTTATCATGTGGCGATGTTCCTAGCCATGGGAATGTCCATGATTTTGGTTTACGAAGCGAGCAACCAATCGAGCAAACAACCATGGATCAATCTGTATGGCGATGCCCCGTTTGGGAGGTGTCTACAAGGGGCATCTCAAACCTTTAAACAAACCACTTCCTCAGCCACCCTACGGCCCAAATCATGATCCTAACAAACAATGCGCCTACCACCAACACCCTGGGCATGAAACAGACAACTGCATACGTCTCCGCCATGACATTCAAGACCTCATTGATAGCCGAACTATAAAACCTCCAAAACCTGATGGGCAAACCAACCCACTCCCTACTCATAATGCTGAACCACCACCTCGAAATATCAATCTCATAAGTCTATCTCACAACCCCGCATACAATCCTAGTCAATACATTGTTCAAAACAACCAAACCAAACCAACCTTAACCTTCCCCGAGGAGGATGAGTGTTTTATGATGGAAGAGGAAGAGAATAATGAGTCCGATCAATCAGAAGTGATCGATCCCGACATGTCTGACATAAGTAGCAAAGATCAATCAGAGGAAGAAAAGCTAAGGAAATGGAAAGAGCATTCCTAGGCAAAACACAATTTGGAAGATCCAGACATTCCATTTGTAGAAGATGACGAATGGCTTCGTATCTGGTTTGAGAATAGGAAGAAGGAAAAAGAAAGGGTCATCATGATGAGAAGGCACGCTCGCTTCGAGCCTGCCCAAATAGTGGTACGCATCAACCGTCCCAAAATTCCAACACCGCCCATTGTTTGGGAGACAATCAATCTCATAAAGAAAGTAGAGGAGTTTCAAATGCAGCCATGGGTCAACCCTTACGACGAGTGCGACTATAGTCAATGGATAGAGGAAAGAGAAGATCTAGATTTCATATGCGCAGAGCCATACAAGACAGGGGAAAGCGACTTTGATGAAATGGAAGAAGAGTGCGATGATCCACTCGATGAGATCTCCTTAGCATCACTATTCGACCAAGCGGAAATAGCTGACGACCACACAATCAATAAGGAGAAAGAAAGGGTGATAAAAACCCAGACCGACACTTCCATTTGGGGATTGCTCATGTCTCAAGGAGGTAGCCACCATGCAAGCTTCAAGGGCAGATCCAGTTCAAAGGCTCTGTTTGGCAAGGAAGAGGGTGGAAAAGAGTATAAATTTGCGAAAGACAAAGGGAAAGAAGACAAACCCAAAATGCTACAGTAGCTGAGAAGTCACAACATGGCAAAGAACATTAAACATTGCTTTTGTTTTCTAAATCAAACTAGAACGAGTTTTGGGCCCCTGTTTGGGCATTTTATTTCCGCTAAGAGAATTTCTTTTTCATCTTCCAGATTATGCTTATCTTAAATCTAAATTCCTAAATTGCAATTGCCATGCGCTATACTCTCATTGCTAAAACAAAGGAAAATTCAAAGGGATCAAGTCCTTTGTGTCCCCGACGAAAGGGAAGAAAAGGATGAACTTTAGTCACTTGAAGAACTAGGTTTTTTGTCAAAACTTAGAAAGAAGACACTATCTCCGTGAGAACACTTAGGGTTAGCTTACCCATTGTGAAAGCACAAATACGACAGGAGATTCAGAAAAATACCTCCATCAAATTCCTCTCCAACACGCAGAAAACCTCTTGAGAGAAAAGTGCTCGTTGGGTAACCTAAGCACCCAAGCAAAAGTAAGAGCAAAGCCTGCTAGGACAAGAAAATGCAAAAAACGCAGCCTAGGCAAAAGATAAGGCATTCAAAAGCTCGCTAGGGACTCAACCTCCATCAGGTAACCTAGGCAAAACTTAGAGCATGTGAGAAGAAAAACCAAGAGTGGAAACCCGACCTCAAAGGTGGAGATCTTGGAACTACGTAAAAGGCCTGATTCCCTGAGTGGGATACGTAGGCAATCTCATATCGAGATGCGGCCCAAACATTGGGAGAGAAGAAAACAACATCAGCAAATTTGTACCCAGCGATAGGTATAGCTAATCCTGCGTATTGAGCTCACAAAAGATTAGTATGCTTTTCTCGAGGAATTAACAACAAGCCATAGACACAAGAATTATAGTTCATCCCTTTTTAACCTAAAGGTCATTGACACAATAAACAGGATACCTCGAAAGCTCAAGTTTGGCAATCAGACTATGGAATATGGCAAAAAGCAAAAGGCGGGAAATCAAAACCAAGCATAAGAAGGAAGAGGAAAGAGGATGCCACTTGGTCAAAACAAAATCTATTTTTAAAAAATCAAAGTAATAGTCGAGGAACTGGTACATCGGCCGTAACATTGATTATTTGGCCGAGTAATCGATTCTTCGGCCAGTATTTCATTTTTACACAAATTGCTTGTTCAAAAAAGGGGGGGCCATGTTCTGACTTTCAAAGCATTTAGGGGCACAAAAAAGCTTTCATTTCATAATCAAAAGTTGGTTACAAAACTCTCGCTGTGGTTGCTTTCACTATACAATTTCTGTTTGTCTCTTTTACTAACTATGGGCAGGAAAAGAGAAAATCCTAAAAGCTAGTCATGGCGGCGTCTCTGAGATGGGGACTGCTCGTTGGTTCCCACATCCTCCCCACCAGCAGCCGGCGCTCCCTCAGCCTCAAGCTGCAGCCAAAGAGGATACAAACATTCAGATTCAAGGGATGATACTAAGCAGATGAAACTCATGAAGAGAGTCGTACCTCGAGGATCCTAAGGCGCTATCTCCGAACCAAAGCCTCTGCACTCTGATAGGCATGAAGCCATTCCTGCACTATCTCAGTAGGCACCTACAAAAATAGACCAGGCATCTCAAATACAGGAGTGGCAGATACAATGATAAAGCAGGGAAAGTAAAGTTCAGAAATAGGGTAATACCTGTGAAACCCCGGCTGGTAGCGTATAAAGCTGGCTCGCGCAAGGAGTAAGGGCCAGGCGCTCCTCCTCCCCATCGTCAGAATGGAAGGAAACAAAAGAAGGGGCTCGCGGCCAAACAGGAGCAACAGGGGGAGCTACAACCGCTGAAGCTAGGTGAAGATGACAGTACTCCATGTAGTCTCCTGCCTGAAGAAGCAAACCTGCCCAATCTCTGATCCGAGCATTCTTCAAGTCTTCCTTAGACATCGAAGAAGTAGACCTCATCGATGTCGGAGGAAGAGGAGGAACAAACTGAAGCGCCTCAGCACGTGGGCGCCACTGACTAGCCACCCGATCGCCTAAGTACCAGGCTCGGCAAAATGGACCCTCGAGCAAGCTACGGGTCCGGTCTAGGACTCTGGAACGCGTAAGAGGGGTATCCTCAGGAATACCCTCCCAAGGATCAAACCGTACCTACAAACAAAGACGAATTAGCTACAGCATAGAGATATGGAAATCCAAGGACGAGAAATGCAAAAGGAGTACCTGATCGACCGTCAAACGGTCCAAGACTCGCCGCCACTCAGGAAGACTCAGAACAGGCGACCGTGGCTTCCGATGCCCCGTCAGCCATCGCTCGTAGCGGGGAATACAGTTCGCATTCCCATGCCTAGTACCTGTGGGAAATTGAAGAAGATGCTCGAAAGCCCAGAGCTGAAATATGGATTAGCAAAACAAGTTCAGAACTAGAAAAAGCTAAAAACAGAGGTACAAAGGGATGATACATACCTCAAGCACTCGAAAGTGACCACCAAGAATGGGACTCTTGTCCCGCGAACAAGCTCTAAGATTACCATACAAGGTGGCCAAAGCAGACGAGCCCCAGTCAAACTCCCGAATAGCTCCCAAGTGCTGCAGAGGAGCCAGAAACTGCGTGTGTACCGAACCATCCTTGTTGGCAAACAACGTTTGCCCAAGGAGGTAAAGAAGGAAGGCCCGCGTCAATTGCTCAACACTCACCTGGGTCAGGATGTCAGCCGTCATGAAAGTCTTGCTTAGCCAAGCAAGATCAATATGACCCCGAGAACGAACAGGGGGCACCTTGCCCAGAAACCACTCCAAAGCACCTGCTCGCTCCCAAAGCTTGGGGTCAACTCGAAGAGAAGCTCCGCCTACCCGCATGCCAGTCAGCAAAGAGAAGTCACCCGGAGTGATAGTCATCTCGCCAGCAGAAGGAAGATGGAATGTATTGGTGGTATCCCACCATCTCCCAACTAGCGAGGTCATCAATGACCAATCCATCTTCGGAAGATCGAGGCCCAGAACAAATGCCTCAAAACCCGCAGCACGTACCAGTTCCCGAGCTTGCTCTGGCAGCATTGAGAACCACCTGTGCACCTCCTTGCCTCCGCCGCGAGCCTCCAGCCTCCTATTTCTCTACCAAAGACAAAAGGGAGTTAATCTCATGATTACATAAACAAAGGAAACGCTAAGGGGCATCAAATTAACATTTAAAAGCATGCATTGCCTAGACAGGGGGCACGGTTATTTTAGTTTCTTTAAACAAAAACAAATTCAACCCAAACACGGGTCCCTCTCATTCATGCCCCTAGCTAAAAGGGATTTCATCCCACAAATAAGAAATTCACTCTTAAATCATGCAAAGATTTTTGAACTCCGAACTAAAGTAAACTTTTTACTTTTCAGGAAAGCTTACCGGCACATTGAGAACGCTCAGGTGCAGCTCAGGTTCCCGGCGAACCTCGGCCTCTGGGCCACCAACAGGAGGGCGGTACTGCAGAAAACCACCAAAGCCCAGCCTACGCGAAGAAAGAACGTAGGTAGCAGCGTCGAACAAGCCGGGCTCCTCAATCGCCTCCTCATCGGAAGATGGATACTCGCACCTACATGGAGGGTGCAAGGATGAATCCGCAACATCCGAAGATGGCGTGGCCATCATGTCCGAACCAAGAAGGGAAGAAAACCAACGGTTCCAAACAACCAAAGCCGGCAGCGACGGCAACAGCAACGGTGGCCGAAGATGATGGCAGCCTGCGGCAATGAGGGAAGGGGACGGCGGCGAATGAGAGTGGACGTCGGAGAAGAAAAGCAGAGGAAGGAGAAAAGATTAAATGGGCCGTGAGATCGATTAAACCAAACTTAAATCGATTTTCTGACCTTTGGCTTTCTCACAGCCGAGACATTAATCCTTCGGCCGAGAGATCGATCTCCTGGCCCTTCAATCAATTTCCTTCAGCAACAACAGATCTTGCTCAGTGCACTGACTCAAACCATTATGGAATTCTGGGTCCATGACCCACAGAAGCAAAATCAAGTCAGCCTTGGCATCCCCGAACCAATACAACGTAATCAGAACTAGCTTCGGGGGCATGTCCGAGCATAAGGAAATTCTCTCTCCACAAACTGCTGGCCGAAGCAAAACAAGACACTTAGCAGCCCTGAGCTCATTACCCCAGCAGCTCTACGCTCGGTAGCCTTGTGCACAAGTCACTCGACAACACCATGCTCCTTGCATCACCAACAACTCAGCAGTTTCGAACTCATCGCTATCTACCAACTCGGCGGCTCTATGCCTATTACTCAGCAGCTTGAAGCCCATTATCACTCAACGGCTCTACGCCTATGCCCGCACTCGTTATCACTCAACAAAGCTCTAAGCCCAATCATCATCAGCAGCTCCACGCTCAATAACCTTGTGCACAGGTCGCTCAAGTCACCCAGGCTCTACGCCTATATCAACTCACTCAGCGGCTCTATGCCTATACTCACTCAGTGGCTTGAGGCCCATCACCGTATTCACCCACTCGCCAATCACCGTCAGCAGCTCCACGCTTGCAATCCCCGCAGCTCCAAGCCCACTACCTCAATTGGCTCAAAGCCGTAAATGACTATCTCAGCAGCTCTACGCTTGCCACTCCAGCAGCTTCATCAACTCAGCAGCTCTACGCCCACCATCTCCATCAACTCAATGGCTCCAAGCCCATTATCTCAACTGGCTCGAAGCCGTAACTATCTCAACAGGCTCTACGCCGCGACAATCAAGACACCATCTATTCTCAGGCTCTACGCCTGAATGCTCAAAAATCTAACATTTTTAATGCTCGAATCTCTTCGAAAGCCCAACCACTATGTACTGGATGCTTAAGGTTTATACCTTGAATGCTCAAGCTCTACGCTTGAATGCCCAACCACTGCGTATTGGACGCTCAAAGCCTGTACTTTGAATGCTTGGATTCTGCCGTCTGAATGCTCGAGCTCTAAGCTTAAATCAATACACACGCACGGGCCCGTGCACATTTGCATCAATTGCATCAACATTATCACATCGAGTCTGCATCATCATATCTGTTCATATCTAACCATCATCATCACACATATACACTCTGCACATCTCTCATGAAATAGGTCAACCCTGCAATCAACCGGCTCTACGCCTCGATTTTATTGATCAGTCCAGTACCTCTATCCTTTGGCTCTACGCCAAAACTTACGATGAGAAAGCTCCGTGCACAGACCATCAGAATGCAACCAGCTCTACGCTTCGGTATGAATCACGTCAAGCTCTAAGCTCCGACACCTCAGGCTCTCGCCTTATGATCAATACCAGCTCCGCGCTTCGGTTCTATCAAGCTCTAAGCTTCGATCTCCTCAGGCCCTCGCCTCATGACCACAGCAGGCTCCACGTCTCGATTCTATCACCTTAGGCTCTCGCCTCATGACTACAACCGGCTCCGTGCCTCGGTTTCCTCATCCCCAAAACTCTGTGCTCTAGTTACTAGCCTCGCGTCCCTCATATCTCAAAACAAACGGCGTCCGATTCATCCCCAACAGATGGCTTGGATTCCACCCCTATCACATCAATTCCTTCCAGCTCATTCGCAAGGATAGGCTACTCTACCGAGCTCCTCTCAGTCAAAGTAAGGATGATCAAGAAAAGCAAACGCACCTGCCGTGTACTGATCTACCCCAAAATACTAAGGAAGCTCTCCGCAAAGACTCCCCTGGTAGCCCCGCGCTCCTTCAACTACTCTTTGCCAAAACCCTGGCTCAGTCTAGGTACGTCACACTACGGCTTTTTAAGCCCTAAGGTACGTCTTTTGTCTCTAACCCTCCAAACTTTTTATTTTTCTTTATTGCCCAAACTACGATTGGTCTGAATTTCCCTTGTGGAATACGTAGGCAGCCTCCCGGCCCGACCATAACAAAAACCTTTTACAAAAAACCCCTTGGAATAGTGGTTGGACCAAATTGAGTTGCTTTTTACAGCTTTGACTTTTACTCAAACATGTCTCGCGATCCGTCTGAGCTCAGTCAAAGAGGGGCATCTGTAGACACCCCAATTTGGCCTAACGATTATTTCAAGTCCCACCTTGGGGACCATCCCGATGATGAAATGGATACAGTGATTGCTGATTGCCTTCTTGCGAACCTTAGGACTTTCGGTAAGAACTTTGAGCCACTTAGAGGACCCCATCCAGAGCCATATAGCCTTTCAGACAGAAAATACAGAATCCTAGGAGAATCCATCTATCGGCCGTAACATCGATCTCACGGCCTTAACATCATTTCCTCACCCGAGCAACCTGTTGCTAGAAAATATCCCTGAGAGATCAATCCCTCGGCCGTAAGATCTATCCTTCGGCCGCAACATCCATTACTCGGCCGCCAGATCGTCCTTTTTCCAGACTCTGGAACGTTATGTCGATTGTTTGATCCAACTACACTACCTCTCCGATGCGTTCGGGCTACGTTCAGAGATTTCAACGAAGAGTTTGAATTGCATTACAATTGCAATTGCAATCGTGCCATTTGATTGGCCGGAGTGAGTCACCAATTGCCTATATAAAGAGGCCTTTAGGCTACGAAATTAACAAGTGAATACACTCTCTCAAGCTCCAAAATTCTGCACAAATACTCTCTCAAACCCTCTCTTCAAAAGCCTTAACCTCCCGAAGGCAGCCATCAATCCGACGATCAAACCCCGAAGTTCAAACCCTAACCCTAGGGTTTTCCAAGAGGCAATCAGTCAATCACAATCAAATCCGAAGCAATCAAGCAACTGAGGGATCAAGATGGTGAGGCCCAATGGCCTCTGATTTGTTTTATTTACTGTATTTATGCTTAATCGTAGCGTTTTGATCATTTACTAACTTTTCTGTCTGGTGTGAGGAAGAACATCGACCAGGGCTTCGATCCCTCGGCCGATACATCAAACCAGGAGGATCCCTCGGCCGTGACATCCATTCACCGGCCGCGGGATCCATTACCCTGGGACAACTTTGTTTGTTCTGCTTTCTGATGCATGCTTTGATTATCGCATTGGCTCACCTTATTCACTGTTTAAAGGCTTAAATAAACAGACTATGTGTTAGAGTTAAACAAAGCATCTACATGTCTTATGTTAAATAACTATGGGCCAGTCTCATGGCTGGGCAGAGAGGGGTGCCTAACACCTTCCCCTTACTGTACTCTTGGCTTCCGTACCCAAAATCTCTATCTGTTTTTCCTAGTTTTAATAAACTGGGTGGCGACTCTGTTTTGATGATAACCGCTATCGTGTGGCGATGTTCCTAGCCATGGGAATGTCCACGATCTTGGTTTATGAAGCAAGCAACCAATCAAGCAACAAACGATCAATCTGTATGGCGATGCTCCGTTTGGGAGGTGTCTACAAATGGTTCACAAGTCAAGGTTAACTTGGCGATGAATCGACTGATGAATTGAATTTTTCCCAAGAAGCACCGGACCTCCTTCTCGGATTGGGGTGGCTCCATCTCAAGAATGGCTTTGATCTTAGAAGGGTCTACCTCAATCCCCCGGGTTGTGATCATGAACCCGACCATTTTCCCAGCAGTGACTCCGAACGTGCACTTTTGCGGATTAAGACGCATCCTGTATTTCTGAATTCTCTCCAAGAACTTTCTCAACGCTGGGAGATGATCCTTCCGTTCCTTTCCCTTCACTATCATATCATCGACATATACCTCGACCTCCTTATGAATCATGTCATGCAACAGTGTCGTAGCACCCCTTTGGTACGTAGGACCGGCATTTTTCAACCCAAACGGCATAACCCGATAACAGTAAGTTCCCCACTCGGTGATGAATGTAGTCTTTTCTCTGTCTTCCGGAGCCAAGAGAATCTAGTTGTACCCAGAGAAACCGTACATGAAGGATAGTAAAGCATGCCCTGCAGTGTTATCGACAAGTACATCTATATGTGGCAATGGAAAATCATCCTTAGGGCTTGATTTGTTCAGATCTCTAAAATCGACGCACACTCTGATCTTTTCGTCCTTTTTGGGGACGGGCACGATGTTTGCAACCCAAGTGGGGTATTCAGTTACTATTAGAAAACCGGTATCAATTTGTTTTGTGAGTTCCTCTTTTATCTTTAATACCCAATCGGGTCGCAGCTTCCTCAGCTTTTGTTTAACGGGTTTTGCATCAGGAAAGAGGGGGATTCTGTGCTCGACGATCTCTGGGTTGATTCCGGGCATGTCTGCGTGAGACCAAGCAAAAACTTCTTTGAATTCTTTTAACAAATCGGTGAGCTCTTGAAGCTCATTGGGAGACAGCCCGGAACCGACCTGAACCAATCGAAGGTTCTCCTCATCACCCAAGTTTATCAAGATTATTTCTTCCTTTAGAGGCTGAGCATGCCTTTCATTTTCAAGCTCGATGAGGGAACGGATTTCCTTGGGAATGTCCCCATCGAAATCTATTCCTTCATCGTCGGGATCCAAACAATTTATTTCAAAGTCCGGCAAGTAAGCAAAGGCATCATTCATTTCATTGATAGGCTCCTCGGAAGGAGGGAATACAGCAGTGGATTCAAATTCAAAGTAAAAGCTACGGTGGGGAGGGCCAATAGGCACGAACTTCGACTAAGTATCAGACTTAGACTCAGATTCGGTGCTAGTGTTGTGAGTGAGTTTTACAAGTGGAATGAAAGTGCAGTTTTCATATGTGCCTATAGCGTTCACAATGAGCATAGAAGGGTCTTCTATCTCTTCTTCTCCTCCTAGCATGAGCACATCAGCATCTTCTGTAGGGCCCTCGGTTATCAGCTCGGTAACCGGGCTACAAACCCTAAAACCAGCAGCTAGGGTTCGGGCCGAGGTCTTCCTACTAGATCTCTTCGGGCGGAACCTCGGTCGTTGCCCGGACCTCGTTTATGAATGGCTTCAGAGCATCGGATGTCTGCAATGCTCCAGTACTCCCAGAAGCTTCCAGGAGAAGTGGTTATTGTGAGTGGGACCTATGAGGATCATGCTCCTCATGCAGCTGGCACAATCATTGAGATTTGTCCCATGTGCTCCATAACCACCTCGCTCCCCTCGTCATATGTGACGTCACCCAAGGCGGTTACCCGAGCGTACTCTCCACGCGCTAGCTTGAAGACCAAGTAAACCTAGGTCTATAAATACAAAGTGATACACACCTGAAAGTGGTACGCAATACTATCCTAAACCCTAGACCTAAACACCCTCCCTGAGATCTAACTTGATCGTCGGAGGGTCACTAGGCATTCCAAGCCCTAGTGACTTGTTGCAGGTCAGGCGACGGACGAGCGGAGCAGCGGAGGAAGGAACCTAGCCAAACACCACAGTCAAGGTCCCGATTAATCGAACCCCTACAATTGGCGACTCTGCTGGGGACCTAGCTGTTCTTCATTCAATCACTTTCTTCCTCACAAAGGTTCCGTTCAAGGCTCTCCAACCTAACCATGGTGGAAATCGACGATACACATCGCAGCGAGACCACCTACGGCCTCGGCAATCTCGGGGACCCGGCGTCTGGCGGACCAGGCGCTCTTGGAAAGGCCCACATGTCCGTCGGAATCGTGGCAGGGACTTCGACTCAGGAGGCAGGGGCTCCGGCCGAACTCCAGACCTACATCCGCCACCTGGAGCGGAAGATCGACGACCTCGCGACGGTAGTGGAGCGCGACAGGAGCGTCCGGGACGAGTTGGCGGAAATCAAACAGCTCCTCCAAATCTCCCCATCTCATTCCTCCGGAAGCCGCGGCGGAAGAAGAAGCCACCATAGCCCTCCCCGCAGCCGTGATGGAGGACACTTGGTCGAACACCGATCCCGCCCCTCAGCTAAGGACCGCCTCGAACCACCAGGCGAGGGTCGTAACAAAAAGAACGTTGAACGAAGGGAATGCTCCCGCTCCCCTAATCCAAAGGGTCCTCGCGGGAAGCGATCCGCCTTCGAGAGGCTTGGTGGCGGAAGCGTCTCCGCCTCCTCCACCCACCCAATCGGATCCAAGGAGCGTCGCCGGGAGACCACCCCGAGTTTTGCCAACGAGGACAACGCCCTCCTGGAGTTCCAAAGAAAAGGGTATCGTGAGCGCCTCAAGGGCGCTCGATCAAAAAGTCCACTCGTCCAGCACCCTAAAGATGGCTACAAAAGGCTTGGTGGCGGAAGCCAAAACATTGAGCGCCTCGAGCCCTACGCCCGAGATAGCTACAAGAAGCATCGGTACGAGAGATCTCCTCAACGGTCAGGGAACTCCCAACCGAAGCGGAAGCAGTATGAAAGACAGGACCGACCGCTACCGAAGAAGCGTACCGCGACCGGGGGTCCAGACGGTCTCGACCGTTCGATCCGACCCCACCGCGACGCCCGTCTCGAGAGACTCATGACCTCCCCCTTCATTAGGGAGATCGACTCGGTCACCCCCCCGAAGGGCTTCACCCAACCCAAATTTGCAAAGTACGACGGTAAAACCGAGGCATACACTCATCTGGTTCAGTACAAGCTAGTCATGTCTCTCTTCCTTCGCAACGAGCCTTCGGACGACGCCTTCCTCTGTAAGGTCTTCCCTGCAAGCCTCGGCAACCTGGGCCTAACTTGGTTCAACCAACTTCTTGCCAGATCAATCTCCTCCTTCGATTCTCTCTGCGACGCTTTTATGGCTCGGTTTGTCACGAGCAACAAGCATGAAAAGGAGATCGACTCTCTTCTCGCCCTACGCAAGCGGCCCGACGAAACGCTCCGCCAATACGCCGGTCGCTATTGGGAATTGTTCAACGAAATCGAAGGCTGCGACAGTGTCATCTCCGCCCGCGGTTTCAAGCTCGGTCTCACCGCCCAAGACGAACAGGTTTACGACGATCTCGCTCGGCACAAGCCTAATTCCATGAAGGATCTCATGACTCGTATCGAAGGATGGTGCCAGCTTATCGAAACCAAAGCAGAGAGGGGCATGGGGAAGTCTACGAGGTCCAAGGCACCGTTCACTCCGGTGTCCTCTCCGGCTCCCGCCTCGGCTTCAACACCGAAGAAGCAAGTCAACAACATCAAATAGTCCCTGAGGAAGGGACCGAAGCAAGGAGACTTCAGCGCCGAGAAGACCTTCTTTACTATCCCTATCTACAGGATTATCGACCAAGTGAAGGACCAACCCTTTTTCTCCTTCCCCAACCAAAAACTCGGTACCGAGAACGGGAAAATCAAAAACCCGATAGTCCGATGTAGCTACCACAACGAGCAGGGACACTTTACCACCGCTTGCATGCCCTTCAAGGCCTACCTGGAGTAGCTTGTCATCGATGGCCATCTCAACAACTTCATTGATCATGAGAAAACGAGAGCACGGGCACAGAATGCCGAAACCAGAACCGAAGAGGAAATCCAGATGATTAACATCATCCACGGCCCTCTCAACCGCGAAGCCGCCCGTATAATCCGCGCCGAATTGAACAACGCTTCCTCTTCTAAGCAGGTCATGCTAGTCGGTCCCGAAGCCAAACGTCCTCGGACCGACGACGGATCCAAATGGACAATCACGTTCACCGAGAAGGACCTTGCGCGAGTCCAACTTCCACACAACGACGCCCTCGTGGTCACACTGCACATAGGCACCTTCAACGTTCGACGTGTCCTCGTGGATCAGGGGAGCTCGGCCGAGGTCATGTACTATTCCTTGTTTAAAGATTTGAAGCTCTCAGACGCCGATCTCCGTCCCTCCGAGGTCCCCCTCATAGGTTTCAATGGAGCTCCGGTCTGGCCCGTCGGTTTGATCACCCTACCCGTCCGCTCCGGCTCGGTCGTACTCGACATGGAGTTCGTCGTAGTCGATGTTCCAAGCCCCTATAATGCCATCGTTGGCTGCACCTGGCTCCATAAGTTAAAGGCTGTTGCCTCTACTTATCATCAGGTGGTCCGGTTCATCGGTGCCAACGGGCGCCAGGAAGATCTGTACGGAGACCAAACCGCCGCCAAACGCTATTACGTCAACGCTGTCCGAAGCAGCAAACAGACCTCCAGGGTGAACTTCATCGAAGTACCAGAGGCTTCGGTTCTCGAAGACGTCGGGAGGCCTGCCGACGAGAAAGCAATCGAGGATCTCGTCACCGTCCCTATCACCGAAGATGGTTCCCGTTTCTTCCTTGTTGGTTCCTCACTCAGTGACACCGAACAGAATGACATGGTGAACTTCCTCAAGAGCAATATCGAGATTTTTGCGTGGACCCCCTACGAAATGCCCGGGGTCGATCCAAAATTCATTTGCCACGAGCTCAACATCGACCGAACCAAGAGCCCGGTCATCCAGAAAGCACGGCGATCCTCCCCGGTCCATTCCGATGCCGTTATCGACGAGGTCAACCGACTCTTAAACGCAGGAGCCATACGGGAAGTACAGTACCCTAAGTGGTTGGCCAACACTGTGGTGGTAAAAAAGAAGAGCGGAAAATGGCGAGTTTGTGTTGACTATTCAAACCTCAATGACGCCTGCCCAAAGGATTTCTTTCCCCTCCCTCGAATAGACCAGCTCGTAGATGCCACAGCTGGCCACGACCGACTCAATTTCATGGATGCTTACCGGGGCTACCATCAAATCGCTATGAGCGACGGCGACGTCGAGAACACGGCCTTCATCACCCCCCACGGCATCTTCGGTTATCTCGTCATGCCCTTCGGCCTCAAAAACGCCGGAGCAACCTTTCAGCGGATGATAACCAAGATGTTTGAGCGTCTGTTGGGAGATACCATGATGGCCTATATCGACGACATGGTGGTTAAAAGCATGATGGCCGGCGACCATCTCACTCACCTCGCCGAGGCATTCGAGATTCTCAAGACACACAAGCTTCGCCTTAACGCCGAGAAGTGTGCCTTCGGTGTAAGCTCTGGTAAGTTCCTCGGGCATCTTGTCTCCCGACGAGGTATTGAGGCCGACCCTTCACAGCTCATAGCAATCGAGAAACTCTCAGCCCCTCACAACAAGAGAGATGTGCAGCGTCTAACCGGCATGGCCGCCGCCCTTAACAGATTTATCAACCGCTCTTCCGACAAGTGTCAACCGTTCTTTGCCCTCCTAAAAGGGAGCCGACGCAGTTTCAGCTGGACCGAAGAGTGTGACCGAGCCCTACAGCAGCTGAAGGACTATCTCTCCAAGGCCCCTCTCCTCGTCACACCTCGGGACCAGGAAGACTTGTTCATATATCTCGCCGTTTCGGCTCATGCCATAAGCTCGGTCCTCGTCCGACAGGAGGAGCATGACCATCAGCCCATTTATTACTCCAGCAAGACGATGACGCCCGCCGAGACACGCTATCTTCCCTTGGAAAAGCTTGTTCTCGCCCTCGTCTCCGCGTCTCGGAAGCTCGCTCCGTACTTCCAATCCCACCGCATCATCGTACTAACCGAGTATCCTCTCAAGTCTCTCCTCCGGAAGGCGGACCTCTCCAACCGAATCTCTCAGTGGGCCGTTGAGCTTGCCAACTATGAAATTCACTTTCAACCAAGGACGGCAATTAAAGCCCAGGCCCTCGCCGACTTTATCGCCGAGCTCACTCCGGCCGACGTCCTCGCTTCAAATCCAGCCCCCCGCCCCGAAGCCGTTCTCCAAGCAAATCCCAGCACCGCCTGGAAACTCTTCCATGGCGATGTGTGGAAAATGTATGTTGATGGCGCCTCAAATAGCCGAGGCGCCGGGGCTGGGATCGTACTTCTCTCTCCCTCCGGTGTCTTACATGAAAGCTCTATCTCCATCAACTTTCTGGCCTCAAACAACGAGGCTGAATATGAGGTGCTCATCTCCGGACTCAAGACCGCCGAAGCCCTTGGGATTGAAGAACTTGTTATCTACAGTGATTCACAGTTGGTGGTCAACCAGCTTTCGAGGAGTATGAGGCTCGAGACGACCGAATGCGTACTTACCTAAGCTCTGCTGTTCGGATTCTCAAGAGCTTCAGAGCCATTCGCGTCGAACACATCCCGAGAGAACAAAACGCTCACGCAGATGCCCTCGCCGGACTCGCTTCGGCCTATGCCGCTTTGGGACACCGCTCCATCTCCTTTAGCTCCATCGACAAACCTAGCTTCGAGCTTGAGGTGTTAAGTCATGAGATATTAAACGTGGAGCTTGGTCCGAGCTGGATGGATGAGATCATTGGCTACCTACGCGACGACACACTACCAACCGACAAAAAGGAAGCCCACCGACTCCGCAACAAGGCCGCCCTCTTCTGGCTCAATCCAAATGGGAAACTCTACCGAAGATCGTTCACCGGCCCCTACTTATTAGTTGCACACCCCCACCAGGTCCCCGGGATCATCGAGGAACTACACGCCGGTGACAGCGGTTACCACTCCAGTGGACGCTCCATCGCCCACCGAGCAATTACCCAAGGATACTGGTGGCCAACGATGAAGAAAGACTCCGAAGAATTTGTGAAGCGCTGCCAGAAATGTCAAATGTTTGCTCCCATTATTCATCAGCCGGCTCGGGATCTCAGCCCCCTCACTAGCCCATGGCCTTTTTCTCAGTGGGGCATGGATATCGTCGGTAAGCTCCCCGTCGCTCCTGGAGGATTTAAGTTCCTCTTAACTGCCACCGATTATTTCTCTAAATGGGTCGAGGCCGAACCACTGGTCACTGTTGAAGAATCGGACATCATTCGTTTTGTTTGGCGAAATATAATTTCTCGCTTCGGTGTACCCTTCGCCATCTTAACCGACAACGGCAACCAATTCACCGGACAAAAGTACCGAGCACTCTTGGATGAATTTGGCATCAAATGGGACACTTCTACTCCGTACTACCCCCAGGGCAACGGGCAAGCCGAAGCTGCAAACAAAGCAATCTCGTCAGGACTGAAGCGACGGCTAGAATCACGCCGAGGCAAGTGGGTCGAAGAGCTCCCTCGGGTACTCTGGGGCTACCGTACAACGCCTCGGTGATCCAACGGCCGAACCCCCTTCTCCTTGGCATTTGGAATGGAAGCTGTAATCCCCCTCCAAGTCGGGCTCCCGAGGATCCGAACCGAAGATTTTGACAAGTCGGTTAACGATGAGAACATTGCTGCAGACCTCGATCTAGCCGAGGAGGAACGGGAGAATGCAAGAATCAAGCTAGCATCTTATCAGCAAGAGGTTGCCAAGGGCTACAACCGAAGCGTCCGCCTTCGGTCATTCAAGCCGGACGACCTTGTCTGGAAAAAGGTGGTGGACAAGTCCAAGAAGAGGAAACTAATGCCTAATTGGGAGGGTCCTTTCTGAGTCCTAAAGCATCTCGGCTCGGGAAACTACAAGCTGGAGAAGTTAGATGGTTCCCCAATTGCCAAGACCTGGAATGCTAATAACCTGAAGAAGTTTTATGGGTAGCCAGGCTTCGGTCTTTCGGACTTTTTTATTTGAAAAGTTTTCGTTTCTTGTCAAAGTTTGATAGGAACCAACCTACTTTTGTAATGGCTTGATTCTACACCAGTTTTAATGAGAATTTCTTGTTTATCACTAGTCTAAATCTTGTCACTTACTCTTCGTACTCGGTTCGCTGTTGCGTGAACCGTTTTATCCTGGCTTCAGGGACCGTCTTCCGCGGGATATTCCCTGGACAGATCCCTCACCAAGTCACCACGGCCTTCTCGGTCGTTTCCGACTTTCGGACGTTGGCGATAAGGACACTCGGTATTGTTCCCGAGCCCCTTACACCGACCCTCCAATAAGTCATGCACTATTTAGATTCGCTACGTCCCGAGGCCATGGCCGACGCCATTTCCACTTCAGGACCCTAGCCCTAATCTAAAATAGCCACGCCACAATGAGTTGCTTCGGTTTACTCCCTTAGGCTCGGCGTCAGCTAAAACAAAGCAGGGGCATGCAAAATTCAAAAATTGCTAACTACTTTGCTTCGTTTTAACTTACTCAATCCTATATCCTGCCTTACTTAGGTGTGGAATAGATTTTTTGAAAACCTCCTCGGTTAATGCTTCGGTTAAAATCTGTTGATACTCCACAGCATTTCAACAGAAGCAGGGGCAAGAGGCACCCTTTGGTTACAAGCATAAAACCATTCAAGCATCTCAAAAATAAACAAGGCATGAAGCGGAAGAAACCATTCATTCAAAAACAATGAAGTGGATTGCAAGTTTAAATCCTATGTTAAACTACCACATCCAACAAATCTTCGGTCATCTATTCGGTGCCTGCTTAGTAAAAAAAATATTTACAAACCCTGGAACGGTAAATTCCAAATGTTCGGAACCGTCCAGCCAAGTGGAAAACAAAAGAAAAGGTAAAAAATCCTAAGCACTGGGTGGCTGAGGGGTCTGGGCCACGTCCCCGGTTGAAGCGACGGCAACAGGAGCGGTCTGAATACCCGCCTCAGGGTTTGGCATCTGCTCGTCCTCCTCTTCTTCCTCGGGCATAACAGTCTCCTCGGGCGGAACTTCGGGCAGGACCCGGAGTTCAGAATCGGCTGGGAGATCGAACTTACTCAAAAGAGCTTCATGACCAAACCGAAGCCCGTCCATGAAGCGGTCCCTATAAAGCTCGGCCTCAATCTCCCGAACCTGTTTCTGGTACTCCACCCCGGCTGCGGCCCAACCATCGTCATAGCCTTTGTTCTTAGCAGCTTCAACCTCGGTAGCTCGGGTGGCCCTCAGAGTGTTGACATTCTCCTCGGCTTTTGCAATTCGGGCTTTGGCTGCCACCCTCTCCGTGTCGCACCTTTGGAAATCCGCAAGGTAGAGATCGCAGGTTTCTCGAGCCACCTTCAGGTCATCCTCTTTCTGCTCAAGAGCCTTCTTCAGCTCCTCAATCTCTCGTTCCTGACCTTTGCATCGGTCATTCATGAACAAAGCCCGAGCACCAGCCTGCGAGCAGAAAACCGAAGAAGAATCACGAGTGTGGACTTAGCTAACAACAATAAGTGAAAAGTAAAGAGCTTACAGTAAAGAGGGCCTGTGCTATCTCCCCGGTAATGTCCTCGGTCAACCCCTGGACAGCCTTGGCGTCCCTAGGAAGAACACAGCCTCGGAGCATCCCGAACGTTGTACCGAGGTTCGACACGCTGTCCGCGTGGTGAATCAGGCGCCCAGCGTAGTGGCGAAATTCTGGGGTCCAGGGAAGCTCCTTCGGATGGACCCAGGTCCCCTCAATTCTCTCCGCAGACTCTTGGTCCTGCTCCTCCACTCTCTCCTCCTCCTCGGTGATCCGAGACGTTTCCTTCTCCTTACCTCGGGCGTCTCCTTCCCCCTCACGCCGAGTCCTTTTCGCCGGGGGCTCCTGCGGAGAAACAGGGATCACCCCCGAGGTCCCAGCACCAGGTGTACTGGTGACTGAGCCTCGGCCTCGGCCTTTAGGCATCCAACGTCTGAGATTTAGCACCTCGCGAGCTTCAGGGCTCGTCATCTCATCACTCAGTCCGATCCTCTCAGGCGTCTCTTGGTCAATTGCCTCCCTTAAAACACCTTAAGGCTCGGAGGTGCTTCCCTCGGTGCCAAGAGCACTTCCTCTGCCTCCTCTCCCCGCTCCACCGCCTCCCCTTCGTCCTCCTCCTCTACCTCCTCGTCCAGCCCTCGGCACCCCTTGCTTCCTCGGTTTCTTCTTTAAGTAGCTGGTATACGAGGGGATGTAACCGAGGAGCTGAGGGGCGTACCGGCTGATGATTGGGATTGCGTAAGCAGCGGTTATCCGAGCTCGGATGGCCTTTTCCCAAAGCTCCTGAACGGTTCCGTCGGCTGCAGAGAAGTATCAAAACAAGGGAATCAATGCAAGTACACAAGGTATAGCATAAATCTACCAAAAGTAAATCTACCGAAGAATAAGTTACCGACCAGGAGTTCCAATCCCAAAAGGGACTCTGGTGGTTGTATCTATGCTCTCCCCGGGCCCAAACATGAAGTTCCCGGTGACCGAGACATAGATACTCACCCCTCCTCGGAGTCCGGTAGGTGATCGATCAGAAATGTGTCGTTCCCCGATCTGCAGGAGAGGTAGTATCGGTTGTGGCCTCGGTTAACCCCCAAAAGGTAGACACCGAAGAGCTCCTCAAGCCCAAACGTGAGGTTGAACTGCCTCCTCAGCTTGATAATGCTGGTAATAATTCGGTAAGAATTCACCGTGAGCTGGGAGGAGGTAAGGTTGAGGGTTCGGAGCACCCGACGTACGAATTGATGGAGGGGAAACCTGATGCCACCCTCGTAGATGGCCATCAGGGGAAAGATCAACTCCCCTGGCCGATGTGGAAGTTTCTTCGGGTCGGTGTCTTGTAGCAACCGAACCTCAACGTCTGGAGGGATACTATAGAGCCTCTTGAACTCGGCGTAGGCTGCGGGATCCCCGGTAAAGTACTTGTTCTTATATAAACAGGGCCTCATCGGTCTTCGGCGTCCCTGAATTTCCTCGAGCGCATTTCCAAACGGCCCCGGCCCGAGGTCCGACGTACTTGGGGCCTCCATCTCCCAGGGGTCAAGGGAGGTAATCTCACGTGAGGCTCGGTTAGGGTTGGCAGGCTCAATCCAATCAACTGGGATTCGGTAAAACCTCTCCCTCCAAAGCTCTTGAAAGATGGCTTCTACCAAGGGATCGTCAGAACTACTGGAGCTGTCCGAGGAGAGATCAACGACCATTCGTCCCTGCCTAAAACAAGGAAAATGTGCAAAACCCGTTAGCTATATTCCTAGGGGAGAGCAAAAGGTCCTAACGCTTGGGACGAGATGGTCCTTACTCTTCGGAATCTATGGGTCTTGGTCATTCTAAAGACCTTTCCTCCTCGGAAAGGGTCTCTCCTCCTCGGAAAGGGTCCTCGGGGGACTACAACTTTTCCCCTTGGTCCAAAGGTTGAAGATAGGCCTCGGGAAGAATTTAGGCCTCGGGAAGAATATGGGCCTCGGGAAGAACAAGAACAGCAGCGGCGGGCGCCAGCGCCGCCGCGCACCAGACGGTTGCGAGTGGCGTCCCCGCCCCAATGCGCTCAAAAAACGTTGAAAAACACACAAAAAAAGCACTAAAACTTGAAGATTGATGAACAAAGATCAACATACCTAAGTTTGGTGTAGAGATTCACTGCCAAGATGCTCGAAATCGCGATCTAAAGCTTGCAAGTCACGGCGGCGGCGGTTCGACGGCGTCAGAGAGTTTCGATGTCTCTCTCTCTCCAAACGCTCTGAATTTATAGTGGAGCATACGAAGAGTCGCGCAGGAAACGAAGCGTCGCCCACTGAACCGTTGGATCATCAACACGTGTCTACATCTGACGGTCAGCAACCAAAGGTCAGAACCGAGGTCAGGCGCGCCGCGTACCGAGCCATTCACGCCTCTACACGTGCCCCCGAAAGGACATTTCGTACCAATCATCTGACATTTCACGTGCCGAGGTGACGCATGATGTCACTCATTTCGGCGATGATTGACAAGTGGCTCCTAGGGCGGAAGCAGGCAGCTCGGTTCTCATGAAGGTCGCTCAGTTTTTCTTCAAAATATCTCATCGGTTAAAAGCCCGGTTGCGCTAGTCCATCAGAGGAATCAACTCCCCGAAGACCAGTGGTGGCGCTCCGGAAGTTGAGGGGCTATTGTAGGGCCCTCGGTTATCAGCTCGGTAACCAGGCTACAAACCCTAAAACCAGCGGCTAGGGTCCGGGCCGAGGTCTTCCTACTAGATCTCTTCGGGCGGAACCTCGATCGTTGCCCGGACCTTGGTTATGAATGGCTTCGGAGCATCGGATGTCTGCAATGCTCCAGTACTCCCAGAAGCTTCCAGGAGAAGCGGTTATTGTGAGTGGGACCTATGAGGATCATGCTCCTCATGCAGCTGGCACAATCATTGAGATCTGTCCCATGTGCTCCGTAACCACCTCGCTCCCCTCGTCATATGTGACGTCACCCGAGGCGGTTACCCGAGCGTACTCTCCACGCGCTAGCTTGAAGACTAAGTAAACCTAGGTCTATAAATACAAAGTGATACACACCTGAAAGTGGTACGCAATACTATCCTAAACCCTAGACCTAAACACCTTCCCTGAGATCTAACTTGATCGTCGGAGGGTCACTGGGCATTCCAAGCCCTAGTGACTTGTTGCAGGTCAGGCGACGGACGAGCGGAGCAGCGGAGGAAGGAACCTAGCCAGACACCACAGTCAAGGTCCCGATTAATCGAACCCCTACATCTTCCATCATACCCTCCGATTCCTCGCCCCTGAACAGAGATTGGAGACTACCCAAACCAAAGGCTTCGAGCCAATCCATTGCTTCAGACAATTCCTCCATCTTCGTTACCTCTTCATCATTATCCCAAGTGTCATTGGCAAAGATTTCAAACCCAGGATACTTCACCTTTGTCTCAACATCCACAAAAGGCTCGGGCTCTCCTTGATACGGTGCTTCCTTCTCCTTCAGCTTCATTTCAGTTGCATGAGCCCGGGCGCGGTTGCACCACCTTTTTGCGGGATCACTCTTCTTGAGCTCGTAATCCAGGCCAAAGCGTTCATTGCTCCCAAGGAAATGAGGGAACTCGGAGACTCCTTGCCCATAGAGTCCCAAGCCCATGCCTTGCAGGTAATTCATTCGCTTCATGATTTCCAACGCCGCAGAGCTCACCAAGAAACCATCTTCAGCCCGGATGGTGCAAACCTTTGAGGTCATGATAGCAAACCTCCCCATGGCTATGTCTTCTTCCCCGTGCATGATTTCCAGAAGTGGGGAGTTATCTTCGGAGTGAGGACGGATGCCAGAGTCCCCATGAATGATAAGAGTCCCGGAATCCAATCCCAAGATGAGCTTTTGGTGTAGCGTGGATGGTACCCCCATGACATCAGAGCGGTGCAGCCACGGCCTCCCCAGCAGAAGGTTGAATGAAGCAGGGATCTCTAGGACACAGAATTCCACAGTGGTCTTGAACTTTCCAGTTGCCAGCTCTAAGTTGACCATTCCCAGGACATCGCGACGTGTGTTATCATAAGCGCGGACACCCAGAGTTGATGGCGCAAAGTCCTTGTTTTTTAGGCCCAGACAGTAAGCGGTGCGGAGAGGACAGACATTGATGGCCGAACCATTGTCTATGAGTATCGCGGGGACCCACTTTCCCAGGCATTTCATGGTTACATGGAGAGGCTTATTGTGATCAGCTCCCTCAGGCGGGAGGTCTTTCTCGGTGAAGGACAAGGTGTGTTGGGTGAGGTTTGGGGTTATGAGGGCGATTAGGGCTTCTGGGGCTATGTCGGAAGGGACTTCGAATCTGGAGAGAGTATTGACAAGCCTTCGGCGGTGTTCGCGGGATGCTGCCAACACTCCCCACATGGACATGCGGGCAGGGGTTTCATGGAGTTGCTAGATGATAGGGTCGGTGCTAGCAATTGGGTTTTGCTGCTGAGAGGCATTGGGGTTTGAGCTGATGAACGGGTTAAGGTTGACGGATGGGTTAGGTTGATGTGGAGGGTTAGTGGAGTTTGAGGGGTTATTTTGTAGAGCAGGTGGGATGGGGGTGTTTGAATTTGCAGAGTTGACAGGGTTTACGGGAATGCCAGGGTTATTCTGTTGTGGTAGAGGTGCCCGGGATGAGCTTCATTGCTGGAGGTTGGCGGGCTGGTATACTCTACCGCTCCTGGTAAGATTACTAATTGTCTTGGGGAGAGGCTCCCACCAAGAACCTTCCCAGAAGTTGGAGAGATCAATATCAGCCTTGCGCTTTCCTTTGTCAAGCTTCGTTTTCTCAAGAGTGTCATTGAGAAGTTCCATTTCCAGAGCATTCCATATGTTCTCCTCTTCTAGCAAATTCCAAAAGTTGACGTTGTTGTTGTTGTTGACTTGTAGGGAGCCTTCATCTATCATAGCCTTGTTGACGGTTAGTTTTTCACCGTCCACCCATATGTTCACCAATTCAGTCTTGCCCCAAAGATCTTCAGGATCTAGCACGCAAATGTTGGGTTCATCGGGAATCTCAACTATCGGCCGAGGGAAAAACTCATCAATAATATACTCCTGCGGAATGAAAGCATGATCCATCACATGGTCAAGGGCGTCGAAGTTCCTGGTAAGATTGACAATGGTTCTGACAGAGAGTCCTAAGAACATGCGAGGGTTCATCAAGTCCATTTCTTGCTTTACTTCCTCTTCTTGAAAGAGGTACGCCAAAGATGTCTCGTCCAAGGGGTCGGAGTCGTCTATCCAATGCCACCCGTTGGGCTCGGGCTCCCACTCCCACTCATCTTCATCATTGACCGGTTCAAGCTCCATGAACAGAGCAAACAGAGAATACCTGTCCAACGGGTCAACCATCATCTCTTCCCAATCCTGTCTCCAATCACCATGTTCCAACTCTTCTACCTGGTGAGAGTCGAGTGCCACAGGCCACACTCCAGTGATAAGAGCCCGGTTTTCCACTGCGAAGAAGTCGCTTGCCAGATCTTCCCATCTCCTTTGGAAGTCCCATTCTACAGTTTCGAGTGCACAGACAGCATCCTCAGTCGGTAATTCGACAGTCGGTTTGGGTTGGGTAGCAGGAATGATGTAAAGGCTTGGGTTAAAGGGGTGGCTTAGGGAAATGTGATTGGTGTGGGTGTTCGAGTGTTTCGGGAGCGGGTTGGAGATGGTATTGGGTTTCTGTGGAGGCATAGGGAGGGTCTTATTATCAATGAGGTCCTGGATGGCATGGCGAAGGCGGAAACAGTTGTTGGTCTGATGGCCTACATTTTGGTGATAGGCGCAGTAGGCGTTGGGATTGTGGGAGGCAGGGAGTTTCTGTGGAAGTGGGGTGGGAGCAGGTGGTTTGAGGAGATCACTTTCGACCAATTTCTCAAACACTGCAGAGAGAGGTGTTGAGAATTGGGCGAAAACACGGGGTTGGGATCGAGGTTGACTGGTTTGGGTTACGATCTGGTTGACAGGTTCGGCTTGGTTCGTGCTCGAGGAGGTGTTTGGAAGGTGAGTGAAGTTGGAGTTTCCAAACAGCGTGCTGCTGTTACCAGAGTAGACTTTCTTGGCTTTGGGTGTGGGTTCGGGCTTGTCGAGGATTCCCAGCTAGACTGCTTCTTCGACGGCCAAGCCATGACCATGTGTCTTGCAAGGTTTGGTTGAAGGTTCCGGACGATCATCCGGATCTGATCTCTATCTGTTGGTCTGTCCTTCATCTGAGCTGCCTTCGCCCTCCACCTTTTCACAAAATCTGCAAAGGCTTCTTTGGCTTCCATCTTTGTGGACTCCAGTTCACGGGTGGTGACTTCGAGCTGAATGTTATAGTCATATTGCGCAATGAAAGCCGCACATATGTCTTCCCAAGATCGTTTCTTCCTTTCATCCAGCGAAGTGAACCAGTGAAGAGCATGACCCACGAGGGTTTGTGAGAACATCTGAGCCATGGCGTCCTTCTCTACGCCCCACATGGATAGTGCTCCTATGTACCCAGTCAAATGTGCCTTCGGGTCCCCAGTTCCGTCGAATTTTGCGAAGTCTATGGGCCTAAACTTCTCTAGGAGCTTTGCATTGGGGAATAGACAAAGCTTGTTGATGTCAAAGCCCGTCGAGGCAATCTTCTCACTCCTTGTTACGGATTGCTCCAATTGGGTGATCTTCGCTAAGACAACTGCCATTTCAGGATTCTGCGGGGTTTCCATCTCGGGGGCTGGTTGCTCCGGGTTAGGATTCGGATTAGGGTTCGGGTTTGGATTCGGGTTAGGATTTGGGTTTGGATTCGGGTTAGGATTTGGGTTTGGATTCGGGTTAGGATTTGGGAGCCGTCGTGCAACTCCGGTTATCATAAGCATGAGTTGGGAGATTTGATTGTCGGTGCGTTTGCCCAGTCGTTGGATAGCTTCCCTGATCTGCCCCATTCCTCCGTTCGGGTTTTCCAGGTTCGGGTTTTCTGGGTTTGGATTGCCTTCATTTGGGTTTGGATTAGGATTGAGATTTAGGTTGGGGTTTGGATTGAGATTTAGGTTGGGGTTTGGATTGAGGTTGGGGTTTGGATTTCCGGATGGCTGTTCCATCTCCACCCACGAGTCCGATACACTGATAGGATCTGCCTGAAGTTGAAGCCGTTCCAATCTCTGCCCCAGGGGTCTGGTCCAGGAGGGTATGATATTCTTCTTCTTTGGCCCAATTGCTCAGAACTGACAGCAAAGCAAAAACTGTGCTCAGACGCAGTCCCTGTTTACATTTTTATGAGATTTGTGCATAGTTTTTAGAAAATGTGCGCATCACTGTCACCGTCATCGACTCTGATTTTTCAAGAATGATTGAATATCTTTTGTGGGAGGCTGCCTCGATCCTCGGATTTTTGGGGTGTATCCTCATTTAGAAACCGTGGTTTCCCAGAAGATGCTAAAATAAGCTAAGTATTAGGCTAATATTCCATCGAGAACTCGACCATCGGCTTAGAATGACTTGGGCCAAACGACGTGATACGATAACCGAAGCGGCGTAAGCAGTGCGTTTGCTTTTAGCCTGGGTGGTGTTGGTATCACGACGTTTTGCTCCCTTGTCATTCCTTCCTTTGGTTAATTTCCCGATTAAACACTAGTCAAAGACTTAGCAAAATTTTAGTTTCCCTTAGGCTTTAGCTCGAGGATTCATGTGGTTAAGCAACATGCATTAGGGTGCATGACTCTTCATCGGGTCTTGGCAACCTCCCAAAGACCGCGCGAGCGAGTCTCGAGAACCGTGGCTGACAGTATGATGATGCAAGATGAAATGCAGCACGTAAACAGGATATAGCACGTAACCCTACCCTGTAGGTTCCTGTCCTAATTTGGAAGGTTCTATGGCTCGCTAAACATGTACAAAGGCCGGTTTTGGCTTGAAGTGGGTTCCCCAGACTAGAGTCAAAGTATACCTCCCACTATTGAGCGTACACCCAATAATGGTACAAATGGTAGGGATGACTCATCACGGTCGAGGGTTGCTGAGCATTCCGTGATTCCCTATCACCGGCAAGCCGGGTAGGATTGCCGAAACACAATAGCGGGGCTGCACAAGATATATATACAAGAGATAGATAATGAAACAAAATAATTTTGAAAATCCCACAAACATTTTTCAAGCTTAGCTCACAAGTTTAATTGATGCTTAAGGACAGCGGACCGTTTTGACAACATGCCAACTTTTTCTCAAGTATTAATTAAACCTTTTCTCCAGCAGAGTCGCCACTGTGGGCTACCACAGCCCCAGGTGGATCGGGGCGGCCCGAAAAACACCATTTTTTGAATCGAATCGAAAAAATTTCAAGAGTCGCCACCCGGATTTATGGTTTGCCACCCGAGAAACCGCTTTGATTTGAAAATGGTTGATTGAATTTGAAAACTAGAGATTCGTTTTGAGGTTTGGAAGCCATGTTACGAGGGGGGAAGGGTTTTACGGCACCCCCCTCGCCCGATACGAAATCGGTCTCTACTAAACATATGTGGGAATTTCAAAGGGACTTTGTTTCATTTGACACATAGCAAATATCCGCAGGTACATCAAGTAAGCGTGTATGCTGGTGCATGTGTACAGGGGATGACGAAAATGGTAAAGAAATTCAAAATAACAGAAACTGGAACCCTGCCACTAACTTCACTCTCGAGCGCTCGGGAGTGGTCCCGAGCGCTTAGGAGTGCTGAGGCCCAACCTGCAAGTTTTGTTAGCACAAACAGGGAACAATACTAAGACTGTAAATTGAAGTAATTTTAAGCATGCTGCAGGCTCAGCAGAGGACTTCACAGGCTAACGTTGAACCTTAGTCTTCCAAGTCATGCCTCCTTGCCTTTATAAGGGTAGATCCATGATCTAGAAGGACAAACAGGCACATGCATGGACATGCAAAGACAGAAGAATGGCAAGACTGGAGAAAGAGTGAAGTGAGATGGCATGCAGACACTCCCGAGCGCTCCAGAGTGATCCCAAGCGCTCGGAAGTGGTCTGTACCCCGAACTGATTTTGACCAACTAACGACCCTATTGTGACATGCTGATGCACCAGATCTGTCTTTTTGAAGATGAAAAGTTCCCTTTTAAATTCTGGAAGATACACTTATGCATGGCTTTTAAATAAAAGTAGTTTTTGACTTTGGGAAACAGACCTTTCACATCAATGTGCCTCAACAGAACTACTTCGTTTAAAATCATACTTCACTCCTCCTGCATGTCTACCAAAGTGCCAAAAGAACGGAGAAAATAGGACTGGAGGCACTCTCGAGCGCTCTAGAGTACTCCCGAGCGCTCGGGAGTGCTTCCAGTAAGTTAGCACAGAAAACGTTTTCATGCCCCTTTGCTCTTGTTTTTCAAGACTGAGGTGGGCTGGGAGACCTCCCTCAGAAAGGAAGAACAGCCCTTTGATTTGAACCAAAAAGATAGAAGTATTTCTTCCTTTGGTGAGACTTTGCTTCTTGAAATGACTTTGACCAGTGGAGTATGAAGGAAAGTATGAAAGGTCAGAGCTTGAAGACACCCTGAAGTTCTTGCATTTTTTTTATACTTGAATCTCTCTCAATGTGTTTTGAAAATCTTTCTTGAGCTTCAAGAACAAAACTTTGCCTAAAGGTTTAGAGATTTTTGAGACTTGTTTGACCAGAGAGGGAGAAGGCTAGAGAGAGAGAGATTTCATTTTTTTGCTCCACTGACCAAATGGGTATATATATAGCAAATATAACCCAAAGTTTTCATTTGAAAATGAAATGAAATAAAATCTTTTGTT
This sequence comes from Rhododendron henanense subsp. lingbaoense, assembly GCA_020567845.1. Taxonomy (NCBI): domain Eukaryota; kingdom Viridiplantae; phylum Streptophyta; class Magnoliopsida; order Ericales; family Ericaceae; genus Rhododendron; species Rhododendron henanense. The sequence continues at coordinate 22,438,330 of CM036317.1, read as the reverse complement.
TGGAGGGAAAATCTCCAGGTCTGACTCCCTCTGACTGAGGTGGAGTGTTGCCTGAAGAAAATCCTGGACCAGCCGGCTGTAATGATGGATTGCATGGATAGTGGGGAAACTTTTTCACCCATTGGGCAGCGACAAAGGTCTCGAGCGCTCGGGAGTGGTCTCGAGCGCTTGGGACCACCACTCTTGAGCGCTCGAGAGTGAGTCTGGACCAAGGTTTTGAAAAATGTTCTCGAGCGCTTGGGAATGCTCCTGAGCGCTTGAAACTGATTTTGCACCTTTTATTTTACATTTTAAAGTTTTCCAAGAAGCATGGTCTCGATCGGTCCAAGGCTTGTTTTAATCCGAGGTCATCATCGGGGAGCCTCCGGGCCACAAATCAAGGAAATTCGAGAAGTCCAAATTGGGGTGTCTGTAGGTGGAGGAAAATAGATGGTACCTAGAACAGCGCTGAATCTCCTTCCTTCACGTGCTGTCCAACCGGAACCCTAATACCTTCGCCTGAACCCTAACCTGTAAAACAGACAAGGGGTGAGCGCACCTCTGCCTCTCGTGGCAAAGGCCCTCCGATGCCTAAGTTAGTATCTCGTACTGTACCAAAACCCTAATTATTAGTAGGAAAGTGTAGAATGAGTGCAACTTATTGCGTACCTTTTTCCTCCAGGTTTACCTCGTATTTATAGATATGAGCTTGCTTGCCTCTTAAGCATCCTTTTCGTCCCAGGTCTCCTGCTTCGTACAGGAAACCTGGCTCTTCTGGGAATCTCTTACCCAATCAACTGAGATCCCTTCCTCATAGGGTCTCTTCTCACCAAAGAACTCATCCCTTAGCAGGACTATCTTTTGATTCATCTTTACCGTATACCGGGTCCGTCTTACAGGACACCCCTATTGCCTTATCTCTTAAGACAATGTTTAATCAAGTAACTCTATCTGTTCGGCATATGCCCCTACCGAACAGACAGCATAATCGGATGACTTTCTATGTCATTGGCCCCTCCTGGCCGAACAGAATGTATAATCCGGTGCCTCCTCGTAGCACTGGACCTTACCGCCGCCGTCCACCTTATATGGGGTCCCATATCACTTTCCTCATTACACGGATCTAGAATACCACGTGTTCGGTAACTAATTGCACCTGTTCGGCAACACCTCCCTACAATTGCTCCCCAGCTTTCGCTCATTATCACTGCTCCTAGATGATGAGTAAAGCTCAAAAAGTGAACTCAGAGCCGAACAGACCAGATCCCGTGCAGATACAGTCATTGGGCTTCCATTGATGTCTTTTGGCGGTTTAGTCATAATTTTCTCGAAATAATGACTCCACGTGGCGTGTTTCGTACACCTCGCATTTAAACTTGAACTGATGTTTTGGCCAAACGCCCTTTGCACGTTAGCCACCCACTTCTTATGGCCGTTACTTTTCTTATAACGCCGTGAGGGGGTGGGGACGGTTCGTCTCCGTCTCTTTCACTTAATCCCCAAAAGGAGGGACATTTTTGGTTTTTATACCACAAAAAGGTTTTGGTTTTGTATTCTCTCTCTAAAACCAAGCGATAACCTCCGTTCTTCATCCGCCATCGCCGCCGTCTGCAAAACTCAATTGCACCTCAGAAAAGTCCCAGAATCATCTTCGTAAGGCTTTTACCCCCTCTCTATTTCACATTTCAATTTGAGATTTCGTTCTCAAATTTACTTTTAGAGAACCAGGGTTTCTTTGGAACCTTTTTTCCAGATTTTCTTGGTACTGTTCATAGTTTCATTCAGTTCATCTATCATCCATGGCGGATGAAGCTGATAGTGGCCTTAAGCCCGGAAAATTTAGGAAACTTTGCGAAACACCTGCTGCCATGGCGGCATTTAGGGCGGACTATAAAGTTCCTGCTAACGTTGGGCTCGAACTCGCCCCTCTAGGTGCAATCAGGGAAGATGGGAGATGGGATAGGCAATGCATTCCCATCGTGGCCATCGTTGAGGGTGGCGTTCGCTTCCCCCTAGACCCCTTACTTCGTCGGGTCCTTAGCTGGTACAAACTTTCTCCTATGCAAGTATCCACAAACTTTTTCAGGCTAGTGATGGGTATCGTGGCCCTGAATAGAATTCTAGGCACCCAAGTAGGGTTATGGGAAATCCAATGGTGGTACAGCATCGTGCTGAACCCAGAATACAATACTTACTATTTCAAAGTAAGGAAAGCGGAAAAGCGCCTCGTGCTTAACTTGCCAGACTCTGCTCGTGATCACGAAATGGACTTCTTGTACGTCACTGGCGCCTACGAGCCATTTGGGGAAGATGGCCAAGTGGTGGGCTTCCATTGCCCCCACAAATGGGGCCACCCACGTATGCTCCTAATTCACTTTACTATAACTTACTGCTTCCATCCTTACCTCTTTATGTGATTCAATTTGTATCTGAATTTCGATTCCGCAGCAACAAATGCCAACAAACGCCCCGGACGAGAGCCTAGCTACGTCCGAACAGCAGAAATAAACAGGATACTGCAATATACTGGTGAGCCAGGGACCCGAACAGCTGGGAGAGGCCGGGACGCAAGCGTGCTTTTGGGCTACGACCCTGCCTATAGGGGCTTCATAGATAGAAGGTTAGCCCACCCGAGCATCAGTGCTGCCTCTACTTCGACTGCTCCCCAGCCTAGAAGCTCAAGGTCTAATACTGGAGTAACTATAGCCGGTCAACCAGGAGAGGTTCCAATCGCTGAAGGTGTTCCCTTACCTCGACTGATACTCAGGAGATCATCTCGTAAACGGGCTGCTTCTCCACAACAGCCCGAACAGCCAGACATCAATCAATCTCCCTCTCCAAGATACTCTCGATCGCCCCAAGATTCAGGTATCATGTCTCAACAACCTCTCAACCTCAGCACCCTCCTTACCATTCCTGCACGGGGACGGGGCTCTACTGGCCGGGTGTCGTCCACCGGTCAAGCTCCTCCTGCACCTCGCCGAAGCAGGGGGGGCTCAACGAGATCTTCTTCCCCTCGGGAACAAGATGGCTCCATTGGGGCCTCTGATGCCCATCGGGACAAACGCCCCAGGCATGGTGAAGACGGGGCCTCACATATCGAAGCTGCTGCCGGGACCGTGGATACCCCGTCGCCGATCATCCAGGTTGTACACGAGGCCTGGACACCCCAACTCAAAAGGAGTGACCGGCTCGTGAATATAGGGGACAGTGTCGGCTCATCAGAGACCGCACTGGCTGTAGCCCAGGCACTGCTGCTGCCCGCAGATATGCAGAAAGAAGCTGCTTCTTCAACTGACCGGCTAGTGGCCACTGGGGTTGCAAGTGGGGTCAAGGTAAAGTATTACTTTTACGATACCTCAGTATCCATCGACCATATGTACTAGTTGCCCGTTACTTTAATGCATTTCAGTTTATCCAGAAGATGGTCGCTCTAGGCCAGAGATTGCAGGAGATTGAGCCTGACCGAAACAGGCTCCTGAGAGACAATACCAGGCAACTCCAGACCATAACAAGACTGGAGAGGGAGAGGGACAAAGCAAGGCTTGAGGCCGAAGGGATGAAGGCAAAAATGGAGGCAACAGAAGAGAACCTTAGACAAGCTCTGGCAGAGATCGATGCTACCAAGAAGGCTGCATACGATGACGGGCATCAGAAGGGTTTTGATGCTGCAACGGCCAGCTATGTAGAACAGATGCCGGGCATTCAAGATCATATATGGGCAGCTGGATGGGAGGCATGTTTGATCAAAATTGGTGCTGATGATGATTGCACCCTATGGGTTGACAACGATCTGCCTAGCAAACGTGCCCAGCCATCTCATAGCTCCGTGGAGCCTGCCCTTGATAATATTGAAGAGCAGATTGATGATTTTGCTGATGTGGATGAGGAGATGGAGATGGAGACTCAGGCTGCCCAGCCTGGATCCCAAGAAGCCCACGATGAGCAGCCAACCACGGAGGGAGCAGCTACTGAGACCGTCATCCTGGAAGAACATCCAACTGGAGACAGCAGTGCTACTGTTGTTCCAAGCAATACAACTCCTGAGGTCCAGAACTTGGACTAACTTGGTAAGTCTTAGCCCATTCCTTTCGACCATCCAAAAACATTTTGCTTGGTCCTGTGTGACCGTAAACTTCAGCCCTGCGAGGCATTAGTATATTTTGAACATACTTTTAACACAGGCATTTGGCCCTTCGTGGCAGTACATTGGTTTGCTCGGCCCTTTTGTGGCTTTTTCTGATACTGCACTTAGCCCCTCGCGGCCAGAGGTTTCAGGTTATTTTGACTAAGTTATTTCATACTTAGCCAGCTCTTCGTACATGTGTTTGCATCTACCAAGTGTGTTCATACTTGGATTTTCATTTCTAAGTCCTGGAATGCCTTAGCTGTTGATGCACATGCTTAGTGAGCTTTCTAGCTTTTACGTACTGAGCTTTACTCATACTTGGACAAACATGCATTTTCTCGTATGCTCCCCAAGTTCTACGTGTTTGGAGATACTCATAAGTGTATTCGTACTTCGAAATATATCTAAGTTTATTCATACTTAGATTAGTCTACGCATTTTCATATGCTCCCCAGGCTCCACATATTTGGATAAACTCCCAAGTATATTCTTACTTGGCTGTAACGTTGCTTCTTCGTAAGCTTTTTGTGCTTAATTGGGTTCTATAAAAGTGTTTTCGGACTTTGACAGAGAGACAAGTTTATCGTTCTTTGCTCGTAATTTTGAGTTTTACCCAAAAGGAATCCATATATGTTTTAGACAAAACTTCGTTATGTCTTATTCCCCAAGTTTTTCGTACTTTGGAATTTATTTAAGTTTCTCATGCTTAAATGAGATTTTAAGTTTTCTCATACTTAAAAAGATCGTTAGAGTTTCTCGTACTTTAAAAAGATCTTTAAGTGTCTCGTACTTAGGATCGTTAAGTTTCTCATACTTACAAAGATCTTTAAGTGTCTCGTACTTAGGATCGTTAAGTTTCTCATACTTACAAAGATCTTTAAGTGTCTCGTTCTTAGGATCGTTAAGTTTCTCATACTTACAAAGATCTTTAAGTGTCTCGTACTTAGGATCGTTAAGTTTCTCATACTTACAAAGATCTTTAAGTGTCTCGTTCTTAGGATCGTTAAGTTTCTCATACTTACAAAGATCTTTAAGTGTCTCGTACTTAGGATCGTTAAGTTTCTCATACTTATTGATTTGTGCATACAAGTGTCTCTTTAATAGGTGTTTCGTACCTATTCTTAGTTTTTTCGTACTTCTAATATGCAAAGTCATACGTTCTAAGGCGTTCATGCCCATTACCTGCTCCCCAATACGAAGGAGGGACAGTTTGGCCATTGTTCGGATTCACAAGTCAAAAAACATCCATATATCGGAGGTAACAAAAATTTCTAAAAAATCAAGTATGTTATAAAAACATAATTTTTATTCATAAACTCAAGGGGTCGTTAGGCGTTCTCCTTGCAACTAAAAAACAAAGGATTTATCTTCGTAATCCCAAACAATTATAATCCTAAGACAGATTTAAACAAAGGAATTTTCTTCGTAATCCCCACACAAAAACGTAATCCTAAAACAGAATTTAGAAACAAAGGGGTTTACTTCGTAATCCCCACACAATAACAAAATCCTAAAACAGAATTTTTAAAAACAAATCAAGTTCTTTAAACAAAGAACTTTCTTAAGTTGTGGACATTCCAAGGTCTTGGCACTGGGTTCCCGTCCAGGTCTGCCAACCTATAAGCTCCGATGCCCACAATTTCAGTCACTCGATACGGTCCTTCCCAATTAGCTCCAAGCTTTCCCTCATTAGCCACTTTGGTGTTGCCAAGTACTTTTCGAAGCACGAGGTCTCCAATGCCAAATTCTCGAGGGTGGACATGTTTATTGTATCCTTTCATTAGCTGTTCCTGGTACGAGGCCAAGTGGACCAGGGCCCTCTCTCTCCTCTCTTCGGCCAGATCAAGCTCAATTTCTAAAGCCCTGTCATTCCCCCCACTTTCAACCAATGCAGTCCTATTGGTTGGAAGTCCAACTTCCAGGGGTATGACTGCCTCTATACCATATGCTAATGAATAAAGGGTCTCTCCCGTAGACCTTCTAGGTGTTGTTCGGTGTGCCCACAACACCAAAGGCAGTTCATCAGGCCACTTGCCTTTGGCTTTGTCTAGCCTCTTCTTGATCCCATCAAGAATGGTTTTGTTGGAAGCTTCTGCTTGTCCGTTGCTTTGAGGGTAAGCAGGGGTCGAGTAATAGTTCCTTATCCCATATTGGGAACAGAATGCCTTGAACTTTTTCTGGAACTGTGCCCCATTATCTGTGATCAGAGAGTAAGGGACTCCAAATCGAGTGATAATACTCTTCCACACAAACCTTTCTATCATAGGTTCAGTGATTTTGGCCAAGGGTTCTGCCTCGATCCACTTGGTGAAGTAATCAGTGGCCACCAACAGGAACTTTCGATTTCCTGTTGCTTTATGGAGCGGACCAACGATGTCCATTCCCCACTGGGCAAACGGCCAGGGGCTAGTTAAAGGCACCAGGTCTTCGGCTGGTGTCTTTATCATAGGTGAGAACTTTTGGCATTTCTCACAAATCTTAACATAGACCTTGGCATCTTCCTGCATGTGCAGCCACCAATAACCTTGGGTGATTGCTCGGTGGGCAATGGATCTGCCCCCAGCATGGCTTCCACATGTTCCTTCGTGGATTTCATGGAGGAATTTTTGCACCATCTCAGGGTGCACACAAAGCAAATATGGCCTAGTGAATGACTTCTTATATAACTTTCCATCAGGGGATAGCCAAAACCTTGCAGACTTGGTTTTGATTTTGTGTGCCTCCATTTTATCCGTAGGGAGAGTTTCATCTCGTAAAAATTCTACGATTGGGTCCATCCAACTTGGTCCTTGGTTCACATCCAGGACCAAGTCCATACTTCTTCCGATGCTCGGCTCGGCCAAGTAGTCCACTGCTACCTTTCGCTTGAACTCAGTTGGGACAGCTGCAGCCAACCAAGCCAAGGAATCTGCATGAGAATTCTGTCCGGAGCTTATCTGTTCTAAACACACCCTTTCGAAGGTATTAAGTAGACTTTTGGCTGCCTCCACGTAGGCTGCCATCTTCTCATTTCGAGCTTCATACTCGCCGGACAGTTGGTTCACCACCAGCTGTGAATCACAGTAAACCCTAATTCTCTTAACCTTCAGAGTTTTGGCACTGTTCAAGCCAACTAGAAGAGCCTCATACTCTGCTACATTGTTTGATGCACTGAAACCCAGCCGAACAGACTGTTCCAACATAACACCCTCAGGAGGGAACAAAACAATGCCAATACCTGAACCTGTGTTACAGGCAGAACCGTCGACAAATAGTTTCCATTCTAAAGGATCCTGTTCGGTAGGAGCCTTTCCTTTCCTCTTAGATAGTTCAACTTTCTGCTCCTGTCTCGTAGGAGGCCGAGGTGCTACAGTTGGTGAAACTTCCGCCACAAAATCAGCCAACACTTGGCCTTTGATTGCAGTGCGTGGCTGGTAATCAATATCATATTGGCTTAACTCCACGGACCAAGTCGAGATCCGCCCAGAGAAATCTGCCTTTCGTAGCAGTGATCTTAAAGGAAACTCAGTATAAACCACAACCTTATGGCTTTGGAAATAATGGGGCAGCTTTCGTGTTGCTGTCCTTAACGCAAGGACCGGTTTTTCAAGGGGCAGATACCTCGTTTCTGCGTCTAGAAGTGTTTTACTTACATAATAAACTGGGATCTGTTCGGGTCCCTTGTCCCTTAACAGAACCGCACTTACAGCATGTTCAGAAACTGCTAGATATAAAACCAAAATCTCACCTGGGTCTGGAGTCGACAAGAGGGGAGCTTGAGCCAAATACTTCTTCAAGTCTTGGAATGCCTGCTCACATTCTGCTCCCCATTCGAACCCTTCTCTTTTCTTGAGCAACTGGAAGAAAGGCCTACATTTATCACTTGAACGGCTTATGAACCTGTTTAGGGCCGCAGCCATCCCTGTCAGCCTCTGGACTTCTTTCGTAGTCTTAGGACTTTGGAGCTTTTGTAAGGCCGTTATCTGATCAGGATTTGCCTCGATTCCTCTCAGAGTCACCAGGTGGCCCAGGAATTTCCCAGAGCCAACTCCAAACGCACATTTCGAGGCGTTGAGTTTCAACTTGTACTTCCTCAGAATTCCAAAGGCTTCTTTCAAGTCCAGAATGTGCCCCTGCCTGGTCCTGCTCTTGACTACCATATCGTCTATGTATACCTCCATAGTCTGGCCAAGAAGTTTCCTAAACATGATTGTAGCCAGCCTTTGGTAAGTTGCTCCTGCATTTCTTAGCCCAAAAGGCATAACGCTGTAGCAGTACAACCCTCGTGGTGTAATGAAAGAAGTCTTCTCCTGATCAGGCCCAAACATGGCAATCTGATGGTATCCTCGATATGCGTCGAGGAAACTCATTCGTTCATACCCAGCAGTGGCGTCAACCAACTGATCAATCCTTGGGAGAGGGAAGCTATCCTTAGGACAAGCTTTATTCAAGTCTGTGAAGTCTACACAGACACGCCACTTCCCATTCTTCTTCTTTACAACTACAGTATTGGACAGCCACTCTGGGTAATAGACCTCTCGTATTGCTTTAGCCTCTAGCAAACGATCCACTTCTTCAATAACAGCGTCAACATGCTGTACTGCTGCCCTTCTTTTCTTCTGAATAACGGGCTTATGCTGCGGGTCGACATTTAGGTGGTGACAGATCACATCTGCATCCACTCCAGGCATCTCCTCTGGTACCCATGCAAACACATCAACATGTTCTTTCAAGAAACTTATTAATTCGGACTCTTCCTCATCCGGTAGTGACTCCCCAATCAGAAAATACCTCTCGGGATCAGTTTCGTTGATCTATATTTTCTTCAGGCCTTCCACTACTTTGTCCGCTGGACTTCTTCCAACATCCTCAACAGTTGGTTGATCTGCCTCTACTTTATGAACTTGATGGGCCTTCGGAACTTTCTTGATGATGGAAATCAAGCACTGTTGTGCTGATTTTTGGTTCCCTTTTATCTTCTCGATCCCGTGGGACCCTGGGAATTTCACCATCTGGTGATAGGTAGAAGAAACAGCCCTCATCTTGTGTAACCAAGTCCTTCCTATAATTGCATTATAGGAGGATGGTACATCTACAACTAAAAAATCCGTTCTCAGGACCACTGTTCCTGCCCGAACGGGCACTGTCACTTTTCCAAGGGGCCATACTGCACTTGCACCAAATCCAACCAAAGGCGTAATAGACTGTTCCAAATCTGTCTGCTTCAGCCCCAACTTCTTGAATGCATCGTAATACAATACCTCTGTACAGCTCCCTGAATCTACCAGGATTCTCTCAATGTCATATTCCCCAATTCGTAGGGTTATGACTAATGCATCGTTGTGGGGCACCTGGACCTCTTTCAGATCTTCATCTGTAAAGACTATAGCTTCGTCGGGTATATCATTCTCTCGCCCCCTTTTGTTCCCCACTCGCATAACATACTGGTCATGCTTGACCTGCCTCTGCATCAATCTCACCTCATTCCTCGTATAAGGTGTGGCCAATCCATGTATCATATGGATTACCCCCCTAGGATTCTGCTCGTAATCCAACTCCATTGCTTTCCCTTTATCTTTGGGATCCTCCTGAATAAATTCCTTAAGGTAACCACGAGAGACCAAATCGTCGAGATGTTTCTTGTACATCTCACAATCCTCTGTCATATGACCCCAATCCTTGTGGTAACTGCAGTGCTGATTCGTAGCGCGTTTTGCTTCCTTATCTCCACCTAGACTTGGGGGCCATTTGAAGAAAGGCTGATTCTTTATTCGATAAAGAATCCTGTAGATTGGCTCTTTCCAAACCGTGGTTATTGAAAAGAACGACTTAGGATCAGGCGCCTGTTTTTCCTTGTAAGGCTCTTTCTTAGTCTGCCCATATTCTTTCCGATAAGCCTTGGGCTCTGGCTTATCTGCCCGCTTTGCCGGAGTCTTTGGTTGTTCGGCAACAACTCTGCCTTCCTCCCGGAGTATGTCATCCTCCATTCTCGCGTGCTGTTCAATTCGCTCCATTAGCCTTGCCAATGATGCCACAAGATCCTTATTAAGTGACCGGCGCAACTCGCCCCGAACAGGCAGGCCAGTTTTGAAGGTAGCAATGGCATACTCCTCACTGCAACTGTCTATCTCATTAAAGGTTTCCCAGTATTTCTTTGCATAGTCTCTGATCGGCTCGTTATCTTCCTGCTTCATCATTGAGAGGCTTTCAAACGTTTTGGGAGCTTTTCTACTCGTTAAGAACCGAGCAGTGAACTCTTCTGCTAATTGCGTCCATCCTCGTATGGAACGTGGTTCTAACTTATGGAACCATGATAAAGCCACCTTTCCCAAGCTTGAAGGGAACATCTTGCACATGATGGCATCATCTCCATCATGCATGAACATTGCCTGCTGGTAATGTTGTACGTGAGCAACGGGATCTGCATTTGTCTCGTAAAGTACAAACGACCCGTGCTTCACTCTGCTCGGTAGACGTGCGTCTTGTAGCCTTTTTGAAAAAGGTGACGCTGGTATATTACTCAGGGCCCGCCTTGCTGCCTCTCGTGCAGTCATAGACCCATCTTCTCGCTTTTTGGACTCGTGGGTCACTGCCCTATTCCAATCACTATCCGGTCTCTCATACCTGTCCCTGGGGTGTTTTCTTATGCGTTCTTCGGGTGAGGAGCTTCGGCTCCTGCCTCTCCCGTAACGTGGGGGAGTCCTCTGCTTGCTTGGACTCCTGCTTCTTCTTTTTCGTGAAGAAGCTCTCTTTTTGGGAGGAGTGGGGCTTCTGGACCTGCTCCTCCTCCTTCGTGAAGGGGCCTTTGTGTATTGCACCATGACCAGCCCATCTCCCCTGGACCTCCTTTTTGCTAACCCAGAGTCCTCGGGATGTTCACGGATCCGCTCTAACTCTCGGATCTCGCGCTCCCTTTTCCGTATTAGTCGAGCATATTCCTCGACTTCCTGCCTCTTTTTATTGAGGATATCCTCGTTGCTGTGCACACTTTTCGAATGTGCAACTGATTCTCCCCTGTGATGGGATTTGCTCCTTCGCGTGGAAGTTGTAGCCGTTTTGCCCTCCCTGTTCTTGGAGTTGTCATGGATGGTAAGAGGATCCCTGCTCGTGGTCCTCTTATCATGCCCGCTAGTTGGCTTTCTCGGAGCACCTGGTGGGGACTTATCCCCTCCGCCACCAGCCTGGTTTTTGTCGGTAATCGGTGTGACTGGATCTACCTCCACCATGGTCGTATTTCAAAAGGGAACTCTTTCGTTTCCCACAGACGGCGCCAATTGTAGGTGGAGGAAAATAGATGGTACCTAGAACAGCGCTGAATCTCTTTCCTTCACGTGCTGTCCAACCGGAACCCTAATACCTTCGCCTGAACCCTAACCTGTAAAACAGACAAGGGGTGAGCGCACCTCTGCCTCTCGTGGCAAAGGCCCTCCGATGCCTAAGTTAGTATCTCGTACTGTACCAAAACCCTAATTATCAGTAGGAAAGTGTAGAATGAGTGCAACTTATTGCGTACCTTTTTCTTCCAGGTTTACCTCGTATTTATAGATATGAGCTTGCTTGCCTCTTAAGCATCCTTTTCGTCCCAGGTCTCCTGCTTCGTACAGGAAACCTGGCTCTTCTGGGAATCTCTTACCCAATCAACTGAGATCCCTTCCTCATAGGGTCTCTTCTCACCAAAGAACTCATCCCTTAGCAGGACTATCTTTTGATTCATCTTTACCGTATACCGGGTCCGTCTTACAGGACACCCCTATTGCCTTATCTCTTAAGACAATGTTTAATCAAGTAACTCTATCTGTTCGGCATATGCCCCTACCGAACAGACAGCATAATCGGATGACTTTCTATGGCATTGGCCCCTCCTGGCCGAACAGAATGTATAATCCGGTGCCTCCTCGTAGAACTGGACCTTACCGCCGCCGTCCACCTTATATGGGGTCCCATATCACTTTCCTCATTACACGGATCTAGAATACCACGTGTTCGGTAACTAATTGCACCTGTTCGGTAACACCTCCCTACAGTGTCTACACTATATTACCTCACCTTTTTAACCCTTGGTCAATAACTACTAGGGAAAATATTACCCATTGGATAATAGAGTTAGTCTTACCAACAAGTACTAGGATAAATTAAACTAGTCACTTCTTAAATATCCCATGTGCTTGTATACTTAAAGATATGTATATGTACCATATAAATTTAATAGCCTAGATTCTCAAAGTACATTAATATTATAATACTATAAGAACATGTGCAAATTGGACTATTTTAATAAGGAATTTTGACTTGAAAATCTATCTAGATCACATAGTACATACTTATATATATATATAGACACATGTACATATTTGACTAATTTAATAGAAAATTTTGACTTGAAAATCTATTTAGATTACATAGTACATACTTATATATATATATATACATAATCCTACAAAGTACAAGGGGGAGAGAGAGAGAGAGAGAGAGAGATAGGAGGGAGAGAGAGAGATTTGTTGTACAAGTGAAGGACAAGCCATCCTAGATCTTTTTCTACCAACTCAAAATTATATATAGGTACCTTGTACTAGTAGGGAGATATGGGAGAGATTTGGATTGTACTTTGGTCTTCTTATATATATATATATACTTACTTTCTCCCACAAAATCTTTCCAAACCAACTCCAAGTACCAAATCTAGTCATGACATGCCTAAAGATTGATTTGACTACTCAATGGAGCAAATCCATGGGAAGGAGAGAGAGAGAGAGGGAAATTCGGCCAAGAGAGGGAGAGAGAGAAACTTCATTTTTCCTATAAATAGGACCCTTATCCAAGCATTCAACTCACACCTTGAAATCTTTCAACTTCTCTCTCTAGAAAGTCTTGTATTCATGCTTTGTTCTTCTTGTTCTTGAGTTCTTCTTGTGTTCTTCAAGAAACTCATCCAAGACCGCCACTCGACCACCCTTTCGATCCAAAAGCTTTAGTAGTATTAGTCAAGATTAAGTTTCGAGAGAAACCTTTCTCTTTCGAAGCTACCAGAAGCTTACCATAGGAAGTTACTCCGTCCGATAGCCGACCTACCATTCGTAGCCGCCCTACCGCCAAGAAGAACGGTAGATTTTCCCGTACCTACTTTCTCTAAATATAGAAAGCTATATGTATTGATTGAAATACACGTAGAGTCCCGTATACGTTATCCTAAGTAGACCTAGAATGTCCTTACTTTTAATCCTAAGTGTAAGAGAAATGTATGATTATGTAGAACTCACATTTTGTTCGTATTGATCGGAATGCATGAGAATTTGAAAGGTATTTTCCTAAAAAGATTGAAAAGGAAGGGGAGTATGTTGAATATTCCGATTTTAATTATTTTCCGGAGAAACATATGCTGTTTTGAACTTCCCTAAAAGAAAGGAAGAACGGGTTTTGGAAATATGACTTAAATGGAAGTATTCGTGTTTTGATCTAAGGATGGTTATGAGCATGTATATGTGATTACTTGCATTACTTGTGGTTGTGTGATAAAGCATAAGTGGTATCCACTCCAAAGCCGTCTGTACATGTGGCGTTATGCTTTAAGTTGTGATTTGATTATTGTAGGGAGGTGTTACCGAACAGGTGCAAATAGTTGCCGAACACGTGGTGTTCTAGATCCGTGTAGTGAGGAAAGTGATATGGGATTCCATATAAGATGAACGGCGGCGGAAAGGTCCGGTGCATCCAGAGGGCACCAGATTAGATTGTCTGTTCGGCTGAAAGGGACTAACGACATGAGAAGTCGTTAGTTGGTACAGCCTGTTCGGCCAAGAGGGGCCAATGACATAGAAAATCATCCGGTTGTGCTGTCTGTTCGGTAGGGGCATATGCCGAACAGATAGAGTTACTTGATGAAACATTGTCTTAAGAGATAAGGCAATAGGGGTGTCCTATAAGATGGACCCGATATACGGTAAAGATAAGTCAAAAGACAGTCCTACTAAGGGATGAGTTCTATGGTGAGAAGAGACCCTATGAGGAAAGGATCTCAGTTGATTGGGTAAGAGATTCCCAGAAGAGCTAGGTTTCCTGTACGAGACAGGAGGCCTGGGACGAGAAGGATGCTTGGAAAGCAAGCATGCTCATATCTATAAATACGAGGTAAACCCAGAGGGAAAAGGTACGCAATAAGTTGCACTCAGTCTATACTTCCTTTTGATAATTAGGGTTTGATACGGTACGAGATACTAACTTAGGCATCGGAGGGCCTTTGCCACGAGAGGCAGAGGTGCGCTCACCCCTTGTCTGTTTTACAGGTTAGGGTTCAGGCAAAGATACTAGGGTTCCGGCCGAACAGCACGTGACATAAGGAGATTCGACGCTGTTCTAGGTACCATCTATTTTTCTCCACCTACAATTGGCGCCGTCTGTGGGAAACGAAAGAGTTCCCTTTTGAAATACGACCATGGTGGAGGTAGATCCAGTCACACCGATTACCAACAAAAACCAGGCTGGTGGCGGAGGGGATAAGTCCCCACCAGGTGCTCCGAGAAAGCCAACTAGCGGGCATGATAAGAGGACAACGAGCAGGGATCCTCTTACCATCCATAACAACTCCAAGAACAGGGAGGGGAAAACGGCTACAACCTCCACGCGAAGGAGCAAATCCCATCACAGGGGAGAATCAGTTGCACATTCGAAAAATGTGCACAGCAACGAAGATATCCTCGATAAAAAGAGGCAAGAAGTCGAGGAATATGCTCGACTAATACGGAAAAGGGAGCGCGAGATCCGAGAGTTAGAGCGGATCCGTGAAAATCCTAAGGACTCTGGGTTAGCAGAAAGGAGGTCCAGGGGAGATGGGTTGGTCATGGTGCAATACACAAAGGCCCCTTCACGAAGAAGGAGGAGCAAGTCCAGAAGCCCTACTCCTCCCAAAAAGAGAGTTTCTTCACGAAAAAGAAGAAGCAGGAGTCCAAGCAAGCAAAGAACTCCCCCACGTTACAGAAGAAGCAGGAGCCGAAGTTCCTCGCCCGAGGAAGGCGTAAGAAAACACCACAGGGACAGGTACGAGAGACCTGATAGCGATTGGAACAGGGCAGTGACCCACGAATCCAAAAAGCGAGAAGATGGATCTATGACTGCACGAGAGGCAGCAAGGCGGGCCCTGAGTAATATAGCAGCGTCACCTTTTTCAAAAAGGCTACAGGACGCACGTCTGCCGAGCAGAGTGAAGCACGGGTTGTTCGTACTTTACGAGACAAATGCAGATCCCGTTTCTCACGTACAACATTACCAACAGGCAATGTTCATGCATGATGGAGATGATGCCATCATGTGCAAGATGTTCCCTTCAAGCTTGGGAAAGGTGGCTTTATCATGGTTCCATAAGTTGGAACCACGTTCCATACGAGGATGGACGCAATTAGCAGAAGAGTTCACTGATCGGTTCTTAACGAGTAGAAAGGCTCCCAAGACGTTCGAAAGTCTCTCAATGATGAAGTAGGAGGATAACGAGCCGATCAGAGACTACGCAAAGAAATACTGGGAAACCTTTAATGAGATAGACAGTTGCAGTGAGGAGTATGCCATTGCTACCTTCAAAACTGGCCTGCCTGTTCGGGGTGAGTTATGCCGGTCATTGAATAAGGATCCTGTGGCATCATTGGCAAGGCTAATGGAGCGAATCGAACAACACGCAAGAATGGAGGACGACATACTCCGGGAGGAAGGCAGAGTTGTTGCCGAACAACCAAAGACTCCAGCAAAGAGGGCAGATAAGCCAGAGCTCAAGACTTATCGGAAAGAATATGGGCAGGCTAAGAAAGAGCCTTACAAGGAAAAGCAGGCGCCTGATCCTAAGTCGTTCTTTTCAATAACCACGGTTTGGAAAGAGCCAATCTACAGGATTCTTTATCGAATAAAGAATCAGCCTTTCTTCAAATGGCCCCCAAGTCTAGGTGGAGATAAGGAAGCAAAACGTGCTACGAATCAGCACTGCAGTTACCATAAAGACTGGGGTCATATGACAGAGGATTCTGAGATGTACAAAAGACATCTCGATGATTTGGTCTCTCGAGGTTATCTTAAGGAATTCATTCAGGAGAATCCCAAAGATAAAGGAAAAACGATGGAGTTGGATTACGAACAGAATCCTAGGGGCGTAATCCATATGATACATGGATTGGCCACACCTTATACGAGGAATGAGGTAAGACTGATGCAGAGGCAGGTGAAGCATGACCAGTATGTTATGCGAGTGGGGAACAAAAGAGGGCGAGATAATGACATGCCCAACGACGTTATAGTCTTTACAGATGAGGATCTGGGAGAGGTTCAGGTGCCTCACAACGATGCATTAGTCATAACCCTACGAATTGGGGAATATGACATTGAGAGAATCTTGGTAGATTCAGGGAGCTGCACAGAGGTGTTGTATTACGATGCATTCAAAAAGCTGGGATTGAAGCAAACAGATTTGGAACAATCTATTACGCCTTTGGTTGGATTTGGTGCAAGTGCCGTCTGGCCCCTCGGGAAGGTAACTCTGCCTGTTCGGGCAGGGACAGTGGTCCTAAGGACAGACTTCTTGGTGGTCGACGTCCCATCCTCCTATAATGCAATTATAGGAAGAACCTGGTTACATAAGATGAGGGCTGTTTCTTCTACTTATCACCAGATGGTGAAATTCCCAGGCTCTGACGGGATCGAGAAGATAAAAGGGAACCAAAAATCAGCACAACAGTGCTTGATTTCCATCATCAAGAAAAGTTCCAAAGGCCCATCAAGTTCATACAGTAGAGGCAGATCAACCGACTGTTGAGGATGTTGGAAGAAATCCAGTGGACAAAGTAGTGGAAGGCCTAAAGAAAATACAGATCAACGAAACTGATCCCGAGAGGTATTTTCTGATTGGGGAGTCACTACCCGATGAGGAAGAGTCCGAATTGGTAGGTTTCTTAAAAGAACATGTTGATGTGTTTGCATGGGTACCAGAGGAGATGCCTGGAGTGGATGCAGATGTGATCTGTCACCACCTAAATGTCGACCCGCAACATAAGCCCGTTATTCAGAAGAAAAGAAGGGTAGCAGTACAGCATGTTGACGCTGTTATTGAAGAGGTGGATCGTTTGCTAGAGGCTAAAGCAATACGAGAAGTCTATTACCCAGAGTGGCTGTCCAACACTGTGGTCGTGAAGAAGAAGAATGGGAAATGGCGTGTCTGTGTAGACTTCACAGACTTGAATAAAGCTTGTCCTAAGGATAGCTTCCCTCTCCCAAGGATTGATCAGTTGGTTGACGCCACTGCTGGGTATGAACGAATGAGTTTCCTCGACGCATATCGAGGATACCATCAGATTGCCATGTTTGGGCCTGATCAGGAGAAGACTTCTTTCATTACACCACGAGGGTTGTACTGCTACAGCGTTATGCCTTTTGGGCTAAGAAATGCAGGAGCAACTTACCAAAGGCTGGCTACAATCATGTTTAGGAAACTTCTTGGCCAGACTATGGAGGTATACATAGACGATATGGTAGTCAAGAGCAGGACCAGGCAGGGGCACATTCTGGACCTAAAAGAGGCCTTTGGGATCTTGAGGAAGTACAAGTTGAAACTCAACGCCTCGAAATGTGCGTTTGGAGTTGGCTCTGGGAAATTCCTGGGCCACCTAGTGACTCTGAGAGGAATCGAGGCAAATCCTGATCAGATAACAGCCTTACAAAAGCTCCAAAGTCCTAAGACTACGAAAGAAGTCCAGAGATTGATCGGGATGGCTGCAGCCCTAAACAGGTTCATTAGCCGTTCAAGTGATAAATGTAGGCCTTTCTTCCAGTTACTCAAGAAAAGAGAAGGGTTCGAATGGGGAGCAGAATGTGAGCAAGCATTCCAAGACTTGAAGAAATATTTGGCTCAAGCTCCCCTCTTGTCGACTCCAAACCCAGGTGAGATTTAGATTTTATATCTAGCAGTTTCTGAACATGCTGTAAGTGCGGTTCTATTAAGGGACAAGGGACCCGAACAGATCCCGGTTTATTACGTAAGTAAAACACTTCTGGACGCAGAAACGAGGTATCTGCCCCTTGAAAAACTGGTCCTTGCGTTAAGAACAGCAACACAAAAATTGCCCCATTATTTCCAAAGCCATAAGGTCGTGGTCTACACTGAGTTTCCATTAAGATCACTGTTACGAAAGGCGGATTTCTCTGGGCAGATCTCAACTTGGTCTGTTGAGTTAAGTCAATATGATATTGACTACTAGCCGCGCACTGCAATCAAAGGTCAAGTGTTGGCTGATTTTGTGGCGGAATTTTCACCAACTGTATCACCTCGGCCTCCTACGAGACAGGAGCAGAAAGTTGAACTATCTAAGAGGAAAGGAAAGGCTCCTACCGAACAGGATCCTTTAGAATGGAAACTATTTGTCGACGGTTCTGCCTGTAACACTGGTTCAGGTATCGGCATTGTTTTGTTCCCTCCTGAGGGTGTTATGTTGGAACAATCTGTTCGGCTGGGCTTCAGTGCATCAAACAATGTAGCAGAGTATGAGGCTCTTCTGGTTGGCTTGAACAGTGCCAAAACTCTGAAGGTTAAGAGAATCAGGGTTTACTGTGATTCACATCTGGTGGTAAACCAACTGTCCGGCGAGTATGAAGCTCGAAATGAGAAGATGTCAGCCTACGTGGAGGCAGCCAGAATTTTACTGAACACCTTCGAAAGGGTATCTATAGAACAGATAAGCTCTGGACAGAATTCTCATGCAGATTCTTTAGCATGGTTGGCCGCAGCTGTCCCAACTGAGTTTAAACGGAAGGTAGCAGTTGACTACTTAGCCGAACCGAGCATCGGCAGAAGTGTGGACTTGATCCTGGACGTAAACCAAGGACCAAGTTGGATGGATCCAATTGTAGAGTTTTTACGAGACGAAACTCTCCCTACGGATAAAAAAGAGGCACACAAAATCAAAACCAAGTCTGCAAGGTTTTGGTTGTCCCCTGATGGGAAGTTGTATAAGAAATCCTTCACTGGGCCATATTTGCTTTGTGTACACCCCGAAATGGTACAGAAGTTCCTACATGAGATACACGAGGGAACATGTGGAAGCCATGCTGGGGGCAGATCCATTGCCCACCGAGCAATTTCTCAAGGATATTGGTGGCCACACATGCAGGAAGATGCCAAGGTCTATGTTAAAATTTGTGAGAAGTGCCAGAAGTTCTCGCCCATGATAAAGACACCGGCCGAAGATCTGGTACCCTTAACTAGCCCTTGGCCATTTGCCCAGTGGGGAATGGACATCGTGGGTCCACTGCATAAAGCAACAGGAAATCGAAAATTCTTGTTTGTGGCCACTGATTACTTCACCAAGTGGATTGAGGCAGAACCTTTGGCCAAAATCACTGAACCTATGATAGAAAGGTTTGTGTGGAAAAGCATTATCACTCGATTTGGGGTCCCTTACTCTTTGATCACAGATAATGGGGCACAGTTCTAGAAAAAGTTCAAGACTTTCTGTTCCCAATATGGGATAAGGAACTATTACTCAACCCCTGCCTACCCTCAGAGCAATGGGCAAGCGGAAGCTTCCAACAAAACAATTCTTGCAGGCATTGGGGCCTATAGATTGGCTGACCTGGATGGGAACCCGGTACCAAGGCCTTGGAATGTCCACAATTTGAGAAAGTTCTTTGTTTAAAAGACTTTTTTGCTTTTGAATTCTGTTTTAGGATTATGTTACTGTGTGGGAATTACGAAGACAATTTCTTTGTTTTCAAATTCTATTTTAGAATTATGTTATTTTGCGGGGATTACGAAGAAAATTCCATCGTTTTCTCCTTTTAGTTGCAAGGTGTACGCATAACGATTCCTTGAGTTTCACAATTATGAATAAAAATTATGTTTTTACAGCATACTTGTTTTTTTTTCAGAAATTTTGTTACCTCCGAGTTATGGATGTTTTTTAACTTGTGAATCCGAACAATGGCCAAACTGTCCCTCCTTCGTATTGGGGAGCAGGTAATGGGCATGAACGCCTTAGAACGTATGACTTTGTATATTAGAAGTACAAAAAAAAAACTTAGAATAAGTACGAGACACTTAAAGATCTTTTTAAGTATGAGAAACTTAAATGATCTTTTCAAGTACGAGACACTCAATGATCTTTTTAAGTATGAGAAACTTAACGATCCTAAGTACGAGACACTCAAAGATCTTTTTAAAGTATGAGAAACTTAAATGATCTTTTTAAGTATGAGAAACTTAAATGATCTTTTCAAGTACGAGACACTCAATGATCTTTTTTAAGTATGAGAAACTTAACAATCCTAAGTACGAGACACTCAAAGATCTTTTTAAGTATGAGAAACTTAAATGATCTTTTTAAGTATGAGAAACTTAAAATCAATCCCAAAGTATGAAACACTTAGGGAAATAAGACATAACGAAAGTCTGTCTAAACATGTTATTTAGATACATGGATTCCTTTTGAGTATGATAAAACTCAAAAACTATGAGCATACCTTGCCTCTTTTCCAAGTCTGAAAACACTTGGCAGTAACATGTTGGAACCCAATCATGTACGAGTTACTTAAGTTCCTTGCTTACACGATTGACTAAGTATGAAAGACTTAGAAGCAAACAGCCAAGTACGAATACACTTATGAGTATCTCCAAACACGTAGAACTTGGGGAGCATACGAGAAAATGCATATTTGTCCAAGTATGAGTAAAGCTTAGTACGTGAAAGCTAGAAAGCTCACTAAGCATGTGCATCAGCAGCTAAGGCATTCCAGGACTTAGAATGAATATCCAAGTATGAACACACTTGGTAGATGCAAACACATGTACGAAGAACTGGCTAAGTATGAAATAACTTAGTCAAAATAACCTGAAACCTCTGGCCGCGAGGGGCTAAGTGCAATATCAGAAAAAGCCACGAAAGGGCCGAGTAAACCAATGTACTGCCACGAAGGGCCAAATGCCTGTGTTAGAAGTATGTTCAAAATATACTGATGCCTCGCAGGGCTGAAGTTTACGGTCACACAGGACCAGCAAAATGTTTATGGATGGTCGAAAGAAATGGGCTAAGACTTACCAAGTTAGTCCAAGTTCTGGACCTCAGGGGTGGTATTGCTTGGAACAACAGTAGCACTGCTGTCTCCAGTTGGTTGTTCTTCCAGGATGACGGTCTTAGTAGCTGCTCCCTCTGTGGTTGGCTGCTCATCGTGGGCTTCTTGGGATCCAGGCTGGGCAGCCTGAGTCTCCATCTCCATCTCCTCATCCACATCAGCAAAATCATCGATCTGCTCTTCAATATCATCAAGGGCAGGCTCCACGGAGCTATGAGATGGCTGGGCACGTTTGCTAGGCAGATCGTTGTCAACCCATAGGGTGCAATCATCATCAGCACCAATTTTGATCAAACATGCCTCCCATCCAGCAGCCCATATGTGATCTTGAATGCCCGGCATCTGTTCTACGTAGCTGGCCGTTGCAGCATCAAAACCCTTCTGATGCCCGTCATCATATGCGGCCTTCTTGGTAGCATCGATCTCTGCCAGAGCTTGTCTAAGGTTCTCTTCTGCTGCCTCCATTTTTGCCTTCATCCATTCAGCGTCGAGCCTTGCTTTGTCCCTCTCCCTCTCCCTCTCCAGTCTTGTTATGGTCTGGAGTTGCCTGGTATTGTCTCTTAGGAGCCTGTTTCGGTCAGGCTCAATCTCCTGCAATTTCTGGCCTAGTGCGACCATCTTCTGAATAAACTGAAATGCATTGAAATGAAGGGCAATTAGTACATATGGTCAATGTATACTAAAATATCGTGAAAATCATACTTTACCTTAACCCCATTTGCAACCCCAGTGGCCACTAGCCGGTCAGTTGAAGAAGCGGCTTCTTTCTGCATATCTGCGGGCAGCAGCAGTGCCTGGGCTACAGCCAGTGCGGTCTCTGATGAGCCGACACTGTCCCCTATATTCACGGGCCGGTCACTCCTTTTGAGTTGGGGTGTCTAGGCCTCGTGTATAACCTGGATGATCGGCGACGGGGTATCTACCGTCCCGGCAGCAGCTTCGACATGTGAGGCCCCGTCTTCGCCATGCCTAGGGCGTTTGTCCCGATGGGCATCAGAGGCCCCAATGGAACCATCTTGTTCCCGGGGGGAAGAAGATCTCGTTGAGCCCCCCCTGCTTCGGCGAGGTGCAGGAGGAGCTTGACCGGTGGACGACACCCGGCCAGTAGAGCCCTGTCCCCGTGCAGGAATGGTAAGGAGGGTGCTAAGGTTGAGAGGTTGGAGAGACATGATACCTGAATCTTGGGGCGATCGAGAGTATCTTGGAGAGGGAGATTGATTGATGTCTGGCTGTTCGGGCTGTTGTGGAGAAGCAGCCCGTTTACGAGATGATCTCCTGAGTATCAGTCGAGGTAGGGGAACACCTTCAGCGATTGGAACCTCTCCTGGTTGACCGGCTATAGTTACTCCAGTGTTGGATCTTGAGCTTCTAGGCTGGGGAGCAGTCGAAGTAGAGGCAGCACTGATGCTTGGGTGGGCTAACCTCCTATCTATAAAGCCCCTATAGGCGGGGTTGTAGCCCAAAAGCACGCTTGCGTCCCGGCCTCTCCCAGTTGTTCGGGTCCCCGGCTCACCAGTGTATTGCAGTATCCTGTTTATTTCTGCTGTTCGGACGTAGCTAGGCTCTCGTCCGGGGCGTTTGTTGGCGTTTGTCGCTGCAGAATCGAAATTCAAATACAAATCGAATTACATAAAGAAGCAAGGATGGAAGCAGTAAGTTATAATAAAGTGAATTAGGAGCATACGTGGGTGGCCCCATTTGTGGGGGCAATGGAAGCCCACCACTTGGCCATCTTCCCCAAATGGCTCGTAGGCGCCAGTGACGTACAGGAAGTCCATTTCGTGATCACGAGCAGAGTCTGGCAAGTTAAGCACGAGGCGCTTTTCCGCTTTCCTTACTTTGAAATAGTAAGTATTGTATTCTGGGTTCAGCACGATGCTGTACCACCATTGGATTTCCCATAACTCTACTTGGGTGCCTAAGATTCTATTCAGGGCCACGATACCCATCACTAGCCTGAAAAAATTTGTGGATACTTGCATAGGAGAAAGTTTGTACCAACTAAGAACCCGACGAAGTAAGGGGTCTAGGGGGAAGCGAACGCCACCCTCAACGATGGCCACGATGGGAATGCACTGCCTATCCCATCTCCCATCTTCCCTGATTGCACCTAGAGGGGCGAGCTCAAGCCCAACGTTAGCAGGGACTTTATAGTCCGCCCTGAATGCCGCCATGGCAGCGGGTGTTTCGCAAAGTTTTCTAAATTTTCCTGGCTTAGGGCCACAATCAGCCTCATCCGCCATGGATGATAGATGAAATGAACGAGACTATGAATAGTATGAGGAAGATCTGGAAAAAAGGTTCTAAAGAAACCCTGGTTCTCTAAAGCAAATCTGAGAACGAAATCTCAAATTGAAATGTGAAATAGAGAAGGGGTAAAAGTCTTACGAAGATGATTCTGGGACTTTTCTGGGGTGCAATCGAGTTTTGCAGACGGCGGCGATGGCGGATGAGGAGCGGAGGTTATCGCCTGGTTTTAGAGAGAGAAAACAAAACCGAAGCCTTTCTATGGTGTAAAAACCAAAAATATCCCTCCTTTTGGGGATTAAGTGAAAGAGACGGAGACGAACCGTCCCCTCTTTTTCACGGCGTTATAAGAAAAGTAACGGCCACAAGAAGTGGATGGCTAATGTGCAAACGGCGTTTGGCCAAAACATCAGTTCGAGTTTAATGCGAGGTGTACGAAACACGCCACGTGGAGTCATTATTTCGAGAAAGTTATGACTAAACCGCCAAAAGACATCAATAGAAGCCCAATGACTGTTTCTGCACGGGATCTTGTCTGTTCGGCTCTGAGTTCACTTTTGAGCTTTACTCATCATCTTCGAACAGTGATAATGAGCGAAAGCTGGGGAGCAATTGTAGGGAGGTGTTACCGAACAGGTGCAAATAGTTGCCGAACACGTGGTGTTCTAGATCCGTGTAATGAGGAAAGTGATATGGGATTCCATATAAGATGAACGGCGGCGGAAAGGTCCGGTGCATCCAGAGGGCACCAGATTAGATTGTCTGTTCGGCTGAAAGGGACTAACGACATGAGAAGTCGTTAGTTGGTACAGCCTGTTCGGCCAAGAGGGGCCAATGACATAGAAAATCATCCGGTTGTGCTGTCTGTTCAGTAGGGGCATATGCCGAACAGATAGAGTTACTTGATGAAACATTGTCTTAAGAGATAAGGCAATAGGGGTGTCCTGTAAGACGGACCCGATATACGGTAAAGATAAGTCAAAAGACAGTCCTACTAAGGGATGAGTTCTATGGTGAGAAGAGACCCTATGAGGAAAGGATCTCAGTTGATTGGGTAAGAGATTCCCAGAAGAGCCAGGTTTCCTGTACGAGACAGGAGGCCTGGGACGAGAAGGATGCTTGGAAAGCAAGCATGCTCATATCTATAAATACGAGGTAAACCCAGAGGGAAAAGGTACGCAATAAGTTGCACTCAGTCTATACTTCCTTTTGATAATTAGGGTTTGATACGGTACGAGATACTAACTTAGGCATCGGAGGGCCTTTGCCACGAGAGGCAGAGGTGCGCTCACCCCTTGTCTGTTTTACAGGTTAGGGTTCAGGCAAAGATACTAGGGTTCCGACCGAACAGCACGTGACATAAGGAGATTCGACGCTGTTCTAGGTACCATCTATTTTTCTCCACCTACAATTATGATTAAGTGATATAGAGTTGGATGCTCTTGCTAGTTTAGTTTCAAGATTATAATGAATGATTTATGATCACGTGCGTGAAAAGTCCTACCGCGGAGTCTGTGCATGCTACGAGACACAAAAAAATGAGAAAGTAGAAACATGACACCTAGGGTGTGTTAAAAGACAAGTGTGTTTTGGAAACCACAATGTGGCCGGACTTGCCCATTGTGTGGTGTGCGTGTGTTAAAGAAAGATTTGTGAAAAGCCCAATGAGAACCCGGAGCGGCGGAATCGTTGTGGGATACTCGGGAACTCGGAGCGGCGGAACCGAGGGATGAATTGTGGTTTGGTTATCCGCGGAGAGGAGCCAACGCAATTGTTTCAATAATTTTTCAAAAACCTAAATGGGAACCCGGAGCGGCGGAACCATTGTGGGATACTCGGGAACCCGGAGCAGCGAAACTGAGGGTTTGAATTGTGGATTGGTTATCCGTGGAAAGGAGCCAATGTCAAATTCAATGTTTTTTCTGCGTGCCAATGGGAACCCGGTGCGGCGGAACCATTGTGAGGATACTCGGGAGACCGGAACGGCGGAACCGAGGTTGGGTGTGTAAAATCGATTTTGGAAATGATGATATGGTAAATGAAAGGTGAATTTGGTGACACGGTTTACGAAATGTCGCGTAGGAGAAACTCAGATCTCACGGATTCCAACGATAGTTGAATAGCGAATATGGATGTGTTATTGTTATTTGTCTTGTTGAATATGCACGTACTACAGAGAATCATGAACTGGTATACTATTTCTATGACTTGTTGTTGTAATTTATGGGTTAACGGGTATAGGATTACTTTGCTGAGCTCTTGTAGCTCACGGTGTTACCTTTGGTAACCCTGACATATTATATCGGTGGCGACGCTGGTATAATGTGTCAGACTTTGTAGATGATCAGGGTGAGTTGTACACCTTGAAGGCTTTTGGAGCTGAAGAGCTGGCTAGGATGGAGGAGCAGGCGGAGCTGTAGATAGGAACCCTAGATTTTCCTTCCCTTTATGTAATGGAAGCACTCTGATGGGAGTTATGATGTAATAATGAGCCAGACTCTATTTAGAAATTCAATGAAAATGTCTATTTAACGTACCCAAAATTAGGGGCGTTACATGTTGGTTCATAAAAGAAGGGCTATTAGGTCTTATGACAAACGTGTAAAAAAGAAGAGCTTTTCTGAAGGTGATTTAGTCTGGAAAGTTGTCTTTCCTTTAGGGGAAAAGAATTCAAGGTATGGCAAGTGGTCTCCAACATGGGAAGGACCATACCAAATCTCCAAAGTCCTCAAAGGAAACGTCTATCTCCTTATGGACTTAGATGGCGGTCTACATAAGCATTTAACAAATGGAAAGTACCTAAAGCATCATTACCCTACTATGTGGGAAATGAGAGATTTTGGGGAAAAACAATCTAGCAGATCATAGAAGAGCATGCCAGCAAGGCCTAAACGGAGGCCAAAATACCTGTTATGTAAAACCATAAAGGCCTCAAGCTTAGGCCACAAAAACATCATCCAAACCATACCAGACCATTGCCTTTGGCCAATTAGAGGAAAGTTCCAGGCCAGGCAAGAAGCAGAAAAGCTGAACTTATTACAGACCAGAATTCAAAAGTTAGAGTTTTAGAGGTCAAGACCTATAGAAGGCCTTCAAGACTGCTTTTGAGGTTCTCCCAGGAGGTGTCAAGGCTTGTAAGTTGGGCTTCAAACATTTCCCTTTGTCCACGGAGAGTAGGAAATTCTTCGACCAAGAGATTCAGCTTCATCTTTTGGCTCTTGGATCCAGCTTTCAAATCTTCATGATGCTTAGCCAAAACTTTAGACTCATTTCGAAGGTCTTCCATGCGACCTTTAGCTTGTGCCAATTTGGCCTTGAGATCCTGAATTTCATCAGAGGTAGCAGTGATGCTCGCTCCATTGGCTTTGATATCCTCCTTCAACTGGTTCCATTCAGAACTGAATCTGGTAAGCTCCATATCGACCGCATCTAGTTCTGCCAACTTGGGATTTATCTGGTTGAGCTCGTGGGTGGAAGAGTCATGGGACTTGATCATGCTAGGGAATTCCTTTTGGAAGTATTGGAGGGCAATCTCCTCGGTTCCCAGGGCTTGGGATTTCACCAGCACGTCCATGGCCTTCTTGACATTTGAGGCTCTGGCAGGATGGACAACGGCCTTGAAGTTCTGAAAGAGGGCCATCTTAAGAGCTGTTTTGACCTCAGCAACCTCTTTTGGAGCAAACTCAGACTGAGAAGTTGAACCAAGGCCACTGCCTAAGGTACTAGAGGTGGCTATCTTCAACAAGTCCTGAGCAGATTTGAATAGAGAGTCCAGATCTTCGTCTTCCTCCTCTTCTGCCACATTGACAAATTCAGGTTCGACAGGAGGATCGACCGCTGGAATGGAATCAGTAACTGGAGACCTGGGCTTCTCTAGAGTCCAAGAGGATGCTTCATGCTCGGGTTCTTGTGCAGGCATATCTAGCCCTTTGTCTTCTGCTTCAACTTCTTCTTCCAGGTAATCATTAAGGTCCTTAGGATTAAGAACAAGAGGGATTAGATGGTAGTATGGAGCCATAAAAGTTGTGGAACTCATGTCACAATACATCCTTACAATGAGATTATGTTCAGTGGCGGACACGGTATTTTCAGAATCCGTAGGTGCAGGGGTCTTCTTTCTCAGCCTCTTCTTTGTGGGGGCAGGGTCAGCTTGCCCTCCCTTGGTTCTGGAGGTAACCTGTGAGAAGAAAGGTTAGTGGAGCATCTAGATAAAGCAAAGGGTAGAGCCAGGAAGAGTGCAAACCTTCTCTGAGGGGTCAGATTCTGGAGAACTGGTTTTTGCACCACTCCTCATTCTGCCAGCCACGGTGGTCTGAGGGGCCTGCAATGAGGTTTGAGGCATAAGTAACATGCTCAAGGAGTAAAGAGATGCTAAAGGATTATACCTTTGGCGCATGCCTTCATGCAAACATCTTTGTCCTTTTTGGCTTCTGTGGTGTAGGATCAGTGGGGGCATCTTCTGGAACGCTCTTTGGCCCTGGAGGCAAGGAAATAATCAGTCCAAGCATCAAAAAGTTCAAATGATGCACAATAGCAAAAAGGCTGGGATTTACCTTTTCTTTTAGTGCTTAAAGAGGGAGAAGGACTGATTTGTTGCAGAGGCACGGTAATGCCAAGCTCAGGGACTCCAGCAAGTTGGGGCAGAAGCTTGGTCAAGGCCTCAAGGAATGGAGTGGAGAAATGCATTTTCGCGTAATCTCCCCACCATTTATCAAATTTGGCTCCTTTATCAGTACGTTCTACGTAGGGATGGAGGGCAAAGTTCTTCTTAAGCTCAGGGAGAAGGTTCCTAACTCTTTCCAATTCCCTTGGTTGAATCATTGGTCTATCAGTACAGTCCTCATTTAAGGACTGGTATGGGGGCAAATGAGTGAGTTGACAGAGGCCAAACTGCCTAGCGAATTGAGCTGCATTGTAATACTCAACTCCACACTTATAATTGGTTGGAGTGAAGGCCATCCCATACATGAGGTCTCTTGAGATCAAAAAGCTTGTCCAGATTTCAAAGTGATCGTCAAAATCATCCCCTGGATCGGATGCCCCTCTCTTCAACCACCAAGGTACCGTGTCCTTAACAAATGGCATCCAGTTTTTTCCCATCCCAACAAGTTCATGGTAGAAGAACTTAAAATACACACCGAATGCATATCTTGGGCCTCGAGCATCGATATAGTGGAGGCCATAGCAGGTGTTTTCTGAATTTTTGTTCATGGGCGGGGCAAACTTTGGAAAGTAGGACTATAGCCATAGGGTTATGATCCATATGGGTCCAGGGGCAAAAATAAACTTGTTACTTATCGACTCTTTCATACCATGATAGAGGTGTGCCAAGACCAAAGGGCCTAATGCCAGCTTCTGCCCAGAAGCTAGGGCACAGGCCAAGTCTATGAAATCTTTAGTAACCCTATTGGCAGAGACGTAGAAAATGAACTTGTTCAGCCAGTAAAGGAGAAAGGCTACATGTTCACCATCTTCAACAGGGCCTTTCTTGGCATAATGATTTATGAAAGGGGTGAAGGACAAGGGTTCTTTGTATTTGAAGTAAGGGGTTTTCTGAGATAGAAAGTAATTGGCCTCGATCCCATGGGGACGGAGGCTTGTCATGAAAGCAAGATCTTGGAGAGTAGGACTCATGAGACCTACCTTGAAATGGAAGGAGTTCGTAGTGATAGACCAGAACTGAGAAGCGGCAAGGAAGAGATTTTTATCCATGTCGATAAGGGATCGATTGAGTAGAATAGCATATCGGATCCCTATTTGCCTTCACAACTCGCCTTTGGCCTCCAGCATTCGATCGAGCCATTCCACGTACTTGGCATCAGGTCTATGCCAAAGACGGTTGGGTATATCAGTGGTGAATCGACCCCAATCAAGACTTGGAGACTCGAAGGGGAGGACCTCTTCCACCAGTGGGTACATTGGAGCAAGTTGGGGAGGAAACCCCAAATGGAAAGCAGGGCCTAGCCCAACCCTATCAGCGTTTGCAATCACCAAAATGTCGTTGGTGATCGCTATATGCTCCTCGGCCAATATTTTTCGAATCTGTACTGCAAGGCTATTAGGGTTTGGAGGAGGAGCATTGGCTTTGTGGGTGGCCATCTCTGTTGTAGACCAAAGGCTCAAACGGAAGCAATGGTGCGTTGGGGTTTTTCTGGGTCTCGTTTGAGTAAGAAAGAAAGAAGCAGAGAAGATGTAGAGAGAGAGTGAAAGTACAAGGATGGGGTTTTTGTGGGTGACGGTACAAGATTCAAGAGATGCCGTTGCTTTTTTCTATCTCTATGTTCAAAATTTAAGTGATAATTTAAGAGATTGGACTCTTGATTGACCCGAAGAGTCCTGACGGCTTGAAAGGCTGCATGGAGGCCAATGCAAGGCCTGGGGTGTTGACACGTGTCCCTAGGCCTAAAGAGGTGGTAATTGCTGCGGCTGATAGGACTCTTCGGTGGGGTTCCCATCTTGGAAGTTGTTGGGAGTTGATTTAGTTCAAAGTGGAGGAGTCCGAACCCAATTAAAAGACATATTTTGGAACTCAGAAAAGTTGTTAGGCCTAATTATAGCCTGATCATCTTTTTAAGTTTAAACGTTTGAAAATTTGAAAGGATTTTTAGGCTAAGTGAGCCTGATTATCTTTTTATTTCTCAAACCTGATGGTAAGGACTCGTTTGGCCTACCAAAAATGTACTCTGTCCTAATTTACAAGCCTAGATCTTGAACAAGATCAAGGCATGGGGGGCATTGTTTACACCCGTTTTTGGCACCCAGTCCACGACAAGCGTTGGAGGGCCATTTAATTACTATGTGATTAAATTGGGCCGCAGAGGGAAGTTATAGTAAATTAAAATTAGTGGGTCAAGGTAATCTTGAATGGGCCCAAGTAATTTTAATCTATTTCGGCCTGGAGATTGGATTTGTAGGCTTTGGGCCATGTTTGGTAAAATTCAGAACGAGGCCCAGTTGGTGTATGTCGGAGACAAGGCCTTACACATGTTAAATTAATTCAATGGCCCACTATTATGTTAACTCTACACCCATAGAGGTTCAACAAGGAAAAATAGGGACAAGATAGTGGAAGACTTGCCACATGGCCATTTGACCTAGTCAAAATGGCCCATACTTGTCAACTGCTCATGGAAAAAGGGAATGGAGAAGGCCCACTAGCTATCTAACTGCCCATGATCAAGAATTAATGCATGGGTAAATATTGTTTACCCCCAATAACCACCCATGATCCCACTAAATATGTTAGTGGATAGTTATTTCGAACACTTGGCAACATCTGGAACCAACTAGGGACGCTTGTCAGCTCATGGTGAAGGCGGGAAACTTGGATCAGATCTGGACTAGTGCAGTATTTGTCTATAAATACTAGTTCGCAAGAAGAAAAAAAGGTTCCCACACCAATCAAGTTCAGCGCTTAAAACCAAAAGTCTTCCCAGCAAAGCAATTATCTCACTTCTCTTACATTCACTCAGTTACTTCTTCAAATAATTTGGGTTTCTATCTCTCTTGTATCCCCAACTTTATTATTATGACATAATAAAGTTATTTATACGTTGTTACTTCTTTTCCTACACGGTTAGGAAAATGCTAAGTCCTTGCTTGTAGAGGCAAAACCATGAACCAACACTGCAATCTAGCTCTTAGGTTTGCAGCACGATTGCTCTTACAGATACGAAGTCAAAAAAGGGTGTAGACACCCCAATTTGACCTAACGAGTATTTCAAGTCCCACCTTGGGGACCATCCCGATGATGAAATGGATACAGTGATTGCTGATTGACTTCTCGTGAACCCATGGACTTATGGTAAGAACTTTGAGCCACTTAGAGGACCCAATCCAGAGCCATACAGCCTTTCAGACAGAATTACAGAATCCTAGGAGAATCCATCTGTCGGCCGTAACATTGATCTCACGGCCTTAACATCCTTTCTTCACCCGAGCAACCTGTTGCCTGAAAATCTCCCGGAGAGATCAATCCCTCGGCCGCAAGATCTATCCTTCAACCGCAACATCCTTCCAGATCCTTTCTACGGCCGCCAGATTGTCTATTTTCCAGACTCTGGAACGTTCTGTCAATTGTTTGATCCAACTATGCTACCTCCCCGATGCGTTCGGGCTACGCCCAGAGATTACCATGAAGAGTTTGCATTGCATTGCAATTGCAATCATTCGTTTTGATTGGCCGGAATGAGTCACCAATTGCCTATATAAAGGGCT
Organism: Rhododendron henanense subsp. lingbaoense; assembly: GCA_020567845.1. NCBI lineage: Eukaryota > Viridiplantae > Streptophyta > Magnoliopsida > Ericales > Ericaceae > Rhododendron > Rhododendron henanense. The sequence goes on along the minus strand of CM036317.1, from coordinate 22,406,688 downwards.
TTTGGTTTCCGAAAATACAACAACGAAATCATCAAATTCATATACTTTCACACCCTCTCAAGCCACGAAACTCTGCAAAAATACTCTCTCAAACCCCCTCTTCAAAAGCCCTAACCTCCTGAAGGCAGCCATCAATCCGACGATTAAACCCCGAAGTTCAAACCCTAACCCTAGGGTTTTCCAAAAAGCAATCAGTCAATCACCATCAATCCGAAGCAATCAAGCAACTGAGGGATCAAGGTGGTGAGGCCCAACGGCCTCTTGTTTGTTTTATTTACTGTATTTATGCCTAATCATAGCGCTTTGATTATGTGCTAACTTTTTTGTCTGGTGTGAGGAAGAACATCGACCGGGGCTTCAATCCCTCGGCCGGTACATCAAACCAGGAGGATCCTTCGGCCGTGATACCCATTCCCCGATCGCGGGATCCATCGCACTGGCTCACCATTAACTGCTTAAAGGCTAAAATCAGACTACGTGCTAGAGTTAAATAAAGCAAGTATATGTCTTATGTTGCATAACTATGGGCCAGTCTCACGACTGGGCAGAGAGGGGTGCCTAACACCTTCCCCTTACTGTACTTTTGGCTCCCGTACCCAGAATCTCTATCTGTTTTCCTAGTTTTAATAAACTGGGTGGCGACTCTGTTTTGATGATAACCGCTATCGTGTGGCGATGTTCCTAGCCATGGGAATGTCCACGATCTTGGTTTATGAAGCAAGCAACCAATCAAGCAATAAACGATCAATCTGTATGGCGATGCCCCGTTTGGGAGGTGTCTACAGTTTTTGGCAACTCTGCTAGGGACTTGAGAGCCATAACCAGAAAGTTCAACATAAGACTAACACATGCCTTATTTAATTCATTTATCATATGCATCGAGCGGGCAACCTCGTTGAGTTCACCTGATACCCCGGCATGACACGGGCTATGTTAGGGGTTCCAGCAAACTCCACAGTCACTTGTACCTAGTGGTATATCAAAAAGGAAATCACCCAATCACCACCTATGATGGGCTGGTGAAAGGACTGGTGCCCTTTGACAACGGAGCACCCTTGAGACTACCTAAACCTTGCATGTATTGGAAAGCCATAGAACTTATAAAACTAAGACAGGAACCTACAGGCTAGGAACCTACTTGCATTTGCTTGCAAAAGTTCTTCCTCACACCTATTGTACATGTGTATGTTGTAAAATTTTCTTTTGCAGGTTAAACCTTAGGGGGCCTTTCTAGATCAAATGAAAGTGGGTAAGCTAAACCAATCTAACTAAAGCAAAAACCTTTCAGGAAAAATGACTTCATCATTGTTCACATTTGATTCGCACTTTCAAGTTGTCTGGCCCGCTCCACTCTGCTGCCAAAGATTTCAACCCCTCTAAATACATCACTCCGGTAGATCAACCAAAGCCTATGGTAACTATCATTGAAGACAACCATGTCATGTTTGCAAGAACAGTCTATGAAGAAAAAGTAGAAGACATAATTGAAGAAGAAGGGCTTCGCAGGGTCCCAATCTATTTTTATGACCCCTATGCACCTACCGACGACTATTGGCCAATAGACGAGGTCAATAACCTCGAAACTGAAGAAGTAAAGGAAGAAGAGTCTGCTGACAATGATCCACTAGACGAAATATCACTAAACCTACTCTTTGATGAGGGGGTCACCAACAATGAAATAAGGGTGATCCACCCCATCACAGATAGCTTTGGTAATTGGTGGGGCTTTGTTGGCACACGAAGAGTCGACAACAGCGACGAAGCAGAGATTGAAGCTCAATTGGAAGAGATGACAGCAATAGTGCTTAACTCCGTAAACCTTGCCTTCGATAAGGTTTTAAACCCCAAGCGTAGGGCTAAGTCATTGGAAGCATAATATCCGGAAGTCCGGGATCGTACCCACAAGGAATCGAATTCAGCTTAGATTGGATTGAAGGTTTATGTAATGGATGGTGGCGTTTGAGACGGCCAACTGAGTTTTTCCTTTGAGCGGAGTAAAAACTAAAACGAAAGACTAGAAATGAGTTTTAAAGAACTTAAAAAGGCAAGTCTAGTGATCTTCTTTCCCGTGACTAAGGCCGTTACCGATTCCCAATAATAACTCAAGCAAGAGTCACGACCGCGCGCTCTTGCCCGGAAGATTTAACTTTAAAACTACGTTTGTCACAAGATGAGATTGACCGGAGGCGAACCAACTTGGTTGAAAACTTTTATCAAACACATAGGAGGCCACAATCGCTTGGTAAGCCGCTTGCCAAGACCGCTTGACTAAACACCTTACCAAGTAGTTTACACCCCTAGTTTAGACCAAAAATACAAGTTAGGCCCTATTCCGAAAACCATGATTTTAAGCCCGAAGATTCGAGAATCGAATAACCACCTAAGTCCTTGGGAAAGATTAGCCCAAGACTTAGCCAAACGACTACTCACACATATTGAAAAGACTAGAAATTATGCTAGGAAAGGTAAACATATTAAACCGATAGAATTGAAAACGAACTAGATATTATAAAGGACCTAAACCGTAGCAACAACTTTAATACTTGGAAATTTAACAAACAACTTAAACTTACCAAGGTTCTTAAGGAATTTAGGCTAGAAAAGCTTTGAATCTCAAAAAGACATTAATGGAGGAAAGTTTAAGGAAAGTAATTAGCTAGCTCCCAAGGAGGGAGAGAGGTGGTCCTATTTATATACAAGAGACACTCTCTCTCCTCAGAAATATCTTTTGCACGCATAAAGTGGTAACTTGCCACTTAAAGAAAGTTAACAGCTGTCAAAAACGTAAGTCGGTCATCTCCCGTATCGATACTCCCATCCCGTATCGATACCGAGCTGTCTTGCTTCAAAATCCAAGTTCCTCCGTAGATGAACCGTATCGATACGCAGAAAACTGTATCGATACGCTGAAGCCCGGGAATGGCTCTGTTTTCAAACCGTATCGATACGCTCGTTTCCGTATCGATACGCTGAAGCTTGGAATTCCTTCTGATTTCAAACCGTATCGATACGCTGAAACCGTATCGATACCGTGTCTTCTTCAGGCAGCTCAAGCCCTTGTGCCTTGTCTTGACACCCGACGGATGAATCCTTCAAGGCCTCGCCTACTTGCTTACCCTCAAGGTTTGTCCAATCATCAAAACAAGCCCACTTATTCGCGTAAAACCTGAAATGCTCAATAGAAAACCTTACGTGCAAAAACACTACAAAAGGCAACTAAACAGAAACCGAATGAAATAAAACGGGACTAGGCGCACCAAATATCTACAATATTGGGTGCTTATCACACCCCCCAACTTGAGCGTTGCTAGTACTGAGCAACAAAAACTTACTATTAAACTAACTAATCAATCCTTCTGATAAAACAACTCCTCACATGCGCATTCCGTATCCAACTAGCAAAAGTTCCAAAAGCAAATTTATTTAACCTTCGCAACTAACAGCTGAAAACTTAGATGGATAACTAAGCATTGAGCACGTTCCAAACCAAGTACGAAAATCCGTATCCTTATCAAAAAAGGGGGATACGGTCAACACATATGCATTTGCACCCTACAAAACATATCCCCAAGGAAAAAGGGCTCGAAGCTAGGCAATGGAGAAAAACAAAAACCATGCCTTATATGAGAAGAGCACCTTTAAACAGATTCCGTGACACAAAGCCTAAAGCTAAAGTACGAAAGGAAAGCATGCCACACACTAAATATGCAAATTGTCAATAGTTGAATCAAAACGGAATGAAAGCGCACTATAGATCAATTAAGGACTTCATTAGCTAATATTGACCTTGGATGAACAAAAGAACGGTTAGCAGACAACGGGTAACGGCCATATGCTTGCTTGGTTTAACTACCCTTGGCCATCACCGACTACAAAACACCCAGTCAATGGCCACATACAGGCCTCAACAAAAGCTTCCTAAAACTACTAGATACGAGCTATACTAATGAAGTAAAAACAAGATAGGATAGGTGGGTTGTCAACCACCACGCACCCTGACCAAGTTTAGGGATTTTAACAAGAACCTCCAACTACTCCTCATCTCCTGACTCCGGCTCCTCTTCTCCAAAATCATCACTGTCCTCGGCATCCACAACCGGTGGCAGTGCATACGGTTCACTAGTAGACCCCTCTTGCCTTGACAACATGTAATCCAACTTGTGGTCGATCCTCTCCTGCCTCCTAGCATTCTCCCGGATTTCCTTTTTCAGCTTGCGGTGGCTATTCATTGTTGCCACTCCCTGGCAGAACAGCATCTTTTGCCACACTGATTGCTTGGCACGTTTGGGAGGCATTGTAGTAAGGTAACTCCCGCCTAGCACACCCTCAGCTCCTCCAGCTCCCCTTGTCTGTGACACACTCTTTGTCAAACTAGTGCTATTCAGAATCCCTGGCTCAAGTTTTCCCCACTCCTCATAATTCTCTCTTGGAACACCCTTTTCCATACAAATTTTGGTTACCATGCACGGATATGGCATCCTCGTGTAAGTTGGCGCATTGGACTTAAACTCCACCATTTGACGGAAAATGTATTTAGACCAATCTTTCACGGTTCCAGGATCCATAAAAGAGTAAAGCATCTCACCCTCGGACTTCACCGGCTTGTTCTCGGTGCCCCTTGGGTTCAAGTTATAATGCACAAATTGGTTAATCAGACGGTATTCCTCTTTAAATTTTCCCGGAACATGGGGCCGTTTAGCTTCCGCCGGGTTTGTGTACAAAGCCTGATTCACTTCATTCCTCGAGGCATAATCTTCCCTTGGCAAATTAATAGACGCAGCAGGGGGTCGTATATAATCTAAAGCCCTAGCAATGATATCAGGGTCTACCACAACGGTAACCCGACCTATTTTAGAAGTAATCCGGGCACCCTTATCAAACATCTTCCCCAACTCGGGGACTTTCACATTTTTATAGAAATCAGTCACCATTCCCTTAATATAACCAGGATTTTGACGAAAGAAGTAAGCCAAACCTTGTTCGGTGATCCTCCGGACACAGATATGATTCGGCCCAAGGCTTTGCACATCGACATGCCGTTCGTTCTTCACCCCCCGCTTTACGAAACTCTTTTCCCACCTTGCTTGTTTGTCAACCTTTACCTCATCCGAGGTCCGTTTCCTCCTTGAACCAACCTAGCCCTGCTCTGGATTAGCCATCATCTATTCCTCCTCCTCAAAATCTCGAAGAACCTCATCCTCCTCCTGAATTTTGGGTTGGCGAGAGGAGGATGCCACATTGGCAACCGGGACCCTTGGAGGTTTATTAGCAGCCCTCTTAAGCCTCGGCATTTTCAAAATTTCCTTGAAAATTTCAGAACTTGGACAGGGGAAGTTAGGGGTTCGGACTTTTGGCAAGTGGGGGTGAAAATGGTGGTAGGAATTGGTTGTAGGTGGTTTATATGGTGGGAATATAGAGGTTTTGTGGGTTTTAGGTGGTGGGAACAAGGAAAAACGAAGAGAGAGAGAGAGGTTTCGAAATACCTTGATTTTTTTCGAGGGATGAGGTGTACCCACGGATTGATGCTTGAAACTTGGAGAGAAAGTGATTTGGAGTGGATTTGGTGTAGGATTTGTGAGATTTGATGATGGATTGAAGGTTTTGGGGTTAGGGTTTGTGAGAGGGGCAGCGGCTATGGAGGTTTGGAGAGAGTGAGAAGTGTTTGGAATGACAAGGGTCGAGCCCCGATCTGTTTAAAAAAACCCAGATTATCGAGCCGTATCGATACGCTCACACCGTATCGATACCGAGACTGCTTCCCCTGCAACCCGTAGATGACCCGTATCGATACGCAGAAAACCGTATCGATACGCTGAAGCCTCAAAAACCTTCTGTATTCTACCCGTATCGATACGCAGAAAATCGTATCGATACGCTGAAGCCTCAAAAACCTTCTGTTGTGATGGAGTATCGATACTCAGAACACCGTATCGATACGGTTCTGCTTCCCCTGCACTCCCCAATTTCCAACCCTTTTAGCTCATTCCAACGCCCATATGCAACTCACAAACACCCAAAGCATTGTCGAAACCAAGAGAAACCAGTAATACAGCCGCCGAGAAGCAATCAAATCCAACCAAACATCCGGTTTCCTAAGGTTAAAAGTAGGAACGACTCGGACTTGGCTTATTCAAAAGGAAAAATGAGACTCATATGTGGCTTGATCATACAAAAAATGCCTTGTATCATATCCTAAGGGCGCTATAGATTCCAAATTCGATTCAAATTAGACAACACACGTATCTAGGCATGAACATGAGATTATTTATCCAACTATGAATGCAAGAAGAACAAAAATGGGATATGAGCCAAACTTAATCAGAACATACTCAAACGTCGTGAATTCCACCTTAGTCCATTCATGCAAGTTGTGGTATACAAAATTTGCGTTAACGAACTCTTGCAAAACAACACTTCATGAGCATGTGCCAAGTTGTTTTAATCCACTAATTTTGTACTAACGGAAGGATTGTTCTACTAAAAATGAAAAAAGTTAACTGAAAAACAAATAAATATATATATAGCATATATATAACCCTCCCCCCAACTTAAGATATGCTATGCCCCCATAGCATGAAAAATAACGCATGGAGAGGGAACAAAAGATGTTACCTACGGGGGAATGTCAACCCCCTGATACCTCGACCAAGTTGGAGGCTTTGATGCCAATTGCCCGTTCCAGTCAGGTTTGACGCTTCCAGGGCTTACTCCTTCGGTTCTGCCCACTCGGAACCACAGCTAGTCACGCTGGGCCATATCCAAAGCTTTATCGGCCTTACAACCGCGGCGCAAAGCCGCACCCATGCTTAGGGCTCCTGAATGCCTCATTCACCTCAGCGTTAGACCCAAGCTACCAAGGCTGGCGTGGTAGCACATAAACCCTGCAAGACTTTAGAGAAAGACCTTCCACAAGACAATTGACATTAGAACCGCCCGGCTCGTGTTATCCGGGCGCCAACAACCAAAAATAAACAAAAAGGACACCACCCGATTTTCACGCAATCTTACGAGTCATACTTTTCTTCCCGAGTCTCACCGGCGAGGTAAGACACGGGTGGCTATACTAGACCGTCAAGTTTGTTACATCATGCCTGAAGTAAAATTCACCGCTTGACCTCGCCAAGCAATTAAGCCCAGCGTTCCCTATGATCTAAACAAGGTGAGACAAGACAGAGCCTAGCACCAAAGCATGGGAATATCAAACCTCACCCACAGACCTAAACTGCCCCCGATAGGGACATATCTGGAAAGCATGGATCATTAACGGTAAACTACTACAAAGAAGAACTAATTAAAGCCCTAACAATGATGCATTAGTGAAATCTCATAGTGTGAAAATCCCAGAACTAAGTAAACAAGCTAATATGTACAAAAACTAAACATTGCCCTTACTAACCGGAGCTGGGCACACGATCCTTGTTTTAGTAGCGGCGTGCGAAGCTACAAATACCCAAGTCAATGGTGGGTACCCCCTACCCGGGGGCCGGGTCCGACAAACAGTTAAGTTCAGCGGTTACGCTTTCGCTCCCCGTGCAAACATAGTTTAAACCAACCTAAGAAACAAGAGCATCGAAATAAACGGGAGTGCCCAATTCCTCATCGGGCTCCCCAACTTCAATATAACCAAGAAATGGCTTAAGCCGTTGTCCATTTACTTTAAACACATTCCCATTGGACTCATTCTCAATTTCTATGGCTCCGTGAGGAGCGACAGATTTAACAACATATGGACCGGCCCAACGGGACCTTAACTTGCCAACAAACAAATGCAATCTAGAATTGTACAAAAGCACTTTTTGGCCTATCACAAAATCCTTTCTAAGAATGTTTTTATCATGCATGGCCTTGACTTTGGCTTTATATGAACTAGTGCGATCATAAGCATCATACCTTAGCTCCTCAAGTTCATTGAGTTGAAGCTTCCTCTTAGCACCGGCAAGCGGAATGGAGGCGTTCATCTTCTTTATCGCCCAACAAGCTTTGTGCTCCAATTCCACTGGAAGATGGCAAGGCTTTCCATAAACGAGCCGATAAGGCGACATTCCAAACACCGTTTTATAAGCAGTACGATAAGCCCACAAGGCGTCGGTCAACCGAAGGGACCAATCTTTGCGGGTAGGATTAACCGTTTTCTCCAGAATGCCTTTTATCTCCCGATTGGCTAGCTCGGCCTGTCCGTTAGTCTGAGGATGATAAGCCGTTGAGACCTTGTGCACAATTGCATACTTCTTCATTAAAGCTGTGAATGACCGATTACAGAAATGCGTGCCTTGGTCACTAATAATTGCTCTTGGCATCCCAAACCGTGCCAATATGTACTCCCGGAGAAACTCAACTACGACTTGGGCATCATTGGTGCGAGTGGGGATCGCCTCTACCCACTTGCTAACATAATCAACGGCTAGCAAAATGTAAAGGAAGCCAAATGATGTAGGAAAGGGCCCCATAAAATCTATGCCCCAGCAATCGAAAACTTCAATGATTAGGATTGGATTTTGGGGCATCTCGTTGCGCCGAGTGATCTTTCCCAAGGCTTGACACCGTTCACAAGTCCTAACAAACTCGAACGTGTCCTTCAACAAGGAAGGCCAATAGAAACCGCATTGCAAAACTTTAGCTACAGTTTTCTTGAAAGAGAAATGGCCTCAACAAGCCTCCGTGTGGCAAAAGTTCATGATACTCCGATGTTCGGAGTCGGGAACGCACCTCCGGATGATTTGATCCGCACAATACTTAAAAAGATATGGATCGTCAAAAGAGAACCGCTTCACTTCCGCTAAAAACCGACGCCTCGCTTGTACATTCCAATGAGCAGGCATCAAGCCGGTAACCAAGTAATTCACAATGTCGGCGTACCACGGGGTTGTGGAGATTGCAAAAAGTTGCTCATCGGGAAACGAGTCACCAATAGGAATGTGAGAAGTGTGGTCTTAGAACTCCAATCGAGACAAGTGGTCAGCTACCACATTCTCGACACCCTTCTTGTCTTTAATGGTAAGGTCAAACTCTTGTAGGAGTAAAATCCATCTAATCAATCTCGCCTTAGCATCTTGCTTCGTGAAAAGGTATTTAAGGGTGGAATGATCGGTGTACACGGTGATTGGGGCTCCAACTAGGTAAGAACGGAACTTGTCAAGTGCAAAGACTATAGCTAACAACTCCTTCTCGGTAGTCGAATAATTCATTTGGGCCTCATTCAAAGTCTTGCTAGCGTAATAAATGACATACGGCTCCTTCCCTTGGCGTTGTCCCAACACCGCTCCTACGGCATAGTCGCTCGCGTCACACATAAGTTCAAATGGTAACTCCCAATCTGGAGACCGCACGATAGGTGGCGAGGTAAGACTTGACTCGAGCTTGGCGAAAGCGGCCTCACATGCCGGTGTCCACTCAAACGGCACATCATTTGCGAGCAAATGGCACAATGGTCGAGCAATGGAACTAAAATCCTTTATGAATCGTCGATAGAACCCAGCATGCCCCAAGAAGGATCGGATGTCCTTTAAGCACTTCGGTGTCGGGAGGTTCCCAATTAAGTCAATCTTGTCCCGATCTACTTCAATCCCTTTAGAGGACACAATATGGCCAAGCACGATGCCTTCGGTCACCATGAAGTGACATTTTTCCCAATTCAAGACCAAGTTCTTTTCCTCACACCGGGCCAACACGAGCCCCAAGTTGGTAAGACAAGCTTCGAAGGAATCACCAAAAACGGAGAAGTCGTCCATGAATACTTCCATGATCTTCTCCACCATGTCGCCAAATAGGCCCATAATACACCTTGAGAAGGTACCGGGGGCGTTGCAAAGCCCGAACGGCATACGACGATAAGCAAAGGTCCCGAATGGACACGTAAACGTTGTCTTCTCTTGGTCCTCCAAAGCCACTTCTATTTGATTATAACCGGAGTACCCGTCTAAGAAGCAATAGAACTTGTGGCCGGCCACCCTCTCCAAGATTTGATCTATGAAGGGAAGAGGAAAGTGGTCCTTTCTTGTACTTGCGTTCAACTTCCGGTAGTCTATACACACTCTCCAACCGGTTTGGACACGCGTTGGGATAAGTTCATCCTTGTCATTCCGCACTACCGTCACCCCGGACTTCTTTGGTACCACTTGTATTGGGCTAACCCACTTAGAATCCGCAATCGGATAAATTATGCCGACGTCCAAGAGTTTGAGCACCTCCGCTCGCACGACGTCCTTCATGATTGGGTTCAATCGCCGTTGAGGTTGGCGAGTTGGCTTGACATCATCCTCTAGGTAAATATGGTGGGAGCAAAGGGATGCTTCGATACCCTTAATGTCGGCTATAGACCATCCGATTGCCTTGGAATGCTTCCATAACAAAACAAGCAATTCCAACTCTTGAAGTTCGTTTAGAGCAGAGGATACCACAACCGGGTATGTTTGGCCATCGCCAAGATAGGCATACTTGAGTGTATCCGGAAGTGGCTTTAGCTCGAGCGTTGGTGGTTCCACACTAGACGGGACGGCTCGCTTCTCAATAGGGGGTAACTCCTCAAATTTCGGAATCCACGGGGTAATCCCACACACCTCTTCCTCATCTAGTAAGGAGCACAAATACGCCACTTCGGGTGCATCAAGAAAATCGGCCTCGGCGGATGTGAGTGCTATTTCCAACTCGTCTTTGCAAATGAACTCATTGACATGGTCTTGGACAAGTGAATCAATCATGCTCACTCCGTAAACGTCCTCATCATCCCCCATGTGGCTCCCGACATGGAACATATTAACTTGCATCTTCATATTACTAAAACTCATGTTGAGTTGGCCATCCCGGCAATGAATCACAGCATCGGATGTTGCTAAGAAAGGTCGTCCGAGAATAATTGGAACGGATGATTGAGCCGCCGGTACCGGACAAGTGTCTAGAACCACAAAGTCAACCGGATATACAAATTGGTCGACTTGAACTAGCACATCTTCGACCATCCCCTTGGGAATTCGAATACTCCTATCCGCCAATTGTAAAGTCACCCGAGTTGGCTTCATCTCGCCCAATCCAAGTTGTTCATAAACCGAGAATGGTAAAAGATTAACGCTCGCCCCCAAATCAAGGAGAGCTTTCTCAACAACTTTGCCCCCTATAGTGATGGAAATAGTAGGACACCCCGGATCATTATACTTGGGTGGAAGGGTTGATTCGAAAAGTGAACTAACTTGCTCAGTCAAAAACACCTTCTTTTGCACTTGGAGCTTCCGTTTGTGAGTACATAAGTCCTTCAAGAACTTGGCATAAGACAGAATTTGTTTGATAGCATCGATCAAAGGGAGGTTGACGGTCACTTGCTTTAACACATCATAGATATCGGTATTGAGATTTGGCTTGGCCGGCGTCCTTAAGCGGTTGGGATAAGGGGCGGGAACAGTGAAAGCTTGTGGGATATCTCCCGCCTTTGACTTTCCTTTCTCTTCTTCCGAAGGAGCTTGCTTGGGAGGTTCCTCACTTGGTATAGTTGGCTTTGACGGTGTCGGAGAAGGTAGGAAACTAGGAGCGACCGGTGGCTCCACTTGAGCATTGTCCACCGTCTTCCCACTCCTCAAAGAGATAATGGCCTTCGCTTGCTCGGGGAAAGGCACCGAAGAGCCTTGCGCGAAGTGTTGGCCTTGTGGATTGGCCACAGGTTGAGTAGGGAGTTTTCCTCTCTCTTGTTGTAAAACACCAATGGCCGTGGTCAATTTACCCATTTGATTCCGAATGTCATTCATTGCTTGAGTGGTTTGCTCGTTGGTGGTTATTTGCATCTGACAGAACGTATTCATAGTGTCCTCCAAAGATCGCCGCGGAGGAAATGGTTGTGGTTGTTGAAACTGATTTTGCCCTTGAAATTGTCCAGGGGGTTGAAAACCGGGCGGACCTTGAATTGCAGGAAACCATGGTGGACCTTGGAGCTGGGGTTGTCGCCAATTCTGATTCTGAGCGGGAGGAGGTGCTTGTGAAGTTGATGAAGAACCCGCCTCATTCTAATTATTCCAACGGAAAGCCGGATTAGACCGCAACCCCGGATTGTAAGTATTGGAATACGGATCCCAACGTTGGTTCAATGCACATGCTTCTTCCGGAGGGAGTTGACTAAAATGGTGCCGAAGGGCGGGAATGGTAGGGCAATTATCGGTAGAATGGCCCACGGTCTCGCAAATCACACACACTTCCTCCATTTGTCGAACCTCTTTCACTTCCTTGACGTGAACCGCGTCCAACTTCATCTTATCCAATTTTGTCGATAGCTCATCTAGTTTCGTCTCAAAAACATTATGCTCGTTCACCGAGAACTTGCCGGAGCCACCCGGTCCTTGATTCCTCATAGTTTGATCACCCGGATCTATGTATTGCCAAGTTTGAGCCCTTTCCGCCAAAGCATCTAAGAACTCCCAAGCGGCATCGGGATTCTTCCCCATAAAGTCACCGCTTCCCATCGTATCAAGAAGTTGCTTGGCCTGCTGATCACAACCCAAATAGAAATGGTTGATCACTAAGTACATGGGAAGATTGTGGTGTGGTATGGCCGCGAGCAAATCCTTGTACCTTTCCCAAAGCTTGTAAAAGACCTCCCCATCCTTCTGCTTGAAATTCTGAATTTGGTCCATAAGAAGCTTGGTTCGGCTAACCGGAAAAAACTTAGTTGTAAACACATCCTGAACCTCGGCCCAAGTTAGCAAGGAGTGAGGCTTCAAAGAATGGAACCATTGCTAGGCCTTGTCCTTGAGTGAGAAAGGGAACAATTTCAAACGGGCTTGGTCAAGCTGTCCCAGCCCCGTCACAAACGTGCTAACAATGGTCTTGAATTCCCGAATATTAGCATAAGGATCCTCAAGTTCACGGCCCCGAAACTCTGGTATAACCCGGTGATATTCTGGCTTGAAAGCAAATGCATTGGCAGCGGTACAATTCGGAATAGCTATAGGTGACACATGCGGACCTCTTTCCGGTGTTAGGTAATCACGTAACGTACGGGCTGGTGGTTGATCTGCCATTGGCCTTAACAGAGGTGATAACTCACATGGTGGAGAGTATGCCTGAGTGATATTACGAATCCTCGAAGGAGAAGCAGAGCGATGCAACCGTTTCGATAAAGGACTACGATAAACGTTGAGCATACACCTTGCACAAACTAATTAAACAGACTAGAGGGGCTATGTCGCCGCCTCGTTCTCAACACAATTCCGTGGGGTTATGCCACCGCCACGTTCAACAACTAAAAAGTAAAGCAATAAAAAGGGCAATTGACGCTCAACTTAGCTTCGTTAAACCTCAAGTCGAATTGATGGCTCAGTTAGAGGTATCCGCTAGTTTGAGTTCAACACACAAAAGAAAAGAAAATAAACGGAGTACTTACAATGGTTTGTCGATCCTCCAAAATAAGCTATAATAAGAATCCCCGGCAACGGCGCCAAAAATGCTTAACTCCATAAACCTTGCCTTCGATAAGGTTTTAAACCCCAAGTGTAGGGCTAAGTCGTTGGAAGCATAATATCCGGAAGTCCGGGATCGTACCCACAAGGAATCGAATTCAGCTTAGATTGGATTGAAGGTTTATGTAATGGATGGTGGCGTTTGAGACGGCCAACTGAGTTTTTCCTTTGAGCGGAGTAAAAACTAAAACGAAAGACTAGAAATGAGTTTTAAAGAACTTAAAAAGGCAAGTCTAGGGATCTTCTTTCCCGTGACTAAGGCCGTTACCGATTCCCAATAATAACTCAAGCAAGAGTCACGACCGCGCGCTCTTGCCCGGAAGATTTAACTTTAAAACTACGTTTGTCACAAGATGAGATTGACCGGAGGCGAACCAACTTGGTTGAAAACTTTTATCAAACACATAGGAGGCCACAATCCCTTGGTAAGCCACTTGCCAAGACCGCTTGACTAAACACCTTACCAAGTAGTTTACACCCCTAGTTTAGACCAAAAATACAAGTTAGGCCCTATTCCGAAAACCATGATTTTAAGCCCGAAGATTCGAGAATCGAATAACCACCTAAGTCCTTGGGAAAGATTAGCCCAAGACTTAGCCAAACGACTACTCACACATTGAAAAGACTAGAAATTATGCTAGGAAAGGTAAACATATTAAACCGATAGAATTGAAAACGAACTAGATATTATAAAGGATCTAAACCGTAGCAACAACTTTAATACTTGGAAATTTAACAAACAACTTAAACTTACCAATGTTCTTAAGGAATTTAGGCTAGAAAAGCTTTGAATCTCAAAAAGACATTAATGGAGGAAAGTTTAAGGAAAGTAATTAGCTAGCTCCCAAGGAGGGAGAGAGGTGGTCCTATTTATATACAAGAGACACTCTCTCTCCTCAGAAATATCTTTTGCACGCATAAAGTGGTAACTTGCCACTTAAAGAAAGTTAACAGCTGTCAAAAACGTAAGTCGGTCATCTCCCATATCGATACTCCCATCCCGTATCGATACCGAGCTGTCTTGCTTCAAAATCCAAGTTCCTCCGTAGATGAACCGTATCGATACGCAGAAAACCGTATCGATACGCTGAAGCCCGGGAATGGCTCTGTTTTCGAACCGTATCGATACGCTCGTTTCTGTATTGATACGCTGAAGCTCGGAATTCCTTCTGATTTCAAACCGTATCGATACGCTGAAACCGTATCGATATCGTGTCTTCTTCAGGCAGCTCAAGCCCTTGTGCCTTGTCTTGACACCCGACGGATGAATCCTTCAAGGCCTCGCCTACTTGCTTACCCTCAAGGTTTGTCCAATCATCAAAACAAGCCCACTTATTCGCGTAAAACCTGAAATGCTCAATAGAAAACCTTACGCGCGAAAACACTACAAAAGGCAACTAAACAGAAACCGAATGACATAAAACGGGACTAGGCGCACCAAATATCTACAATATTGGGTGCTTATCAAATAGCAAATCAAATGGCCCTCCAAGACTTGCAGGGTGACAATGATGAAAGTGCGAATCAAGGTGACAATGAAGTGCTGATGATCAACCTTGATGATGAAAAAGACTGCTCTGAGCTGATTGTGGATGCTGAAAAAGGGGCCTACCCTAACTGGACCGTGGAACATACTCTAAAATACAAAATGAAAAATGCTAATTCTGATCTCAGTTCCGATTTCGACTCCGAGTCGACTCAGTCCGAGTCAAGCTTTTCATCTTTTCAAAACACTGAGTCTAGTGAGGAAAGCCTGGTCCAAATACCAAGGCATAACATTTATTTTGAATTCGATTCTGAAATATCTTTTGATAATTTTAGCAATGAGAAGGAGGATTTAGAGTATTTCACTTTGCCTATGATCAACTATGTGGATTCTAACAATCCAAATTTCGAGGAAGAAATTCCAAAAGAAATTCTAGAATTCATTGAGAGAGAAGAAGAAAGGCACGCTAAACCTTTTTCTGAGGAAATAATCACAGCGAACATAGGCTCTGAAGACGAGCCCAAAATGATTAAAATTGGCACAACATTATCTTCTCAAGAAAGTGAAAAACTAATCCTTTTGCTAAAAGAATACAAAGATGTTTTTGCTTGGTCTTACGAGGACATGCCTGGAATAGACCCTGAAATTGTTCAGCATAAAATTCCCCTCCACCTAGATGCAAAACCTGTTAAACAAAAGTTAAGACGTATGCGCCCTGATTGGATCTTAAAGATAAAAGAAGAAGTCACTAAGCAAATCAACGCCGGTTTTCTCATAGTCACCGAATATCCACAATGGGTAGCTAATATCGTTCTAGTACCAAAGAAAACTGGGGGAATCAGGGTCTGTGTGGATTTTCGAGATCTCAACAAAGCCAGTCCAAAGGATGACTTTCCATTACCCCACATAGACGAGCTAGTGGACAACACCGCAGGCCATGCATTGCTATCCTTCATGGATGGGTTTTCTTAGTATAATCAAATTCTTATGTCTCCTGAGGATAGAGAGAAGACCACCTTCACTACGCCGTGGGGAACCTACTGCTACTGAGTGATGCCATTCGGGTTAAAGAACGGTGGAGCCACTTACCAGATGATGGCGACAACACTGCTGCACGACATGATGCACAAAGAAGTCGAGGTATATGTCGACGATATGATAGTCAAATCAAAGGAAAGGGAAGGACACTATGAAGCACTTCAAAAGTTTTTCGAGAGGATTAGGCAATACAAGCTACGTCTTAATCCTCAAAAATGTACTTTTGGGGTAACGATTGGTAAAATGTTGGGGTTTCTCATCATTCAAAGAGGAATCGAGGTAGACCCTTCCAAGATACAGGCTATCATGGAAATATCACCACCTAGGACAGAAAAGGAAGTAAGGAGCTTCTTGGGGAAAGTACAGTTCATCAGCAGGTTCATCTCCAAACTCACAACCACCTGTGAACCTCTTTTCAAGCTCTTAAAGAAAGGTACTGATTTTGAATGGAGCCAAGACTGTCATCAAGCGTTCGAGGCAATCAAAGAATATCTTCAGAATCCACCTGTGTTGTCGCCACCCATCCCTGGGAAGCCATTGATTCTGTATCTCTCAGTAACAGACACATCCATGGGATGCATGCTAGCACAAGAAAATGACGCCAAAGTAGAGTGCGCCATATACTACCTCGGTAAGAAGATGATGGACTATGAAACAAGATACACTCCCCTCGAGAAAACCTGCTGGGGGCTAGCATGGGCCACAAAGAAACTAAGGCACTACCTATTAGCACACCCGGTAGTGCTGGTTTCCCGTTTAAACCCAATCAAATATCTTTTTGAGAAGCCAACACTTATCGGAAAGCTAGCTAGGTGGTTACTGTTGCTAGCAGAATTCGATCTCAGATACATGACAATGAAATCAGTAAAAGGAAGGGCTGTAGCAGAGTTCTTGGCAGATCACCCTGTGACAGAGGCCGAATCAGAAGACTTCATGTTCCCCGACGAAGACATCTTGTGTCTCCTGGATGATACCTGGCAGCTCTATTTCGATGGAGCATCAAACCAATGTGGATATGGCATAGGGGTATTGCTAGTTTCCCCAAACAACTCTCATATCCCTTTGTCATATAAACTAAGGTTTGAGGTCACCAACAACCAAGCTAAATACGAGGCCTGCATTGCTGGAATGGAGGCAGCCCTGGAACTAGGGGCAAAAAGGGTAGAGGTCATTGGAGATTCAAACCTGGTGGTATCTCAAGCGAGAGGAGACTGGAAGGTCAAGGAAGACATACTGAAACTATATCACTCCGTGCTAGAAGATCTAATTCCACAATTCGATTCCGTTATCTTCACACATACTCCCCGAGTGAGCAATAGATTTGCAGATGCACTGGCAACATTGGCATCTATGGTCGAAATACCCCTGGGGTTCACGATGCGGCCTCTCATGATCGAGCAAAAGGTCAAACCAACATGCGAGTGTACCTTCACCGAAGAAGGTGAAGACAATGGCAAGCCATGGTACGAAGACGTGAAGAAATTCCTGGAAGAAGGAGAATACCCATCCGAGGCCACCTCAAAGGACAAATGGCTCTGCAGAAGTTTGCCGCCCGATTTGTAATCTGCGGAGGAGCATTATATCGAAGGGCATACTTGGGTCCAAGTCAACTTTGCGTCACAACGGAGGACAGCCGCAAGGTAATGGAGGAAACACACGAAGGAATTTGTGGGCCACACATGAATGGGGCAACAATGGCAAAGAAGATCCTGCGTCAGGGATATTACTGGACCACAATGGAAACCGACTGTGCTGACTATGTCCGCCGATGTTACAAATGCCAAACTCACGCTGATCGCATGCGTATTCCCCCTACAGAATTATATAGCATGACATCCCCTTGGCCATTCTCCACTTGGGGGATAGACGTCATTGGAAGTATAAATCCAAAGGGAAAGTACAAGCATCAATTCATTCTAGTGGTTATCGGCTATTTCACCAAGTGGGTAGAAACAGCTTCTTATGCTACCCTCAAAGCCACCCATGTGGCCAAGTTTATCCGCACCAATATCATCTATCGGTATGGTGTACCCCACGAGTTCATCTGTGACAATGGATCGCACTTCAAGGGAGCAACAAAGAAGCTGTTTGCTGAATTTGGGATACAGAATCATCGGTCATCTACTTATCGACCTCAAACTAATGGAGCAGTTGAGGCTGCAAACAAAAACATTAAGAGGATTCTGCGGAAGACTACCGACACCTACACGGACTGGCCATAAATGCTACCTCTGGCACTATGGGGTTATCGAACGACTGAAAGGACTTCAACTGGGGCCACTCCCTACTCCTTGGTCTGTGGGATGGAAGCCGTCTTGCCTATCGAACTAGAACTACCCTCACTAAGGGTTCTGGCTGAGACTGGAATGATCGAAGAGGACTGGGTTCAAAACCGCTACGACTAGTTAGCATTACTAGACGAAAGGAGACTGAGAGAGTTATACCATGTGCAAGGGTATCAACGCCGCATTGCCCGAGCATTCAACAAAAAGGTAAAGCCAAGAGACATCAAAGTAGGAGACATGGTGCTCAAAGCAATCCGTCGCCACGTTTCAGACCCGAGGGGCAAGTTTAGACCAAAGTGGGGAGGCCCCTACCTTATCAAACGCATACTTTCTGGAGGAGCAGCATACATTGCAGACTTAGATGGAATGGAATTCGCAACGCCAGTCAACATTGACAAGCTGAGGAAGTATTACCCCTGAGAGATGCTCGTTGGGCCGAAAACCACAAGGGTGGGCGGACCCAATTAAAAATTAGAGCAGCCTGCTAGGTCGAAAACCCGCAAGGGCGGCTTAGGCAAAAACTAAGGCATAAATAAAACGCTCGCTAGACTGAAAACCCGCAAGGGCGGTTTTAGGCAAAATTAAGAGCACAAAAGAAGAGGAAAATACCCGAGCGGACCCTAACTAAAACAAAACAAATCTTGTCTGTTGGAACTACGTTTATGGCCTGATTCCCTCCATGGGATACGTAGGCAATCTCTAGTTTGAGATTCGGCCACTGTTATCCTCATCATCACTTCCAAAATTTCTAGGTCTATCCTAAAACATGTTCACTATCAAGCCATGGCAATAACATCTTCAAATAAAACGGCCAAATGTTTTATTATTTCCAAAGGAAAAGGAAAAGCAAACCTAAACAATTCTCAATCTATGAAAGCTAGAATCAAACGACATCTTTTGAAAAACATAAGCAAAGTGTCAATCTCTAGGTCTTCCTTCTCTTTGCACTATTGTCCTCCAAAAGGTTTTTTCTTCAACCAGTGCTTGTAAGAACCCGATAGCTTGTCAGCAAAGTTCTCAGCAACCTTTTGCATCACCCTATTTGGCCAAAGACGCAGCACATTGCGACGAAAGCTGGCATCATGAACCTTGGAAACAGCATACTCAGGGTCACCTAGGATTACGGTTTGTTCAGCCCCGAACTGCCTTTGAAAGCGAGCAGGAAAGTAGAAGATGACTCGAGTAATACCGATCACTGCTACACCGAAATGGTTCATGGTACTCACAGTCATAATCTCAACACCATACCAGGGGCAAACCCATTGAATCCGATCACCCCTGCGAACCTTCATCCATACTTCCCAAGCAGCCTCAGTTGGAAACTGCCTAATCATACGACGCTCCGTACAATGGTCTGAACTATAGGGAAGTCACTCTGGCACATCCCATACCCTCAGCTTCTCAAATAACCATACCTAAAGAATAAGGGAAAATTGTGAGTTGAGAGAACACGTGAGTCAAAACAAAAGAGTGATGAGTGAAAAGATAACTTGACAAATAAACAGACAAAGAGCGAACCTGCAGTAGCAAAGGACTGCCTGAGAACTGAGCTGTAGGATCACCCTTCATCACATCAAGACCCATCAAAGTCTCTGCCAACACTAAGCCAGCAAAACTTACACGGTTTCCAATTTGTTGAGCGAAATTAAGCAGCATGGAATCAGCATGGCCAGAGGAAGGGCCAAGCAAGTAGTAATGAAGGAGACAGATGCACAGCGCATGAAAGCACGCTTTCTGTTGAGAAACTTGACGATGAGCTTCAGCTATACCAAAACGCTGGACCAACTGTAGGATTTCCAGCCTTCCATTCACCATGAAAAACCTAACTTCATATTTCTGAACTTGGAGCAAATCCTTCAAAAGATTACCTCGGTTGAACAAAGGGTCAGGGATAATGAGACCTTCTCTATCCGAATGACCCATGATGGCTGCAAACTCCTCGATAGTAGGACACAGTTCTTCTTTTCTAAATCGAAAGACATGAAAAGCAGGATCCCACAAGCTGGTGGCTGCCCTAAGGAAAGCAAAATTCATAGGAATTTGACGAAGGGAGAAGAGAAAGTCCATACCAAAGGACTTAAAGTGTAAATGGTCGAGACCATTAAGTTCAACCACTGATCAAGGACTGGTTGTGCCATATGCAAGCAATTATTACTGACAATGCTATCGGGTTCGTAGAACGCGTACTTATAGGCTAAGTCGAGTCCTAGTTCGAATCGGAATCGGATTCTAAATCCTCAGTAATCTAGTCTGTCTCTCGGCCGGCACTTCGATATAACAGCCGTAGGATCTGTCCATCGGCCCGTGAAAATCAGGGTTGATCCAAAAGTCAAACCCGGGCAGACGAAACGATCCTTCGGCCGCCAGATCTAAGGCTCGGCCGCATAATCGGTAGGTCGACCGCCAGAATGGCTATTTTACAGTAGACTTCCACGGTCTAGACCATTTCACTCAAATTATCAGTTTTTATACAATACAAACGGTACAAAAGCATACACAATCACATAGCAGAGCAAAAGGTTTTTGTTTCATATAATGAAAGCTTTTTACATCACAAGGTGGATCATCCCACATTTCCTAAACAAACTATAGATCAGTTTCCTGTCGAACTAACCTATGCAGGAAGAGAAAAAATGAAAAAAGAGGAAGGAGAAGAGGATGCCGAATCTTCTAGTGGTCCGAACACTAGAGACCAGCTGCAAAAAAGAAAAGAACACCCCTGGGGCGGTGTATACCAGAGGAGTACTACGGTGCAGAAGAGACACCACGTGGCTCAAAAGAATCACCACATGGCCCAGAAAAATCACCATACCGCGTACCACCGCCACCCAGGAGTTCTGCGTCACGGAAGCAAGCCACCCATACGAGGGTCCCTAATCAAGCATCAAGACAAGACCAAGAACAGCGCGGCCTCCCTCCGCGATCGCTGACCGCACGTCGCCCATGGCTCGAACCCAACAAGAATGAAGGAGAAAAGAGGCAGAGAAGCCCTCGGTGAAACCTGTAATGGAAAAGGAAAACGGAGGAAAGAGGGAGAGGAAGAGAAAATGAAATGGAACGACAAAGCCTCGGCTTTTATAGAGCTCTGGAAATCAAGCGATTGCGTGGCCGAGACTTCAATTCCTCGGCCGAGATATCGATTGTTCGGCCGCGTGATCTATCTCTCAGCCCCCTAATCAATCTCCCACAGCAGTATTGGATTTTACTTAACACGCCAATTCAAGCAGTTATGCAGCTCTAAGCTCCAACCAACAAAATAGCCTTGGGGGCACCCTCCGAGCAAATACAACGTGATCAGAACCAGCCTTGGGGGCACGCCCGAGCATGGAAGAAACATCAAAATAGTAGCAAGCTCACCAGATGTTAGTCACTTGACCAACTATAGACCCTAAGCTCCGAGGTTATTATCCAACAGCTTCTCATTCAGCAGCACCCCATGCTCATTACTCAAACCATTCAGCAGCCTTGCACTTACAACCTCACTCAGCGGCCATACGTCCGTGATCAAACTATTCAGCCATTCAGCAAGACCTCTCAGCCATTCAGCAAGACCTCGACCTGACTGCCACGCTCACTATATTCATAGCCTTTAAAAGATTCAGAGGTTTCATCTTCTCAGCATCTCTACGCCCGCAGCCCTATGCTCACTCAGCGGCTCCACGCCCATTATATCAGCGGCTACAAGCCCATATCTCAAACAGGCTCCATGCCAGCCAACTCAGCGGCTCCAAGCCCTCTACTCAGCGGCTCTACGCCCCTATTCGCCATTAGCAGCGCTACGCTCGCTATCCCAACGTGCAGGCTTTACGCCTACAAACATCTCATAAGCTCACTCAGCAGCTCTACGCCCATATCTACCATCTCAGCGACTCCAAGCCCATTATTCTGCGGCTCAAAGCCCATTATCATAGCGGCTCTACGCCCACCACTCAGTGGCTCCATGCCCATATTCACCACTTAGCAGCTCCATGCCCGTATTCCCCATCCTATCGGCTCTAAACCTACCATCTCAACTATCTCAGCGGCTCGAAGCCCATTACTCAGCGGCTCCAAGCCCATTATCATAGCGGCTCTACGCTCGTATTCACCATCTCTGTCACTCAGCGGCTCCACGCCCACTATCTCAATAGGCTCTACGCCGCCCCAATCAACAAGATATCATATGTTCTCAAGCTCTATGCTTGAATGCTCAAAATTTAACATTTTGAATGCTCGAAGCTCTTCGAATGCCCAACCACTGTGTACTGGATGCTCAAGTTCTACACTTGAATGCTCAAGCTCTACGCTTGGATGCCCAACCACCGCGTACTGGATGCTCAAAGCCTGTACTTTGAATGCTCGGATTCTGCCGTCCGAATGCTTGAGCTCTACGCTCTGAATGCTCAAGTCCGGAACTTGAAAGAAGCTCTACGCTTATATCAAACACACGCACGGGCCCGCGCACATTTGCATCAATTGCATCACCATTATCACATCGAGTCTGCATCATCATATCTGTTCATATCTACCCACTATCATCACATATACATACTCTTCATATCTCTCATTCAACAGGTCAATCCTGTAAATCAACCGGCTCTACGCCTCGGTTTTATTGATCGGTCCAGCGCCTCGATCCTTTGGCTCTACGCCAAAACTTATGATGAGAAAACTCTGTGCACAGACCATCAGAATGCAACCAGCTCTACGCTTCGGTTCAAATCAAATCAAGCTCCAAGATCCAACCCCTTTGGCTCCACGCTAAAAACTTATGATGAGAAAGCTCCGTGCACAGACCATCAGAATGCAATCAGCTCTACGCTTCGATTCTATCAAGCTCTAAGCCCCGACACCTCAGGCCCTCGCCTCATGACCACAGCAGGCTCTACGCCTCAATTCTATCACCTCAGGCCATCGCCTCATGACTACAACCAGCTTCATGCCTCGGTTCCCTCATCCCCAAAGCTCCGTGCTCTAGTTACTGGCCTTGCGCCCCCCATATCTCAAAAACGGCATCCAACTCGTCTCCAGAAGATGGCCTGGGTTCCACCCATATCTCAAAACGGCGTCTGATTCATCCCCAGCAGATGACTTGGATTCCACCCCAATCACATCAATTCCTTCCAGCTCATTCGCAAGGATAGGCTACTATACCGAGCTCCCCTCAATCAAAGTAAGGATGGTCAAGAAAAGTAAACGCACCTGCCGTGTACTGATCTACCCCAAAATACTAAGGATGCTCTCCGCAAAAAATTCCCCCGGCAGCCCCGCGCTCCTTCAACTATCCTCCGCCAAAACCCTGGCTTAACCCAGGTACGTTACACTACGGCTTTTAAGCCCGAAGGTACGTCTTCTGTCTCTAACCCTCCAAACTCTTTATTTTTCTTTACTGCCCACCCGAACTACGGTTGGTCTGAATTTCCCTTGTGGAATACGTAGGCAGCCTCCCGGCCCGACCATAACAAAAAAAAAAAACCTTTTTTGAAAACCCCTTGGAATAGTGGTTGGACCAAATTGAGTTGCTTTTACAGCTTTGACTCTTACTCAAACATGTCTCGCGATCCGTCTGAGTTCAGTCAAAGAGGGGCATCTGTAGACACCCCAATTTGGCCTAACGATTATTTCAAGTCCCACCTTGGGGACCACCCCGATGATGAAATGGTTACAGTGATTGCTGATTGACTTCTCGTGAACCCATGGACTTATGGTAAGAACTTTGAGCCACTTAGAGGACCCAATCCAGAGCCATACAGCCTTTCAGACAGAAATACATAATCCTAGGAGAATCCATCTGTCGACCGTAACATTGATCTCACGGCCTTAACATCCTTTCTTCACCCGAGCAACCTATTGCCTGAAAATCTCCCTGAGAGATCAATCCCTCGGCCGAAAGATCTATCCTTCGGCTGCAACATCCTTTCCTCGGCCGCCAAATCCTTTCTACGGCCGCCAGATTGTCTATTTTCCAGACTCTGGAACGTTCTGTCAATTGTTTGATCCAACTCCAGATTGTCTATTTTTAGGTTCGGTCTTCAAATAGTCCTGCACAATTATTTGCATTTTTTATTCCAACCATGCCCATGCCTTCATCGCGCGCATCAGCGCACGAAGCTACTAAGCATCTAGTATAGGAAAATTATCCAATGCTCCATGAGCATTGGTGCACCATTAAATTAAAACATTGTTTAAATTTCAAAAAGTCATATATTTTGTTGTAGATATTCATTTTTTAAAGAAGATACATTTTTGGAACCTACTCGACGATATCTACTAAACAAGGTCCATTTTGAATATGGAATTATGTAAGATTAAAAAAATAGTCTTTGCTATGAGAACTGTTTCTATGAGAATTGACTCTATGAGAATTGTTCTATGAGAATTGACTCTATGAGAATTGTCCATATGAGAACTATTTCTATAAGAATTGTCTCTATGAGAACTATCTATAAGAACTGTCCCTATGAAAACTGTTTCTATGAGAACTATCCCTATGAGAATTGTTTGTATGAGAACTGTTTCTAAGAGACTGGCTATGAGAACTGTCTATGAGAACTGGGCATTAGAAAATACACAGTTCACATAGTTTCACCACACACTAAAATACACAGTTCTCATAGATAGTTCTCATGGACAATACACAGTTTTCATAGAAAATACACAATTCTCATAGACAGTTCTCATGAACAATATATAGTTCTCATAGAAAAATACACAGTTCTCATAGAAAATACACAATTCTGATAGACAGTTCTCATGAACAATATACAGTTCTAATAGAAAAATACACAGTTCTCATAGAAAATACACACACGAACAAAAATTGAACAAAAATAAAAAAAGTAATCAAAATCAAATATAGTTATAAATATTCAAATTTGAGTTGTTTTTGTCTTGCTTACGAGGTTTCGCTTTCTCTAGTTCGACACCGAATTGTTTCTCCTCTTTGATTTACAACTTACAGATCTGAATGTTCAATATCTACCAACAACTTACAGTTCACATAGCCCACCACATAATTCACTTAGTCTCATCACACATTCAAATATACAGTTCACATAAATAGCTCACGTAGTTCACAAATACAAAATCCATATACGAGTGTGTATTTTAAAGTCCTACCTTTATATTCATTCTTGCCACTGCCAATTCAATCAATTACAAACAACATGGAGCTCATCTTTCTTGCGGGTCAACATGGAGCTCATCTTGCTTGCGGGTCCCAGTGGCAGTGGACAATCAGATTACTTCTGTAGGCAATCAGATTACTTCTCCACAGCAAAATTCAGCAACACATCCTCCTCCACCTTCATTGACGTCTTCAACACCGGCAGAGACCTCAACCGCGGCATCTCCAACAAGTTCTCCACGCCCTCAGCGGCGACCACAACCATGATCCAAATCCACCGCCTCCTCCGCTGCCGTTATTGTACTGGTATCCGATCATGAGGTCTAAGTTTTAAATGCGTTGCCGGCGTTGGGAAATTGGAGCCATTGGAGTGAAGAAATGACCGAGTGCCCACTCCATCGCCCATGTAAATCCGAACGGCATATGGTGTTTCGGTGTCGGGCCACTGACCGGAAATGGATTTGAACAAGAAGATGGACTCGATGTCGGGCCACTGACCGGAAATGGCACAGTTCTCCGGCCACGTTTCTTCTTCCTGATCTTCGCCACCTGTTCCGGGAATCTGAACAGGATGTGAGCTCCTTCTCTTGTGATCTCGGCAAAGCACGGCTCTCTGATGGAGTCTGTAGTAGACCGGACCAAACGGTCCGAGCCCACTGACAAGTAGGCTGGGACTGAGGTCGCGATCAAGAATGATGGCCGTACGGAATTTTGAGTTCGGCTACAATTGAGGTTCGGGAATGGACAACCTTGCCTCTAAACCGATGGCCAACCCAGCGAGATATCTTCCGGGTTCGGTCACCTTCTGAAGAGGCGACTCGACTTGCGCCGAGGCCACGCGGCCAACCGTGTTAGGCTTACCTTGCGTCTGGCACCAGGGGAGTGTCATTCAGGCTTGGCCACCTTCAAGAAGGTAGCTCTGTCAATGGGTTCTCCTCATGAGTCGCCCACTAGGCTCGGCCAGATGTGGGGAATCAGCCAGTCGCTAGGTCATGTGCTCTCCCATGTGTTGAAGCGGTTACTCCTAAAGATCATGATGGGAGCACATGGGAGGTGTCAGCTCACACCAAAACGGTTACCAGATCTATTCTGTGACGTCACGATGATGTCACTCAGCTCGTGCGAGGCACATGCCCGTACTTGGAGAGCAAGTCAATTAAGGAGACCCAATAAATATTGAAGGATCACAACCCTAAGAGGTATAGACTGACTCACATACTCAAACCCTAGTCTCTTACCTTTCTCTCTGCACATACTTATCCTCTCGCCGGAGGGCCTTGTCGGGCATCCCCAGCCAGGTCTTAGTCGTGTGTAGACACCTCCCAAACGGGGCATCGCCATACAGATTGATCGTTTGTTACTCGATTGGTTGCTTGCTTCATAAACCAAGATCGTGGACATTCCCATTGCTTGGAACATTGCCACACGATAGCGGTTATCATCAAAACAGAGTCACCACCTAGTTTATTAAAACTAGAAAAACAGATAGAGATTCTGGGTACGGGAGCCAAAAGTACAGTAAGGGGAAGGTGTTAGGCACCCCTCTCTGCCCAGTCACGGCCGAGGGATCCCCCTGGTTTTATATACCGGCCGAGGGATCGAAGCCCTGGTCGGTGTTCTTCCTCACACCAGACAGAAAAGTTAGCAGATGATTAAATGCTACGATTAAGCATAAGAACGATAAATAAAACAAACCAGAGGCCATTGGGTCTCACCACCTTGATCCCTCAGTTGCTTGATTGCTTCGGATTGGTGGTAATTGACTGATTGCTTCTCGGAAAACCCTAGGGTTAGAGTTTGAACTTCGGGGTTTGATCGTCGGATTGATGGCTGCCTTCGGGAGGTTAGGGTTTTTGAAGAGGGGGTTTGAGAGAGTATTTCTGCAGAATTTCGTGGCTGATCGTGGAGTGTTAACTTATCAATTTCGGAACCCAAAGGCTCCTTTATATAGCCATAGGGATGACACACTCCGGCCAATTGAAATGCACGATCAAAAGTGGGGTTAGAGTGTGATTCTAACTCTTCATGGCAATCCTCTAACGTAGCCCAAACGCATTGGGATTTGGCTGTTAGGGTTTTGTGATCGGATCAAACGTATGACAGAACGTTCTAGAATCTGGAAAAAGGACGATCTGGCGGCCGAGCCATCGATCTGGCGGCCGAGGAATGGATGTTGCGGCCGAAGGATAGATCTTGCGGCCGAGGGATTGATCTCTCCGGGAGATTTTCAAGCAACAGGTTGCTCGGGTGAAGAAATGATGTTGAGGCCGTGAGATCAATGTCACGGCTGACAGATAGATTCTCCTAGGATTCTGTATTTCTGTCTGAAAGGCTGTATGGCTCTGGATTGGGTCCTCTAAGTGGTTCAAAGTTCTTACCGAAAGTCCTAAGGTTCTCGAGAAGTCAATCAGCAATCACTGTATCCATTTCATCATCGGGATGGTCCCCAAGGTGGGACTTGAAATAATTGTTAGGCCAAATTGGGGTGTCTACATCGTGCGCTCACTATGCAGGTTAGGGGGGAAGGCTAGGCAACTCACTGAACCTACGGAGGAAGGACTCAGATCGAGGATCATAGGCCACACAATTGGTGAACCCGACGTGAAACACTTCTGATTCAACCAGCTCAAACCTCCTTCAAACCACCTTCTTCCTCCCAAAAATAACCACAAATTCAACCACCATGGGCGGAGATCTTACGGACGTCACCATTTTGGGGGCCAAAAACGCCAGTGGAAACATAATCCTGCCACCCCCGGAGAGGCACATGTCGATCTCGATCCCCGCTAGCTCTGGACTATTACCAGCCACGGACGATGTAACGACGGCATACATCCACCTATTGCAACATCGTGACGATGAAAGAGACAACAAACTATCGGCTCTAAGGGCGGAGGTGGCCCAAATGAAGCAACACATGCAGCAAGATGCTGCTCCTGCTACATCTAGATCTGCTGGAGGCGGGAGGCGGGAGGCGACGAAGGCAAACACCTCCTCCACCACCTCCGCCTCCACCACAGGAGCGTCCCCACGAAACCGGCAACCATTGTTCCGTCAAAGACCGTCTTGGCTTTACACCAGAAAAGGGTGACACAAGGGAGATCATCCTTTATAGGCGGCCAACAACTTCTGAGACCCACCGCCCAAGAAGCCACCAAGAGCGGAGCCGATCCAGAGACACCACCGGCTCATTCACCAGCACATACTCAATTGGGCGCGCGGAGTTCTCCCGCACTACATCGCACCACAGCCGAGGCTCAGTCGAAACCAAGTGCCACGTATCCGAGTGTCTTGGAGAAATCCCACCGGAGAACCTGGAAAATGAAACTCGATCTCAGCGAAACGGCAAAGGTGTCCGCATCGAACCTAAAATCCGCGAAAGAGAAAAGTCCATTGACGGCCCTCAACGAACAGCAACCGACTTGAGGGATAAGCTTCGGCACCGAGACCATGAGAAAACCTTGGAAAAGGACTCCAAGGAAAGAGAATCAAAATGGTCGCGAACAGATGGGAGCGGCAAGCCACCGTGCCCAGACTTTGAACGGCAGCTCAAGGATCTCGGCGTCTCGCCCTTCACATCGCATATCATCAACACGCCTCCCGAACCAAACTTCCACTTACCCAAATTCACCAAGTTCGATCCAACCACCTGTGAAGCTTCCACCCACTTGATTCACTTCCGCCAAACTATTGAGCTTTGGACTCTGAAGGATGAAATCAAGTGTAAGGCGTTTCGGTCTAGCCTCGGCTCCCTAGGACTCTAGTGGTTCAACAAATTGCCCGCTGGATCCATACGGAACCTGGCCAACCTTGAACGCACCTTTAACACTCGTTTCATTACATGCAATAGAACAGCAAAGGAGCCTGAATCCTTGTCTTAAATGAGAAAGCTCCCAGGAGAAACACTCAGACAGTATGCCGAGCGCTACTGGCAATTGTTCAACGAGATCCCTGGAATCGATGAGTACTGGGCCGCATGCACCTTCAAGAATGGCTTGGAAACTGGCAGCAAGATCCTGGATGAACTTGCTATCCACCCACCCCACGGCATGGGCGAGTTGATGCGTATCGTGGAGCGGTTCTATGCTCTTGAAGAATTTTACGTGGACCGAGCGGCTCAGGGGATCCCAAACCCAACTACCTCCCTTCCCACGGTCGCGCCCCAGCTGCCAGCACCAATCATCACTCAGCAGTCCCAACCAAAGAAACACGTGAACAACATCAAGGAAGGCAAGAAGCGCCCACCGATGGTCCACAACTATGTGGCCGAAACCACCTATTTCAAAGAGCCCATTTGGTCTTTCCTCAAAGAAATCATGCGGCAACCATGGTTCGAATGGCCAACAGGGAAGCTCGGCACAGACACTAGCCAACCAGATCAGAACCAAAGGACGAAGTGCTCCTACCATAATGAACTCGGCCACTACACAACAGCATGCGCCCCGTACAAGGCACTCTTGGAGCGTTTGGCGGCCCAAGGTCACCTCGACCAATACATTGATTAAACCAAAACGCCCACCCATCAACCTATTGGAAATCCCAACCACTACAACAAATATGACCTTTTATAGCATTATGTAATAGCGTTTTTTTAGGAATGCTATGAAAGGAAACCAATTATAGCGTTCAGTGATGGGAAGCCGAGGGAAAACTGGCGCCTAAAATACTATAGCGTTCATTAAAGGATACAATAGCGTTCCATAATTTTTTTTACTTGGCGCCCTAAATTGCACCCCCTTCTGAAAATTTCAATCTTTCCTCCAAAATCAGATGCTCTCCAAAATTAGAGTCGTAAATAGATCTTCTTCTTCGTCGGCTGAAATCCTAGAAATTGGGTTTCGATCAAGCTTCTCCTGGCGACGCCAACTCGGCGAGGAGATCTTCAGGCCCAAGATCAGTTTCACATCGTCGAGAAAGGCGCTGGACACAAACAAGGTCTCTCTCTCTCTCTGAAAAACTTTGTCTCCCCCTCTCCTCCTTCTCCTCTGTTTGTGTGTGGGTGTGTCGTGACACAGGAAAACAAGGATGTAAGCACCACCGGTCTCCACCGTTTGCAAGCGAGAGAAGTTTCCAAAAATTAAGCCCTATTTCAGAGAACCCACGAGTAGCAACCGCACGCGACAAATACGACAACTTGGTTGCTTTTCTCTCTCTCTCTCTCTCTTGCTATACATTTACGGGATATTCTGTCACGCCCTCGATTTTCAACTAAATAAATAATCCATTTCAATAAATGATTCTCACATCATACTGATAATACCCAAAAGAGAGTTCCCAAAGGATCATTTACAAAACCAAATCTCCAAGTTTAATGATTTACAACATTGGCACTACGGCCCAAATACCATAGTTAGTTAAAGACAGTAAATTTTGAGATTTCATAATATCTAAAGTTAAAAGAATTCAAATGGATTTACGATTACATCTTTCAAAAGATCATACAAAAGATGATGAGACCACTTCTCTACGTTGGCTTTCAAAGATATGGAATCAAGCATGCACACCATGAACTCCACGTCAAGATCCTTGAGATGTACCTGAAATTGATAGGTTGAGCTACACTAGCCCAGTAGAGAATTCTAAACTCAAACTATATGAAAATGCGAAGAAACATGCGCCAAGAGTGAGTGAATTCAATAAGCGAACACAAGAAACAAAGGTTTACCACAACGAACAAGCAGACTACGGCTATGGGGTTCTAGACGTCTTATAAGCCTTCCTAGCTATTCACATATCAACTAGCAACATGAATAAACTCGCATCAGTCTACATCAACCAATAATGAATCCTCAACCACCTCATCGTTTCTCATAAACACCACAATCTTTCTCGTTTCCATTCCGTTCATCATCGAACCCTTTTTCCATAAAACTTTCCCTTCTGATTTTGGAAAAGAAATTGTAAAGTATTACAAAACCAGATCAAGCTCCGTTGATTCGAGCTTGAATATCGGAGTCCGTTGATTCGCTCAAATACCGGAAACCGTTGATTCGCTCAAGAATACCGGAGGATTTTTGTCAAAATCCTTTAACCAAAACCAAGATCCTTTCTTTTCAAAAACTCGGCAAGTCAACCATGTATATCTCTTTCATACCATATATCATCATTCAGAGTTTTCGCATGTATCGCTCGTGGTCCGGTCATCTCACCGAATGTCCATGGTGATACCCGTTCATTTGCATATTCCGGTCGTCTCACCGAATGTCCATGGTGATACCCGTAGTGTCAATTTCGGTCGTCTCACCACCGCGTGGTGATACCCGTAATGTCAAGTTTTCGTTGTGTCAGTAACCTCAAACAGTCATTCATATCCCATCTTACTACAAACAATCAACCATGTCATAAATCAACAAATACATAGTTCACACGTTTTTCTCAAGTATAACACCATGCCCGACGTAACGTACTGAACCCGCAAATAACTTTACAACACACCACCCACTAAATCCTAGCTATACGAGAATCCTATAGAACGAGCGCCAAGTAATCTGGGAAGATCAATGGGATGAATCATGAGGTTGCAAGTTATCCTATTATCACTCGGACTATTAGACAGACCCACATCAACCAACTACACATCCCACGACATGCCTTACATAGCCTACGATGTTCAATAACAATTCTACGGGACGTTTTCCCTATCACCAATCACCACGTCACGTCAAAGCACTTAACAAGTCCATATCGTCCATTGGAACATGTCTCAACATCTACCACAATCTACCAAATGCATAAATAATGTACGAGTGCCATATTCACCTAATTCAATGTTTTCCTTTATTACAACGAGAGCCAAAGGAGTGGATATGATCAACGAATCATTGGAATACAAGTAATCAAGCTTATAGGTGATTTGAAGACGTTTAAAATATATTAGAAGTGATCGGGAGTCCAAACCATGGAAGGAGAAACTTTTCAGAAATTTTCAGTTTGGTACATGTAGCAGAAAAAGGGTGCTACATGTAGCCAGCGAGCAGAACATAAAATCTGGGTTTTGGTACATGTAGCAGAAAAAGGGTACTACATGTAGCCAGTGAACAAAATCAAAGAAATCTGCGTTTGCTACATGTAGCAGGGTTAAGGGCGCTACATGTAGCCAGCGAACAGAATCAAGAAATCTGGGTTTGCTACATGTAGCAGAAAAAGGGTGCTACATGTAGCACCTGGGTTTCTCAGCACGATTTTGACAGCTTTCAAGGGCGAACACAAGGCTTCCAAACAACGATCCAAAGCAAGTTTTGGACACCGAATCAACTCATAAACATATGGAGAAAGTTAGAAATCCCTACCTCGACTCAAGGATCGAAACCCACTTGATTTGAGCGAGCCCTAGCTCTCCAAACTTTGAAATCAACCGAGTACTCCTCCTCCAAGCGAAACCCACGAGATTCAAGGTTGGAATCGCGTGTAGAAGACAAATTGGAGGTGGGTTTGTGTAGGTTCCAAGTGATTTGGTGGGTTTTTGGTTGAGAGATGAAAAGAGTGAGAGAGAGCCGAGAGAGACGTCGGGTGGAGAGAGAAGGAGATGGGGGAATTTGATCTCCTACATACACACTCACCCTTTTATACTAGTACACACACAAAACACACTTGCCCTCCCTCAAGTAATAATCATATCACATTAACCCCAAATCAAATAAACTCAATAAATTTCACATCTTTCTCAATTTCTAACATTTATAAAACTTTCAAATAATATCCGAAAAATACGGGTCCTTACAAATTCTATAACTCCCAATTTCAGAAAACCCTAGATTTTTTCTAGAAAAGAAACCAGATTTAAAAACCCTCAATTGTTTCCAGAAATTAGGCCCAAAGTGTAAACCCTAGTTCTCTTATCCAGCCCTAAATATTGGGTGTGGAAAACTCAACCCAGTCCAGAAAACTCACACTACAGGGATTTCATTTATGGTATATATGAATTCAAATTCAAATATTGGGTGTGGAAACCCCCCCTGTTTATCTGTGATTTTGGGTTCTTTTTTGGCCTTCACGAAATTCCAAGTGAAAGATGGGGTACGTCATGGTCTAAAAAAGTGATGATAGTTTCTATTTTTTTCTGTAGCTTAAAGTGACGACAGTTTCCATTTTTTTCTATTGCTTACGGTAATTTGCCAAGGATTGTTTCTTCCCCAAAAGTAAAGCTGCAGTTTATGTTTCTTTGACAATAATTGTATATTTGTATACATACAATGTGAAAAATATCAAAAATAGACAAAATTCGATGTGGGTCCGGAAATATAAGTTCAGTATAGTTGCCGTTTCCCATTGTTGACTGGATGCAAGGACTAGTCTACTATTAGAATAAAAGCTAGGGATGTGTTGGATGTCGGTAATGGAATCTTGATTGGTCTAGAAGTGATGCAACCGGCACTACCATAAGCTAACCACTTACATTTGATGGCCAATTGATTGAAAACTCCGACTCCAATTTTGATGTCTAGTTGTTTTGTAGAACTGTACTTTCGGCAACTGGTTCACATGCAGGTTCTGACTACATCTTACTTATATTTGTTATGTGTTCATCATATTTTGTTTATGCTATTTTTGGAGTTGTGTAGCTTCTTATTGTAAGTCAATTGTTCTTTGATAGGTTCAAGACGGTGTTAGTGCCGCTCATGATCAAGTTTCTCCCCAAACTTACCAAGGATCAACTTTTGCAAGTCATGAAATAGAACATTGTGGTATGGGTAATCACTTGCCCTTTCACATCTAATGGTGCAGACGCTTAGTGTTACTCGATTGTGCTTTATAATTCCAATATTGGGCTTCAAAGAAATCCGAGATCTTGTTGTTGTGCTGATACTTGATCAGCAATTGTGTTAACCTATAAATTTGCTGTGTTGATATCAGATTAAAAAAAAGGATTCCAATGTCAGGTTGTGATTATCCTGATATTGTAATTTAAGGAGTAAATACCTTCATTCTTGACATATTGAAAACATTGATGCACTAGCCCTCTGTCGATGCATTCAGTCAATAACCTTTCTTTCCATGTTTTTGACAGTAAAAGTAGAAATGTGATTTTGTACTCTTAATAAGGGCTACAATACACACCCTTGTTTTGGGTGTACCATATGCACCCGTTGTGTGGTCTATATTGTGCCACCTCATAGCAAATCGTAACATTTTTTAGAGTTTCGTAACTTTTCAGGAATATGATTCGTAACATTTTTATGCGATTCGTAACATTTTCTCTATGATTCGTAACTTTTTTGTCGATTCGTAACTTTTATACAAAAAATCATAACTTTTTTCTATCAATTCGTAACATTTTTGGGGGTGCATATGATACACACCCAAATAAGGGGTGTGTATTGTAGAATTTCCCTAGTCTGTATCCAGACAGAGCCGTGGTGTTGTGCTGGAGCGGCTGAGTTAGACTCTTACGGAAACGGCGAGGTCTTGTGTCTGGTACATGTAAAAGCCTGTATAATGAGCAGCCATTCTGATGGGGACTATAAAGGTGTGCATGTAGTTGATCTCTGTCTATCTCACTCAAACATGCATACAACAACACACCTGCTACAACTTTTACCGTAGACTTCTTCACCTACATTGTGGATGGTTTTTGGCAAAATGCTCATTTCTTTAGACTTTGTTTTGTGTGAGAGGTTGAAGTTGCTAAATGCCAATTGTTTTGATGATGGGAATGTCATTTTCATCTTGCATTTAGGTGTGAGATGCTGTATGAGGGTTCCACAATTGCTTCAGGAAGTTCGAACACATAAAAGCTGGCACATGCCTGTATTTTTCATCCTCTAGCGATAAACTGTAAAGTGGCTCCATAGACAAACGATTCGGGTATAACAATGAAAGCCCATTTGCTTAATCCTATTTCGCACTAAATGGTTGCTGTCTTTTATTTTGCAATCTACAGGTGTGGGCAATCAAGCAGGAAGCCATCCACTGCCTTCAAATTCACACGTGAAAGATGCAATCCACCCAAGGAATCGAACTAGATTTAAGGTAGTTCCCTTCCAACTTTCTAGGCAACTAACTTTATATGTCTAGTTTTCACATTGAACAGATGGGAATGTACAGTACAAATGTGTATGCTTATATCTCAATAATTGCCCTTCTGGTTTGCATCCCACCAGCACTATTTGTAAGTTCGGTTGATAAAATTGACGAATCTTTTTTTTTTGTTTGATAATCAAACCCATTTCAACACGAGTGTTTCTATACATGGACTTTCAGATTGAAGGGCCCAAACTGATGCAACATGGATTTGCGGATGCAATTGCGAAAGTGGGTCTGCAAAAGTTATTGTCAGATCTGTTCTGGATATATAGGAATGTTTTATCACCTTTACAACCAGGTAACGATACACATGCAACTTTTATATATTTTGCAGTATGAGTCAAAAAAAGTCCGGAGTTAGACATCGCTCAGCATTGACCTCTTCATATTTCTGCTTGCATTCCTTATGTAGTGGAAACTTGTGGGATTGCAATGTAATGCCTACAGCAGATGGCCCCATTATGCAAATATATGTCAATGTTTGTTTTTTTTTTTTTTTGGCTCAGCTATGTGACTATCTAAAATCTTAGATTCGCTGTAGATAATAAACTTGGACACAGGGTCCAGTGAATGATTTGATTGTTGCTCATATATTCAGCTAGTGAGTGTTTTGATTGCAAATATATACAGCTCTCAACCCCTTACAGATATGTCGTTTATGAATATTGACCACATGCCAAAGTTGACATTTCATGGTTTCTAACTTTGACGTTTACGATGACAGGTTGCTGCTAACACTTTGGAAAGAGTTACACCTCTTACACATGCAGTCGGAAATGTGTTGAAGCGAGTGTTTGTTATTGGCTTCTCTATTATTGTATTCGGTAACTACTCAATGTTCTTTGCACATAATTTTGAATGCAGTACTTGTTAAATAGACAAAAAAGTGTTCAGTAGAGATGTAGGGTTAGCACACGGTGATTCATCCCTGTTAGCCTGGATTAAGATAGGTCTACTATAGGAAGTCTTCTCAAACATCTGAGCAGACTCTACATATGTGCTGATTAACCCTGAGCCCTTTTATGTATCTCATGGTATGTCTGCCTCTGAGATTGTTCTTGGTTCTGCTTATCTTCTACTCATTTCCTAATTGGCATCAGGTTGACACGCTATAAGAGATTCAAGGAAGGACACAAGAGGCTACTTGATGCAACAGATTTGGTGGGTAGGGGAATTGACATTGAGCGAGTTAACATTGTCCTCAACTATGACATGCCAGATTCTGAAGATAATTATCTTTATAGGGTAGGTTTAGTTTATTTCTTTTTACGGCTTTGTTTTTTACTCAAGACCAGGTTATCTTCCTTGTGTGCTCCCTGAGCCATCTTTCTTGCTCTGCTTTTGTTTCACTTCTTTTGCAGGTGGGAAGAGATGTTAGGTTTGGTACCAAAGGACTTGCAATCACATTTGTTTCATCTGCATCAGATTATGATGTTCTCAAAATCACGTTTCTGATGATATCATAGTCGATATGTGGTCTGATATCAATGAAGACTGAATGTTTTATGGTCGTGACGAAGTTTTCTCAAAGAGAAGTACCTGCTATTGGTTGGCGTAGTGCATGATTACATTTTCAAGTAAAGAAAATTTGTGGAATGCGATGGTTGGTGTAGTGCATGATTACATTTTCAGGAAAGTAGAATTACATTAGTTATTTTTCAATGAGTCCAATTAGTCAGGCTTTTTTATATAGTTTTTGATGGGAAATTGTTTCCCAAGCTAATGTAATGAATCTTTATTCAATGGTTGAATTCTTTATTGTATATTGACATTTGGATATAATTGGTATTTAATGGAATAAATCATTTTTGTTTCTTAAATGAAATTACCATGATCTTATTTGAAAACACTGATATATTGGTATTTATAGAATTTAAAACAAAAAACAAAAAATTGGCTAATATAGCGTTCTTAAAACATTATAGAAACTTTACATTCTATAGCATTCTTAAAACGCTGTCTAAAGTCCACATTCTATAGCATTTAAAAAATGTTGTCTTAAGTCTAAGACTTTTAACAACATCGGCTAATACAGCGTTTGGAAAAACGCCGTATATATCATTTAATAGCGTTTTTCAAACGCTGTAAAATGCAATTTTTCTTGTAGTGAACCCCAATGAGCCGCGGCCGACGATACATGTTATCCACGGCCCAGTGACAAAGGAATCAGAAACAAGCCTTCGAACCGACCTCGATCGCACCTTCACTTCCAAGCAGGTACTCGCGGTAGGACCTGGGTCCAAGTACCTACGTCCACAAGAATTGCCTAAGTGGACAATCACTTTCACCGAGCGCGACCTCGAGCTTGTGCAAACCCCTCACTCCGATGCCCTCGTTGTAACTGTCCAAGTCGGAGTCCATGACGTCAAGCGCATCCTCATTGATCAGGGAATTTCAGCAGAGGTCATGTATTACGACTTGTTCAAGAAGCTTAATCTCCCAAAGTCGGCATTTCAACCCGCCGAAGTACCACTCATCGGATTCAACGGAGCACCTGTTTGGCCACTTGGCCGTATCTTTCTCCCAGTTGTCGTCGGCTTGAAAATGTTGAGCGTTGAATTCATCGTCGTCAATGTGCCGAGTCCACACAATGCAATCCTTGGTCGAACCTGGCTTCACGGCATGCAAGCTATTGCTTCAACTTACCACCAGGTCGTTCGTTTTATTGGTGCGAATGGGAGGCAAGAAGACTTGCGCGACGATCAAGTCGCCTCTAAAAAGTGTTACATTTCCGCTATCCACAACTCCACCAAAGCAAAACAAGTGCAATGGGTTGAAGTCCCAGATATGGCCGTGATCGAAGACGTCGGCCAGAACGCCGAGGACAAGGCAGAAGAAGACCTTGTCTCGATGCCAATAAACGAGGATGGATCTCGTTCCTTCTTACTTGGCTCTTCCTTTAGCGACGCCGAGCGCGAAGAAATGTTCCAGTTTCTCAAAGACAACATTGAAGTTTTTGCATGGACCCCGAACGAGATGCCGGGGGTTGACCCCAACTTTATTTGTCATTCTCTCAACATCAAAAAGGATGTGAAGCTAGTCGTCCAGAAGGCACGACGATCGGCGACAGAGCACACCGACGCCGTAGTGGAAGAAGTCAACCGCTTGATGGAAGCCAATGCCATTCAAGAAGTTCAATACCCAACTTGGCTGTCCAACACAGTGGTCGTTAAGAATAAGAACGACAAATGGCGAGTTTGCGTTGATTATACAAATCTTAACGACGCTTGTCCAAAGGATTGGTTCCCACTTCCCAATATTGACCAACTGGTAGATGCAACGCCGGGCCACGCTCGGCTGAGCTTCCTCGACGCCTACCGTGGCTACCATCAAATAGCCATGGACCCAGATGATATGGAAAAAATGTCTTTTATCTCGCCATACGGCATCTTTTGCTACTGAGTTATGCCTTTTGGGCTCAAGAACTCAGGTGCCACCTTCAATCTATCCATATTCAAGATGCTTCACGCCCAAATAGGCCACACAGTGGAAGCTTACATTGACGACCTCGTCGTAAAAAGCCAGAAGGAATACAACCACCTCCAGGAGTTAACCGAAGTATTCGAAATCCTCAAACTCCACAAGCTCCGCTTGAATCCAGAGAAATGTGCATTCGGCGTGAGCGCTGGCAGATTCCTTGGTCACCTAGTCACTAGGCGTGGTATCGAAGCTGACCCTAACCAAATCAAGGCTGTGGCAGACTTGCGGCCACCACGCACAATCAGAGAAGTCCAGAGGCTCACAAGAATGGCAGCGGCCCTAAACCGCTTCATCAGCAAATCCTCAGACAAATGCCATGCCTTTATCCACGCCTTGAAAGGGAAAAGTCGACGTAGTTTTGAGTGGACTCCAGCATGTGACACGGCACTGGCTGAACTCAAACAATACTTAAGCTCGGCCCCACTACTGGTGAAACCCAAAGAATTCAAAACTCTCTACCTATACCTTGCAGTCTCAGCTCATGCGGTCAGTTCAGCTTTTGTTCGGCGAGAAGGCGCCGACGATAGGCCAATTTACTTTACCAGCAAAACGCTCCTACCCGCGCAAACACGCTATCTTCCTCTCGAGAAGTTAGCACTTACTCTTGTCTCAGCGGCCAGGAAACTCTTGCCTTACTTCCAATCCCACACCATCACTGTCTTAACAGAGCACCCTCTCAAAAGCCTTTTTCGGAAGGCCGACCTCTCCAATAGGGTCTCCAAGGGGGCAGTTGAGTTAGCAAATTTTGACATCCGTTTTGAGCCGCGGACAGCAATCAAGGGGCAGATTCTTGCCGACTTCATCGCCGAACTGACTAAAGAAGATACAGAGAATCTTAACACTTCCCCCCCCCCCCCCCCCCCCCCCCCCCCCCGCCCCATCGAAACCGATGGCCCACGAAGCAGGCATGAAACCTTGGCTCCTTTTTCAAGGAGACACTTGGCGACTTCAAGTTGATGGTGCCTCTAATAGCAATGGAGCCAGAGCAGGGGTTGTCTTAGTTTCCCCTTGTGGGACTCTACATGAAAGTGCCATCAGCATTGGCTTCCCTGCCACAAACAATGAAGCCATATGCAAAGCTCTCCTTGCTGGCCTACGATCTGCAATAGCAATGAAGGTCGACGAGTTAGCTATTTTTTTTGACTCCCAACTCATCGTCAACCAGGTGCTAGGGGACTACGAAGCTCGGGACCCCAGAATGATGAAGTACCAAGCAACATCAGCCGAACTCTTCAAGCACTTCAAGAATTTCTGGATCGAACAGATCAACCGCGAGCACAACGCGCATGATGACGAACTCACTGGCCTTGCCTCGGCTTCCAAAGCCTCTGAGTTTAGAACCATCAACTTTGGCAACATTGACCACCCAAGCTTTGACACCACTCCAGAAGTACTCAACGTTGAACTCGGTCCCAGTTGGATGGACGAGATCGTTGCGTTCCTCAAGCATGACACTCTGCCAGCAGACAAGAAGGAAGTTTACCGAATCAGGAACAAGGCTGCTTACTATTGGCTCTCTGATAGCGGCCAGCTTTACAGAAAATCTATCTCCAGACCCTACCTTCTTGTAATTCACCCCACTCAAGTCCCAGATATCCTAGCTGAGCTCCACTTTAGCAGCTGCGGCTGTCACTCAGGTGGTCGATCCTTATGTCAACGAGCAATGAGCCAGGGATATTTCTGGAAGAACATGAAGAAGGATTGTAAGGAAGTCGTCCGCAAGTGCCGACTGTGCCAATTATTTTCACCAATACCAAAGCAACCTGCTCAGAACCTTTCCCCCCATCACAAGTCCTTGGCCCTTTGCACAGTGGGGGCTTGACATTGTGGGCAAGTGTAGACACCTCACAAACGGGGCATCGCCATACAGATGGTTCATGTTTGTTTGCTCGATTGGTTGCTTGCTTCGTAAACCAAAATCATGGACATTCCCATGGCTAGGAACATTGCCACATGATAACGGTTATCATCAAAACAAAGTCGCCACCCAGTTTATTAAAACTGGGAAAATGGATAGAGATTCTGGATACGGGAGCCAAAAGTACAATAAGGGGAAGGTGTTAGGCACCCCTCTTTGCCCAGTCGTGAGACTGGCCCATAATCATTCAACATAAGACGTGTAGATGCTTTGTTTAATTCCAACATATAGTCTATTTATTTATTCCTTTAAACAGTAAGCAAAGTGAGCCAGTGCGATAAATGAAGCATGCATCAAAAAGTAGAAAAGCAAACAAAGCTGTCCCAGGAAATCGATTACTCGGCCGGTGAATGGATGTCACAGCCGAGTAATCACACTGGTTTAATGTACCGGCCGAGGGATCGAAGCCCCGATCGGTGTTCTTCCTCACACCAGAATATACGTTTAACAGATGATCAGAAAGTTATGATTAAGCATAAGAACGATAAATAAAACAAACCAGAGGCCGTTGGGCCTCACCACCTTGATTCCTCAGTTGCTTGATTGCTTTGGATTGGGCGTGATTGACTGATTGCTTGATTTAAAACCCTAGGGTTAGGGTTTGAACTTCGGGGTTTGATCGCCGGATTGACGGCTGCCTTCAGGAGGTTAGGGCTTTTGAGGAGTGAGTGTGAGAGAGTATTTGTGCAGAGTTTTGAGGCTTGAGAGAGTGTATACTCTGATAATTTCGTGTGTTTATTTTCGGAGTCCAAAGGCCCTTTATATAGGCAATTGGTGACTCACTCCGGCCAATCAAATCACGAGATGGCAATTGCAATTGCAATGCATCTCTAACTCTACGTCGTAATCCCTGAGCGTAGCCCGAATGCATCGGAAAGGTAGTGTAATCGGATCAAACGTCTGACAGAACACGTTCCAGAGTCTGGGAAAAGGTCGATCTGGCGGCCGAGTAAAGGATATCACGGCCGAGGAATGGATGTCTTGGCCGAAGGATAGATCTTGCGGCCGAGAGATTGATCTCTCAGGGAGATTTGGCTAGCAACAGGTTGCTCGGGTGAGGAAATGATGTTAGGGCCATGGGATCGATGTCACGGCCGACAGATGGATTCTCCTAGGCTTCTGTATTTCTGTCTGAAAGGCTGTATGGCTCTGAATTGGGTCCTCTAAGTGGCTCAAAGTTCTTACCGAAAGTCCTAAGGTCCTCAAGGAAGCAATCAGCAATCATTGTATCCATTTCATCATCGGGATGGTCCCAAGGTGGGACTTGAAATAATCGTTAGGCCAAATTGGGGTGTCTACAGATGCCCCTCTTTGACTGAACTCAGACGGATCGCGAGACATGTTTGAGTAAGAGTCAAAGCTGTAAAAAGCAACTCAATTTGGTCCAACCACTATTCCAAGGGGTTTTCGAAAAAGGTTTTGTTATGGTCGGGCCGAGAGGCTACCTACGTATTCCACAAGGGAAATTCAGACCAATCGTAGTTCGGGCAATAAAGAAAAGTAAAAGGTTTGGAGGGTTAGAGACGGAAGACGTACCTTAGGGCTTAAAAAGCCGTAGTGTGACGTACCTAGACTGAGCCAGGGTTTTGGCGAAGAGTAGTTGAAGGAGCGCGGGGCTACCTGGGTAATTTTTGCGGAGAGCTTCCTTAGTATTTTGGGGTAGATCAGTACACTGCAGGTGCGTTTGCTTTTCTTGATCATCCTTACTTTGACTGAAAGGAGTTCGGTAGAGTAGCCTATCCTTGCGAATGAGCTGGAAGGAATTGATGTAGTGGGGTGGAATCAAAACCATCTGCTGGGGATGAGTTGGACGCCGGCTTGTTTTTGAGATGTAGGGAGCACAGGGCCAGTAACTGGAGCACGGAGCTTTGCGTAATGAGGGAACCGAGGCACGGAGCCGGTTGTAGTCATGAGGCGAGAGCCTGGAGAGTGATGGAATCGAGGCGTGAAGCCTATTGTAGTCTTGAGGCGAGGGCCTGAGGAGATTGGATTGATAGGACCGAAGCGCGGAGCTGGTGTTGATCATAAGGCGAGAGCCTGAGGTGTCGGAGCTTTGAGCTTGATAGGACCGAAGCGCGGAGCTGGTATTGATCACAAGACGAGAGCCTGAGGTGATTAGATTGGAGCCTGTTGTGGTTTATGAGGCAAGGGTCTGAGGTGAGCTTTAGAGCTTGATGTGATTTGAACCGAAGCGTAGAGCTGGTTGTAT
Organism: Rhododendron henanense subsp. lingbaoense; assembly: GCA_020567845.1. NCBI lineage: Eukaryota > Viridiplantae > Streptophyta > Magnoliopsida > Ericales > Ericaceae > Rhododendron > Rhododendron henanense. The sequence continues at coordinate 22,363,708 of CM036317.1, read as the reverse complement.
TCTGATGGTCTGTGCACGGAGCTTTCTCATCATAAGTATTGGCGTAGAGCCAAAGGATCGAGGCGCTGAACCGATCAATAAAACCGAGGCGTAGAGCCGGTTGATTGCAGGGTTGACCTGTTTCATGAGAGATATGTAGAGTGTATATGTGTGATGATGGTTGTTAGATGTGAACAGATATGATGATGCAGACTCGATGTGATAATGCAATATGTGCACGGGCCCGTGCGTGTGTGTTTGTTTTTAAGCTTAGAGCTTCTATCAAGTTCCGGACTTGAGCATTCAGAGCGCAGAGCTCGAGCATTCGGACGGCAGAATCCGAGCATTCAAAGTACAGGCTTTGAGCGTCCAGTACGCAGTGGTTGGGCATCCAAGTATAGAGCTTGAGCATTCAAGTGTATAACTTGAGCATCCAGTACACAGTGGTTGGGCATCCAAGCATAGAGCTTGAGCATTCAAAATGTTAGATTTTGAGCATTCAGGCGTAGAGTCTGAGAATAGATGTCTTGATTATTGGGGCGGCGTAGAGCCTGTTGCTTGTTTACGGCTTCGAGCCAGTTGAAATGATGGGCTTTGAGCCGCTGAGATTGTTTGTTACGGCTTTGAGCCATTTCAGAGGGTAGATACAGGCTTCGAGCCTGTTGAAGTAATGGGCTTCGAGCCGCTGAGTTGTGATAGCAAGCGTAGAGCTGCTGAATGAGTGAATAAGTACAGACGTAGAGCCTGTCGATAATGGGCCTTGAGCCGCTGAGTTGATTGTTATGGCTTCGAGCCAGTTGAAACGGTGGGCTTGGAGCCGCTGAGTTGAGTGAATACAGGCGTAGAGTCTGTTGCTGTGATAGCGAGCATAGAGCTGCTGAGATAGTAAACATAGGCTTCGAGCCTGTTAAGAACTTGATTTTGTACGGCTTCGAGCCAGTTGAAATGATGAGCTTGGAGCCGCTAAGTTGCGATAGCGAGCGTAGAGCTGCTATGATAAAGGGCTTCGAGCCGCTGGGTGATAGTAGACGTAGGCTTCGAGCCTGTTGAGGTAATGGGCTTCGAGCCACTGAGTTGATTGTTATGGCTTCGAGCCAGTTGAGATGGTAGATACAGGCTTCGAGCCTGTTGAAGTAATGGGCTTAGAGCCGCTGAGTGAGTGATAGCGAGCATAGAGCTGCTGAGTCGAGGGCTTGGAGCCGCTGAGATGGTGAACATAGTCTTCGAGCCTGTTGAGGTAATGGGCTTCGAGCCGCTGAGTTGATATGGACGAATAGGGGCGTAGAGCCGTTGAGAGAATGGCTTTGAGCCAGTTGAAACGGTGGACTTGGAGCCGCCGAGTTGCAGTAGCGAGCGTAGAGCTGCTGAGTCGAGGGCTTGGAGCCGCTAGGTGAGTTGCTATGGCTTTGAGCCAGTTGAGATGGTAGATATAGGCTTCGAGCCTGTTGAGGTAATGGGCGTAAAGCCGCTGAGATGGGTTGTTTACGGCTTCGAGCCACTGAGTGAATGTATATAGGCGTAGAGCCCGTCGATAATGGGCTTGGAGCCGCTAAGATGGTTGTTATGGCTTCGAGCCAGTTGGGGTAGTGGGCTTGGAGCCGCTGAGATTGGTTGTTTACGGCTTTGAGCCAGTTGAGACGGTGGGCTTGGAGCCGCTGAGTTGAGAGGTGATGGGTATAGAGCCTGGGTGACTTGAGCGACCTGTGCACAAGGTTATTGAGCGTGGAGCTGCTAAAGTCTTGAGCTCAGGGCTGCTTGTTTTGCTTCGGCCAGCAGTTTGTGGAGAGAGATCTTCGATACTTGGGCATGCCCCCAAGGCTAGTTTTAATTATGTTGTGTTGGCTCGGGGATGCCCCCAAGGCTGATTTGATTTTTGCCTCTGTTGGTCATGGACCCAGAATTCCATAATAGCTTGAATTGATGCACTGAGCATGATCTTATGTTGCTGAAGGAAATTGACTGAAGGGCCAGGAGATGGATCTCTCGGCCGAAGGATTGATATCTCGGCCGAGGAATTGATATCTCGGCCGTGAGAACGCCAAAAGCCAGAAAATCGATTTAAGTTTGGTTTAATCGATTTCACGGCCCATTTAATCTTTTCTCCTTCTCCTCTTTTGTTCTTCTCTGTTCCACCCGTTCGACGACCACCGTACGCCGCTGTAACGCCCCCAAATTTCGGGTACGTTAAAGGACAATTTTATTGATAAAATCAAATGGAGTCTGGCTCATTATTACATCATCAACCTCACAAGGAGTACATTTATTCAAAAGGGAAGGGAACTAAGGTTCCTAACTACAGCTCCGCCTGCTCTTCCGTCCTAGCCAGCTCTTCGGTTCCAAAAGCCTCCAAAGTGTACATCTTACCCTGTTCGTCTATAAGGTCTGACACATTATACCGGCGTCGCCACCAATATAATATGTCAGGGTCACCAAAGGCAACACCGTGAGCTACAAAGCTCAATAGAATAAACCAAACCCACTAACCCTTAACTTACACATAGCAAGTCACGTATAACAGCAGTGAATCATACAGATAATGATATCTACGCAGAACATGTTTATTCAACAGCTATTAACAATAACACATCCGCATTTTCTTTCTAACGTTCATTGAAATATCAGAGTTTCTCTTACGCAGCGTTTCATTTCTCAAATTAACATTTTGAAAATCGTTTAAGTAACCAGAAATTCACATAGACAATTACACAAGCTCATTCAACAACATAGTTAAACAATGACACATCCACATTCGATATCTTATTAGCATTGGTGTCATGCCTTTTCGTGTTTCTCCTACGCGACTCATCGTAGACCGTGTCATCCTTTTCACTTTTACAAAATCCACATTTCCAAAGTTTCTTTCACAATTTGCTACTAATGAGGCTACCAAGTCCGGCTTCATTAGTAACACGCACGATGGCTACCAAGTCCGGCCATATCATGGTTTCACAAAACATACTCTTTTAAATCTCGCATTGGCTACCAAGTCCGGCCAAGCCATATTTCCACATGAGACTACCACGTCCGGCCCCATTGGAAATCTTCGCAATGGACTACCAAGTCCGGCCTCATTGCGGTTTAACCAAACCATATTACCACATGAGACTACCACGTCCGGCCCCATTGGTAATCTTCACAATGGGCTACCAAGTTCGGCCTCATTGCGGTTTTCGCAAGTCCACACAAAGGGCTACCAAGTCCGGCCACCTTGCGGGTTTTCACAACTCACATTGGGCTACCATGTCCGGCCACAATGTAGTTTCAAAAATATTTAATCCAAGACCAATTATTTCCTTTATCCACACCCTAGGTGCCATGTTTCTATTTTCTCAGTTTACGTGTCTCGTTACATGCATTGACTCCGCGGCAGGACTTTTTACGTAATTATAGTAATCTTGAAACTAAACTAGCAAGATCATCCAACTCTATATTCACTATCATGCTCATCTTATCACATAATCATGCTCAATCACATTTAAGCATAACGCCACATGTACGGGCGCCTTTGGAGTGATAAATCACTTATGCTTTAATCAACAACCACAAGTAATACAAGTAAGCACATAACAAGTCTAATATCATCTAAATGATCCAAGTACAATTACTTAAAATTAATTCACGACGTTAACCTTCAAAGTTCATTCTTTCTTTCAAAACAGCATATGTTTATTGAATTGCAATGCATATATCAGAATAGTGTTGATAAGGATTCTATGTTTTCACAAGAGGTGTCGATTAGATAATCTATGTGATCATGCCATTATCTTTATTCTAATCGATTCGAATCATGCATACGATATACCATGCTTGGTGAAAAATCTATCTCATGTTCTTAGCCTATTTTAAGGTAAACTTTATTTTTGGAAAAATAGTAAGGATTATCCATCTTTCATAAGTACACACATTTCAATTCATATTTAAGGAAAGTAGATATGGAAATCTACGTGATCATACTATTGTTTATACTTAGGAAAATGAGTCGAGATTAATCTATCTATAAACATGATTATCTATATTTCAAGTAAACACATTTCTAATTAGAGTTTAGAAAGCATAGTTAAAATCTACGTATACTTAGAGTGTAGGAGGTGTAGGAAGATCCTACGCTTAAGCATCATACTATATCTTAAAGGTAAACTACGTTTAATTATCATTCAACCAAATCACATGTACTTAGAACAAGGTTGTATTTAATCTAGTTTCGATAGCATAACTACGTATACTTAGGATTTAAGTAGATAGGAGAATCTACTATACTTAGAGTTAGGAGGTGTAGGAAAATTCTACCTTGATCCGAAACTAGTCAGGGCTGAATAAGCTAATTGGAAATCCTACGGGTGGTGAAACTCTCGAATCTGGACCGAACTTCGGATGGCAGTAACTCGGTCAATATTTGGCCGAATACGATCGTTCTTGAGTTGAAATCGAAGCTCTAGAAGTGCTCTACAACTTTCGTGAAGGAAGTTGATCCTAGGAAGTACTTTAGGTAGGAGGAATATGGTGATAAAGGGGGAGACAGTAAGCTGTCTGGAAATCTGGGAATCCGAATTTTTGCTGAACTTCGGATGTCGATATCTTTGTTGTTTCTTGACCGATCAGGGCGGTTCTTGGGTCTAACTTGAAGCTCTCGAAGTGCTCTACAACTTTCCCGGAGGAAGTTGGTTCTAAAAACTACTCTAAGCAGGAGAATAATGAGGATTTACAAAGGGCAGTAGGCTGCCTGGAAAAACAGAAATGGTTTCTAGAGAGAAGTTGGAGCAATGCTTGAGTTTCTAGAGAGAAGTGGGAGCAAGAAGTGAAGGTGTGAGTTCAAGTCTTGAATGGCTTGCTATTTATAGGCCAAGGGTGATCTATTATCCAAGGGGTAAATTTTCCCCTAACATTTGTTGTCCAATGGATAAAAATTTGTCTAGATTTGGTTGTCCTTTGGTGAGGTAGGATGATGGTTTAAAGGACATGACTAGGCTCATTGTACACTTTGCACACATCACTCTCCCTCTCTCCCTCTCATCCGAAATCTCTCTCTCTCTCTCTCTCTATGGTACAATAGGTGGAAAGATTACAAAGATATTTGTTGTTCTTTCTTCCAATCTAGGACAAGTGTAAGCAATCCTAAGGGTCTCCTAGTCTTGTCTAGTACTTAGAAGATTTGGATAGGATATGAAGAGTAGAAAACCCTAGATTTGGTGGTACAAGATGAGGTATGAAGATTGGCCAAGGACTATGACTAGGTTAAGTGAGTACAAGAGCACACATCATCAATCTCTCTCTCCCTCTCTCGTCCGGCCTCTCTCTCTCTCTCCCCTTAGTATTACTATGTATTATATATGTATACTTATTAGATATGGAAGGACAAAAGAAGAATCAACAAATGGGGTTTAGAAAGAGTAAGATTTTCCCAATAAACAATTGGATTTGGCACATGAGTACTTCCTATATTTTAATAAAGGGTAGGTATACACTTGCCTTAATATAATATTTACGTACATATAGAATCCTATGGAAATATATATATATAAGTATAAATCTTATTCTTTCACTAGAGAATCCCATGGGAAAATTGGGTAATGCTACTAACCAACATACATTAATACTAGTCCTATCATCCAGTGAATAATATTTCCCCTAGTAGTTATTAACCAATGGGTCATAGTCCTCCTAACTTTTATTATCCAAAGGTTAAAGATAGGAAGTACTAGGCTAATATAATATTTATAAATGATTTTGACACATGGTATATCTATTAAACTAATAGGTTTGTACTAGGTAGAAAGACTAGCTTATTATCCAATAAATAATATTTACCCTAACCTTTATTATCCAAGGGTCAAAGATGGAAAGTACAATGACTCATGGCAAATCTATTAAACTAATGGATCTTGTACTTGTTAGGAAGACTAGCCTATTGACCAATGGGTAACAATTCTCCTAACTTTTATTATCCAAAGGATAAGGGATGGAAGTACTATACTTATATAATCTATCTATATTAGTACAATGACTCATGGTGAATCCAATTAAACTAATAGATCTTGTACTAGGTAGAAAGACTAACCTATTGTCCAATGGTTAATAATTCTCCTAACTTTTATTATCCAATGGGTAAAGATGGTAAGTAATATATAATCATATAAAGTGTACCTAGTAATCTAGTCACAATATCCTCGGTGGAAACCTATGGTCCAATGGATAAAGATTATTCTAGCATTTATCGTCCAATGGGTAATAGATCAAAGGTTGACTTTGGTCAAAAGGTTTGCTTAGGGTTCAAATGGTTCATGAAGATTAAAGGTTCGATTTAGGCTTCCCTAACGATTAGTTAGAAGCTAGCTAGGTTTGCTAAATAGGATATCTTAGGGTTTACTAACTCACTTGTCTTCAGAAAATGACTAGAAAATTTATACGAAGAATACAATATTTATAAGTCTAAAATTTAGTAACGACGGATTTTTGGATATTAGAAAGGAATTTTAAATGGAATCCAAGTAATCAAATAAAATTCAAATTTTTAATGAAATTTTTATTTCCCAAAAATCTGGGTCGTTACAACCTATCCCCCTTAAAATAATTTCATCCTCGAAATTGGTGCGTGGCTACGGATTAGACCTTGTTGCTATACTGATCCTTGAATCATCGTCTATCCCCCTTAAAAATAGATGCAAGTCCTTCTTAATTCCTAGCGATCTAAACAAGATTCAATACTTGGTAATCTACAAACGGTTTGGTACCATATGACCACAGTTTTAAAGGCTCCGGCAGGTCCTAGTGGTATTTTGATGTAGTACGACAGCGTTTCAGGCATCGATCTCTATCCTCTATCGAATTAAGTCTCATCACTTGCTTAACAAGATGGGGTTGAAGTTGCTTTAGCCGTCGAACAGCTTGGCCAACAAGGTCGGGTCACAAAAGATACCCAAGATTACGCCACTCTTGTCATTAAGTGTCGTAAGGATGATTTCATTATTTGAAGCAATGTGGGTTTCTTTCCCAAGGATGCCGATTTTAATCGAAATTTGAGAGAAGCAATGTAGTTGGAAAACAGTACGGATACGACTAGCGGATTAAGACATGCCTTCCCTAAATAGGATAAGTACAATAGAATGCATAGAGTTCTACTACAGGGAGGATTATACAACAGTAGGCAGTCATAAGGACAGGCGTGCATACACGAACAGTGATCAAGACAGATTGCTGCAGGCAAGCAGTTTAAAATTTCGAGACAAAATAAGATCAACATACTACTCGCCCGAAGGCATTATCGGATACAAGGAAAAGAAAAATAGCTAATATTGGCTACGGTGCCACTGCCATGCCTCGTCTGCGCCGGAATATCCTACCATCTATCATCGAAAGCTTGGAGCAAAAGACGTTCGTATTCTGTTACGAATGTTGTGAGTGCGGCGGCCACCACGAGAGCCCAGTACCAAAAGGTGTTGAGACGGTTGTTCCTATCGAACCACTGTTGCATGCCTATTGTAAGCACCGCACAAAACAGAACGAAGATGAAGGGTTACATCCGTAGAGTTTGGATTGTCATGGTGAGTTCGGCTCGCTCGATTTCTCAGAACGCGGCGTCTTCCGGAAATCCTCGTCGTCGGATTGCCATGGCGGGGTAGTGATGAGGAGGGGTTAAGATAGTGGGAGAGATGAAGAGATGAAGAGATGGGAAAAAGGGGGGTATTTATAGGGTCGGGTGAGGGGTGTGGAGGAGGGAAAGTTTTGAAATTTAAATTTGAATTTTGAATTTGAAATTTAAATTTAAATTTGAATTTTGAATTTGAAATTTGGAGGTTGGGAGGGGGCGATTTTGCCGGGCCGAATGGGGACCCGCTCGGCACTCGGTACTAGGTTCTGTTTTCGTCCCTTAAGAGGCGTAAGAAAAATATATATCCAAGAATGGCTATTCAACGAACTAGTAAACGAAAAATTGCTTAACGAGTAGTGTGCGACAGTAAAGCATGCTTTTCGTAGATGAGTAGAAAATTACATTTATAAGCATAGCAATAGTAAAATTTTAGGAAACATTAACCAAGCAACGGTGATCCTAATTTTCAACATCCTACATTCCGAAGGATTATAGCTTCTGCTAGATCTTATTTAAGGGCACCTAATTGGTATCCTTGGTTTTCACAGGTCCTCTAGGACCTCGTCCTTCTCGAGACTTTCTTCATTCGCAAGGTTTCCTTCCTTAGTCATCTTATCGGCGTCCTTATCGCCATCGACTTCTTCCTCCTTAACTCCAACCTCAAGGTTTTCCATTGGGGGTAGGGTACCAAAGATCTCGTAGTAGGCACAAAGGATTGGGAACAGTGCAGGAAACCAAGGGTCGGGTTCCACAGGAATAGGAGTATTTTGCCACACTCTTACAAAATCTTGTTTTTCTGCGAGTACAGCGGCAATTAAGTTGGGATTCTCAGCTAGTTGAATGGTCAGGATTTCTATGGCCATTTTGAGTTGGCGAATTCCTGCCAGTAAGTCGACTAGGCGGCCTAAGTGATTCATCTACAAGGAAAGTTTTTTTTTTTTTTTTAACCTCAAGTAGTAGCGTCTTAAGATGGGGATTTCACTTCTAAAAACTTTTCCAAATTCCACATTCGATCCTTGATTTAAGTCATCATCCAATTGTTCGGGAATTCCCAGCTCGGTGGTACTGCCAATTTCCACACCTTACTTCAATCCGGAGATTGTTTCGACAGAATTCCACCCAATTTGAGACGGTAAACTTAAACTCAATTCACGTTTGTGCAACGGTCAATCTATCTCGTGGTTCTACCCATTCTACCCATGGCCGAGGTTTTGAACCTAAAGCTTTGATACCAAGTTGTAACGCCCCCAAATTTCGGGTACGTTAAAGGACAATTTTATTGATAAAATCAAATGGAGTCTGGCTCATTATTACATCATCAACCTCACAAGGAGTACATTTATTCAAAAGGGAAGGGAACTAAGGTTCCTAACTACAGCTCCGCCTGCTCTTCCATCCTAGCCAGCTCTTCGGTTCCAAAAGCCTCCAAAGTGTACATCTTACCCTGTTCGTCTATAAGGTCTGACACATTATACCGGCGTCGCCACCAATATAATATGTCAGGGTCACCAAAGGCAACACCGTGAGCTACAAAGCTCAATAGAATAAACCAAACCCACTAACCCTTAACTTACACATAGCAAGTCACGTATAACAGTAGTGAATCATACAGATAATGATATCTACGCAGAACATGTTTATTCAACAGCTATTAACAATAACACATCCGCATTTTCTTTCTAACGTTCATTGAAATATCAGAGTTTCTCTTACGCAGCGTTTCATTTCTCAAATTAACATTTTGAAAATCGTTTAAGTAACCAGAAATTCACATAGACAATTACACAAGCTCATTCAACAACATAGTTAAACAATGACACATCCACATTCGATATCTTATTAGCGTTGGTGTCATGCCTTTTCGTGTTTCTCCTACGCAACTCATCGTAGACCGTGTCATCCTTTTCACTTTTACAAAATCCACATTTCCAAAGTTTCTTTCACAATTTGCTACTAATGAGGCTACCAAGTCCGGCTTCATTAGTAACACGCACGATGGCTACCAAGTCCGGCCATATCATGGTTTCACAAAACATACTCTTTTAAATCTCGCATTGGCTACCAAGTCCGGCCAAGCCATATTTCCACATGAGACTACCACGTCCGGCCCCATTGGAAATCTTCGCAATGGACTACCAAGTCCGGCCTCATTGCGGTTTAACCAAACCATATTACCACATGAGACTACCACGTCTGGCCCCATTGGTAATCTTCACAATGGGCTACCAAGTTCGGCCTCATTGCGGTTTTCGCAAGTCCACACAAAGGGCTACCAAGTCCGGCCACCTTGCGGGTTTTCACAACTCACATTGGGCTACCATGTCCGGCCACAATGTAGTTTCAAAAATATTTAATCCAAGACCAATTATTTCCTTTATCCACACCCTAGGTGCCATGTTTCTATTTTCTCAGTTTACGTGTCTCGTTACATGCATTGACTCCGCGGCAGGACTTTTTACGTAATTATAGTAATCTTGAAACTAAACTAGCAAGATCATCCAACTCTATATTCACTATCATGCTCATCTTATCACATAATCATGCTCAATCACATTTAAGCATAACGCCACATGTACGGGCGCCTTTGGAGTGATAAATCACTTATGCTTTAATCAACAACCACAAGTAATACAAGTAAGCACATAACAAGTCTAATATCATCTAAATGATCCAAGTACAATTACTTAAAATTAATTCACGATGTTAACCTTCAAAGTTCATTCTTTCTTTCAAAACAGCATATGTTTATTGAATTGCAATGCATATATCAGAATAGTGTTGATAAGGATTCTATGTTTTCACAAGAGGTGTCGATTAGATAATCTATGTGATCATGCCATTATCTTTATTCTAATCGATTCGAATCATGCATACGATATACCATGCTTGGTGAAAAATCTATCTCATGTTCTTAGCCTACTTTAAGGTAAACTTTATTTTTGGAAAAATAGTAAGGATTATCCATCTTTCATAAGGACACACATTTCAATTCATATTTAAGGAAAGTAGATATGGAAATCTACGTGATCATACTATTGTTTATACTTAGGAAAATGAGTCGAGATTAATCTATCTATAAACACGATTATCTATATTTCAAGCAAACACATTTCTAATTAGAGTTTAGAAAGCATAGTTAAAATCTACGTATACTTAGAGTGTAGGAGGTGTAGGAAGATCCTACGCTTAAGCATCATACTATATCTTAAAGGTAAACTACGTTTAATTATCATTCAACCAAATCACATGTACTTAGAACAAGGTTGTATTTAATCTAGTTTCGACAGCATAACTACGTATACTTAGGATTTAAGTAGATAGGAGAATCTACTATACTTAGAGTTAGGAGGTGTAGGAAAATTCTACCTTGATCCGAAACTAGTCGGGGCCGAATAAGCTAATTGGAAATCCTACGGGTGGTGAAACTCTCGAATCTGGACCGAACTTCGGATGGCAGTAACTCGGTCAATATTTGGCCGAATACGATCGTTCTTGAGTTGAAATCGAAGCTCTAGAAGTGCCCTACAACTTTCGTGAAGGAAGTTGATCCTAGGAAGTACTTTAGGTAGGAGGAATATGGTGGTAAAGGGGGAGACAGTAAGCTGTCTGGAAATCTGGGAATCCGAATTTTTGCTGAACTTCGGATGTCGATATCTTTGTCGTTTCTTGACCGATCAGGGCGGTTCTTGGGTCTAACTTGAAGCTCTCGAAGTGCTCTACAACTTTTACGGAGGAAGTTGGTTCTAAAAACTACTCTAAGCAGGAGAATAATGAGGATTTACAAAGGGCAGTAGGCTGCCTGGAAAAACAGAAATGGTTTCTAGAGAGAAGTTGGAGCAATGCTTGAGTTTCTAGAGAGAAGTGGGAGCAAGAAGTGAAGGTGTGAGTTCAAGGCTTGAATGGCTTGCTATTTATAGGCCAAGGGTGATCTATTATCCAAGGGGTAAATTTTCCCCTAACATTTGTTGTCCAATGGATAAAAATTTGTCTAGATTTGGTTGTCCTTTGGTGAGGTAGGATGATGGCTTAAAGGACATGACTAGGCTCATTGTACACTTTGCACACATCACTCTCCCTCTCATCCGAAATCTCTCTCTCTCTCTCTCTATGGTACAATAGGTGGAAAGATTACAAAGATATTTCTTGTTCTTTCTTCCAATCTAGGACAAGTGTAAGCAATCCTAAGGGTCTCCTAGTCTTGTCTAGTACTTAGAAGATTTGGATAGGATATGAAAGAGTAGAAAACCCTAGATTTGGTGGTACAAGAAGAGGTATGAAGATTGGCCAAGGACTATGACTAGGTTAAGTGAGTACAAGAGCACACATCATCAATCTCTCTCTCCCTCTCTCATCCGGCCTCTCTCTCTCTCCCCCCTTAGTATTACTATGTATTATATACGTATACTTATTAGATATGGAAGGACAAAAGAAGAATAAACAAATGGGGTTTAGAAAGAGTAAGATTTTCCCAAAAAACAATTGGATTTGGCACATGAGTACTTCCTATATTTTAATAAAGGGTAGGTATACACTTGCCTTAATATAATATTTACGTACATATAGAATCCTATGGAAATATATATATAAGTATAAATCTTATTCTTTCACTAGAGAATCCCATGGGAAAATTGGGTAATGCTACTAACCAACATACATTAATACTAGTCCTATCATCCAATGAATAATAATTCCCCTAGTAGTTATTAACCAATGGGTCATAGTCCTCCTAACTTTTATTATCCAAAGGTTAAAGATAGGAAGTACTAGGCTAATATAATATTTATAAATGATTTTGACACATGGTATATCTATTAAACTAATAGGTTTGTACTAGGTAGAAAGACTAGCTTATTATCCAATAAATAATATTTACCCTAACCTTTATTATCCAAGGGTCAAAGATGGAAAGTACAATGACTCATGGCAAATCTATTAAACTAATGGATCTTGTACTTGATAGGAAGACTAGCCTATTGACCAATGGGTAACAATTCTCCTAACTTTTATTATCCAAAGGATAAGGGATGGAAGTACTATACTTATATAATCTATCTATATTAGTACAATGACTCATGGTGAATCCAATTAAACTAATAGATCTTGTACTAGGTAGAAAGACTAACCTATTGTCCAATGGTTAATAATTCTCCTAACTTTTATTATCCAATGGGTAAAGATGGTAAGTAATATATAATCATTTAAAGTGTACCTAGTAATCTAGTCACAATATCCTCGGTGGAAACCTATGGTCCAATGGATAAAGATTATTCTAGCATTTATCGTCCAATGGGTAATAGATCAAAGGTTGACTTTGGTCAAAAGGTTTGCTTAGGGTTCAAATGGTTCATGAAGATTAAAGGTTCGATTTAGGCTTCCCTAACGATTAGTTAGAAGCTAGCTAGGTTTGCTAAATAGGATATCTTAGGGTTTACTAACTCACTTGTCTTCAGAAAATGACTAGAAAATTTATACGAAGAATACAATATTTATAAGTCTAAAATTTAGTAACGACGGATTTTTGGATATTAGAAAGGAATTTTAAATGGAATCCAAGTAATCAAATAAAATTCAAATTTTTAATGAAATTTTTATTTCCCAAAAATCCGGGTCGTTACAGCCGCCGCCCTCCTCCACTACCGTCGGCTTCCATCATCTCCGGTGACCATCCTCTCCGACCACCGCCGCCGTTGCCGTTGCTGCCGGCTTCGGTTGTTTGAAACCGTTGGTTTTCTTTCTTTCTTGGCTTGGACGTGATGGCCACGCCATCTTCGGGTGTTGTGGGTTCATCCTCGCACCCTTCATGTAGGTGCGAGTATTCGTCTTCTGACGAGGAGGCGATTGAGGAGCCTGGTTTGTTTGATGCCGCTACCTACATTCTTCCTTCGCGTAGGCTGGGTTATGGCGGTTTCCTGCAGTACCACCCTCCTTTTGGTGGCCCAGAGGCCGAGATAGTTCGCAGAGAGCCTGAGCATCACTTGAGCGTTCTGAACGTGCCGGTGAGTTTCCTGAAAAAGTAAAAAGTTTACTTTAGTTCGGAGTTTTGGAAATCTTTGTATTGTATTTTAAGAATGAATTTTTTTTCTTGCGGGATGAAAATCCCTTTTGGCTAGGAGCGTGAATGTAAAGAACCCATGTTTGGGTTGAACTTATTTTTGTTTAAGGAAACTAAAATAACTGTGCCCCCTGTCTAGGCAATGCATGCTTTTTAGATGTTAATTTGACGCCCCTTAGCATTTTCTTTGTTTATGCAATCATGAGATTAACTCCCTTTCGTCATTGGCAGAGAAACAGGAGGCTGGAAGCTCGCGGTGGAAGCAAGGAGGTGCACAGATGGTTCTTGAAGCTGCCAGAGCAGGCTCGGGAATTAGTACGCGCTGCAGGTTTCGAGACATTCGTTATGGGCCTCGATCTTCCGAAGATGGATTGGTCATTGATGACCTCGCTAGTTGAGAGGTGGTGGGATACCACAAATACCTTCCACTTTCCTGCTGCTGGTGAGATGACTATCACTCCGGGTGACTTCTCTTTGCTGACTGGCCTGCGGGTAGGCGAAGTTGCTCTTCGAGTTGACCCCCGGCTTTGGGAGCGAGAGGGTGCTTTGAGGTGGTTTCTGGGCAAGGTGCCCCCTGTACGTTCCCGGGGTCATATCGATCTTGCTTGGCTAAGCAAGACTTTTATGGTGGCTGATATTCTGATCCAGGTGAGTGCCGAGCAGTTGACGCGGGCCTTCCTTCTTTACCTCCTTGGGCAAACGTTGTTTGCCAACAAGGATGGTTCGGTACACACGCAGTTTTTGGCTCCTCTGCAGCACTTAGGAGCTATTCGGGAGTTTGACTGGAGCTCGTCTGCTTTGGCCACTTTGTATGGCAGTCTTGGAGCTTGTTCGCGGGACAAGAGTCCCATTCTTTGTGGTCACTTTCGAGTGCTTGAGGTATGCATCGTTCCTTTGTACTTCTGTTTTCACTTTGGCTTTTTCTAGTTCTGAACTTGCTTTGGTTAACCTGCTTTTCAGCTCTGGGCTTTTGAGCATCTTCTCCAGTTTCCCCCTAAGACTAGGCATGGTGATGCAAACTGCATACCTCGTTACGAGCGATGGTTGGTGGGGCAACGGAGGCCACGGTCACCAATTTTGAGCCTTCCTGAGTGGCGGCGAGTTTTGGACCGACTGACAGTCGATCAGGTACCTTTTTCTTTGTACCTCTTATCCTTTAGACTTCCATATTCTTGTGTTGGGGCTGATTTGTCCTTGCTTTGTAGGTACGGTTTGACCCTTGGGGTGGTGTACCAGAGGATGCCCCTCTTGCACATTGTAGAGTCCTGGACCGGACCCGTAGCTTGCTCGAGGGTCCATTTTGCCGAGCCTGGTACTTAGGCGATCGAGTGGCTAGTCAGTGGCGGTCACGCGTTGAGGCTCTTCAGCTTGTTCCTCCTTCTCCTCCAGTATCTATGAGGTCCACTTCTTTGATGTCGAAGGAAGATCTGAAGAACACTCGGATCAGAGATTGGGCGGGTTTACTCCTCCAGGCAGGTGACTATACGGAGTACTGCCGTCTTTTCTTGACCCCCTCTGTTGCGGCTCCTCCCGTTGCTCCTGCATGGCCACGGGCTCCTTCGTTTGTCTCATTCCACTCAGATGATGGAGAGGAGGAGCGCCTGACGCTGACTCCTTGCACGACCCAGCTTTACACTTTGCCAGCCGGGGCTTCACAGGTATCTTTAGCTTTCCATGTTAGCTTTCATCACTTCGCATTGTATCCCTTGCTTTTAGATGTTTGTAATGTTTGACTGTTCCACAGGTGCCTGCCGAGATAGTGCAGGAATGGCTTTACGCCTATCAGAGTACAGAGGTTCTGGTTCGGAGACAGCGCCGTAGGATCCTTGAGGTACGATTTTCTTCATGAGCTTTATCTGATGTGTATTATCCCTTGAGTCTGAATGTTTGTATCCCTTTTTGGCTGCAGCTTGAGACTGAGGGAGTACCGGCTGCTGGTGGGGGGAATGTGAGGACCAGTGAGCAGCATTCGCCTTCTTCTCAGAGATCGCCTAGCTTTTAGGGCTTTTTCTTTTTCCTGTTCATAGTTAATGGGAGATAGGCAGAAACTATATTTGTATAGTGAAAGCAACCACAACAATGGTTTTGTAAACAAGTTTTTGTCTGAGAAATGCTTTTTATGCCCCTAGATGTCTTGAGTTTGCATGCGATAGTCAGAACATGGCTTTTTGAACAAGTTTTTGCTGATAGACAGTAATTTGTGTGAAAGCATTTGGCCGAAGAATCGATTACTCGGCCGAAGGATCATTGTTGCGGCCGAAATATTGATTATCCGGCCATTACATCTATTTTCCCAAGGGAGCTAGGTTTTGCTTTAGCCAAGTGGCATCCTGTTTCACATTCCTTCCTATGCTTAGTCTTTGATTTTCTGTCTCTTGCTTTTGCCATGCTCCATAGCCTGATTGCCAAGCTTAAGAGTTTTTGAGGTATCATACCCATTGCGTTGACGACTTTTGGGTTAGAGGGGATGAACTGTAATTCTTATGTCTATTTTTTGTTGCCAATTCTTCAAAAAAGCATACTCATCTTTTGTGAGCTCAATACGCAGGGTTAGCTATGCCTATCATTGAGTACAAACCTGTTGATGTTTTCCTCTCTCCAAATGTTTGGGCCGTATCTCGATGCAAGATTGCCTACGTATCCCAATCAGGGAATCAGGCCTTTTACGTAGTTCCAAAGTCACCACCTTTGGGGGTTGGGTTTTCACTCTTGGTTTTTCTTTTTCTCATGCTCTAAGTTTTGCCGAGGTTACCTGATAGAGGTTGAGTCCCTAGCGAGCTTTCCTTCAAATGCCTTAACTTTTGCCTAGGCTGTGTTTTTTGCATTTTCCTTGTCCTAGCAGGCTCTGCTCTTACTTTTGCTCGAGCATATTTCTCTCAAGAGGGTTTTAGTGTTTTGGAGAGGAATCTGATGGAGATGTCTTTATGAATCTCCTGTTGCGTTTGTACTTTCACAATGGGTAAGCTAACCCTAAGTGTTCTCACGGAGATAGTGTCTTTCTTCTAAGTTCTGACAAAAACCTAGTTTTTCTTAAGCAATTAGAGTTCATCCTTTCCTTCCCTTTTTGTCGAGGACACAAAGATTTTGATCCCTTCGAATCTTTCCCTTGTTTTGGCAATGAGAGTATAGCGCATGGCAATTGCAATTTAGGAATTTAGATTTAGATAAGCATAATCTGGAAGATGAAAAAGAAATTCTCTTAGCGGAAATAAAATGCCAAAACAGGGGCCCAAAACTCGTTCTAGTTTGTTTAAAGCAAAAACAATGTTGTTTTTTTGTTTGCCATGTTGTGACTTCTCAGCTACTGTAGCATGTCGGGGTCATTTCCCTTGTCTTTTGCAACTTTGTACTCTTTTCCACCCTCTTCCTTGCCAAACAGAGCCTTTGAATTGGGTTCATCTTTGAAGTTCGTACAATGGCTACTTCCTTGAGCCATGAGCAATCCCCAGATGGATGTGTCAGTTTGAATCTCCCTTTCCTCATTGATTGTGTGGTCATCAGCTATTTCCTCCTGATTGAATAATGATGCTAAGGAGGTTTCATCGAGCGGATCATTGTACTCTTCTTCCATTTCATCAAAGTCGCTTTCCCCTGTTTTATAGGGTTCTGTGCATATGAAATCCAGATCCTCTCTTTCCTTTATCCATTGACTATAGTCGCACTCATCGTAAGGGTTGACCCATGGTTGCATTTGAAACTCCTCTACCTTTTCTATGAGATTGATTGTCTCCCAAACAATGGGCGGTGTTGGAATTTTGGGACGGTTGATGCGTACCACTATTTGGGCAGGCTCGAAGCGAGCGTGCCTTCTCATCATGATGACCCTTTCTTTTTCCTTCTTCCTATTCTCAAACCAGATATGAAGCCATTCGTCATCTTCTACAAATGGAATGTCTGGATCCTCCAAATTGTGTTTTGCCCAGGAGTGTTCCTTCCACTTCCTTAGCTTTTCCTCCTCTGCCTGATCTTTGCTGCTTATGTCGGACATATCAACGTCGATTACTTCTGACTGATCAGAGTCATTATCCTCCTCCTCCTCCATCATGAAACACTCGTCCTCCTCGGGGAAGGTTAAGGTAGGTTTGGTTTGATTGTCTTGGACAATGTATTGGCTGGGATTGTATGTGGGGTTGTGAGATAGATTTATGAGATTGATATTTCGAGGTGGCGGTTCAGCATTATGAGTAGGGAGTGGGTTGGCTTGCCCATCAGGTTTTGGTGGTTTTATGGTTCGACTATCAATAAGGTCTTGAATGTCGTGACGAAGACGCATACAATTGTCTGTTTCATGCACAGGGTGTTGGTGGTAGGCGCATTGTTTGTTTGGATCATGGTTTGGACCGTAGGGCGGCGGAGGAAGTGGTTTGTTTAAAGGTTTGAGATGCCCTTGACGGCTGAGGATGGTCAAGGCTTGGGACAAGGTCATGTAAAGAGGATCAAAGTTGCGGCGGGGTCGATTTGAGCTTCGGGATGGGCTAGTTTGGAAAGGGTCTTGAGACAAGGATGTGCCAAGGGCATTCACGGAGGCGTGAGATGTACGGCTATCGAAGGTTTTCTTAGGTGGAGGAGCGGCCTCTTCTTTCCCAATGAGTCCTAGCTTGATTCCATCTTCGATTTGCAACCCAGTGGCATGCAAGCGCTTGAAATCGGTTATAGCCTGTGTGTAAATATGCCTGAGATATTTGGGTTGCAAATTTTTGACAACTATCCTCACTTGGTCTTCCTCGGAGGGGCAGTTCTTCATCTTGGCAGCCTTTTCCCTCCATCTTGCCACAAAGGTAGCAAAGTCCTCATTGGAATCTTATTTGGTCATTTCCAAATCTCGAGTTGTTAGTTCAATTTGGACGTTGTACGCATATTGCTTGACGAAAGCATTGGCAATTTCTGGCCAAGTTTGATAATGTACAAACTCCAAAGTGAGGAACCAGTCGAGAGCACTTCCGGTGAGAGTTCGCTGGAACAACTGGGCGATGAGCTCGTCATTCAAGCCCATTGGCTTCAGGGTGTTGATAACATGGCGAACATGACTGATAGGGTTGCCAGTTCCATTGAACTTCTCAATGTTGGGCATCTTGAAATTCTCAGGCAGCTTGGATTCTGGGAAGAGGCAAAGTCCCTCAAAATCCAGAATTTGGTCCCCTTGTGAACGAGCCAAGGCTTGTTTGATTTCCTTGACTTGCTTGGTCAACTCAGGACTTTCTGCCAACACTACTTTATGAGGATTCTCGTCTTCCATTGATTTTTCCTCATCCTCAGCATCTCTAGCTGCCTTTTCTGCTAATAGTGCAGTGATTTGAGCTTGGAGGTCGGCAATAGTGGCGTCGTTGTCTGCCATGAAGGTAGAAGGGTTGCTTGACGAAGCTTGAGATTTAGTAAATGACGGGGTCCGTTGAGGGGATGACCGGGAAGTTTCTGAAAGCGGTTGGAATTGTTGTGGTGAGGGTGTTTTGTCAGATGAGGACGATAGACGGGAGGGTTGCAGAGACCTTTGTTTGGCGCAGCTTCGGGTGTTATAAGAGTACAAAGTTGGCTGTGGTTGCTTCTTTGATTTACCTATTGTGCCTGCTTGAAAAGTAGAATACCTGGAAGTCAGTATTCGACCCGTGAAGGGTTAGAATTTGGGTTGAAAATCCCAACCCTTCTGCACAGAAAGAGTTAATTACAACAACAAATGATACAAGGTGTGAGGAAGAACTTTTGCAAGTAAAATGCAAGTAGGTTCCTAGCCTGTAGGTTCCTGTCTTAGTTTGATAAGTTCTATGGCTTTCTAAAGCATGCAAGGTTTTTGGTAGTCTCAGGGTACTCCGTTGTCAAAGGGCACCAATCCTCTCACCAGCCCATCATAGGTGGCGATTGGGTGATTTCCTTTTTGATATACCACTAGGTACGAGTGACTGTGGAGTTTGCTGGAACCCCCAACATAGCCCGTGTCATGCCGGGATATCAGGTGAACTCAATGGGTTGCCCGCTCGATGCATATGGTAAATGAATTAGACAAGGCATGTATTAGTCTTATGTTGAACTTTTTGGTTATGGCTCTCATATTCCCCAGCGGAGTCGCCAAAAACTGTAGACACCTCCCAAACGGGGCATCGCCATACAGATGGTTCACGTTTGTTTGCTCGATTGGTTGCTTGCTTCGTAAACCAAAATCATGGACATTCCCATGGCTAGGAACATCGCCACATGATAACAGTTATCATCAAAACAGAGTCGCCACCCAGTTTATTAAAACTGGGAAAATGGATAGAGATTCTGGATACGGGAGCCAAAAGTACAATAAGGGGAAGGTGTTAGGGACCCCTCTTTGCCCAGTCGTGAGACTGGCCCATAATCATTCAACATAAGACGTGTAGATGCTTTGTTTAATTCCAACATATAGTCTGTTTATTTATTCCTTTAAATAGTAAGCAAAGTGAGCCAGTGCGATAAATGAAGCATGCATCAGAAAGTAGAAGAGCAAACAAAGCTGTCCCAGGATATCGATTACTCGGTCGGTGAATGGATGTCACGGCCGAGTAATCACACTGGTTTAATGTACCGGCCGAGGGATCGAAGCCCCGGTCGGTGTTCTTCCTCACACCAGAATATACGTTTAACAGATGATCAGAAAGTTATAATTAAGCATAAGAACGATAAATAAAACAAACCAGAGGCCGTTGGGCCTCACCACCTTGATCCCTCAGTTGCTTGATTGCTTTGGATTGGGCGTGATTGACTGATTGCTTGATTGAAAATCCTAGGGTTAGGGTTTGAACTTCGGGGTTTGATCGCCGGATTGACGGCTGCCTTCGGGAGGTTAGGGCTTTTGAGGAGTGAGTGTGAGAGAGTATTTGTGCAGAGTTTCAAGGCTTGAGAGAGTGTATACTCTGATAATTTCGTGTGTTTATTTTCGGAGTCCAAAGGCCCTTTATATAGGCAATTGGTGACTCACTCCGGCCAATCAAATCACGAGATGGCAATTGCAATTGCAATGCATCTCTAACTCTACGTCGTAATCCCTGAGCGTAGCCCGAACACATCGGAAAGGTAGTGTAATCGGATCAAACGTCTGACAGAATACGTTCCAGAGTCTGGGAAAAGGTCGATCTGGCGGCCGAGTAAAGGATATCACGGCCGAGGAATGGATGTCTCGGCCGAAGGATAGATCTTGCGGCCGAGAGATTGATCTCTCAGGGAGATTTGGCTAGCAACAGGTTGCTCGGGTGAGGAAATGATGTTAAGGCCGTGGGATCGATGTCACGGCCGACAGATGGATTCTCCTAGGCTTCTATATTTCTGTCTGAAAGGCTGTATGGCTCTGAATTGGGTCCTCTAAGTGGCTCAAAGTTCTTACCGAAAGTCCTAAGGTCCTCAAGGAAGCAATCAGCAATCATTGTATCCATTTCATCATCGGGATGGTCCCAAGGTGGGACTTGAAATAATCGTTAGGCCAAATTGGGGTGTCTACAGCAAGCTACCAACGGCTCCAGGAGGCTTCAAGTTCCTAATCACGGCAACGGACTACTTCTCAAAATGGGTGGAGGCTGAACCTTTTGTCACCATCACCGAGGCAGATGTTCGAAAGTTCATTTGGAGGAATATTGTCACCAGGTTCGGCGTTCCCTACGCTATTATTTCAGACAACGGCACCCAATTCATTGGAAATGGCCTCACAAGTCTTTGCGAAGAGTTTGGTATACACTTCTTCAATTCTACCCTAGCATACCCTCAAGGAAATGGCCAAGCCGAGGCCACGAACAAGACCGTCTATGCTGGGATTAAACGTCGGCTCAACTCAAAGAGAGGCAAATGGGCAGAGGAACTTCCACGTGTTCTATGGGCTTATCGATCCACACCTCGGCGATCCACAGGACAGACACCTTTTTCAATGGCCTTTGGCATGGAGGCCGTAATTCTACTGGAATTGAAGTTTCCAACTCTCAAAACGGAAACATTCGACGCCAAAACAAATGAAGAAGCCGTGGAGCAAGAACTCATCTTGGTCGAAGAGAAGCGTGATGATGCTCGGCTAAAGCTCACCGAATACCAGCAACAGGTGGCCAAGGGATACAACCAAAGTGTGCGGACCAATACCTTCAAACTAGATGACTTGGTTTGGCAAAAAGTTGTGCAAGCAAGCAAAAAGACGGAGTTCAAGCCCAACTGGGAGGGGCCATTTCGTGTTGTCAAGATTGCTGGTGATGGTGCGCACGTACTGGAGGACATGAATGGGAAAGTCCTCACCAACCCGTGGAATGCACAAAATCTTAAAAAAGCTTACATGTGATCAATACCAATAGTGTGCCTCATGTTCGGCCACTGACTATCCTGTCTTCACCAACTTAGTTTTCTATTGCAAGTCTTTGGCTTCGGCCACAACTTCTATTTTATCTTAATTCAATCGGCTTCAGACTATGTCGTTACAGTCAACTTGTACCCCACGCTTTTCAATACAAAGAATCTTGTTCGGCAATTATGTCTTCTGCACTTCTAAACTTATTTCAATCATGCTTTATACACATATTCTACCCTCGGCACATTCTGCCGACCGCAAACGTTGACTTCGGTCACACCCACCAACGGCTTTCATGCCACTGCTTTGGCCACTATTGCTGCCCCAAGAAGCAAAAACAGGACATATGGTCCACCGAGCCTAAAGACACACATTACGGTTGGAATTTAGGCTCCGGTTCGGCTTGGTAAGACAATAAGGTCAGCCACAGCCCAGTTACACTCACGATTCGGTGAGCAAACCACCCACAAATATTTAACAATTTGGTCCTTGATACCTTGGCTAAAGGCTGGCACTTTGGCCGAGCCCCAACCAAAGGTAAGGGGCACCTATCAAACTTCTGGTTCCTAACCTACGTATTCAAAACTGGCACGTTGGCCGAGGACAATGCCAAGCTCGGCGATTTATCAACATTACCTAACCATTCTAATTTGGTCAAGGCTTGGCATTTATCCAACTTCAATTAGCTATTTCTACTACACAGCCAAACCCAAACCAAAGTGGGGGCTACGGATAACTACCATTCAAATCCAAGCAAGCATTAAAATTTTAAAGCCAAAACCAAGGTAAACATTGAAATAAGGAACCAAAGCATCCATCCATTTAAGAGAAGACAAGTGTGGCAGAAAAATCCTAAGCTTGGAGGTATGGCGTGATGTATTGTTTGATGTTGACCCCCCACAAACTTACATCCTGGAACAGTAAAATCCAAGCTCGGATCCGTCCAGTCCAACAAAAGTTTCAAGTTCAAACAACGAAATTAACGAAGTCTAGAAAGAACTGGTAAATCATCTACTCAAACTTGAGCAGTATCCTCAGCAGCAACATCAACCTCGGGCTCGGCATTTTTGTCAACATTCATGGGCTCATTCTCAGTGTCCTCAGCCAGCTTCTCATCCCCATCACCAGCCCCCTCTTTGGCCCCAACCCCATCCTTACCTTCGGCATCTGAAATATCTTCAATGTCCTCCTCACTCTCGGGGAACTCTTCAGGAGGGAGGGGCGCACACTCCTTGTGGGCAGCATGCCCTTCGGAGGGGGAAAAGGATTTCGTTCCTCCCCCTGCCGTTTGCGGCCCTTTTTGAAAATCGAGGGAGCGCGAGCGTATGTGGCAAGCGCTCGAAAATACAGAGTCGCCACTTGAGTTTTGAAGGTCTGACACTCAAGGAACCGTATTTCGAAGCACCTGCCGCGCTATTTGAAAAAGTGAAGAAAACCAGTCCGTCATAACCATATCTGGGTTCGGGAGCCAGGTTACGAGAAGGGAAGGGTTTTATGGCACCCCTCTCGCCCAATCCGGAGATCGGTCTCTACTTAGGCATTTTTATGAAAACCTTTGTGATTCTTCTTCTTTTAATTAATTTTAGCCAATTAGGGCGGGGGAACAGTTAATCGGGGATTAAAACTGTAACAATTTGCAGGATGTGATCAAATAATGGCATGGATGGATAGCATGATGAACAATAAATGGAATGGACTTGAAACAGCGATCAGATGCCAAAACCAGGCTCGGGGCAGATTTGCCCTGCACGATGACCAACTTGCATGCCTGAACAGATCTGCATGCAAGTCAACCATCGCGCGAGACACACTGACTCTCGCGCGAGCATTGTCATCTCACCACAGTCCCAAAATCATCCCCTTCTGGGCTCTAGAAGGACCAGCGCACACCCAGGAAGCAAACCAAGCAGTTTATTGGGAGACTGTAAAATACTAATTATTACACAATGCTCCAAGCAGGAGCCAAATGAAATGAAACACAACCCCTAAACAGTGGGGGCTATTCATGGAAATCACAGGACTGTCGCGCGACAGAGACTGAGTCTCGCGCGACATTCCTGACTGGACTTCCAGGAATTGCTTTGCATGCTTAGGGTCCTGAGACAGATTCAGGGGATCCCAAGGGCATTCCAAACTGTTTGAAACAAATAAACTAGCTACTGTATTTTGTTTTTGCATGCATAACAGTGATCTAAAAATCAAGGTGAAGTACAACAGGCATGAAAACATTGCAAAACAGAAAAGGGCTAGCCTCCCTTCCCCACGAGGTCCATTCTCTTGCTGACACAAGTGTAGCTGCCACGAATTCTTGTAACTTTGCTGGCTTTAGGACCAGGACATGGTATTGATTACCAGCCTTGGTCCTGTCAGCCCCCCTCAGGGATCAAAACAGAAACAGTTTAAACATTATACCTTTGCTTGAAAAGGGTTTGGGAATAGATTGGATTGGTTGGTGTGGCCTTGCTACCAAGAGTGTATGAACACACTAAGTTCAGAAGATTAGGAAGTGGTTTGGGGGTTAGTAACTTTGTGCTAGCTAGTGTAGGACTTGTGAAGTGACTAATGAATTTCTTAATCAATTTTTGGAACCCTTAATATGGAAGATGAAGGGGGGTATTTATAGGGGGAATGTAAGGGCTAGTTAGGGGCCAAACAAGGCCTTGGGACCAGCCACCAAGGCTGGTCACAACTTGGTTGTGAGGCTAGCCAACAAGGTGAGAGAGTGGTTGGGGGATTGCATGGGGTTAGAACCTGCCAGCACGCTGTTCAGCTGAGGAGAACGGGGTTCCAGCCCATGGGAACCCATGTGCCAAGCAATCATCACAAGTCCAGCTGGATTCTGTGATAGGGACAGGAGGGAATGTAAGTGCAGAAAAACCGTGAGTGGTTTAAGCAGCACAAGAACGTAACGGCTACTTTGAGGTCCTCGCCGGAACCCTAATACGTCGCCGGGGTTTTTATCTGCAAAACAGACAAAGGGTGAGTGCACCTTTGCCTCTCGTGGCAAAGGCCCTCCGATGCCTAAGTTAGTATCACGTACTGATCGAAAACCCTAATTCAAGTAGGAGAATATGTAAAACTGTAATGTATTGTGTACCTTTTTCCTCTAGGTTTGCCTCGTACTTATAGGTTTATGGATGCTTGCTGCCCAAGTATCCACGTTTCCCTAGGTTTCCTATCTCGTATAGGAAACCCAGAATAACTTGGATTCTCGTTCCCTTATCAGTTCATTACCTTAGTCCGTTTAGGACTCTTTTCCACAGCTGGCCGAACTTCCCATTCCCGTCGGGTATCCTCCCAAGATCCTTTTTTATTGGGATCTTATAGTATACACGGAATATCCCTGTTTCTAGAACCTTCTGGAACGTTTCCTGCATCTGGGATTGCTTTTCGTACAAATCCCCTCCTGTTCGGCCCCTTTGCTGCCGAACAGACTACTTGGACCAATGACTTCACATGTTATTGGTCCTCTGTCAATTCCTTGGTCCAATACTCTTGTTTCACTGGACCTTGACCTTGCATAGACTCTCTGAACCAATGATTTCTCATATCATTGGTCTCTGTCGCCGACCACCGTTATGCACGGCGACTGTCCCTATCATAATCATATCGTGGTCCCACGTACCACGTACCTGGGCACAATTTGTACCTGCTCGGGATTTACTCCCTACAATTGCTCCCCAGCTTTACTCGTTATCTCTTCATATATGACGAGCAAAGCTATTTAGGGTCCGAATAACATTTGTTTTTGTTCATGCACTCTTCGTTTCTCAAAAACTGGTGTAAATATCATCATTATACCAGCCCAAAATCGTCTCGTCGTTTGGGCTGGACAAGCCTTTCCTGCCCCAACCTTTCCACGTGGCACAAATCGTACCGCCCGCATTGAATGCGAATGGACGTCCTTTGGAAAACGGAACGCCCAAACGGCGCTGAGATGACGTTTCGCATACGCCTCCTCACTAAGCTTGGGGCACTTTTGGATTTTCCCCTCATTTCGAAAACCCTTTTCTCTGTATTGATTCCCTCTGCAACCAGAACTCACAAGCTCATCCGCCATTGGAGCCCTGTTCAATACCTCGAGATTCCTCGTTTGTGCACTTAGGACCCCCGATCATCTCAATCGTAAGTCATCACTTCCCTCTTCCCTTTCCATTCGTCGGTCTAGGGTTTCTTTTAATCGCTTTCTGGGTTTCTTCGTTCCCATATTACTCGTCTGTACCATCCCTGTTCATAATGGGGAGGTTTAGACGTCACTGCAATACCCCTCAGGCCATGGCTTCATTCAGATCTCGCTATGAGATTCCTGATGATATTGCTACTAGTCTGGCCCCCGTAGACGCCATACGCCAGAGTCCTAACAACGACACTCTCCACATCCCGGTGGTTGCCATTGTCGAGGGCGGCGTTAGATTCCCCCTGGCGCCATTACTCCGCCAAGTTCTGGCTTATTACAGGCTATCCCCTATGCAAGTCTCTGCCAACTTCTTTAGGGTTGTCATGGGCGTACATGCCCTAAACCAGATGTTAGGCACGTCTCTAGGCTTATATGACATCCATCATCTGTACAGCATTTCACGTACAAAAGATGCCCTTACCTACTACCTAAAGAGTAGGGATTCCAGAAGGCGACTGGTGCTTGAGTTGCCTGACTCCGCCCGAGGAGATGATGATGACTTCCTCGTCGTTACTGGACATTTCGAGCCCAGAAATGAGGATGGTCAAGTGATAGGCTTTCATGCCCCTCACAGATTTGGGCAACCACGTTAGTTCTTTCCTCTTTATAAAATTTACTTGTCGAGCAATTTTTAATCGTATTGCACTCTTTAGTTTTCCTATCTTCTAACTGCTAACTTCACATGTTGCAGCTGAAAACATCAACCAAGGGCACGCCATCATCACCCCCCAAGTACATGTGGCACACATCAACCAGGCCCTAAATTTCAACGGCGAGGGCACCTACTTGGCAGGCCGAGCAAGAGCAGCGCAGGTGCTCCTGAGTTACAGAGCATCTTACGGGGGCTTCATTGATCGGCGCATCCGAGCAGCAGACAACCCGCCAGTTCCTGGACCTGCCGCTGCACAACCCGAGCAAACAGAAGAGGATAGACGTTCTCGGACTCCCCCATTCCGCAGTTCATCTGTGGAAATTGTCGAGGAAGCGTCTACATCATCCGACGGGTACTCTCCATCTCCTCCTTCTCCAGAAATGAATCAGCCCATCAGCCTCGAAAGTCTCCTCACAATCCCAGGAGCAGGCCGTGGAAGAGGCCGTGGCACTTCTCGGGGCCGCGGTCGCTCCCAGAGCCCGGTTCCTCCTCATGGCCGCCGAGGAACAACACAAATTGACGCTCCTCCTGGATTTTCTCCCGAGGAAATCGAGGCAGGTCACAGGGACAAACGCCCGCGTCTCGAAGCACCTGGGGCAACTTCAACCCAAACTCCAATACCCCAAACTCCAGTATGGGCTCCCCAACTTTCCCATGGAAACAAGACCGTCACCGTCCGGGACAGTGTGGAGTCCGAAGGGACCGCTCTGGCCCTATCCCAGGCTCTCATGTTGCCCGGGGACATGCAAAAGGAAATGGTCAACTCGCCAGACAACCTGCTTGGATCATTTATGGTGCACAGCTTCAAGGTAAACCTGTCTTACCCTTTTTATCTCCTAGTTACATTACCACGTCCTCCTCTCACTCGTTGTTACTGAACCATCAAAATGTGTTCAGGCTGCACAAAAAATGGTGGCCATGGCCCAAAAGTTAGGTCACTCAGAGCCCCAGCGTGCAAAGCTGGCCAGCGAAAACGCCAAACTCCTGACCTCCATAGCTCGGCTTGAGAGAGAGAGAAACCAAGCTCGAAACGTGGCAACTGAGTTGAAGAACAAGCTGGATGGTGCTGAAGACAGCCTGAACCAGACCCTGATAGAGCTGGAAGCGAGCAAAAGCGAGGCGAAGACGTCTTACCAGCAGGGATATAACGAAGGGATCAACGTAGCCACTGAAAGCTACAAAAGTCAGATGCCCAAGATCCAAGATCAAGTATTTGCTGCTGGTTGGATTGCTGGCCTCAGGAAGACTGGTACAGCTGAATCTTCTTCCCTGTGGACGGAAATTGATCTTCCAAGCGCTATGGTAGATGAAGATGAGATCGAGGAAGAGGAGGTCAATCTGATCGAGGAGCCCAGCGTGGATATTCCCGAGCAGCTCGGCGCTGATGCTAATGATGAAGTGACCAACTCTGGCCAGAAGGAAGCCGGTGGTGGTCCAACAGATGGAAGCACTGCTGTGAAAGATGTTCCCGCGCAAACACCTGCTCCTGTCCCTCAAGATCAGACCCCAGCTTCAGTCACTCAAGACTCAACCCCAGTCACTCAAAACCCTATCGTTGATCAACAGGTATAAAGTCTTCCTCCCTTGGAACAATATAATTTTTGATACGTAGTGGTGGCCCTGCGCGGCTGTAATTTTGCCCTGTGCGGCACAGATACAATCTCAGAATTTTGGTTTAAGTATTTGGCCCTCCGTGGCGTCTAACTGTGTTTTGCCCGGCCCTTCGTGGCCTTCTGACATTACTGGTGGCCCTTTCATGGCCAACTGTTTGATTTAGCTTTTTGCTTTGCATGTTTTCGAATGCTTTCTGAATTTTCCTCGTAATTTGGAGGTGATTCTAAGTATGTTCGTACTTAGACGATTTCGTATTCGTTCATGTACTGCCCAAGTTTTCCTCGTACTTGGAGACAATTCTTAGGCGTATTCGTACCTGAACAGTTGTTGCATATATTCGTATGCTGCCCATTTTCGTTGGGTTGGAATATAACCCTCTTAAGTTTATTCGTACTTAAATTCCCAAATGTCTTCGTATTTGGGGAAGCTATGCATATTTTCGTATGCACGACAAATGTTTGTTCGTAAGTCTAAGTGTATTCATACTTAGTCTATCCAAATGTTTTCATATTTGGAAAAAGTGTGTATTTCCACGTATACATGCCCGGTTTGTTCGTACCTATATTTGTTCTTGCAAAGTTTTGAATCCGCTCAAATGTATTCGTATTTGGCATAAACCTATCCCTCTGCTCCCCAATACGAAGTGAGGAGCAAGGACCAAACTTCGTATTCTAATCATAATGAAGACAAAAGAAACGATGTCTTAAATCAAAATCAGAATTTTATTCATAACTCAAAGAACTCAAGGAGGCGTTATTCGTACCCCTTGCAACTAAATAAATAAAAGAACAAAGGAATTGTACTCGTAATTCCCACACAATCACGATGTGCAACCTAAAAAATACGCTGAAGTTTTTTCAAACAAAAAACTTCCTCAAGTTGTGGACATTCCATGGCCTTGGCACCGGGTTCCCGTCCAGGTCCGCCAAGCGATAAGCCCCAATGCCCGCAATCTCCGTAACTCTGTACGGGCCCTCCCAGTTTGCTCCCAACTTGCCCTCGTTGGCCACTTTGGTATTGCCGAGCACCTTACGAAGTACAAGGTCTCCAATACCAAATTCTCGGGGGTGGACCTTTTTGTTGTAGCTCTTCATCAGCTGCTCTTGATATGAGGCTAAGTGCACCAGAGCCCTTTCTCTACGTTCCTCGGCAAGATCCAGTTCTATTTCCAAGGCTCTGTCATTGCCTCCACTTTCAACCAAAGTGGTCCTGTTGGTCGGCAAACCAACCTCTAATGGGATTACGGCTTCTGTCCCATAGGCTAATGAGTAGGGGGTCTCTCCCGTAGACCTCCTAGGCGTTGTTCGGTGCGCCCAAAGAACAAGTGGCAATTCATCGGGCCACTTCCCCTTTGCTTTGTCCAATCTCTTCTTGATCCCATCAAGTATAGTTTTGTTGGACGCTTCCGCTTGCCCATTACTCTGTGGGTAGGCTGGGGTAGAGTAATAATTCCTTATCCCATACTGGGCACAAAAAGCCTTAAACTTTTTCTGAAATTGGGACCCATTATCCGTAATCAAGGAATAAGGGACCCCGAAACGGGTGATTATACTTTTCCAAACGAACCTCTCTATCATAGGCTCAGTGATCTTAGCCAGTGGCTCAGCTTCAATCCATTTGGTGAAATAATCTGTTGCTACCAACAGAAATTTCCTGTTCCCAGTTGCCTTGTGAAGTGGACCCACGATGTCCATCCCCCATTGTGCGAAGGGCCAAGGACTGGTCAAAGGCACCAGATCTTCGGCTGGTGTCCTTATCATTGGTGAGAATTTCTGGCATTTCTCACAAATCTTTACATACACCTTTGCGTCTTCTTGCATGTGAGGCCACCAGTACCCTTGGGTTATTGCTCGGTGAGCAATGGACCTTCCCCCAGCATGAATTCCACACGTTCCCTCGTGGATTTCGTGGAGAAACTTCTGCACCATTTCGGGGTGCACACAAAGTAGGTAGGGTCCAGTGAAGGATTTTCTGTACAGCTTTCCTTCTGGTGACAGCCAAAACCGTGCAGACTTTGTTTTAATCTTGTGAGCCTCCTTTTTATCTGTGGGGAGTATCCCATCTCGTAGGAACTCCACTATTGGATCCATCCAACTTGGTCCTTGGTTCACGTCCAAGACCAATTCCACACTTCTTCCGATGCTCGGCTCAGCAAGATAATCTACTGTCACCCTTCTCTTAAATTCTGTTGGTACAGCGGCGGCCAACCAGGCAAGAGAATCAGCATGGGCATTCTGCCCAGAACTTATCTGCTCGATGTATACTTTCTCGAAAGTGTCAAGCAGATCTTTGGCGGCTATCACGTAGGCAGCCATCTTTTCGTTCCGGGCTTCATACTCCCCGGACAACTGGTTCACCACGAGTTGCGAGTCACAGTGCACTCGTATCTTTTTCACCTTCAGGGTTTTCGCACTTCTTAATCCTGCCAAGAGTGCCTCATACTCCGCCACGTTATTTGAGGCACTGAATCCCAATCGAAGGGACAGTTCCATCATTGCTCCTTCAGGAGGGAAAAGCACCACACCAATTCCCGAACCCGTGTTGCATGCAGAGCCATCAACAAATAATTTCCACTCCGTGGGATCCTGTTCGGCCGGAGCTTTCTTTGTTTTCGTTGATTGCTCCTTCACTTGCTCCTTCACTTGCTCCTTTCTCGGCTCCTGTCTCATAGGAGGCTCGGGAGCCACCGTAGGTGAAAACTCAGCTACGAAATCCGCCAGCACCTGCCCCTTTATTGCGGTGCGCGGCTGATAATCTATGTCGTACTGACTCAGTTCGACCGACCAAGTTGAGATACGTCCCGAGAAATCTGCCTTTCGTAGCAGAGATTTTAACGGATACTCAGTATAAACCACAATTCTGTGACTCTGGAAATAATGGGGCAATTTACGTGCCGCTGTTCTTAATGCCAGGACCAACTTTTCGAGGGGCAGATATCTTGTCTCTGCATCTAGCAACGTTTTGCTGATATAATAGACAGGGATTTGCTCGGATCCCTTGTCCCTCAGTAGCACCGCACTTACAGCATGTTCGGAGACTGCTAGATATAGAGTTAGGGACTCGCCTTGTTCGGGAGTGGACAGAAGGGGGGCTGCTGCCAAGTACTTTTTCAGGTTTTGGAACGCCTGCTCACATTCTGCTCCCCATTCGTATCCTTCCCTCTTTTTCAGCAGCTGAAAGAAGGGTCTGCACTTGTCACTAGACCTGCTGATGAATCGGTTTAAAGCCGCTGCCATCCCAGTCAACCTCTGGACTTCCTTCGTGGTCCTTGGACTTTGGAGCCTTTGCAACGCTGTAATTTGATCGGGGTTCGCTTCTATCCCTCTTATGGTGACCAAATGCCCCAGGAACTTTCCTGAGTTTACCCCAAACGCACACTTCGAGGCGTTGAGCTTCAGTTTATATTCTCTCAATATCTCAAAAGCTTCTTTTAAATCAGCGATGTGGTTTTCCTTCTCTCTGCTCTTGACCACCATATCATCTATGTAAACCTCCATGGTCTTACCGAGCAACTTCTTTAGCATAATCGTTGCTAGCCTCTGATATGTTGCACCGGCATTTCTCAGACCAAAAGGCATGACACTGTAACAGTACAGCCCCCTTGGCGTGATAAAAGATCTCTTCTCCTCATCGGGGCCGTACATGGCTATCTGATGATAACCCCGATAAGCGTCAAGGAAGCTCATCCGCCCATACCCAGCCGTTGCATCGACAAGCTGGTCTATCCTGGGGAGGGGGAAGCTATCCTTGGGGCATGCCTTGTTCAAGTCGGTGAAGTCGACACAAACTCGCCACTTCCCGTTCTTCTTCTTTACCACCACAGTGTTGGACAGCCATTCCGGGTAGTATACCTCTCGTATAGCC
Organism: Rhododendron henanense subsp. lingbaoense; assembly: GCA_020567845.1. NCBI lineage: Eukaryota > Viridiplantae > Streptophyta > Magnoliopsida > Ericales > Ericaceae > Rhododendron > Rhododendron henanense. The sequence continues at coordinate 22,331,510 of CM036317.1, read as the reverse complement.
TTTGCTTCGAGCAATCGATCCACCTCCTCGATAACAGCATCCACGTGTTGTACGGCGGATCGTCTCTTCTTCTGCATCACAGGCTTATGCTGTGGATCCACATTCAAGTGGTGACAAATCACGTTTGCATCCACTCCGGGCATCTCTTCGGGAACCCAGGCAAACACATCAACGTGTTCTTTGAGGAACCTTACCAATTCTCCCTCTTCTGCTTCATTCAGATTTTCCCCAATCAGAAAATACCTTTCTGGATCATTCTCGTTGATCTGAATCTTCTTCAAGCCTTCCACCACTTTCTCGGCGGGATCTCCTCCGACATCCTCAATGGTCGGCCGATCCGGAATCTCGATTGCTTGAACTAACTGGGCCTTCGGTGCCTTCTTGATTATAGAAACCAAGCATTGCTGGGCGACCTTCTGATTTCCCCTAATTCTTTCGATGCCATTTGACCCAGGAAATTTTACCATCTGATGGTAAGTGGAGGAAACCGCCCTCATCTTGTGCAACCACGTCCTTCCGATAATCGCGTTATAGGAGGATGGTACATCTACCACCAAAAAATCGGTTCTTAGCACAACTGTTCCTGTACGAACAGGGAGAGTTGCTTTGCCCAATGGCCACACTGCTCCTGCACTAAATCCGACCAAAGGGGTTGTTGACGGCACCAAATCTGCTTGTGTCAGCCCTAACTTCTTGAATGCGTCATAATACAGTATCTCCGTGCAGCTTCCCGAATCTACCAGAATTCTCTCCATGTCATATTCCCCAATTCGTAGGGTTATGACTAGGGCGTCATTGTGCGGCACCTGGATTCCCCCCAGGTCCTCATCTGTGAAGATTATGCCCCCAGTGCATTCTTCTCCTTCACGTCCTCGTTTCTTTCCTAACTGCATCACGTGCTGGTCGTGTTTTACTTGTCTTTGGAGCAACCTCACCTCACTTCTCGTGTAAGGCGCGGCCAATCCATGTATCATATGGATTATCCCTCTTGGATTCTGCTCATAATCCAATTCCAATGCTTTCTCTGCACCCTTGTGCTCCTCCTGAATAAATTCTATCAAGTAACCCCGTGAGACCAGATCATCGAGGTGTTGTTTGAACATCTCGCAATCCTCCGTCATATGCCCCCAGTCTTTATGGTAACTGCAATGCTGACTCGTAGCCCTCTTCGCATCTTTGTCCCCCTCCAGCCTTGGGGGCCATTTGAAATATGGGCGATTCTTTATTTTGTAGAGAATCCGGTAGATCGGTTCCTTCCAAACCGTTGTCACCGAAAAGAAAGACTTGGGGTCTGGGGCGTGCTTTTCTTTATACGGTTCTTTCTTGACCTGCCCGTACTCTTTCCTTTCTTTGTAGGTCTTGGGCTCTGGCTTGTCCGCCCTCTTCGGTAGGACCTTTGCCTGTTCGGCAACCATCCTGTTGTCCTCACGCAGTATGTCATCCTCGTTTCTGGCATGCTGCTCGATTCGTTCCATTAGCCTCGCCAGTGTGTCTACCGGGTTCATGTTCAGGGATTTACGCAGCTCTCCCCGAACAGGCAATCCTGTTTTGAACGTGGCTATGGCATATTCCTCGCTGCACCCTTCAATCTCGTTGAAAGTCTCCTAGTACTTCTTGGCATAGTCTCTGATCGGCTCACCCTCTCCCTGCTTCATAACAGAGAGGCTTTCAAAGGTTTTTGGTGCTTTCCTGCTCGTCAGAAATCGAGCAGTGAATTCTTCGGCCAACTGCCTCCATCCTCGCACGGTGTTCGGCCCCAGCTTATGGAACCATGACAAGGCCACTTTCCCTAAACTCGATGGGAACATCTTGCACATGATTGCATCATCCCCGTCGTGCATGAACATTGCCTGTCGGTAGTGTTGTACGTGTGCCACGGGATCGTTATTTGTTTCGTAAAGTACGAATGCTCCGTGCTTCACCCTGCTCGGAAGCCTCGCCTCCTGCAATCTCTTCGAAAAAGGGGATGAGGCTATATTGCTGAGGGCTTTCCGCGCCGCCTCTCGTGCAGACATGGCTCCCTCCTCTCTCTCTTTTGCTTTCTTGGGAGTACTCTTTTCCCAATCGGAATCAGGTCTCTCGTACCTATCCCTGTGATGTCTTCTAATCTCTCCTTCTTCGGGGGTGAGGCTTCTGCTTCTTCTTTTTCGTGAAGAAGCCCTTTTCTTTTTCGGAGTGGGACTCCTGGACCTGCTCCTCCTTCCTCGTGAAGGAGCCTTCTTGTGTTCCACTATCGCCAACCTTTCTCCTCTGGAATCTTTTCGTGACAGTCCAGAATCCTCCGGATGTCCTCGTATCCGCTGCAATTCCTGTATCTCATATTCTCGTTTTTTAATCAAACGAGCGTACTCTTCGATCTCTTGTCTCTTTTTATCCAAGATATCGTCACGGTTGTGTGCACTCCTTGAATGCGCCACTGATTCTCCCTCACGATGGGATTTACTCCTTCTCGTGGAGCCTGTGGCCGTCCTTCCCTCCTTGTTCCTGGAGTCGCCATGGACAGTAAGGGGATTATCCATGTTTGTGGGCTTCTTTGCCTGCCCACCGTCGGGCTTTCTCAGAGGATCCGGTGGGGAGTTGCCACCTCCTCCCCCCAACTGGTGCTTCGGATCATGTGGAGTCTTTGGATCTTCTTCCATCATGGTCGCTTTTCAGAGGGATCTCTTTCGTTTCCCACAGACGGCGCCAATTGTAAGTGCAGAAAAACCGTGAGTGGTTTAAGCAGCACAAGAACGTAACGGCTACTTTGAGGTCCTCGCCGGAACCCTAATACGTCGCCGGGGTTTTTATCTGCAAAACAGACAAAGGGTGAGTGCACCTTTGCCTCTCGTGGCAAAGGCCCTCCGATGCCTAAGTTAGTATCACGTACTGATCGAAAACCCTAATTCAAGTAGGAGAATATGTAAAACTGTAATGTATTGTGTACCTTTTTCCTCTAGGTTTGCCTCGTACTTATAGGTTTATGGATGCTTGCTGCCCAAGTATCCACGTTTCCCTAGGTTTCCTATCTCGTATAGGAAACCCAGAATAACTTGGATTCTCGTTCCCTTATCAGTTCATTACCTTAGTCCGTTTAGGACTCTTTTCCACAGCTGGCCGAACTTCCCATTCCCGTCGGGTATCCTCCCAAGATCCTTTTTTATTGGGATCTTATAGTATACACGGAATATCCCTGTTTCTAGAACCTTCTGGAACGTTTCCTGCATCTGGGATTGCTTTTCGTACAAATCCCCTCCTGTTCGGCCCCTTTGCTGCCGAACAGACTACTTGGACCAATGACTTCACATGTTATTGGTCCTCTGTCAATTCCTTGGTCCAATACTCTTGTTTCACTGGACCTTGACCTTGCATAGACTCTCTGAACCAATGATTTCTCATATCATTGGTCTCTGTCGCCGACCACCGTTATGCACGGCGACTGTCCCTATCATAATCATATCGTGGTCCCACGTACCACGTACCTGGGCACAATTTGTACCTGCTCGGGATTTACTCCCTACAGGGAACCATCGCGCGAGGGTTCGGAAGTGTCGCGCGAGGGTCAAACAGTCAACAGTTTGACTTTGACTACACGTGGCAAGCTAAATGTCGCACGAGGGACACAAAGGCTCGCGCAAGGGTCAAACTCTGGCTCTAGGGTTTGACTGAAGGTTCAAAAGGTTTCGAGCAGGGTTCTAAGCGTTCCAAGCCTAATCCATTCCCAATCCAAGCTCTGTTTGATCCGATTTCATCATCGGGGAAACAAGAAAATCGTAAAACGAAGTAACACGATTGGGAGACCCAGATTGGGGTGTCTACAGTAGTCCCTCTTTGACGGCACGCGGAGCACCATTGACTGGTACGGGTAACGTCAAAGATTTCTAGACACCCACCAAATCCGCCCAAAAGCCGATTAAATGGAAAATGCAGACAAGTATATAAAAATACCGTGCACCAAGGGGGAATTGAAGACCGGACGGATAGATCGCCGCCGGTTGATTGATCGGACGGATAGATAGTCGCTGGTTGATGATCGGACGGATAGATCATCGCTGGTTGATGATCGGACGGATAGATCGACGCTGTTGATTGATCGAACGGATAGATCGTCGCTGTTGATTGATCGGACGGATAGATCGTCGCATTTGATTTGATGATTGGACGGATAGATCGTCGCTGTTGATTGATCGGACGGATAGATCGTCGCTGATTGATCGGACAAATAGATCGTCGCTGTTGATTGATCGGACGGATAGATCGTCGCTGATTGGTCGGACGAATAGATCGTCGTTGTTGATTGATCGGACGGATAGATCATCGCTGATTGATGATCGGACGGATAGATCGTCGCTGTTGATTGATCGGACGGATAGATCGTCGCTGTTGATTGATCGGACGAATAGATCGTCGCTGTTGATTGATCGGACGGATAGATCGTCGCTGTTGATTGACCGGACGGATAGATCGTCGCTGATTGATGATCGGACGGATAGATCGTCGCTGTTGATTGATCGGACGGATAGATCGTCGCTGTTGATTGATCGGACGGATAGATCGTCGCATTTGATTTGATGATTGGACGGATAGATCGTCGCTGTTGATTGATCGGACGGATAGATCGTCGCTGTTGATTGATCGGACGAATAGATCGTCGCTGGTTGATGATCGGACGGATAGATCGTCGCTGTCGATTGATCGGACGGATAGATCGTCGCTGTTGATTGATCGGACGGATAGATCGTCGCTGATTGATGATCGGACGGATAGATCGTCGCTGTTGATGGGCGGACCACTGCTGGGGACACAAAATTCTTCGGGTTTGAAGGCAAAGCTTCCAAAATGACCCTCAAATTTATTGTACAACATATCGAAAGGTCATGGACCTTTAAAAAGAGTGCAATTGAGATTGGGCCAGACTCAGAATCTGGACTGGGCCTGAGGCCCAAGGTGTAGTGTCGCGCGACACTCACGAACCATCGCGCGAGGGTCATAAGTTAGGGCTTGGGTCTGGACAGGCCCAGACCCGGCCCAAACCCATTCCAATCGTTTAAATCGTCGCGGGGACGTTACAGAAACTGTTCACAGCAGTTTCAAAAGTTCAGAACTCTTTCCCTCTCTCGTCTCTCCTCTCAAACTCCTTCAAACCTCGATCTCACCCACGAAATCATTCAAACCCAACCTTGATCGTTCATCCATGGCAGACCGCGGTGGCAGGGGTGACGATGGTGAAGTTATTGATCGGTCGGAGGACCGAGGAGGTCCCATGGTCGTAGGAACAGGGGATCCTCCACCCGCGGAGGCCATCGCAGAGGCCGGTGCATCGGTGGCGACGGGCGGAGATGGCGAAGGGGGCCACGAGCAGGAGGTAGGTGGCGGAGACGAGCATCGCGCGACTGAGCCAGAGGCTCGCGCGACGGTTGATACAGGAGTCATGGGCCACAGTGTTGAGCGACTGGACCCAAGCATGGCCGTAGAAGGGTCAGTAGTGGCCGGAGTGAGTTCAGGAGACGCATAACGAACTGGCACTGGAGAGCACCATCGCGCGGCAGAGGAGGAGTCTCGCGCGATGGTCGATGCCGGAGGAGGCAGTGGCAGTAGGGGAGAAGATGACACTGTTGAGCCGCCCGGGTCCCCGCCGAGGGATTCGGCGAAAGGCAAAAGCGTTGTAGATGCAGAGGCGGAGGTCACAGAGACTCCGGTTGAGGTCCGAGAGGAGGACATCTTGTTTCGGCCCGCGGTGACGTCGTCGAGTCATAGACCAATCACTAGACACGACGTCGCCGAGTACTTGACCGACGAGGCACTGGCGAGACTATTAGAGGATAACCCCTTGGTCGGGGAGATAGTTTTGAAGGCCAAGGAGGACCGGGCAAGGGCCATTGCTGCATCGGAGGCGGCGGAGCGAGCCGAGAGAGAGAGACTGGAGAGAGATCGAGGAGCTTCTGAGAGACGCAGAGGCTGAGGAGAGAGCCCGAGTTGAGGCGCAGGGGCCTAGGGTGACGGCCGTGGAGGAGGCGAAGAACACGAGTCGGCCGGGCTTTTCAGCGGAGGCATACGTGCTTCCTACGCCGCACCTTTTTGTGCCGTCGGGCATTGCAACCCGCGCACCGTCGCAGAGAGATTACGACGACGAGTTGGTGTTGAGAGATCCCCGGGCCCACATCGCAGCGACATGGATGGAGGTATATTCCCAGAAAACACCCTTCGTAACTTGATTTCGATATTCTTGTTTTGATAGTTCACGTTCGATACTTGCTTAGAACATGCTTGAACTTTAGAATTGCACAGACAACTTGCGAACCAAAGCATGCTAAAGCCACGTATTTCTGTAGTATAGGCCCGATACGTAATAACTTGAGCCAACCATCTGTCGTAGGCTTCATTGATTACCTAGAACTTGAGAATGGACTTCCCGTGTACTGACAGACCATTTGCTGCTTGTCTTTGTATCTGAAACAGGCTGGAGCTGAACAGAGGGACCTTCGCGGCTTCGGGGGCGCGTGCATGTCCTTACGGCTGGACGAGGGGCTGCCGGAGAGAGTGAGGCGGCTGGTAGACGAGGCAGGCTTTGGGGAGTTTGTGCGGACTTTGACCCCAGCGAGGATTGACCATGCCGTCCTTGTTGCACTTGCTGAGAGGTGGAGGGATACTACCAATACCTTCCACCTACCTCCTGGGGAGATGACAGTGACGCCTGCTGACTTCGCAGCGATCACAGGGCTGAGGGTTGGAGGTGAGCCCATCCCGTTTGACTCAGGGATCCAGGAGGATCGGGCTGCTCTGGAGTGGTTTCTGGGCAAAGTGCCCAAGATAGAGGGGGGGATGGCGAGGTACGACCAGTTCAAGGGCTACCTGAAGAAGGAGGTGACGAGTGATCGGGAGGCGGAGCAGATGGCCCGGGCGTTTCTGCTATACCTGTTTGGTGCCACTCTGTACCCAAACAGGCGAAGCAACGTCCACCTTTCTTACTTGCCGGCGTTGAGGGACTTGAGGACGGCCTCGCGCTTCGACTGGGGTGGAGCGGCTCTTGGGACGGCCTACCACTTCTTTGGCCACTCGTCGAGGACGGGTAAGAGCACGGCCGGCTACTGGAGGGTCTGGGAGGTACGATTCTAACCCTTTTAAGCACAATTTGATTATGCTTGTCCATCGTTTAGCCTGTGACTGTTTCGATTTCAAATGCTGTATGCCTTGACTAATGTTTGAACTTGTCTAAACCTTGCAGCTTTGGGCTTACGAGGTTTTGCGGATGTATCCGCCAGAGTGCAAGCATCCAGACCTGAGCACTCTCCCTCGCGCGCTGAAGTGGAGCAGGGCGAGCACCGGGAAGAAGGAAGAGAGAGGCGAGCTCAACACCTTCAAGCTGTACCTAGACGAGCTTAGGGCCTCACAGGTATGAATACGTAACTGTAAGCCTTAGATATGCATTCATTTCCTTGCTTTAATGCTGTCGCTGATCAATTGCTTGCATTGCCCGTTTACTTTGAATCGCAGGTCAATTGGGATCCTTGGAGGAGAGCGGGACTAGAGCCAGAGTACCTGGCCAGGAGCAGAGCTGTCACGGCCAGCAGGGTGTTGTTGGAGTCTGCCTTCGGTTGGCAGTGGTACCTAGGGGATCGAGTGACGCGCCAGTCGCTCGGTTACCCTGAGTTATGGGTGCCAGGGCCGCTCCCACCTCGAGCTTCACACACAGGAGTACACGCGGGCTGAGCTGGAGAGGTACACGAGGCCGGATACTGAGCTTGAGCGATACCTGCGTCCTGGTAGGGACTATGCAGTCTACCAGCGAGACTTCCTGGCGGGCCCGCTGGGGATCCGTGGCCGGAGAGAGGCGCGAGGCCAGGCCGCAGTGGCCGCTGAGGAGAGGAGAGCAGTCGGAGAGGGACGGAGAGGAGGTGAGAGCCGGGCCAGGCGAGCCCCGAGCGGACCGGCCGTTGGTGGACTTCCCGCACTGCTTTGGAGGATTCCTGTGGTTGACAGCCAGGGGAATCCTGCAGAGTTACAGTTAGTACCCGCGAGAGCGGAGCCTGCCCCCGTGACTGTTTCGGTAAGACCTAGCCTCCAATATTGCTTTCGAATTTCAAATGTTTGAACTATCTGCTGAATAGCCTGATGAACTTGAATTGCATGCAGGTGCCAATTGAGTGGGTGAACGAGGCCGTTCGACGCATGCTGGCGTTGGAGAATGTGGTGAGAAAGGCGGCGAGTGGCACGCCACTGGAGTTGCAGTACCAGGCGCCGACGCTACAGCCGACTCAGCCAGCCGTTGTTCAGAGGACCCAGGTATGAAAACGATACATTCCAGCTTTCGATACATTCCTGCTTTCGATACATTCCTGCTTTGATAGCTTGATAGACTGTACCTGTTTTCAATACAGAAATACAATATGCACAATAGATACTCATGCTTTGAAATGCCATGATAATGCAGGTGGAGGGGAAGAGGAACCCTAGGCGGAAGACTGCGCGAGATCCGCCACCGAAGAAGGTGGTGGCACAGAAATCCGCGCCTCCGGTTACCACCCCGCGGCGACAGACGAGGGGCTCACAGACAGCGCGTGCACGCGAGGAGGAAGCCAAGCAAGCCGCGAGGCAAGCTGAGCTTCGGTACCAGCTGAAGAAGCGCGAGAAGCCGCCATTGGAGAAGCCGGGTCCGACTCGCAGGCTGAAATTGATTATGAGTCCCACTTCCGAGGACGAGGAAGAAGAGGGTGAGGAAGAAGCGGCAGAAGAAGAGGGTGAGGAGCACTCGTCCACTAGCAGTGGCTCTGACGACTCCATTGATGACCCGAGGTATAGAGATGATCCCCGGGAGCTGCATGATACTTCAGACAGTGATGACGGACTTGAGGGGCGCTGACGAGGCCTCCGTTACCCTTTTTGCTTTTGATTCTGGGCCTGCGTGCCTTTTTGATTGGCGGGCACATGTGCCTTGACTTGACTTGGTAGCTTTGATCGGCCGAGGGCCATAGATACAGTAGTCCTTTCGCTTTTGACATGGATGGACCATGGTTTAGTATATAAAAGTTGCATTCTGAAATTTTATAGCTTCTCATTGTGCATAAGAATCAGTAAAACCCGCCACTAATACCAAACTTGCATTGACAACACGTCGAGACTAAGCGCAGACACATATGAGTGTATAAATTAGCCTAGCTCTGAAAGAAAAAGGCGATATACCCTAAGACACAATCAGGATACGAGGATACGGGAAACAATGAAATTTTGGGTGTTGATACACCAAAACTCACGATACCCTGAAAAAGGTGAAAACGACGCTCTTAGACGATCAATGGTGTTCAACACGACCTGCGCCAATTGGCGGAATTGACCAAAACGCCCCGAGAATGGACTTATACCGAAGAACGCTCAAAATAACACAAAAATGGTATAAAACGTTGAAAGATGACTCGATTATGTCCCGGACTGAAACCGACACCTCCATACAGTCATTCAAGGTCCAGGCGACCTGTATGGCATGACCAAAATGGGCTAGGGTCTCCGGAACGAGTTTCGAACTTCCGAAACCTTGATTTGAACTTGAAACGGGCCTCCGAGGGTCCAAAATCTTCGTTGAGCACGGCATTCGGGATCCGATGCTCGGATACAGTCACATATTCTCATAATGACTTGCTGGAACCATCAAAAGTACCCAATGACCTTTGGAATGAAAATCGACCAATTTGGACAGTAGCTGCTGGAATCTGTCAAAACTGCAGATCAACCGTCACGCGCGAAGGTTTGGAACTGTCACGCGAGAAACATATGTCGCGCGATGCTTTGAGAGTGTCGCGCGAGAGTCAACCCCTGCTAAGCAGCCTTTGTTTGACCAAATTATTGGCATGGAGCTGTTCATTGTTTCCACGTCTTGAAAGTTGTTCTGGGTTTGCAGAAGGAAGGCTGTTCTTCCATGCAAGGTGGTAGGACACCTAAGCCTTGATCTCACCAACTCCTTGGCTATTTGAAGAAGGGTTTTAGGACTTAATGAAGTGTACACCCCTCCAACTTATCTAAAATGGGAGATTCACTAATGGAAGCCCTTGATCCTTGGCTAATGAGAAAAGAAACCATAAATTGGGCGAGTCCCCGGTCTCACTGTGTATCCTCGATTCGGGATCTCCGGTTTGCTCGACTGTGCGTCGAAATCATCCAAGCCGCATTGCCTTTCTGGGACCCCATTGTGCACGTCTTCCGGTTCCGTGAAGATGAGATGTGCCCCACAATAGAAGAGTTCCAAGCATACGCGCCAGGGTTTGCCAATCTAGATGTTCTTGCCGTGCCGCCCGTCCATGAAGACATGGAACAAATTCTACGGGCAAAACTCAACATTCCGGCGGCGGTGACGGCCAGCATCATTTGAAACGGCGAGCTCAACGTCCTTCGCCTAATCGAACTGTATGGCCCCGAGAGTGGCCTGGGAGACTATGTTGGGGAAGCTCACCGACGCTTCGTCTTGTCTATATGCGCACTAGCCGCGTACATGCTGGTTCCCATTGACGGAGGGGTAAATCCCAAATTGGTGAGCATTGCCTCACAAATGGATAACGGGAAAAACATTATGCCCGTGGTTTTAGCGGAGACGCTCCTGGGTTTGGACATGCTGAAGCTTGAGCAAGCCGACTCTTTCAGCGGATGTCCTATCTTGCTCCAGGTAAATACACACTAGACATGCTTTCTTGCATTTCAAACTGCACTCCAAACGTTTGGGCTGTATTTGATTTCTGACCTGTCCTCTGTTCTCACGCAGCTCTGGCTGGCAGACAAAGTTGGGGTTTTGGAAGAGCCGCAAGCTGGCTTTAAAGAGTTTCCCAGATTGTTGGTCGCGAGACCGATGATATTCCCCGACTTGCCGGTGGACATATGGTTTGCATTCCTGAATGACCTGCACTCCGAGGACATAGTCTGGAGGTGTCTCTGGTTAAACCTTCCAGCAATGACGCTCAAATCAGCGGGATACAAAAGAGTGATAATCGCCGGCCTGTCAAGCTTCACATTTTACGTCCCTGGGCGTACGCTCCGCCAGCTCGGAAGGAGCCAAGGATACAAGCGATACGGAGCGGAAGACTTCGACATCCTCGCGTTCACTTCCTGGGATTTGTGCTGCCATAGGGACAACTGGGGTGATAGGACGTTGAAGGAATCAGTTCCAGAGTTCAGGACGTGGCTGGAAAATCGTTACATAAGGTGGCTCTGTGTCGAAGTTGAAGCAAGACTGAGGGGATATTTCTGAATCCCGTGGGAGAACAAATTGTAATTAGTAAGGCCATTAGGCTGAGCTTCCGGCTCCGTTTTTCAGCACTTGCTTTGTAGACTGTATGCCACTTTGCCCGGCTTGACCGGCTAAATAAAACCTTTGAATTATCTGCCGTTATTCCTTCGAGGAACCGAACTTGTCATTGAACGTATAATTTGAACAAACAACGCTTCGACGTAGTCATAAACACTCATAATGACCTACTGGAAGCATCGGAATTTCAAAATCTGGCCCGAGTCAAAATCCGGAAAATAACCCCAAAAAGGCAGTAGCCTGCCCTACTGTGCCGAATTAAACTGAACTCTCGCACGAGCAAACGAAACTATCGCGCGAACATAAACAGTCGCGCGACACTCCAGGACCATCGCGCGATGGAGAATCCCTGTTACAGTGGCCAGCCTTGACTCATTCGGACAAAAAGGGGTGGCAGGCCTTGTCAGCAGGTCTGGGCGTGCAGGGGCTCCTGGCTTTCCCCAGAGGTGTTCCCTTGATCTTTAGCAAGTGGAGGGACACCTGGCAAGGCCACATCATTCAATAGGAAAGGCATGCCTCCTTCCTTGGCTTATAAAGAGGGGTGAGTCCCTGAATGAAGGGTGTGCTTCCGTGGGAAATCTCTGGCACTGTTCCCCAAATGGCAAATCATCTCCCCACCTTAATCGGCTCATGGCTCGAAGAATTTGTCGCGAGCGATTGGCTATGCTTCCGTTCTCATGGGTTGGCAGCCTTTCGCTTCTTAAAAAGTGTAAGGCTCCGCCCCGAAATTCTGAGAGCAGCCCTGCAGTTTTGGGACCGGGACGTCCATGTGTTTCGATTTGGGGACAACGAGTTGTGTCCGACCGTTGAAGAATTCCAAGCGTATCTTCAAGGCTTTGCTTCGAGCGTGATTGTCGTGCCGCCTTACAGGCAAAGCATGTCAAAGCTGTTGAAGACGTGTCTGAATATTTCCGGGGGTGCAGCGGAAGGCCTGTTGATTGGCGGACAAATAAACATCACGCGCCTAATGGAATGGTACGGGCCCGACGGCGATCCAGCGGATACGGTTCTGCAGGCTCGACGTCGATTCGCCATGTCAGTCAGCATACTGGCCGCATACCTGCTGGTGTCTCCGTATGGACGGCCCGACCCCTCGTTGGTACACGTGGCTGCGGAGATGGGCGCTCGGAAGAACGTGGTGCCCCTGGTACTCGCTGAGACACTCATTGGTTTGGATTTGGTGGTCACAGGTCAGACGAACACATTTGGTGGCAGTCCGATCCTGTTACAGGTAAAATCTCACTCAGCTCACCTTTTTCTGGTTTCCACACAGTCTGTTTTTACCTCAACTCTTGGCTAAGGCTGTATGGTAGCTTCTTGCTTGTTTTCTTTCGCTCGGGCTTATGTGGCTCCTTACTTGTCTTTTCGCTCATGTAGTTGTGGCTATGTGACAAGCTTGGATTAATCTCGGCTCCTGAAGCGGACTGGCCCCGTCTGCCCGGGCGGATGCACCAAAGGGGAATGCTGTACCCGGAAATGTCTGAGGAGGAGTGGTACACCTTCATGAGAGAGATGTCTCCGCGCGAGATCGTCTGGCGGCATAGAGCCCTGAACATCCCGGATATGGCTCTGCACTCTGCAGGTTTCGAGAGAATGGTGATTGCTGGGCTGTCCAGTTTCACGTTCTACATTCCAGGTCGTATCCTGCGGCAACTAGGCATGAGCCAAGGCTTTCATCGAGCTGGTATAGAAGACTTCCAGATTCCCGCTTTTACAGCCCAACATCTAGCAGGGTATGAGCACAACTGGGGTTTGAGAGAACTCGGAGGAGCGGAAGACGACTTCAGCACAAGACTCAAACATCGCTATGTAGCATGGTTAAGAGAAGAGATCGAAAGCAGACAAAACGTAGACTGACTCCTGACTCAAATCCAATGATCTAGAATAAACTGTGAGCCCTTGAGGGCCTCTTAGCATTTTGTTCTGTTTTTGATGCTTTACTGTTTTTCTTGGGGCTATGCTCAGCCTATGTAATAGAAATAATAGTTTTGAATAAAGGTGAAAGATTAAGAATTTTCCCCTTTTTGGTCCAAGTGTTGGACACCACGCCGTTTGAAAGTTGAGGTGCGCTCCGGAATGAAAAACCTGGATCGAGTTGATTGATTGTGACCGAATCTCACAGAGAGATTGCCTACGTATCCCAAGCTAGGGAATCAGGTCAAAACGTAGTTCAGGCTACGGTTCGACAGAGTATGACCGAGTCCCAAAGAGAGACTGCCTACGTATCCCAAGCTAGGGAATCAGGTCAAAACGTAGTTCAGGCTAAGGTTCGCTCGTGTGCTTTGGCTCTCCTTTTGCGCTCTAAATTTTGCCTAGGACTGCCCTTGCAGGTTTCCAGCCTAGCGAGCTTTGATTGAATGCCTATTTATTTTTGCCTAAACTGCCCCCTTGGGTTTTCAGTCTAGCAAGCTTGCTCTAATTTTTGCTTGGGACCGCCCACCCTTGTGGTTTTCGGCCCAACGAGCTTCTCTCAAGGGTAGTAACGTTTAAGTTGATCCAGGTTGACCAGAGTGTTGAACTCGTTGCCGTCCAGATCGATGAGCTGAGCTGCCCCACCCGAGAGGATGGTTTTGATAATGTAAGGTCCCGCGCGCTTCGGGCGGAACTTGCCACGCAGGTCGAAGATGGGAGCCCGGATTTCCTTCGTGACCATGTCCCCTTCAGCCAAGTTACGAGACTTCACTTTCTTGTTGAAAGCCCGAGCAATCCTGCGCTGATACCCCTGAACGTGATACAAGGCACGGAGCCTTCTCTCGTCAAAGAGCATGAGTTCGACAAACCTCCCGCTAAGCCATTCGGACTCCGCGAGTTCACATTCAGCCATGATCCTCAAAGTCGGCACTTCCAGCTCGATGGGAAGGACAGCTTCCATCCCGTAGACCAGAGAAAAAGGGGTTGCCCCCGTTGATGTTCGAATTGACGTGCGGTACCCCCAAAGAGCTAGAGGCAGCTGCTCGTGCCAGTCCCTGGCGGACTCTGCGGACTTCTTAATGATAGTCTCGATGTTCTTGTTGGCTGCTTCAACCGCCCCATTCGTCTGAGGGCGATAGACCGTTGAGTGATGAACCTGGATCTGGAATTCCTCGAAGAGCTCCAGCACCCTGCCTTTGAAGTGGACCCCATTGTCAGAAACAAATGCCTGTGGAACCCCATACCGATAGATGATGTTCTTTCGGATAAACTGAGCCACCTGAACCGCCGTCAGGGTCTTGTAAGATTCAGCTTCGACCCACTTGGTGAAGTAATCTATTGCCACCAAAATGAACCAATGCCCATTCGAAGCAGAAGGCCTGATCATGCCGATAACGTCGATACCCCAAACAGAGAAGGGCCAAGGCGATGTCATGCCAAACAGTTTAGAAGGAGGGACGTGCATGAGATTGGCATGGATTTGACACCTATGGCAGCGGCGCACATAATCCACACACTGAGATTCCATGGTAGACCAAAAGTATCCTTGTCGTAAGATTTTCCTGGCAAGCATGACCCCGCTCATGTGAGGGCCACAAATTCCCTCGTGAATTTCCTCCATGATTTTGATGGCCTTAGCGCTGTTGACGCAGAGCTTATGCATTCCGCAGTGAGATCTCCGATACAGTCTCCCGCCACAGATAATGTATTGAGCGGCCATTCTTCGGAGCGCCGCTCGATCCTTTTTGGTGGCGTCGGCCGGAAATTGACCACTTTCGACGAAGTTCCAGATATCGTGATACCAGGGTAGGCCATCATCGACATCATCGACGGCATTGACATATTGATGAGCAGGCAAGTCCCGTTGTTCAATTAGAATGGGACGGAGCTTGATACCAACCGGAAGTTCAATCATGGAAGCCAGAGTTGCTAGAGCATCAGCGAACTGGTTCTTCATCCGAGGGATGTGCGTGAATGTGACCTTGTTGAAACGAGGAATGAGGTCCTCCAGGTCTTGGTGATAAGGCTTTAATTTGTCCTCGCGAACTTTCCAGTCCCCGTTAGCCTGAGAAACAACAAGGTTGGAGTCACCAATAACCTCAAGCTTTTCAACACCGAGTGTAAGAGCAGCTTCCATGCCAACAATGCAGGCCTCATATTCAGCTTGGTTGTTCGTGACATCGAAATTGAGTTTGAATGCAAGCGGAATATGAGCACCATCGGGGGTTATAAGCAAAACCCCAATCCCGTATCCCTTCTGATTGGCTGCCCCATCAAAGTAAAGAGTCCAGGTGTCTTCGACAACTGCCATCACTCCTTCATCCGGAAATGCAAAATCTGAGTCCTCTGGCCCATCGACGGGATGATCAGCTAGAAATTCGGCGACCGCACGCCCTTTGACGGATTTCCTAGTGACATATTCGAGGTCGAACTCTGTGAGCAACAGCAACCAACGTGCTAGCTTACCAGTAAGCGCAGGTTTCTCAAACAGATACTTGAGAGGATCCATTCGAGAAATCAACTTCACTGGGTAAGCCAGCATGTAGTGTCTTAATTTCTTGGATGCCCAAACAAGAGCCCAACACGTCTTCTCGAGGGCGGTGTAGCGTTTTTCGGCGCCAACCATCTTCTTACTCAGGTAGTAAATGGCCTTTTCGACTCCCTTTTCTCCCTCTTGAGCCAGCAAACACCCCATAGACGAAGGATTCACGGACAAGTAAAGTATCAAGGGTTTCCCTGGCATCGATGGCATTAAAACCGGAGGGTTCTGCAGATAGGTTTGAATGGAGGTGAAAGCCGCCTGGCATTTGTCTGTCCAAACGAATGGAGTATTCTTCTTCAATAGACGAAACATCAGCTCGCAAGTTAGTGTCAACTTGGCGATGAATCTGCTGATGAACTGTACTTTTCCCAAAAAGCTTCGCACTCCCTTTTCAGAATCTGGTGGCTTCATCTCGAGGACTGCTTTGATTTTGGACGGGTCGACCTCAATTCCACGAGAAGTGATCATGAAACCGAGCATCTTACCAGCTGTAACCCCAAAGGTGCATTTCTGAGGATTTAGACGCATACGGAACTTCCGTAATCTCCCGAAGAACTTCCTAAGTATAAGAATATGACCTTCTCGAGTTTTGGATTTGGCGATCATGTCATCGACGTAGACCTCGACTTCTTTGTGCATCATATCGTGTAGGATAGTGGTAGCAGCTCGCTGATAAGTGGGCCCAACATTCTTCAATCCAAAAGGCATGACCAGATAGCAATAAGTCCCCCATTCAGTGATGAATGTGGTTTTCTCGCGGTCCTCGGGCGCCATGAGAATTTGGTTGTAGCCAGAGAAGCCATCCATGAACGAGAGCAAAGCGTGCCCCGCAGTGTTGTCCACAAGCACATCGATGTGTGGCAAGGGAAAATCGTCTTTGGGGCTCGCTTTGTTCAAGTCCCGAAAATCAACGCAAACTCGAATTTGGCCATTTTTCTTAGGAACAGGGACAATGTTGGCAACCCACGTGGGATACTGAGAGACCATGAGAAAGCCAGCGTCAATCTGCTTAGTAACCTCCTCATTAATCTTCTGAACCCAATCTGGCCTCATCCGTCGAAGTTTCCGCTTCACAGGCTTGGCATCCGGGAATAAAGGAATGTGATGCTCCACGATCTCCGGATCAATTCCGGGCATATCTCGATGGGACCATGCAAAAACGTCACTGAACTCGGTGAGCAGCTCTTTGAAGTCACGATGTTCCTCCGGCGAAAGTGTGGAGCCCACTTGAACCATTCGGGGATCATTTTCATCTTTCAAATTTATAGAAACTATTTCTTCTTTTAACGGCTGAGCATGCCTTTCGTCTTCCCTTTCGATGAAGGCACGGATTTCCTTGGGAATATCCCCATCAAAATCTATCCCCTCATCGTCAGGGTCGACACAGTTTATATAAAGATCATTGAAATAGTCAGAAGATGCTTCGTTCATTTCACAAGCCCCTGAAGGGTCACTAAGTACAAGAGAGTCAAACTCGAAATAAAAGCTATGACGTGGAGGGCCTAGAGGCACAAATTCCGACTTAGAGCTAGACTTAGAGGACGGGACAGACTCAGACGTGTTGTCAATACAAGTCAGGCGTGGCCTAAAAATGCAATTATTCAAAGAGCCCTTGGCTTTCACAATGAGAGGGGTGGGATCCTCGAGGGCGTCGGGCCCGAGCATTAGCACTTCGGCCTCTTCAGCTTCCCCAGCCAAACCCACTTGGGAGAATTCCTGGAATAGCAGCTCCAGATTTCCCTGATTGATGGATCCCAGCCAGTCAGTCTTGGTCTTCACCTGATTAAGCTTCCTCTTGAATTCTTCCTTTGCTGGTTCATCATCACTGCTTGACCAGGTGTCATCAGCGAAAATCTCAAACCCAGGCAGCAGCTTCCCGGTTTCGAAATGAATGAAGGGCTCAGCCTGCCCAGTGTAAGCGGCATTTCCCACTTCGCGCACAAACTTGGGACCGCTGCAGAGGGTCCGAGGTTTTCCCATATATTTTCTTCGTTTGGCGTCTTTGGCAGAGGCGATATACCCCAAACCAAAGCGGCCCTCATTGAAAGGAAAAGTAGGGAACTCCGGGACCCCTTGACGGCGAGACCCTAAACCAATGCCTGGAAAATGAGACATCCTTCTCATAATGTCCAGCGCGACAGAGCTTATGAGGAAATTCCCGTCCACGTTGATGGCCATTACTATGCCTGAAGTATCGAAAGAGAAACCCCCGAGATCGACGTCTTCTTCACCATGTTGAATCCCCAAAATAGGAGTCCCGTCCTCCTTGAGCGGGCGGATGCCTGAATCCCCGCAGATGGTTAGAGTACCAGTGGGTAGCCCCAGAATAACCTTTTGGTGGAGGGTGGATGGCACAACCATGATGTCAGACCGATGAAGCCATGGTCTGCCCAACAGAAGATTGAAAGTTGCAGGAATATCCACGACGTGGAACTCCACATCCATCTCAAAACCCTCAGCATCGAGTTTGAGCTTCAAAACACCTTCGACTACGCGACGGGTGCCGTCATATGCCTTGACAGCCAGATTGGAAGGTGCGAGATCCTTCTTGGTAAGTCCCAAACGATAAGCGACCCTCAGAGGGCAAACATTGATGGCGGAGCCGTTGTCAATAAGAACGGTCGGGACCCAGAGTCCTCGACACTTGACAGTGATGTGCAAGGGGCGATTGTGGTCGACTCCTTCGACTGGCAGATCCTTGTCCGTGAAGATTACCGTATGCTTGGAGGTTGGAGGGAGGATGAGAGATATCATCGCCTCTGGTGTGACGTCGGCCTGGACTTCAAGGCGGGATAGGGCGTGACACAGCCTCTGACGATGCTCCTTGGATGAACAGATCAGTCCCCAGATAGAAATAGCGGCAGGAATCCGCTCAAGTTGCCGCTGAACTAGATCAGGAACTGGATTGCTGGCTGACACTTCAAAAGGTGCAGGCCTTGGGAAAGAAACAGGCTCGTTCCTTTGATTAGCAGGATTGGAGGAATTCCCGGCCTGCAGATTAGCAGGCTGAAAAATCCGTCCACTCCTTGTAACATTGTGAACGTTTCCCAAAGAGGGCACGAGTTGAGGGCTTCCCTTCACATCCTAGAGATCAGCGGGGACATCTCCCAGTTTGCGCTTTCCCTTGTCAGTAGTTGGTGCAGAGACGGGCACTTCCATGTCTAAGCCCAGATCCTCAGCCAGATCCTTCATCAATAAGGAGTCCCAGAAGCTTAAGTCTTTCACGGCAGCCACTTCAGCAACAGGCTCTGGATTTGCAATGAAAGGGACATCCCAGAGACCAGTGTCAGCCAGGGTACGATTGACAGCCCATACTTCATTCCCAACTTGGACGTCCACTATGTCGTTAACTTCCCACAGATTAGCGGGCGGAGCGCGGTCCGTAACCATGATACTGCAGTCCCTGTTGTTGGGGTAAGGCACCTGAGGGCGCGGATTTTCCTCGTCGACAATGTAGGAACAGGGGTCATGGTCAGTGTCGGGGTTAGTATCACAAACCGAATTAAAGACCGAACCAAAGAGGGAAATGTGGTCTCCCATAGCCCGTGGATCATCCTGGACAAGCTCATCCTCCGCGTAGTGAAGCATGTAGTCCGGCGTGGCATAGCCTTGCAGAGGGTTAGGGTCAACGTCCATGGGAGCGAACCAGGTTGGCTCAGGATCCCAGTAATACTCCGCTTCGGGAACTGGAGGCTCGATTGGATTGAACAGTTTGTACAAGGAGAAACCATCCAGAGGATCGAGCAGGGCTGCTTCATAACCAGTCAACCAGCCATCATACCAGGCTTGATCAAATGGGAGATTTCCGGGCTGTGGAGGCATCCCGTCCATTTCAAGGCTTGACCACTCGTTGAAGAGAGGAGTGGCATAGTCCCAATGGTCTGCTATGGCCCAGCCGGTGGCTTGCATGTTATTATCTGAGGGAGGCACCCAAGGCTGATAGGGATCAGGAAACGGGCCAGCGACGGTCGCGTACGGGCTGTCAAGTGACGAGGCAGAGTTGATTTGCACAGCTGGGATTGACTGATGGAAGAGGGAGCTGACAGATTCTTCGGAGACAGGTGAAGCAGCTTGTGAAAGTTCCGAAGGTGCATCTGCATCAACAACTTGGCCTTCAACCAATTGTATATAAGAAACCTCGGTGTATGATTCGATCGGGAAAGGCACGACGGGCCTGGGTTGATCGGTTGAGGCTATATAGTCAGTAGGGTTAAATATGGTGGAGCTGAGAGATATCTGGCTGATGTGGGGTACAGTGTTATGCTTAGGGAGAGAGTTGGCAATGACGTTGGGTTTCTGAGGTGGTGGAGGAGTCTCCAGCGTGCCATCGTCGATGAGATCCTGGATCGCATGACGGAGGCGAAAGCAGGAGTCAGTGAGATGACCCGCTCCTTGATGGTAAGCACAGTAAAGGTTGGCTTTGAAGCCGGGTGAAGGGTTCTTGGGTAGAGGAGTTGGATCCAGGGGTTTCAGATGCCCTGATTTGACCAACTTTTCCAAGACCGAGGATAGAGGTGCCTCGATGGCGGAAAAGCTGCGGGGTTGGTTCCGAGGTCGGTTGTTCTGCGGATTTTGAACTTGGTTGACGTCCACGATGTGATTAGCAGCACTGGAGGAAGCGGCATTAGTGCCGGCGGTTGCCGTGTTGGAGTAAGTCCCCGTCCCGAACAATGCATTGGCGTTTCCAGAATAAGCCCGAGGTTTTGACTTTGGGGCATGCGAGGATTCACCCTTTGATAGAATTCCACTCTGCAGAGCATCTTCGATGGCCAGGCCAGAGTCGAAGAAGGTTTCAAAGTTAGCGGAGGCCTGAGCTAGGACCAGGTGCCTAGCATAATCTGGTTGAAGATTGCGGGAAATGATACGGAGCTGATCCTTCTCGCTCAGGCGATCAGTCATCTGCGCGGCTTTAGCTCTCCACCTTTTGACAAAGTCTGCAAAGGTCTCCTTAGCCTCCATTTTGGTAGATTCAAGTTCCCGGGTAGTCATTTTCAGCTGGGAGTTGTAATTGTACTGCGAAATAAACGCAGTCCCAATGTCTTCCCAAGTCCTCCTTTTGGCAATGTCGAGTGACAAAAACCAATGGAAAGCAGGGCCCGAAAGGGTCTGAGGAAAGAGCTGTGACATGGCCTCTGGCTCAACAGAAAGAAGTTTCATGGCGGCGTGATAGCTGTAGAGATGAGTCCTGGGGTCGCCGCTCCCGTCGAACTTAGCCAAGTCCGGCATTTTGAACTTTTCAGGAAGCTTGGCGTTGGGGTACAGGCAAAGGCGATCCAGATCGATCCCTCCGGCACTGATCTTTTCTGTCTTGGCAATAGATTCCTCCAGTTTGGCCATCTTGGCCATGAGTGCGACCATTTCCGGATTCGGAGCTGGTTCCTCTGGGTTTGGAGGCAGTCTGCCGCCGGCAAGGTTTGCAGCGGGCCTGCGAGCTTCTCTCGGATTTAGGACCATGAGACGTTGTAGACACCCCAATTTGGCCTAACGATTATTTCAAGTCCCACCTTGGGACAATCCCGATGATGAAATGGATACAATGATTGATGATTGCTTCTTTGAGGACTTTAGGACTTTCGGTGAGAACTTTGACCACTTAGAGGACCCAATTCAAAGCCATACAGCCTTTCAGACAGAAATACAGAAGCCTAGGAGAATCCATCTGACGGCCGTAATATCGATCTAACGGCCATAACATCAATCCCTCGCCCGAGCAACCTGTTGCCAGCAAAATCTCCCTGAGAGATCAATCCCTCGGCCGCAAGATCTATCCTTCGGCCGAGACATCCATTCCACGGCCGTGACATCCATTGCTCGGCCGCCAGATCGACCTTTTTCCAGACTCTGGAACGTTCTGTCAGACGTTTGGTTTGATCCAACTACACTACCTTTCCGATGCGTTCGGGCTACGTTCGGAGATCACGACGTAGAGTTAGAGATGCATTGCAATTGCAATTGCCATCTCGTGATTTGATTGGCCGGAGTGAGTCATCCCTATGCCTATATAAAGGGGCCTTTGGGTTCCGAATTAACACACAGAAATTGAGATACCCACACACTCAATCAAACCTCGAAGCTCTGCACAAATACTCCCTCAATCCCATACTTCAAAAGCCCTAACCTTCCGAAGGCAGCCGTCAATCCGGCGATCAAACCCCGAAATTCAAACCCTAGCTCTAGGGTTCTCGATCAAGCAATCAATCAATCACACCCAATCCGAAACAATCAAGCAACTGAGGGATCAAGGTGGTGAGGCCCAACGGCCTCTGGTTTGTCTATATTCACTGTATTTCTAACTAACCGTAGCATTTCGATTATCTGTTAATCTTTCTGTCTGGTGTGAGGAAGAACACCGACCGGGGCTTCGATCCCTCGGCCGGTACATCAAACCAGGAGGATCTCTCAGCCGTGACATCTATTCACCGGCCGCGAGATCCATCTCCCTGGGACATTATGTTTGCCTTTCTGCTTTCTGATGCATGTTTATCGCACTGGCTCACTTTACTTACTGTTTAAAGGAATAATTAAACAGACTATGTGTTAGGATTAGACAAAGCATCTATACGTCTTATGTTGAACGATTATGGGCCAGTCTCACGACTAGGCAGAGAGGGGTGCCTAACACCTTCCCCTTACTGTACTTTTGGCTCCCGAATCCAGAATCTCTATCTATTTTCCCAGTTTTAATAAACTAGGTGGCGACTCTATTTTGATGATAACCGTTATCGTGTGGCGATATTCCTAGCCATGGGAATGTCCACGATCTTGGTTTATGAAGTGGAACCAAACAAACGTGATTAATCTGTATGGCGATGCCCCGCTTGGGAGGTGTCTACAGTTTTTGGCGACTCTGCTGGGGATTTGAGAGCCATAACCAAAAAGTTCAACATAAGACTAATACATGCCTTGTCTAATTCATTTATCATATGCATCGAGCGGGCAACCCGTTGAGTTCACCTGATATCCCGGCATGACACGGGCTATGTTGGGGGTTCCAGCAAACTCCACAGTCACTCGTACCTAGTGGTATATCAAAAAGGAAATCACCCAATCACCGCCTATGATGGGCTGGTGAGAGGATTGGTGCCCTTTGACAACGGAGCACCCTGAAACTACCAAAACCTTGCATGCTTTAGAAAGCCATAGAACTTACCAAACTAAGACAGGAACCTACAGGCTAGGAACCTATTTGCATTCTACTTGCAAAAATTCTTCCTCACACCTTGTACCATCTGTTGTTGTATGAACTCTTTCTCTGCAGAAAGGTTGGGATTTTCAGCCAAAATCTTAACCCTACACAGGCAAAGTAGAGACTTCCAGGTATTCTACTTTTCAAGCAGGCACAATAGGTAAATCAAAGAAGCAACCACAGCCAACTTTGTACTCTTATAACACCCGAAGCTACGCCAAACAAAGGTCTCTGCAACCCTCCTGTCTGTCATCTTCATCTGACAAAACACCCTCACCACAACAGTTCCGACCGCTCTCAGAAACTTCCCGGTCATCCTCTCAACGAGCCCAGTCATCCACTAAATCCCAAGCTTCGTCAAGCAACCCTTCTACCTTCATGGCAGACAACGACGCCACTATTGCCAACCTCCAAGCTCAAATCGCTGCACTACTAGCAGAAAAGGCAGCTATAGATGCTGAAGATGAGGAAAAATCAATGGAAGACGAGAATCCTCATAAAGTGATATTGGCGGAAAGTCCTGAGTTGACCAAACAAGTCAAGGAAATCAAACAAGCCTTGGCTCGTTCACAGGGGGATCAAATTCTGGATTTCGAAGGACTTTGCCTCTTCCCAGAATCCAAGCTGCCTGAGAATTTTAAGATGCCCAACATCGAGAAGTTCAATGGAACTGGCAACCCGACCAGTCATGTCCGCCATGTTATCAACACCCTGAAGCCGATGGGCTTGAATGACGAGCTCATCGCTCAGTTGTTCCAACGAACCCTCACCGGAAGTGCCCTCGACTGGTTCCTCACTTTGGAGTTTGTACATTATCAAACTTGGCCAGAAATTGCCAATGCTTTCGTCAAGCAGTATGCATACAACGTCCAAATTGAGTTAACAACTCGAGATTTGGAAATGACCAAACAGGATTCCAGTGAGGACTTTGCTACCTTTGTGGCAAGATGGAGGGAAAAGGCTGCCAAGATGAAGAACCGTCCCTCCGAGGAAGACCAAGTGAGGATAGTTGTCAAAAATTTGCAACCCAAGTATCTCAGGCATATTTACACACAGGCTATCACCGATTTCAAGCGCTTGCATGCCACTGGGTTGCAAATCGAAGATGGAATCAAGCTAGGACTCATTGGGAAAGAAGAGGCCGCTCCTCCACCTAAGAAAACCTTCTCTAGCCGCACATCTCACGCCTCCATAAATGCCCTTGGCACATCCTTGTCTCAAGACCCTTTCCAAACTAGCCCATCCCGAAGCTCAAATCGACCTCGTCGCAACTTTGATCCCCTCTATATGACCTTATCCCAAGCCTTAACCATTCTCAGCCGTCAAGGGCATCTCAAACCTCTAAACAAGCCACTTCCTCCACCGCCCTACGGTCCAAGCCATGATCCAAACAAACAATGCGCCTACCACCAACATCCTGGGCACGAAACAGACAATTGCATGCGTCTTCGTCACGACATTCAAGACCTTATTGATAGTCGAACCATAAAGCCACCAAAACCTGATGGGCAAGCCAACCAACTCCCTACTCACAATGCTGAGCCGCCACCTCGAAATATCAATCTTATAAATCTATCTCACAACCCCGCATACAATCCCAGCCAATACATTGTCCAAGACAACCAAACCAAACCTACCTTAACCTTCCCCGAGGAGGACGAATGTTTCATGATGGAGGAGGAAGAAGATGATAATTCTGATCAGTCAGAAGTAATCGACATGGATATGTCCGACATAAGCAGCAAAGATCAGGCAGAGGAGGAAAAGCTAAGGAAGTGGAAGGAGCACTCTTGGGCGAAACACAATTTGGAGGATCCAGACATTCCATTTGTAGAAGATGACGAGTGGCTTCGTATCTGGTTTGAGAATAGGAAGAAGGAAAAAGAAAGGGTCATCACGATGAGAAGGCACGCTCGCTTCGAGCCTGCCCAAATAGTGGTACGCATCAACCGTCCCAAAATTCCAACACCGCCCATTGTTTGGGAGACAATCAATCTCATTGAGAAAGTAGAGGAGTTTCAAATGCAACCATGGGTCAACCCTTACGACGAGTGCGATTATAGTCAATGGATAGAGGAAAGAGAAGATCTAGATTTCATGTGCACAGAACCCTATAAAACAGGGGAAAACGACTTTGATGAAATGGGAGAAGAGTGCAATGATCCGCTAGATGAAACCTCCTTAGCATCACTATTCAATCAGGAGGAAATAGCTGATGACCACGCAATCAATGAGAAAAGGGAAAGGGAATTTCCCGCCTACACATCCATCTGGGGATTACTCATGGCTCAAGGAGATAGCTATCGTGCAAGAGATGAACCCGGTTCAAAGGCTCTGTTTGGCAAGGAAGAAGGTGGGAAAGAGTACAAAGTTGCAAAAGACAAGGGAAATGACCCCGACATGCTGCAGTAGCTGAGAAGTCACAACATGGCAAATAAGAAACATTAAAACATTGTTTTTGCTTTAAGCAAACTAGAATGAGTTTTGGGCCCCTGTTTGGGCATTTTATTTCTGCTAAGAGAATTCCTTTTTCATCTTCCAGATTATGCTTATCTTTAAATCCAAATTTCAAAATTGCAACTGCCATGCACTATACTCTCATTGCCAAAACAAAGGAAGAATTCGAAGGGATCAAAATCTTTGTGTCCCCGACAAAAAGGAAGGAAAGGATGAACTCTAATTACTTAGAGCTAGGTTTTTATCAAAACTCAGGAAGAAGACGCTATCTCCGTGAGAACACTTAGGGTTAGCTTGCCCATTGTGAAAGTACAAACACAACAGGAGATTCATAAAAACATCTCCATCAAATGCCTCTCCAAACACCTCTTGAGAGAAAAACGCTCGTTGGGTAAAATATACACCCAAGCAAAAGTAAGAGCAAAGCCTGCTAGGACAAAGAAAAAGCGAAAAACGCAGCCTAGGCAAAAGTCAAGGCATTTGAAGGAAAGCTCGCTAGGGACTCAACCTCTATCAGGTAACCTAGGCAAAACTTAGAGCATGAGAGAAAAACCAAGAGTGAGAACCCAACCCCCAAAGGTGGTGATCCTGGAACTACGTAAAAGGCCTGATTCCCTAATTGGGATACGTAGGCAATCTCGCATCGAGATGCGGCCCAAACATTTGGAGAAAGGAAAACATCAACATGTTTGTACTCAATGATAGGCATAGCTAACCCTGCGTATTGAGCTCACAAAGGATGAGTTAGTCATTTTCCAAGGAATTGGCAAAAGCAAAGACACGTAAGAATTACAGTTCATCATTTCTAAACCAAAAGTCGTCAAACGCAATGGATATGATCCTTCAAAAGACTCTTAAGTTTGGCAATCAGACTGAAAAGCATGGCAAAGGCAAGAGATAGCAAACCAAAAGACTAAGCATAGGAAAGGATGTGAAACAGGATGCCACTTGGCTAAAACAAAACCCTTCTTCCTTGGGAAAATAGATGTGACGGCCGAACAATCAATACCTCGGCCGCGATAAAGATCCTTCGGCCGAGTGATCGATTCTTCGGCCAAACCTTTTTTAACTGTCTATCAGCAAAAACTTATTCGAAAAGCCATGTTCTGACTATCGCATGCAAACTCAAGGCATTCAGGGGTATGAAAGGCATTTCTCATTTCTCAAACAAAAACTTGTTTACAAAATCATTGTTGTGGTTGCTTTCACTATACAAATATAGTTTCTGCCTATCTACTAACTATGAATAGGGAAAAGAAAAGCCCTAAAAACTAGGCGATCTCTGAGAAGAAGGCAAAGGCTGCTCACTGGTCCCCACGTTCCCCTCAGCAGCCGGTACTCTCTCAGTCTCAAGCTGCAGCCAAGGAGGATATAAACATTCAGACTCAAGGGATAATACATAGCAGTTAAAGCCTATGAAGAGAGTCATACCTCGAGGATCCTACGGCGCTGTCTCCGGACCAAAACCTCTGTACTCTGGTAGGCGCGAAGCCATTCCTGCACTATCTCAGCAGGCACCTGTGAAACAGCCAAGCGTTACAAACATCTAAAGCAAGGATACAATGCGAAGTGATGAAAGCTAATACAGGAAGCTAAAGATACCTGTGAAGCCCCGACTGGCAAAGTATAGAGCGGGGTCGTGCAAGGAGTCAGCGTCAGGCGCTCCTCCTCCCCATCGTCTGAGTGGAAGGAAACAAACGAAGGAGCCCGTGGCCAAACAGGAGCAACGGGAGGAGCCTCAACAGAGGGGGTCAAGAAAAGACGGCAGTACTCCGTATAGTCACCTGTCTGGAGGAGTAAACCTGCCCAATCTCTTATTCAGGCATTCTTCAGATCTTCCTTCGACATCAAGGAAGTGGACCTCATGGATGCTGGAGGAGGGGGAGGAACAAGCTGAAGAGCCTCGGCACGTGACCGCCACTGGCTGGCCACTCGGTCACCTAAGTACCAGGCTCGGCAAAATGGACCCTCGAGCAAATTACGGGTCCGATCTAGGACTCTACAACGAGCGAGAGGGGCGTCCTCTGGAACACCACCCCAAGGGTCAAACCGTACCTGTGAGAGCGAGGACAAATCAGTCCCGACACAAGAATATGGAAATCTAAAGGACAAGAGGTACAAAAGAAGAGGTACCTGATCAACTGTCAGTCGGTCCAAAACTCGCCGCCACTCAGGAAGGCTCAAA
Organism: Rhododendron henanense subsp. lingbaoense; assembly: GCA_020567845.1. Taxonomy (NCBI): domain Eukaryota; kingdom Viridiplantae; phylum Streptophyta; class Magnoliopsida; order Ericales; family Ericaceae; genus Rhododendron; species Rhododendron henanense. The sequence goes on along the minus strand of CM036317.1, from coordinate 22,303,963 downwards.
ACCGGTGACCGTGGCCTCCGTTGCCCCATCAACCATCGCTCGTAACGAGGTACGCAGTTCGCATCACCATGCCTAGTCTCAGGAGGAAACTGGAGAAGATGCTCAAAAGCCCAGAGCTGAAAAGCAGGTTAACCAAAGCAAGTTCAGGACTGGGAAAAAGCCAAAACAGAAGTATAAAGGAATGATACGTACCTCAAGCACTCGAAAGTGGCCGCAAAGAATGGGACTCTTGTCCCGCGAGCAAGCTCCAAGACCGCCGTACAAAGTGGCCAAAGCAGACGAGCCCCAGTCAAACTCCCTAGTAGCTCCCAGGTGCTGCAGAGGAGCCAAAAACTGCGTGTGTACTGAACCATCCTTGTTGGCAAACAACGTTTGCCCAAGGAGGTAAAGAAGGAAGGCCCGTGTCAACTGCTCGACGCTCACCTGGGTCAAGATATCAGCCACCGCGAAAGTCTTGCTTAGCCAAGCAAGATCAATGTGACCCCGAGAACGAACAGGGGGCACCTTGCCCAGAAACCACCTCAAAGCACCATCTCGCTCCCAAAGCCGAGGGTCAACTCGAAGAGCCACTTCGCCTATCCGCAAGCCAGTCAACAAAGAAAAATCACCCGGAGTGATAGTCATCTCGCCAGCAGCAGGAAAATGGAAGGTATTGGTGGTATCCCACCACCTCTCAACCAGCGAGGTCATCAATGACCAATCCATCTTCGGAAGATCAAGGCCCAGAATGAATGTCTCGAAGCCTGCAGCACGTACTAATTCCCGAGCCTGCTCTGGCAGCTTCAAGAACCATCTATGCACCTCCTTGCCTCCACCGCGAGCTTCCAGCCTCCTGTTTCTCTGCCAAAGACAAAAGGGAGTTAATCTCATGATTGCATAAACAAAGAAAATGCTAAGGGGCATCAAATTAACATCTAAAAGCATGCATTGCCTAGATAGGGGGCATAGTTATTTAGTTTCCTTAAACAAAAATAAATTCAACCCGAACATGGGTTCCTCACGTTCGCGCTCCTAGCCAAAAGGGATTTTTCGTCCCGCAAACAAAAAAATCTTATTCTAAATACAAGGATTTCCGAAACTCTGAACTAAAGTAAACTTTTTACTTTTTCAGGAAACTCACCGGTACGTTCAGAACGCTCAGATGATGCTCAGGCTCTCTGCGAACTATCTCGGCCCCTGGGCCACCAACTGGAGGATGGTACTGCAGGAAACCGCCATAACCCAGCCTACGCGAAGGAAGAGCGTAGGTAGCAGGATCAAACAAACCGGGCTCCTCAATCGCCTCCTCGTCGGAAGACGGGTGCTCGCATCTACATGGAGGATGCGAGGATGAACCCGCAACACCCGAAGATGACGTAGCCATTACGTCCAAGCCAAGAAAACCAACGGTTTTAGGAAAAACCCAAAGCCGGCAGCGACGGCAATGACGGCGGTGGTCGGAGAGGATGGTCGCCGGAGAAGATGGTGGCCGACGGTAGTGGAGGGCGGCGACGTACGGTGGTCGTCAGGCGAGAGGAACGGAGGAGAATGGGAAAGGAGGAGAAGAAAGGATTAAATGGGCCGTGAGATCGATTTAACTGAACTTAAATCGATTTCCTGGCTTTTGGCGTTCTCACGGCCGAGACATCCATTCCTCGGCCGACACATCAATTCCTCGGCCGAGGGATCGATCTCCTGGCCCCTTAATCAATTTCCTTCAAGCAACATCAGATCATGCTCAGTGCACCAATTCAAGTCATCATGACTTCTAAATCCTCAACCAACCAAGTAGCCTTGGGGGCATCCCCGAGCCAATACAATGTGATCAAAATTAGCCTTGGGGGCATGCTCAAGCATGAGGAAAATCTCTCTCCACAAACTGCTAGCCAGCAAAACAAGACACTCAGTAACCCTGGGTTCAAAACTTCAGCGGCTCCAAGTCCATTATTAGCAGGCTCTACGCCTTCAACTCGACGGCCCCACTATCCTGACAGGCTCAAAGCCCATCGTCTCCACACAACTTAGCGGCTCCAAGCCCCTTATCTCAACTGGCTCGAAGCCATAGCAACCATCTTAACGGCTCTAAGCCCATTATCGACAGGCTCTACGCCCTTTATCACAACTCAGCGGCTCAAAGCCTATTATTTCAAGTGGCTCCAAGTCATCACCTCAATAGGTTCGAAGCCTATCTCAACAGACTCTACGTCTACTATCACCTAGCGGCTCGAAGCCCATACCAATTCAGCGGCCCTGCGCCCATCGTCTTCACACAACTCAGCAGCTCCAAGCCTGCTATCTCAATTGGCTCGAAGCCGTAACAAGCCAACTCAGTGGCTCCAAGCTCATTACTTCAACAGGCTCGAAGCCTGTATTTACCATCTGAATTGGCTCGAAGCCATAACAATCAACTCAGCGGCTCGAAGCCCCTTACCTTAACAGGCTCGAAGCCTTCGTCTACTATCACCCAGCGGCTCGAAGCCCTCGAATCAGCAGCTCTATGCTCACTATCACGGCAACAGGCTCTACGCCTGTAATTACTCATCTTGGCGGCTCGAAGCCCACTACCTCAACTGGCTCAAAGCCGTAAACAAGCAATCTCAGCGGCTCAAAAGCCCATTATCTCAAATGGCTCCAAGCCATCTCCTCAACAGGCTCGAAGCCTATGTTTATTATCTCAGCAGCTCTATGCTCACTATCACAGCAACAGGCTCTACGCCTGTAATTACTCATCTTGGCGGCTCGAAGCCCACTACCTCAACTGGCTCAAAGCCGTAAACAAGCAATCTCAGCGGCTCAAAAGCCCATTATCTCAAATGGCTCCAAGCCATCTCCTCAACAGGCTCGAAGCCTATGTTTATTATCTCAGCAGCTCTATGCTCGCTATCACAGCAACAGACTCTACGCCTGTTATCACAACTCAGCGGCTCGAAGCCCATTATCTCAACTGGCTCGAAGCCGTAAACAAGCAACAGGCTCTAAGCCGCCCCAACAATCAAGACATTTATTCTCAGGCTCTACGCCTGAATGCTCAAAAATCTAACATTTTTGAATGCTCAAGCTCTACGCTTGGATGCCCAACCACTGTGTACTGGATGCTCAAGTTATACACTTGAATGCTCAAGCTCTACGCTTGGATGCCCAACCACTGAGTACTGGACGCTCAAAGCCTGTACTTTGAATGCTCGGATTCTGCCATCCGAATGCTCGAGCTCTACGCTCTGAATGCTCAAGTCCGGAACTTGATAGAAGCTCTAAGCTTAAAACAAACACACACGCACGGGCCCGTGCACATTTGCATCAACATTTTCACATCGAGTCTGCATCACATCTAACAACCGTCATCACACATATACACTTTGCATATCTCTCATGAAACAGGTCAATCCTGCAAAACAACCGGCACTATGCCTCGGTTTTATTGATCGGCCCAACGCCTCGATCTTTTGGCTCCACGCCAACACTTATGATGGAAAAGCTCCGTGCGCAGACCATCAGAATGCAACCAGCTCTACTCTTCGGTTCATATCACGTCAAGCTCTAAGCTCCAAACAACTCAGGCCCTCGCCTCAAGACTGTATACAGGCTCCACGCCTCAATCACTTCAGGCTCCATGCCTCAGTTCCTTCATCTCAGGCTCTTGCCTTATACCAGCTCCGCGCTTCGGTTCATATCACGTCAAGCTCAAAGCTCTGACACCACAGGCTCTCGCCTTATGATCAACACCAGCTCCGCGCTTCGGTACTAGCAAATCACCTCAGGCTCTCGCCTTATGATCAACACCAGCTCCGCGCTTCGGTCCTAGCAAATCACCTCGGGCTCTCGCCTTATGATCAACACCAGCTCCGCGCTTCGGTCCTAGCAAATCACCTCGGGCTCTCGCCTTATGATCAACACCAGCTCCGCGCTTCGGTCCTAGCAATCACCTCAGGCTCTCGCCTTATGATCAACACCAGCTCCGCGCTTCGGTCCTATCCAATCTCCTCAGGCCTTCACCTCAAGATTGCAACAGGCTCCACGCCTCGATTCTATCACTCTCCAGGCTCTCGCCTCATGACTACAACCGGCTCCGTGCCTCGGTTCCCTCATCTCCAAAAAAGCTCCGTGCTCTAGATACTGGCCCTGCGCCTCCCCTACATCTCGAACAAACGGCGTCCAATTCATCCTCAGTAGATGGTTTGGATTCCACCCCATTACATCAATTCCTTCCAGCTCATTCGCAAGGATAGGCTACTCTACCGAGCTCCTTTCAGTCAAAGTAAGGATGATCAAGAAAAGCAAACGCACCTGCAGTGTACTGATCTACCCCAAAATAACTAAGGAAGCTCTCCGCAAAAACTCCCCAGGTAGCCCCACGCTCCTTCAACTACTCTTCGCCAAAACCCTGGCTCAGTCTAGGTACGTCACACTACGGCTTTTAAGCCCTAAGGTACGTCTTCTGTCTCTAACCCTCCAAACTTTTTGCTTTTCTTTATTGCCCGAACTACGATTGGTCTGAATTTCCTTTGTGGAATACGTAGGCAGCCTCCCGGCCCGACCATAACAAAACCTTTTTCAAAAACCCCTTGGAATAGTGGTTGGACCAAATTGAGTTGCTTTTTACAGCTTTGACTCTTACTCAAACATGTCTCGCGATCCGTCTGAGTTCAGTCAAAGAGGGGCATCTGTAGACACCCCAATTTGGCCTAACGATTATTTCAAGTCCCACCTTGGGACAATCCCGATGATGAAATGGATACAATGATTGATGATTGCTTCTTTGAGGACTTTAGGACTTTCGGTGAGAACTTTGACCACTTAGAGGACCCAATTCAAAGCCATACAGCCTTTCAGACAGAAATACAGAAGCCTAGGAGAATCCATCTGACGGCCGTAATATCGATCTAACGGCCATAACATCAATCCCTCGCCCGAGCAACCTGTTGCCAGCAAAATCTCCCTGAGAGATCAATCCCTCGGCCGCAAGATCTATCCTTCGGCCGAGACATCCATTCCACGGCCGTGACATCCATTGCTCGGCCGCCAGATCGACCTTTTTCCAGACTCTGGAACGTTCTGTCAGACGTTTGGTTTGATCCAACTACACTACCTTTCCGATGCGTTCGGGCTACGTTCGGAGATCACGACGTAGAGTTAGAGATGCATTGCAATTGCAATTGCCATCTCGTGATTTGATTGGCCGGAGTGAGTCATCCCTATGCCTATATAAAGGGGCCTTTGGGTTCCGAATTAACACACAGAAATTGAGATACCCACACACTCAATCAAACCTCGAAGCTCTGCACAAATACTCCCTCAATCCCATACTTCAAAAGCCCTAACCTTCCGAAGGCAGCCGTCAATCCGGCGATCAAACCCCGAAGTTCAAACCCTAGCTCTAGGGTTCTCGATCAAGCAATCAATCAATCACACCCAATCCGAAGCAATCAAGCAACTGAGGGATCAAGGTGGTGAGGCCCAACGGCCTCTGGTTTGTCTATATTCACTGTATTTCTAACTAACCGTAGCATTTCGATTATCTGTTAATCTTTCTGTCTGGTGTGAGGAAGAACACCGACCGGGGCTTCGATCCCTCGGCCGGTACATCAAACCAGGAGGATCTCTCGGCCGTGACATCTATTCACCGGCCGCGAGATCCATCTCCCTGGGACATTATGTTTGCCTTTTTGCTTTCTGATGCATGTTTATCGCACTGGCTCACTTTACTTACTGTTTAAAGGAATAATTAAACAGACTATGTGTTAGGATTAGACAAAGCATCTATACGTCTTATGTTGAACGATTATGGGCCAGTCTCACGACTGGGCAGAGAGGGGTGCCTAACACCTTCCCCTTACTGTACTTTTGGCTCCCGAATCCAGAATCTCTATCTATTTTCCCAGTTTTAATAAACTAGGTGGCGACTCTATTTTGATGATAACCGTTATCGTGTGGCGATATTCCTAGCCATGGGAATGTCCACGATCTTGGTTTATGAAGTTGAACCAAACAAACGTGATCAATCTGTATGGCGATGCCCCGCTTGGGAGGTGTCTACAGACGTCCTGCGTGAAGCGGATCTGGAACCAAGACGGGTTGCTCCTGGTCAGACTCATCGTCCTCACCTTCTTCCTCGAGAGGGGGTGGAAGGCGAGTGTGGATGAGGTCGTTCAGGCGAGCAATGTTAGTGTCGATCTGAGCTGCCCTTTGTTGCATAGCGGTGATGCTGTCCTGAAGGTTCATGAGCATGGTCTCCAAGGTAAGAGGTTCTGGTTGTGGCCATTCCATTGTGATAGGTGGTTCAGAGCTATTTGATACGGATACCGGGGTGGTCGGACGCCCTTCCTGTAAAATCGGTGGTGAAGCTGACTGAGAACCTGACTGAGATTCTGAGTACTGTGCTGCCGGAGGTGAGCGCAGAGAGTCTTCCGTGATGACTGACTGGGACCGTAACCTGACAAGCCTTTGAACCGGACTCAGATGTAGACGTTCCCAAGCGGGTTTGGCAACTGGCCTCGATACTTTCCTTGGCGGTGCAATGATTCAGATCTTTGCTTGCAAGGGAAAAGGAGGTTTAATAAGGGTCCCGCAGTAACTTTAATCTAAATAAAAGACTAAAGCGGATGCAGCCAACGTCGAGAGTGTCACCCTAGACTCTAGAACCAGAAGACAAGTCTGTCTCACGACGCTTCGGACACTGTTTTAGGCCCTCAGAATTCTTTTCGAAGATGTATCCTTGCTTGGAACGAGCGGTCCTAAAGGATGTCAAAAGGAGTCTAAACCTTCGCCCATTTCGATGTTCGAGGTTTCAAGTTTTTGAAGCCAGAACAACTCGGTATGAATATCATGATGCCATAACCAGATTGGCGTGAGCAGCACTGTGCTATTAGCCGGGCGGTGTAAGTGACGAGGCACTTGTTACCTTTTGGTGTAAGCATCACGGTATTTTACTCCGTGGTTCTTCGTTTTCTGTTTGAAACCCTAAACAGGTACACGGGCAAAGGTGCAGAAAAGCTTCTGATTTCCTAAAGTCCCACCGTAAAAGGACTCAAAAGATGATAACGCGCATCACTGAGATGCACGACTCCTCATCGGGCCATGACAATGTCCTACTAAGTCTAAAAGACAGACTTGGAACAGATTGAGAACCTAGGAGCCAACCTAGACATGCTTCTACGCTGAACGAGAATGTATGTACAGTTCATGCGATAAGGAAAGCAGTAACACATAGACAGTTACGGGGTTAGATGCAAGTAGATCTTAACATGTGGGTACCTGTCCTAATTTGGAGAGTTCTAATGCTTTGTATATGCAAAAGGCCGGTTTTGGTTCGTAACAGGTTCCTCGGACTAGGGCCATAGATATACCTCCCGTTACCCGCGTTTTTCGCAGAGTAACAGTCGAACGGTAGCATGACCCATCATCGTCGAAGGTTGTCGGTCATTCGGGGTCCCCGGGCTCCGGTAAACCGTGCCGGATTGCCAAAACGATCCAACGAGGCTTATCCCACATCGATGCAAATGAGATGCTGAAATTTGGTCAAAAGAAGAAGAATCACAAAGTCGTAAAAATGCCTTTTCAAATTTGGCTCACTTTATTTAGTCCATCTTTAGAAGAAACTACGTAAGCGAACAATCGAAAAAGCCCCAGATTAGAATGGCCGGACACGAGGTCCTGTTAAATCACCGTTCCAACCTTCGGCAGCGCGAAGCTCACCATTTTGACAGGCTTTTAAGGGATTGTTCCCAAGCGTATTAAATCCTAAGTGTGAATTAATATTGGTTCGATTTATCCCCAACAGAGTCGCCACTGTGGGCAGCATGCCCTTCGGAGGGGGAAAAGGATTTCGTTCCTCCCCCTGCCGTTTGCGGCCCTTTTTGAAAATCAAGGGAGCGCGAGCGTTTGTGGCAAGCGCTCGAAAATACAGAGTCGCCACTTGAGTTTTGAAGGTCCGACACTCAAGGAACCGTATTTCGAAGCACCTGCCGCGCTATTTGAAAAAGTGAAGGAAACCAGTCCGTCATAACCATATCTGGGTTCGGGAGCCAGGTTACGAGAAGGGAAGGGTTTTATGTCACCCCTCTCGCCCAATCCGGAGATCGGTCTCTACTTAGGCATTTTTATGAAAATCTTTGTGATTCTTCTTCTTTTAATTAATTTTAGCCAATTAGGGCGGGGGAACAGTTAATCGGGGATTAAAACTGTAACAATTTGCAGGATGTGATCAAATAATGGCATGGATGGATAGCATGATGAACAATAAATGGAATGGACTTGAAACAGCGATCAGATGCCAAAACCAGGCTCGGGGCAGATTTGCCCTGCACGATGACCAACTTGCATGCCTGAACAGATCTGTATGCAAGTCAACCATCGCGCGAGACACACTGACTCTCGCGCGAGCATTGTCATCTCACCACAGTCCCAAAATCATCCCCTTCTGGGCTCTGGAAGGACCAGCGCACAACCAGGAAGCAAACCAAGCAGTTTATTGGGAGACTGTAAAATACTAATTATTACACAATGCTCCAAGCAGGAGCCAAATGAAATGAAACACAACCCCTAAACAGTGGGGGTATCAAAACAGAGACCAAAGGCCTAGTTGCCCATGCAAGGGCTATTCATGGAAATCACAGGACTGTCGCGCGACATTCCTGATTGGACTTCCAGGAATTGCTTTGCATGCTTAGGGTCCTGAGACAGATTCAGGGGATCCCAAGGGCATTCCAAACTATTTGAAACAAATAAACTAGCTACTGTATTTTGTTTTTGCATGCATAACAGTGATATAAAAATCAAGGTGAAGTACAACAGGCATGAAAACATTGCAAAACAGAAAAGGGCTAGCCTCCCTTCCCCACGAGGTCCATTCTCTTGCTGACACAAGTGTCGCGCGAGTATAGGGGGCCATCGCGCGAGGGTGTAGCTGCCACGAATTCTTGTAACTTTGCTGGCTTTAGGACCAGGACATGGTATTGATTACCAGCCTTGGTCCTGTCAGCCCCCCTCAGGGATCAAAACAGAAACAAGTTAAACATTATACCTTTGCTTGGAAAGGGTTTGGGAATAGATTGGATTGGTTGGTGTGGCCTTGCTACCAAGAGTGTATGAACACACTAAGTTCAGAAGATTAGGAAGTGGTTTGGGGGTTAGTAACTTTGTGCTAGCTAGTGTAGGACTTGTGAAGTGACTAATGAATTTCTTAATCAATTTTTGGAACCCTTAATATGGAAGATGAAGGGGGGTATTTATAGGGGGAATGTAAGGGCTAGTTAGGGGCCAAACAAGGCCTTGGGACCAGCCACCAAGGCTGGTCACAACTTGGTTGTGAGGCTAGCCAACAAGGTGAGAGAGTGGTTGGGAGATTGCATGGGGTTAGAACCTGCCAGCACGCTGTTCAGCTGAGGAGAACGAGGTTCCAGCCCATGGGAACCCATGTGCCAAGCAATCATCACAAGTCCAGCTGGATTCTGTGATAGGGACAGGAGGGAACCATCGCGCGAGGGTTCAAAAGTGTCGCGCGATGGTCAAACAGTCAACAGTTTGACTTTGACTACACGTGGCAAGCTAAGTGTCGCACGAGGGACACAAAGGCTCGCGCGAGGGTCAAACTCTGGCTCTAAGGTTTGACTGAAGGTTCAGAAAGGTTCAAAAGGTTTCGAGCAGGGTTCTAAGCGTTCCAAGCCTAATCCATTCCCAATCCAAGCTCTGTTTGATCCGATTTCATCATCGGGGAAACAAGAAAATCGTAAAACGAAGTAACACGATTGGGAGACCCAGATTGGGGTGTCTACACTCCTCTTCAGTATATGGGAGGACAAGCTCGGGAGTAACTGGTGCAGGAATTGACTTTGTCAAGTTCATATTAGCCTCCAGCTGCAGAACTCCGCATGCAGCCTTCACACCATCTTTATACCCGGTTCGGTAGGCGACAGGAACCCTGAACTCCACAGCCTCGTTCACCATCTTACAAGCATCCCTCATGTACTCGACCCCGGCTCGGTCGAAACCAGCTTGATAGGCCTTTTCATCAACCTCCTTCATTTTTCTTTTCTCCCTCCTCAGCACCTTGCCAAGCTCACGTTCAGCCTTCTTCGCTTTCCCCTCGGCTTCGTTTCTCTCTTTCTCCAATTCAGCCACCCGAGCCTTCGCCACTTTCAGGCTAGTCTTCAGTGATTTCATCTTATCACGCTCGGTCTTGTTAGACGTGCGGAGCAAAGCCTGCCCAGCCTACAAAACAAAAGGAGATCAGCTCAGAAATGTATACAAGGTAAAGTGTCAAAACGAGTTAGGATCAGACGTACCTGAACGAGGTAAGCATTCGCATGGATCAGGCTCGGTTGGAGGTCCTCTGGAACCTTCTGCATATCATTCGGCAAAGCCAGACCTCGGAGCATGGTAACGGCCAGCTCGGGCTCCAGCTCGACACTGTCTTCAATAGAAATTACCCTGCCCTCGGCCGTAGCGAATGACGGAGAAAACTCATGCATGGCAACTTTTGAACCACCAGTGGCCGATGACTCAGTTTGTTCCTTCTCCAACAGATGAGGCGTTGCCGACCTGGTTGGAAAAAGATCGTGGGTGACCTTTCGCCTCTTCTCAATAGGCTCGGTCACATCAGTCTCTTTTTGCCGAACCACAGAACCATCCCTGATGTTCACGCGGACAACATTCCTTCTCCCCATCTCTTCTGCGAACTCGGGTACGAGGGTTTGGAGAGGGGTGTTGATGCCTGGAATAGCAGTTGGCCGACTCTCCTGGAACCAGAAGTCAGTTGTCTTTCTGAACGTAGGGAACTTTACCCTCGGCTCTTTTGCTTTCTTGCCACCCCCCGGTTGCTGGCTTTTCCCCTTCTATTGTCCACCTCCCTTCTTCCCCTTCTCACTTGCCTGCTTGCTCAGCTCACCTTCCTTCTCCTTCCTCTTCAATTTCCCCTTGTACGAGGGAATGTATCCTAGCAGAGTCGGCGCGTCTTGGCATATCTGTGCCTTCAGAATGTCTACGTTTTTATTAACGACCAACGATTGTTGTCTCTTTGTTATCGCTCGGTGATCTGAACACAAAAAAAGGTTAGACAATCAACACTGCCAAACAGATGGACAAGAGGAAAATTGGGTTCGGCAGAATAAAAATCATTAGGCAACCTCGGAAATCTTTTATCTTCGGCACGGTGTGTAGCCGCATTGTCTGATCGCCGAATTCATAATTACCGTTTACTTCAACATAGCAGTTTGCCCACTTGTTAGTGTCGGGCAATCCGTCTATCAACGGCTCCTTGTCCCTCCGCATCGACAAGTACCTACGTTCGGTTCGACCGTGCTTTGACATAATATATGTGTGGAACAGGTCGGCGATCGAGAACTCCAGTTTGTGGAGCTCCTTCAATTTGATCACAGACATCACTATCCTATAACTATTGATGGCAAAGAAATGAGGTACCAGACTAAACCGAGCCAACAGTTCCCTTAAAAATGGGTGAAGAGGGAATCGCAGCCCAGCCTCACAAATAGCCATCAAGGGAACTGTGATGTGCTCGGGACGGTGCTCTCTCTTGTCTCGGGCCACCTGGCTAATGACAACATCGTCTGGGATGTTGTACTCTCGGCAATAATTCTCATACTCACCGGGCTCGCCACTAAAGAAGTGGGCATGGGGGCACACCTAACCCCTCTCATAGAGGTCGGCGACCTCCCGATTTTCAGATGGGGCTTCATTGTGCCCAGAGTGTGCAGAGATGGACGCTTCGGCTTGAGAACGAAATCTCGAGTCGGCCTCAGGACCCAACTGGGGCTCGGCCTCGGAGTGGGTAGACGGGGACGACGTTATCTCGAGCTCGGTGAGGAATTCATCCTCTCCATACTCATGAACACGCTCGGCGTTGGAATCTTGGGAATCCTCAGACATGTTAGAGGCAACAGATGAATTCTGGCGTCAGCTTCTAGCCCTGCTCAACCACTCTCGAATTATAGAATCACCAAAGTCGTCTCATGAGCTCACGGAATCAGAAGAAATGACTATCACCGGGTGAGCCAAACCTAACAAAAGAAAGAAAAAGAAGTGAGGGGCCTCGTCGTTGGCAAATGACATGGAGCACTACGCTCGGCTACCCTAATGGCCCACCCTAGATCCACTATTCACGGGCTCAGGAAACTTTTCAAGTCATATCTCGAGGCTCGGCTTACCCAGCGTCGACCAAAGCCAACCAGCATTTAGGCTGGGGCTCGGAAGAACAAGTTGAATACAGGGATGAACATCACTGTTCATCCCCATAAACGTAATGTTCACACAGAACCAAAAAACCCCCAAATCCCAGAAAAACAACGCAAAAAAGGGATAAAATCTATAGCAAAATGAAGAGAAGCAAGAATCGAACCAATACCTGGAGTTTTCTGGAAGATCTGCTGGTGGATCAACGTAAGATCGAAGCTGGAAGATGAACGGACAGAAAGAAAGGCTTTGGCTATGGAGTTCTCTCTCTCATCTCGTCAGCTCTTATATAGGGGTTGGAAGAAATTTGAGTTTCCCGCCCATCATTACACCGCCGAACCAACTGCCAATCAGCACTCGACACGTGGCATGAAGGGCAGCCATCCAAGGTTTCACGAGAGCCTACTGTCCTTTCACCCGCCGTACCCAAGCAATTAGTGACACCTGGCACTCGCTCATTAGTACTCAGCTCTAGCGGTTGCAGTTGCTTCAAGGGTAAAGATGAACGAGGCTCGGCCAACTCTCATCGATCGTTCACGTTCGGCCATCGGTGGGGTTCGGTCAAGCTTATTGTAGCGGGCCGAACATAGATGTTCGCAAAGGTGCGGACCTGACCCGCCATGTACCAGTCATCGGCGTTGTGCACGGCTGCCGTCGATGACTTGTCAGTATTATTCGGTTTGCCGCAGGCTCGGCAGAGGACGAACCTGCGCTCGGATTACGCCGTCGGCAGAGTCCACGACAACGTTACCTCCCGCAGAGTCCAGGCTCGGCATTGTCCGTGTTCGGCCACCTTCAGAGCGCGGCAGGCAGCCAACGATGGCTAGCTGAAAAGCCACGCGTCCTGCCACGTGCAGAAGCAGTTATAACAGAAGATGATCACGGGCGCACATGGGTGTGCCAGCTCAGCCCCAAAAACGGTTACCAGATCTATTCCGTGACGTCACTATGATGTCACTTGGCCCGTGGAAGGCACGCGATCGTACTTGGAGAGCAAACCAGGAGGCACTATATATACCTAGTGATGGTAACCCTAACAGGTACACGCTACTCAATACTCACACTTACTCACTCTAAGCTTTCTGCTTCCTGTCTCTGCACAATACTCATCCTCTCGCCGGAGGGCCTTGCCGGGCCAACCCCCGGCCAGGTCTTAGTCATGCGTTCCCTGTGCAAGCTAGGAGAAGAAAGCTCAAGAACCATCGAACCACCAACGGAGGAGCAAGGATCCAGGATCACGGGCCACACAATTGGTGAACCCGACGTGAAACACTTCTGATTCAAACGGCTCTCACATCCTCAAAACCACCTCACTCCTTCGTAAAACAACCACCAAATCACCTACCATGGGCGGAGATCTAGCAGACGCAGCCGTTTCGGGGGCCAAAGACGCTAGTGGAAACGTCATCCCCACACCAACCCTCGAAAGGCACATGTCCATGTCCCTCGCCCCTGGGTCCGGACTCTCACCAGTCTCAGACGACGTAACTTCGGCCTACATCCGCCTACTGCAGCGTCGCGACGACGAACGCGACAATGAACTGGCCGCGCTAAGGGCGGAAGTGGCCCAAATGAAGCAACGCATGCAGCAGGACGCCACCCCTGCCGCATCAAGATCTGGCGGAGGCGGAGGAAGAGGCATGCAAACTCCACCCCCTCCACCTCCACCACACAAGGGCGTCAGAACGAGGGAGGCCAACGCGGATCCGTGAAAGACCGCCTAGGCTTCACCCCAGCACCAGGCGACGCCAGAGAAATCATCCTCTACAAGCAACCCACCGTATCTGGAACACATCGTTCTAGAAGCCATCACGACGGAACCAGGACAAGGGATACCGAGTCGTTTACAAGCACGTACTCGACTGGTCGTGCAGAGTTCTCTCGCACAACGGCCTCGCACCGTAGCCGAGACTCTGCACGGACCAGACCCCATGTCTCCGAACGCCTAGGGAACATCCCGATTGAAAACAAGGACGACGAGCACCACGCTCGGCGCAATGGGAAAGGCGTACATATTGAGGGCACGAACGATGAGAACAAGTCCCATCACAACAAGGATAAAACCGTCGACGGCCCTCGCCGAACAGCAACGGACCTACGAGACAAGCTTCGGCGAAGAGAAGCCGAGAAGACGTCGGCAAAAGAGCACAAGAAAAGGGATTCCAAGAGATCGAAAACGGACGAGCACGGCAAACCGCCGCGCCCAGGGTTTGAAAGGCAACTGAAGGATCTCGGCGTATCCCCATTCACCTCCCACATCATCAACACTCCGCCGGAACCCACTTTTCATCTACCCAAATTCACAAAGTTCGATCCGGCGACCTGCGAGGCCTACACTCACCTCATCCACTTCAGACAGACCATTGAGCTCTGCACTCTTAAGGATGAAGTAAAATGCAAGGCGTTCCCGTCCAGCCTCGGCTCCTTGGGACTCCAGTGGTTCAACAAATTGCCCGCTGGATCCGTAAGGAACCTGGCCGACCTTGAACGCGCCTTCAACACACGCTTCATCACGAGCAACAAAACGGCTAAAGAGCCTGAGTCACTGTCTCAGATGAGAAAACTCTCGTCCGAAACCCTCAGGCAATATGCCGAGCGTTACTGGCAGCTATTCAACGAAATTCCAGGAATCGATGAATATTGGGCTGCGCGCACTTTCAAGAACGGCCTGGAAACTGGCAGCAAGATCTTAGACGAACTCGCCATCCGCCCACCACAAGGCATGGGTGAACTGATGCGCGTCGTGGAAAGATTTTGTGCTCTCGAAGAACTCTATACAGACAGGGCGGCCCAGGGAATCCCGAGCTCAACCAATCCATTCTCCTCGACCATACACCAACTGCCGGCACAAGTGGCAACCCAACAAACGCAGCCGAAGAAGCAAGTGCACAACATCAAAGAGGGGAAGAAGCGTCCGCCGAAGGAGCATGACTACGTGGCCGAAACCACACACTTCAAGGAACCAATTTGGTCTTTTCTGAAGGAAATAATGAGACAACCGTGGTTTGAATGGCCGACGGGCAAGCTCGGAACCGACACCGGCCAACCGGATCAAAATCCAAGGAAAAAATGCACTTACCACAACGAGCTCGGCCACTACACGACTGCCTGCGCACCATACAAAGCCCTCCTCGAAAAGCTTGCAGCTCAAGGTCACCTCGATCAGTACATTGATCGATCAAAGACGCCCGCCCGACAGACGAATCCCAACCCCAACGAACAACGATCGCTGATCCACGTCATCCACGGTCCAGTAACAAAGGCATCCGAGACTGCCCTCAAAGCCGACATCGATCAAGCCTCAACCTCAAAAGAGATACTCTCCGTCGGCTGTGGATCCAAGCGTCAACGACCATAAGAGGTTCCCAAGTGGACGATAAGCTTCACCGAACGTGACCTTGAACATGTTCAAACTCCGCATTCTGACGCCCTCGTCGTCACCGTCCAAATCGGCGTTCACGACGTCAAGCGCGTCCTCATTGATCAAGGAAGTTCAGCCGAGGTCATGTACTACGACCTATTCAAAAAGTTGGAACTACCAGAGTCGGCACTACTACCAACTGAAGTACCCCTCATCGGCTTCAGCGGAGCACCTGTCTGGCCGGTTGGCCAAATCTTCCTCCCTGTCGTCGTCGGCTCAAAAACCCTGTCTGTTGAATTCATTGTCGTCAACGTGCTGAGCCCATATAACGCCATCCTGGGCAGAAATTGGCTTCACGGAATGCAAGCCATTGCTTCCACGTACCACCAGATCGTCCGCTTCATCGGCGCCACAGGAAGACAGGAAGATTTACGAGGTGACCAAATCGCCTCCAAAAAATGCTACGTCTCCGCCGTACACAGCTCTTCCAAAGCAAAACAAGTACAATGGGTTGAAGTCCCAGACATGGCCATAATCGAAGATGTCGGCCAAAAGGCCGAGGACAAAGCAGAGGAGGACCTGGTGAAAATGCCCATCAATGAGGACGGATCACGCTTCTTCTTACTTGGCTCCTCACTATCTGACGCCGAGCGAGAAGAGATGTTCATGTTCCTCAAAAACAATCTTGAAGTCTTTGCATGGACCCCGGAGGAGATGGCAGGGGTGGATCCCAATTTTATTTGCCACTCCCTCAACATCAAAAAGGACGCCAAACCGGTGGTTCAACGGGCTCGACGTTCGGCACCTGAGCACGCCGACGCCGTCATCGAAGAGGTCAACCGACTTCTCGACACCAACGCCATTCAGGAAGTACAATACCCAACCTGGCTCTCGAACATGGTGGTCGTCAAGAAGAAGAATGGGAAGTGGCGAGTCTGCGTCGACTACACGAACTTCAATGACGCCTGCCCCAAGGACTGGTTCCCACTACCAAAGATCGACCAGCTCGTAGATGCAACAGCCGACCATGCTCGGTTAAGTTTTTTGGATGCCTACCGTGGCTATCACCAGATTGCCATGGACCCGAACGACATGGAGAAGACAGCATTCATAACTCCACATGGCATCTTTTGCTATAGGGTGATGTCGTTCGGCCTAAAGAACTCCGAAGCTACGTTCAACAGAGCAATCTTCAAAATGCTCTATGCACAAATAGGCAACATCCTGGAAGCATACATTGACGACCTCGTCGTCAAAAGTCAACAGGAGCAGAACCATTTGAAGGAGCTGGCCGAGGTCTTCGAGATCCTCAAATTCCACAAACTCCGTCTAAATCCGGAGAAATGCGCGTTCGGCGTAAGTGCTGGAAAATTCCTTGGCCACTTGGTCACACGACGCGGCATCGAGGCCGACCCCAACCAAATCAAGGCAGTGGCAGACCTTCGGCCACCAAGAACAATCAGAGAGGTACAAAAACTAACTGGGATGGCGGCAGCCCTCAACCACTTCATCAGCAAGTCGTCTGACAAGTGCCACTCCTTCTTTCACGCTCTCAAAGGGAAAAGCCGACGAAGCTTCGAGTGGACGCCAGACTGCGACAGAGCATTGGCCGAACTCAAGAACTATCTCGGTACATCACCTCTAATGGTAAAACCAAAGGAATTCGAACCCTTTTACCTCTACCTGGCGGTCTCAGCCCATGCCATCAGCTCAGCTCTTGTTCGGCGAGAAGGGGCCGACGACATGCCTGTATATTTCACAAGCAAGACGCTCTTACCCGCCCAAACGCGATACCTTCCACTGGAGAAGTTGGCACTCGCCCTCGTATCTTTGGCAAGGAAGCTTCTGCCGTACTTTTAGGCGCACACAATCACGGTATTAACCGAATATCCTCTCAAAACGCTCTTTCGAAAAGCCGACCTCTCCAATAGAGTATCCAAGTGGGCGGTGGAGTTGGCAAACTTTGACATCCGCTTTGAACCAAGGACGGCAATCAAAGGGCAAGTCCTTGCCGACTTCATTGCCGAACTCACCCCAGAAGACTCCGAGATCCTACACACTCCTCCCACCCAAACCTCTGCCGAACACCAACCAAAAGAGAACCGGTGGCTCCTCTTTCAGGGAGACACTTGGCGAATGCAAGTTGATGGCGCCTCCAACAACAACGGGGCCGGAGCTGGAGTCGTCTTGGTCTCTCCTTGCGGAACCCTTCACGAAAGTGCGATCACCATCGACTTCCCTGCCACGAATAATGAGGCTGAATACGAGGCCCTGCTTGCTGGCCTACGCTCGGCAATCGCAATGAAAGTTGACAACTTGGCCGTATTCTGCGACTCTCAACTTATAGTCAATCAAGTGCTGGGGGACTACGAAGGTAGAGACCCAAGGATGATGAAGTACCAGGCCACGGCAGCAGAACTCATCACTCGCTTCAAAATTTTCAACATCGAGCAGATCAACCGCGAGCACAATGCACACGCCGACGCACTTGCTGGACTCGCCTCGGCTTCAAAAGCATATGAGTTCCGAACCATAAATTTTGGCAACATCGACAACCCAAGTTTTGACACAACTCCAGAGGTGCTCAACATTGACCTTGGTCCGAGCTGGATGGATGAAATCGTTGCCTTCCTCAGAAACGATACCTTACCCGATGACAAAAAGGAAGCTTTCCGAATCAGAAACAAGGCAGCCTACTATTGGCTCTCTGAGAGCGGTCAACTCTATAGAAAATCCATTTCCGGGCCCTATCTTCTCGTCGTCCACCCAAACCAAGTTGCGGAGATCCTTGAAGAACTGCACTCCGGAAGCTGCGGCGGCCACTCTGGTGGACGTTCGTTATGCCAACGCGCGATGAGTCAAGGATACTTTTGGAAAAACATGAAAAAAGACTGCGAGGAAATCGTACGGAGGTGCCGACCATGCCAACTATTCTCCCCAATCCCCAAGCAGCCGGCTCAGAATCTCTCTCCCATCACAAGTCCATGGCCATTCGCGCAATGGGGGCTCGACATCGTCGGGAAACTCCCGACAGCACCTGGAGGCTTCAAATTCTTGATCACTGCAACGGATTATTTCTCCAAGTGGGTAGAAGCCGAGGCCCTCGTCACCATTACAAAAGCAGACGTCCGACGATTCGTATGGAGGAACATTGTGACAAGGTTCGGCGTACCCTATACCATCGTCTCCGACAACGGCACCCAATTTGTCGGGGACGGCCTCACAAGTCTCTGTGAAGAGTTCGGCATACGATTCTTCAACTCAACCCTAGCTTACCCTCAAGGAAATGGCCAAGCCGAGGCCTTGAACAAGACGGTCTGTGCAGGGATAAAACGAAGATTGAATTCAAAGAGAGGAAAATGGGCAGAAGAACTCCCCAGAGTTTTATGGGCGTACCGTTCCACACCCCGTCGTTCCACAGGCCAAACACCCTTCTCAATGGCGTTCGGCATGGAGGCCGTCATCCCACTGGAATCAAGGTTCCCAACCCTCCGAACGGAAAACTTCAACCCACAGACAAATGACGAAGCTGTGGAGCAAGAGCTGATTCTGGCTGAGGAAAAACGCGATGACGCTCGGCTGAAGCTTGCCGAGTATCAACAGACTGTTGCCAAAGGGTACAACAGAAGTGTCCGAATCAAAAAGTTCAAGCCCGACGATTTGGTTTGGCGAAAGGTCGTACAAGCAAGCAAGAAGAAAAAATTTATGCCTAATTGGGAAGGACCTTTTCGCATCGTCAAGGTCGCTGGTGAAGGGGCTTACACCCTCGAAGACATGCAAGGGAAGGTGCTCACTAACCCATGGAATGCACAGAACCTACGGAGGGCATACATGTGACGCTTCTACAACACATCAAGCTGACAACTACCTTCGGCTAACACTTCATGCAAAAAGAGTCCTAGTTTTCTTCAGCTTCGGCCTGAATCTTTTATGTTTTTCTTTTTTGCATTTCAAAGAAGGGCCTCGACCCACTGTTACTGTTTTTCTCTTCTACTTTTCCTGTACTTCGAGGATTATCAATGAAAAGACAAGCCTTTTTTTTGTTTAAAAGTCTTCAAAACATTTCATGTATCATTCCACTCTCGGCTAGAATGCCAAACACAAACGATGACTTCGGTCACACCCACCAATGGCTCCTTAAAAAGCCCTTTGCTTCGGCCAATATCACCGCCCAAAGAAGCAATCACTGGACATATGGTCCGCCGAGCCTGAAATACACTTTTCTAATGGAACTTAGGCTTCGGCTCGGATTGGCAAGACACTATGGTCGGCCACCGAAATATTACACTCGCAATTGGGCGAGCAAACCACCCACAAACAATCACTACTCTCAACGTCCCTCTACCATGGCCAGGGGCTGACACTTTGGCCGAGCCCCATCCACTGGCAAGGGGGCACTTCACACTCTCAAACTAGTCAAAGGTTGGATCATGTCAAATTACAATACGTCCGTGTTCGGCGACCTATTACTACGGCCATACTACTTTGGTCAGGGCTCGGCTGCAATATCTATACTTAACCATTTCGATCATGAAATATTCTCAACTATTCTGCCGAACCCAAACCAAAGTGGGGGCTACGAACAACTACACATTCATAAACATGCAAGACCTACAAAATCATGTGAAGACATAAAGGCAATCAGACAAGCTCGGCATTAATAGCGAAGTTGCAAAAGAAGCCATGCATTCATTCAAAAACTTTGAAATAAAGACAAGTGTTGTTAAAGATCCTAAGCTAGGAGGTACGGCGTAGTAAACCGTTCGGTGCCGACCCCCCTTCAACTATTACATCTGGCACGGTAAACTCCCAAGTTCGGAGCCGTCCAATCCAACAAAAGTTCAAAAAGAAAACTATAAACTCTAAAGTTGGGGCGGATCACCCTCGGCAGCAGCTTCAGCAAGACGAGCAGCACCGTCCTCGGCATTAACAGCCACTTCATCATTTTTCTCAACTTGCTCGGCGTTGTCAGCCTCGTCCTTCTTCCTCCCACTTGAACCATCCCCTCCACCTTCAGCGTCGGCGATAGTCATATCTTCGACATCGTCCTCACTCTCGGGAAACTCCTCCGGAGTAAGTGGGGCACACTCTTCTTCAGTGTACGGCAAGTTGAGCTCGGGCACTTCAGCTACGGGGATCGACTTCATTAGGTTCATGTCCGGCTCCATCTGCATGACCCCACACGCAGCCTTCACCCCATCCTTGTACCCAGTTCGGTACGCGATCGGCAGCTTCTTCGCAAGCTCCTCGTTGACCATCGACCGAGCCTCCCGGACGTACTCGGCGCCGGCTCTGTCGTACCCAGCTTGAAATGCCTTCTCATCCACTTCCTTCATCTTCCTCTTCTCCCTCCGCACAACCTGCCCGAGCTCGCGTTCGGCCGTCTTGGCATTCTCAAGGGCTTCATCCCTCTCTTTCTCGAGCTCGGCAACCCTTGACTTGGCAAACCTCAAGCCGTTCTTCGCAGCCTTTGCCTTTTCACGCTCGGCTTTCACTTCATCACGGTAACGAGTCTTCTCAGCGGCCAAGAGTTCGGCTTGACGAGAAGCACGCAGCAAAGCTTGCCCAGCCTACACAAGATAAGTCATCAGCCTCGGCAATACTTCAAAAAAATAAATTAGAAAACCAAGTCAAAAGCGTACCTGGACGAGATATGCACTGGTATGGACCAAGCTCGGCTGAAGCTCCCCTGGAACCCTGTCCATGTCCTTCGGAAGAGCCAGTCCGTGCAGCATGGTCACAGCAAGGCCAGGCTCCTCCTTGATGCTGTCCTCCACCGTGACAACCCTGCCGTCGGCCATCGCGAACGATGGTGCAAACTCCGGGACGATCACTCGGCCACCTGAACCTGCTGCCCTCTCCACAGCCTTTAAGCCGCCCGCAGCCGAAGACTCGGTTTGATCCTTCTCCTTTGGAAGTGGCGTCGGCGGCCTTGCAGGAAAGAAGTCATGAGTGACCTTCTGCTTCTTTGCAGGATTCTCGGAAGGTGCAGCTACCTTCTTGCTGGCAGCAGGCGCGTCTTTAAGGTTCATCTTCGCTACATTTCTCCTCCCCATTTCGTCGGCAAAATGAGGAATAAGGGTTCGGATGGGAGGGATGTTGATACCTTGAAGGTCGGCTGGCTGACTATCCTGGAACCAGAAATCAGCTGACTTATGAAAAGTGGGAAATTTTACCCTCGGCTCCTTCGCCTTCTTGCTCGGTTTTGGAATTTTGTCGCCAATACCTTGCCCCTCAGCAGCTGATTTCTTACCCTTAGCCTTCGTGCTCGGCCCTGCCTCCTTATCCTTCTTCTTCCTCTTCATCAATTTCCCCTTATACGAAGGCTCGTAACCCAACAGCGTCGGTGCGTCGCGGCAGATACAGGCCCTTAATGTCTCCACGTGACTGTCTACGGCCAAAGAGTTCTGGGTCTTGGTTATTGCTCGGTGATCTGCAAAGGAAAGAAGGTGTTAGCAAAATATCACGAATTCATTAAAAGAATGGATCATGTTCGGCAGATTAAAGAAAGAATAGGAAACCTCGGAAATCTGTTATCTTCGGCACAGAATGCAGCCGCATAGTCTGATCGCCGAACTCGTAGTTTCCACTGACTTCGACATACAGGTTAGCCCACTTATCAGTGTCGGGAAGTCCGTTTATTAATGGCTCTTTACCGCTACGTGTGGACAAATACCTACGGTTAGTCTTCCCGTGCCTCGACATAATGTATGTATGGAAAAGGTCGGCAATGGTGAATTCAAGGTTGTGAAGTTCCTTTAACTTAACTACGGACATCACTATCCTAAAACTATTGATCGAGAAATAATGAGGTACTATGCCAAACCTGGCCAGCAGTTCCCTCAGAAATGGATGAAGGGGGAAACGGAGCCCGGCCTCACAGATGGCCATCAGAGGGACCGTTATGTGCTCGGGACGATCTTGCCTCTTGTCCCTAATCCTATTACTAGCCACCTGGTGGACGACGACATCATCTGATATGTGGTACGCTCGGCAGAAGTCCGCATACTCGTTGGGACGCCCACTGAAGTAATGGGTGTGCGGACAAACCTGCCCTCGCTCGAAGAGGTCGGCGAACTCTCTGTCCCCAGACGAGGTTTCAGCAGGAGCAGAAAGCGAAGATGTCGTAGCTCCGGCCTGGGAACGAATCCTAGACTCGGCCTCCGGCCCAAGTTCGTGCTTGGCTTCGGATTCTGTGCTAGTGGAGAAGGTTATCTCTGGTTCGGTGTTGAAACCATCGTACTCGTGGTCACGCTCGGCATTGGAATCACCAGAGTCTGACATGTTCGAGGCGATGGAAGAAGCTTGACGTCGGCTTCTGTGTATCTCCAAGTACTCTCGGATCACAAGGTTTGCAGAATCATCCCCTGAACTTTCAGAGTCGGATGAGATGACGATGATTGGGGGAGCCAGACCTAACAAAGTCAAAAACAGAAACATGAGACCTCGTCGTTGGCCAGAAAACAGGTATCTCACTACGCTTGGTATCCTAAATGGCCCACCCCATCATCGTTCTCAAGGCTCGGCCAAACCATGTTCGGTCGGAACCTACCAAACAACAGAGACTGGGGCTCGGCCTACTCCATCGATGGCCAAGCCCAGAACCCCTTGGAGGTTCCATGCTCGGAAGAACAGGTTAAAGAGGGAGATGAACAGTCCGTTCATCTCCAGGGTGCACTGTTCACTCAGAACAAAAAATGCCCCAAAAACCCAGAAAAGCAAATGGAAAATGACTGGAAAATGCAAAAGAGTGAAGAGAAACAAGAATCGATCACGTACCTGGATTTGTGGCGAGATCTGGTGGCAGAATCGCTGGGAACCAGAACCAGAAGATGAACGGTTGCTGCTGGGAGCTCTGGCAATGGAGGTCTGGAGAGAGAGAGAGAACAAAGCGTTTCTCTCTCCTCACCCCGCTCCTTTTATAGAGCTAGGGTTGGGAGTTCGAAACTCCCGCCCATCATTGCACCGTCGAACAACTGACCACTCAGCGCATGACACGTGTCACTGAAAGGACGGTTTGCAGGGTTTGCCAGCCTTCCTCTTGTCTGCCGTACCCAGCCACAAGGTGACATCTGGCGCTCCACCACTGGAGTACTTCATCGACGGTCAAGCTTGCTCCTAAGAAAGAGAAGATTCAGGCTCGGCTGAAGTTCACCTCGACAAACACAAACACTCTCGGCGATTCAACAAGTTCGGCCTAAGGCTCGACTTCAATCCCTACCATGCGTACGGCATCGGCAGAGATTGAGGGGCTATTGTAGCGGGCCGAACATAGATGTTCGCAAAGGTGCGGACCTGACCCGCCATGTACCAGTCATCGGCGTTGTGCACGGCTGCCGTCGATGACTTGTCAGTATTATTCGGTTTGCCGCAGGCTCGGCAGAGGACGAACCTGCGCTCGGATTACGCCGTCGGCAGAGTCCACGACAACGTTACCTCCCGCAAAGTCCAGGCTCGGCATTGTCCGTGTTCGGCCACCTTCAGAGCGCGGCAGGCAGCCGACGATGGCTAGCTGAAAAGCCACGCGTCCTGCCACGTGCAGAAGCAGTTATAACAGAAGATGATCACGGGCGCACATGGGTGTGCCAGCTCAGCCCCAAAAACGGTTACCAGATCTATTCCGTGACGTCACTATGATGTCACTTGGCCCGTGGAAGGCACGCGATCGTACTTGGAGAGCAAACCAGGAGGCACTATATATACCTAGTGATGGTAACCCTAACAGGTACACGCTACTCAATACTCACACTTACTCACTCTAAGCTTTCTGCTTCCTCTCTCTGCACAATACTCATCCTCTCGCCGGAGGGCCTTGCCGGGCCAACCCCCGGCCAGGTCTTAGTCATGCGTTCCCTGTGCAAGCTAGGAGAAGAAAGCTCAAGAACCATCGAACCACCAACGGAGGAGCAAGGATCCAAGATCATGGGCCACACACTTATTATCAATCTCCACCACGCGCTTGGCATCGGCAGAGATTGAGGGGCTATTGTAGTAGACCGGACCAAACGGTTCGAGCCCACTAACAAGTAGGCAAGGACCGAGGTCACGATCAAGAATGATGGCCGTACGAAATTCTGAGTTCGGCTACAATTGAGGTTCGGGAATGGACAACCTTGCCTCTAAACCGATGGCCAACCCAATGAGATATCTTCCGGGTTCGGTCACCTTCAGAAGAGGCTACTCGACTTGCGCCGAGGCCACGCGGTCAACCGTGTTAGGCTTACCTTGCGTCCGGCGCCAGGGGAGTGTCATTCAGGATCGGCCACCTTCAGGAAGGTAGCTCTGTCAATGGGTTCTCCTCATGAGTCGCCCACTAGGCTCGGCCAGATGTGGGGAATCAGCCAGTCGCTAGGTCACGTGCTCTCCCATGTGCTGAAGCGGTTACTCCTAAAGACCATGATGGGAGCACATGGGGGGTGCCAGCTCACACCAAATGGTTACCAGATCTATTCCGTGACATCACAACGATGTCACTCAGCTCGTGCGAGGCACATGCCCGTACTTGGAGAGCAAGTCAAGGAGACCCTATAAATATTGAAGGATCATAACCCTAAGAGGTACAGACTGACTCACATACTCAAACCCTAGTCTCTTACCTTTCTCTCTGCACATACTTATCCTCTCGCCGGAGGGCCTTGCCGGGCAACCCCGGCCAGGTCTTAGTCATGCGCTCACTGTGCAGGCTAGGGGAGAAGGCTAGGCAACTCACTGAACCTACGGAGGAAGGACTCAGATCGAGGATCACGGGCCACACAGATTCCGAAGCGGCGAAGATTGTGACGAGAGAGAGAGAGATTTGTTATGGTTCTGGAATTTGGTGAAGGGAAAGGTAAAGAGAAACAGAGGAGAAAGGGTGAGACGAGTGTGGAAGAGAATTGAGGAGATTTTCTTCGTCTGGGGCAATAAAGTCATAATGCAACATTACTGAGCCAATTTAGGTTCGGGAATAATATTCAGGTTGGGATCAAACCGAACCTAAAAACTAGGGTCTCCCTCTAATTTTCTAATTTTTTTTTAAAAAGAAATAAAGGCTTGCTCCGACTCTCATATGGTATTCAAATGCTTCTACGATATTAATTTTTCTTGATCCCAACCGACCATTCTCTAAATTCCAATTTTACTGTATTTGTACAAAGTATTAAGTTTTTTTTTTTCACACCCATGAATACCTAGTCGAACCACGCTAGGCTATAGAAACAATTATGTGTTCGAAAGTGAGAATGACACCTACCCCACCCCCTCTCTACTTGAGCACCATCAAAAAATAAAATTGACAAGTAGCTCCAACAGCTGTCGCTTTCTGCATCCTCCCTTGGCAAGCACCACAAAAAGTAAATAAATTGACAAGTTTCAAGGATGCCGGAGGCAATGGGGAATCCCTCTTTCACTCTAAGTGTAATAAAACGAGTAATTCGTATCTTATTCATACAAATATGTTAATCAAAATGTTTGTGTATTCATTTTGTATGGCAATTCACAATTTCACACACATGCAGTAAAAATACTAAACTTGGAGGAAAAAATTTAATGTTTAAATGGGTCACATTCCTCTCCAATTACTGAAAAAATTACAAACCTTGCAGGGAGTTTATGCAAAAATTTAGAATGAGAGAGAGAGAAAGAGAGCTAGGAGGAGGTTTTTAAAAGAGAAAAAAGTATATTGATGCTAGGAAGACACGAACTCTAGTGCCAGAGAACCAAGGACTTGGCTCATATTTTAAGTTTTTAACCACTCCGCCAGAGTGCTCTTTGTGCAGATTTATCATATTTTTATATTAACGTATTTGTAGACACCCCAATTTGGCCTAACAATTATTTCAAGTCCCACCTTGGGGACCATCCCGATGATGAAATGGATACAGTGATTGCTGATTGACTTCTCGAGAACCTTAGGACTTTCGGTAAGAACTTTGAACCACTTAGAGGACCCAATCCAGAGCCATACAGCCTTTCAGACAGAAATACAGAATCCTAGGAGAATCCATCTGTCGGCCGTGACATTGATCTCACGGCCTCAACATCATTTCTTCACCCGAGCAACCTGTTACTTGAAAATCTCCCGGAGAGATCAATCCCTCGACCGCAAGATCTATCCTTCGGCCGCAACATCCATTCCTCGGCCGCCAGATCGATGACTCGGCCGCCAGATCATCCTTTTTCCAGATTCTAGAACGTTCTGTCATACGTTTGATCCGATCACAAAACCCTAGCAGCCAAATCCCGATGCGTTCGGGCTACGTTAGAGGATTGCCATGAAGAGTTAGAATCACACTCTAACTCCACTTTTGATCGTGCATTTCGATTGGCCGGAGTGTGTCATCCATATGCCTATATAAAGGAGCCTTTGGGTTCCGAAATTGATAAGTTAACACACCACAATCACCCACAAAATTCTGCAGAAATACTCTCTCAAACCCACTCTTCAAAAGCCCTAACCTCCCGAAGCCAGCCATCAATCCGACGATCAAACCCCAAAGTTCAAACCCTAACCCTAGGGTTTTCCGAGAACCAATCAGTCAATCACCACCAATACGAAGCAATCAAGCAACTGAGGGATCAAGGTGGTGAGGCCCAACGGCCTCTGGTTTGTTTTATTTATCGTTCTTATGCTTAATCATAGCATTTAATCATCTGCTAACTTTTCTGTCTGGTGTGAGGAAGAACACCGACCGGGGCTTCGATCCCTCGGCCGGTATATAAAACCAGGAGGATCCCTCGGCCGTGACATCCATTCACCGGCCGCAGGATCCATCTCCCTGGGACAGTTTGTTTTGTTCTGCTTTCTGATGCATGATTTACTTATCGTCTCGGCTCACTTTATTTACTGTTTAAAGGCATAATTAAACAGACTATGTGTTGAAATTAAATAAAGCATATACACGTCTTATGTTGAATAACTATGGGCCAGTCTCACGACTGGGCAGACAGGGGTGTCTAACACATTCCCCTTACTGTACTTTTGGCTCCCGTACCCAGAATCTCTATCTGTTTTCCTAGTTTTAATAAACTAGGTGGCGACTCTATTTTGATGATAACCGCTATCGTGTGGCGATGTTCCTAGCCATGGGAATGTCCACGATCTTAATTTATGAAGCAAGCAACCAATCGAGCAACAAACGATCAATCTGTATGGCGATGCCCCATTTGAGAGGTGTCTACAGTTTTTGGCGACTCTGCTGGGGATTTGAGAGCCATAACCAGAAAGTTCAACATGGAATTAATATTTGCTTTATTTAATTCTTTTTCATGTGCATGGAGCGGGCAACCCACGTTGAGTTCACCTTATATCCCGGCATGACACGGGTTATGTTAGGGGTTCTAGCAAACTACTAACGGAGCACCCTTTGAGACTACCCGAAACCTTGCATATTGTAAAAAGCCATAGAACTCTTTCCAAACTAGGACAGAAAATGCCAAGCAGGTTAGGACTATGTGTTACATTATATCCGAAACTCTTGTTTGATTCAATGATTAGTACTCTTTAGAGTTTTAATTGCTGTAGAAGATGAATTCATGCTCATTTTATCAAGAGTTTGTGATGAAGTCTATCTCTCTTGAGATAAAGAATAGTCCTTGTATAACTCTGTCTCTCTTTGAGATAAGTTTTCACTTGTGAAAGGTTGTCATAGTCTTATACTGTTAGGAGTTTCGAAAAAAAAACAAAACAAAAGTCTTCTTTTATCTCTAGGTTTTATTTATTTATTTATTGCTAGGATTCTTTCAAAAACAAAAAACAAAAAGAAACGAATCTTTCTTTTTATTTATTTCTCTTTCAATCTTTACTAGGATCTTTTCAAAAGAATAAAAATATATATATTTCCTTATTCTTTAGGTTTTCATAAATTTCTTTCTTTCTTTGTTTTTTCCTAGGATATTAAAAAGAAAAAAGAAAATGTGGGGATTTCATCAATCTTTTATCTTGCATGGTACATTGTATATATGATCACTTGATTGTATAATTGTCGCATGATTGCTTGCTGTATTGCATTACTACCTGATCACATCACTTCATAGTACTAATATGTTGTTCAACCACTTGGTTGCATGCATGGTAAATGGGTCATCATATTAGGGGCACCTTACATTCTAGGGGGCAATAGGCGTTGGTGCACTGCACAATCACTTGATTTGGGATGTCTCAACATAAACGTAATTGAGCTTTTGCTTCTTTTAGATTTGCTTTTGGACTTAGCTGTGACAGTTGTGGCCGCCAATCTCTCAGAAGCCCTTTCCTCCAGAGGTTGATAGCGTCGTGATCATAATGGAAAACCATGAGCTTGCCCAACAAGTCAAGGACATCAAAGCTGCCTTGGCTCGCTCAAAAGGAGATCAAATCCTTGATTTTGATGGACTCTACCTTTTTCCAAATGTCAAACTGCCAGAGAAGTTCAACATGCCCGATATTGAGAAGTTCAATGGCACCGGCAATCCCACCAGCCATGTCCGCCATATCATCAACACCCTGAAACCCATGGGCCTGAATGATGAACTCATTGCCCAACTTTTTCAAAGGACTCTCACAGGCAGTGCTCTCGACTAGTTTCTCACTCTGGACTTCACAAAGTACAACGGGTGGTAAGAAATTGCCAATGCTTTCATCAATCAATATGCCTACAATGTCCAGATTGAGGTAACCACTCGAGATTTGGAGATGCTCAAACAAAAGCCAAATGAGAGCTTTGCCAATTTTCTTACTAGGTGGAGAAAGAAAGCCGCACAGATGAAAACTCTTCCCTCAGAAGAAGACCAAATCAGAATGGTGGTAAGAAATTTACAGCCGCAGCTCCTGAGGTACATGTATTCCCAAGCAATTTCTACTTTTAAGTGCCTCTATGCTACTGGATTGCAAGTTGAAGACGGCCTTAATCAAGGATTACTCGACAATGGAGAAGTCAGCCACAAGGTAGAGACAAGCACAAATACCAACACTGATAGTGGTATTAATATGGTGAGATCCCATCACAAGCGTAAGAGGGAATTTGTTCCTCTTGGAATGAAGTTAGAAGATGTATTCCACATCTTAGAAGCAACAGGCGATCTGAAATCATTGCAACCAAAATTTCCTAGTAATCTTGCACAGAAGGATGGGGAGTATTGCAAGTATCACCAAGTGACTAGTCATTCCATTGAACAATGTGGGGCTCTCAAGAATGCAGTCCAAGATCTCATCGATCAAGGGATAGTTGATCCAACCAAGCTGGATGATTGAGAAGCGGCGGCCAAATTCTGTCATATGTTTTGAGTCAATCTTTGGGTCTTTCTTTTGACCCTTATTTGCTTCTTTTTAGGGTTTGAATCTCGAATTTGTTCTCCTTTAGGAGTTTGAGTCTTGAGTTTATTTTCTCTTGAAATTAAAGTCATTTTGTTCATCTGATTTTGGATCAACTCTTTGCACTCAACATGAAATGTGAATCTCTCCCAGAATATGAATCTCCTTAAACCTGAACTACGAATGGCCTGATTCTCTTTAGAGATACGTAGGCACCTTAGGGTCGGCCACATTTTTGAAAATATTTTCTCTTGTGCTAATTTGCTGCCACAGAATACTCATGATAACATTAAGTGTTGAAAACAATCCTCAAGGATTTCAAAGTAATCTCATGATATCGCTTGAAACACTTCATGATCACTTGAGTTATCAAAATCACCAAAAGAGTTTTCAAAACGAACTGTAACCCATGTCATTTTTGTTGTGCACTTTCATGGAACCACTTGTAAGAGGAGCAAGCTATTGAAGATAGAAAATAAAAGGAAAGAAAAAAATGAGCTCGCTAGATTGGAAAACCCTCAAGGGTGGTCTAGGCAAAAGTTAGAGCATAAAAATAAAATGAAAATTTAGCCGTGACTCCGTGCACCCACTTTGAGTCTCAAGACTTGTCCTCGATTTTGAAGAACCACTTGGTAAAACATCAAAGCCTCTTAATCTCTTGGTTAGGATTCTAGTTGCTCTGTTGCGTGATTCAAAATGAAGAAAGACCATCATTTCTCTATCCAAACACTTATCCCTTACTATCCACATTGAGCCTCTGGATAGTTTCTTTCAAATAAAGCCTGCTAGACAGCCATCCCCCACACTAGGGTAGATAAGAATGCAATGAGAGATGACTACAAAACGAAAAGTAAGCATCCCGTCACACAAGGGGGTTTTGAAAGAAGAAAAACATCATCCCTTCCAATCCAAAAACAGGGGGCATTTTGAAGAAACATCTCCCTCTCATACAAAATAGAGCGATTAGATGGCTGCTAGCTTTTGGAACCCAAGCATGAGTAGAAAGTAGGTTTGAGTTGTTATATCCCTTCCTTTCTTAAGCCAACACCCTAACATACAATATGGTCCATAATAAAGTCCTCTCGGATTGAAGAACGCGACTTAGCAACAAAGTCCTAGATACTAGGGGCATAACCAATGTGGAAGGAAAAGTGGTGTGAAGCAAAGGGGCACAACTACATCCCCCTTTTAGAAGCGCACAATCTCTCATGAGGCACGCGGTGGTCACTTATCAATCCAACTCAAAGTAGTCAATTCACCCTGAAGCAGTAAACTCGCTAGGGTCATGGGTTCGTGGAACAGTTTTGCGTCTCTTGACGACTGAGTGGTTTTGAATATGAATCATGTAGGTAAAATGACGTGGTTTTGAAATCCTCAAGGAGAAATTTTCAAAATTGATTTTATCCTAAGCATTTTTAACATAGCAATACAAGCACAATTACTTATTTGTAAATTTTCACGGAGATAATACGGGTTTCCCATTTCATGAGGAGTGTAGCTAGAAGGTCCCTGGGCCATACAGTGTGTTAGCAGCGTTGCTAGAGTGTTGTAATCTTTCAAGCCTCTTGGATCTCATCGTCTTCTTTGTCATAGCCATTTGGCTAGTATAGAGTTTGTTGCCATCTTATGGTGTAGGAGAAGCACTAGCTTGAGTACGCGAAAGTTGAGATGTCCCAAAACACTTGCTTGCATATCACCACAATCACATGGTTGCTTGATGTGTAGTTTAGACAGTTGCATTGGCCTCTTGGCCCATACAGCTGATTTGTCTACATGAGCACCTCACTGTTTAGTCTTATCTAGACATTTTCCTAGGCCTCTTTGGCCCGCGCATTTGATTCGCTTTCATGTCTTTGTGGCTGTTGTGGTTATTTGGTCTTGCATTGGTCTCTTGATCTAATACTTGATTTTTGTCTTCACTACTACATGTTGCTTGCATTATGAATGTGTTTGATTATCTATTGGTATGATGCCTCTTGGCTAGAGGAAAATATAGGCGCTATCTCTTGATATATTAGGCCTCTCAACCACTATGCCTCTTGGCATTGCGTCTCTCGATGTATTAGGTCTCTCGACCACTATGCCTCTTAGCATTGCATCTCTCGATGTATTAGGTCTCTCGGCCACTATGCCTCTTGGCATTGCATCTCTCGATGTATTAGGTCTCTCGACCACTATTCCTCTTGGCATTACATCTCTCGATGTATTAGGTCTCTTGACTTATACATCTCTCGGTGTTGTGTCCCTTGACGCCTGAGTCTCTTGACCTGCATGCCTCATGGCCTTGCATCTCTTGATATGTTATGCCTCTCGACATGTTGCGCCTCTTGGCCCCTAAATGATGTGGTATTGTGGTGTATTATGTCTCTTAACATATTTTGCCCTTCGGCATCCTTTTTTGTGGTATGACCTATTTTACTCTAAGCATTCTATTAACAAAATAATGTGCACATACCTCTTACACCATTGTCTTGAATAATGTGGCTTGCAGTGGTTGATGTCTTTGTTGCATGTCACTTGACATAAGCTAATCACATGTCCAACGATTCGAAGCATAATGAGTTTTACATTCTAAATTCCAAATAGAGTGCAAAGATATCAAAATTATGTCTCTCGTCTTGTACGCCTCATGGCATTGTATCTCTTGATGCATTATGATGATGTTTGTGAGTCACTAGATTTATTTTGCCTGAACATTCCCTTGAATGAAACCTGGTGCTACACTCATAGGATTCACTAGTTGAGTGCATTTTGCTATCAAATATACCATGTGTTTGCATTTAAAACAGGTTACAACCGGCTCTACGCCTCGGTTCTATCACTTCAAGCTCCAAGCTCCGACTCCTCAAGCTCTTGCCTTATGATTGATACCGGCTCTACATCACGTCAAGCTCCAAGCTCCGATCCCTCAGGCTCTCGCCTCATGATTGCAACTGGTTTCGTGCCTCGGTTCTCCCATCCAAACGCTCCGTGCTCCAGTTACTGGCCTTGTGCCCCACATCTCAAAATCGGCGTCTGAATGTCTCCAGAAGATAGTTGGATTCCACCCAATTACATCTATTCCATCAAGCTCATTCGCAAGGATAGGCTACTCTACCGAGCTCCCCTCAGTCAAAGTAAGGGTGATCATGAAAAGCAAACGACTCACCCGCTGTGTATTGATCTACCCCAAAATACTGAAAATGCTCTCCGCAAGAATTTCCCCGGCAGCTCGGCGTTCCTTCAACTACTCTCTGCCAAAATCCTGGCATAGCTCAGGTACATCGCTCGAAGGCTTGGTATAGCTCGATGGCGAATTCCTCCTCTAAAGCTCTGCGTTTTTGTTTTTGGTTGTCCCGAAGTACGGTTGGTCTGAATTTCCCATGTGGAATACGTAGGCAGCCTCTTGGCCCGACCATAACAAAAACCTTTTTTGAAAACCCCTTGGAATAGTGGTTGGACCAAATTGAGTTGCTTTTACAGCTTTGACTCTTACTCAAACATGTCTCGCGATCCGTCTGAGTTCAGTCAAAGAGGGGCATCTGTAGACACCCCAATTTGGTCTAACAATTATTTCAAGTCCCACCTTGGGGACCATCCCGATGATGAAATGGATACAGTGATTACTGATTGACTTCTCGAGAACCTTAGGACTTTCGGTAAGAACTTTGAACCACTTAGAGGACCCAATCCAGAGCCATACAGCCTTTCAGACAGAAATACAGAATCCTAGGGGAATCCATCTGTCGGCCGTGACATTGATCTCACGGCCTCAACATCATTTCTTCACCCGAGCAACCTGCTGCTTGAAAATCTCCCGGAGAGATCAATCCCTCAGCCGCAAGATCTATCCTTCGGCCGCAACATCCATTCCTCGGCCGCCAAATCGATGACTCGGCCGCCAGATCATCCTTTTTCCAGATTCTAGAACGTTCTGTCATACGTTTGATCCGATCACAAAATCCTAGCAGCCAAATCCCGATGCGTTCGGGCTACGTTAGAGGATTGCCATGAAGAGTTAGAATCACACTCTAACTCCACTTTTGATCGTGCATTTCGATTGGCCGGAGTGTGTCATCCATATGCCTATATAAAGGAGTCTTTGGGTTCCGAAATTGATAAGTTAACACACCACGATCACCCACAAAATTCTGCAGAAATACTCTCTCAAACCCACTCTTCAAAAGCCCTAACCTCCCGAAGGCAGCCATCAATCCGACAATCAAACCCCGAAGTTCAAACCCTAACCCTAGGGTTTTCCGAGAACCAATCAGTCAATCACCACCAATCCGAAGCAATCAAGCAACTGAGGGATCAAGGTGGTGAGGCCCAACGGCCTCTGGTTTGTTTTATTTATCGTTCTTATGCTTAATCGTAGCATTTAATCATCTGCTAACTTTCCTGTCTGGTGTGAGGAAGAACACCGACCGGGGCTTCGATCCCTCGGTCGGTATATAAAACTAGGGGGATCCCTCGGCCGTGACATCCATTCAACGGCCGCGGGATCCATCTCCCTGGGACAGTTTGTTTTGTTCTGCTTTCTGATGCATGATTTACTTATCGTCTAGGCTCACTTTATTTACTGTTTAAGGGCATAATTAAACAGGCTATGTGTTGAAATTAAATAAAGCATCTACACGTCTTATGTTGAATAACTATGGGCCAGTCTCACGACTGGGCAGAGAGGGGTGCCTAACACCTTCCTCTTACTGTACTTTTGGCTCCCGTACCCAGAATCTCTATCTGTTTTTCTAGTTTTAATAAATTAGGTGGCGACTCTGTTTTGATGATAACCGCTATCGTGTGGCGATGTTCCTAACCATGGGAATGTCCACGATCTTGGTTTATGAAGCAAGCAACCAATCGAGCAACAAACGATCAATCTGTATGGCGATGCCCCGTTTGGGAGGTGTCTACAGTATTCATGTTTTAACCACTCCGCCAGAGTGCTCTTTGTTAATTAGGATATTTATTCTTTACGGAGCATGTTATTAACCTTTTTCTCATTTTTTCTCCAACATTAAAATCTTCATCTGGATATGTTCAAGGCTAAAGTAACTTATTCTCATGACCTATATGTTATTAGTTTGGCGAAATTTCCATAGCCTATTATCATATGAGTCGATAGATGGGCTCAACGTATTTGAAATGTTAAGTTATTATTACAATTTTATAGATATAATTATAAAGGTAGTGTTGAACATTATTGATTATTAAATATCTACATGAACATGAATTTTGACAAATCAGGATCTATTTAATTGCCGTATCTTCTAATTCATAGATCGTGGCAGTGCTCAGAGCCGCAGACAGCCCACCTATGTTGCCATATAAGCAAGTTGCTTACTACTAGGCTACATAATCATTGTTAAAATCATGCATATTATTGCATTAAGACTGAGCTTTCATTTTATAATGAATCTTTGATATCTATGCATGTATCTATCATGGCCAAATCTTTACGATCTACAATTCGATACGATTCACGAGTCAAAAAATGGCCATTTCGAATCATGATTCGATTTAAGATTTGACTCAACAATAGGAGCCTAGCTAATGGAAATTATTGTCTTGGACAAGAAGAATAAAGTAATCAAACAACATATTTCCTCCGTCCCGATTTGTTTGTCCATTTTATGACTTTTAATTGTTCCAAAATATTTGTCCATTTGACTTCTAATTGAATCAATTTTCCCTTTTTGCCCTTTCTTTAATAGAATAAAGTAACTTTTGTAAAAAAGTTGAGGGTAAATGTGGAAAGTTGTATCTTTTTAAGTGTAATGATTGTGTTCCCTAAAAAAGTTGAATTTTTGAGGTTGGACAGAGAGAGTAATTTACTTTGCTGAAACAGGAATACCTATTAGCTAGGAGCTGTTTTAAACTGGATTAACTGGAAAACCCATTAGGTGATAACTTGAGCTGAATTCCCTTTCTATGTTTTTTAAACGGTCTTTCAGCAAGTAACTCAACAAAGGCTTGTTACGTGGAATCTGGTCCTGTCATTGGAAACTACTACAACTTCAGAATAGACTACTTGAGCACCAAATATATATAAAGACATCAGTGTTGTCTATTAGTTTGTAAGAGTTACTGAATTAAGATTGTAAAGCATTGGGCCTTCATGTTATACATTAATTTATCAGCTGCCAGAACCAATGAATTAAACATGGATAATGCAATGCAAAAAGTCCGTCATCTCAATTGAGTGCATTCTTTTTCCTTAATTTCAACTTCAGGACTACAGTACTATCTCAACAACGTACCAACACACACCAAAAAAAGGCACCAACTATTGCCAATAAACAGCATCTTCATGTAAAATTCTACTGACACGTACAGAAAGTCATTGCACGCTCATTTAGTCTTTGTCCCACTGATCGAGTTTTGTAAGAATCAACTTGAAAATATCCGATGGAAGAAGATGATCCAAATCCAGAATACATACTTTGGGGCATCACTGGGAACTCTCCAAAATGAAATTTCAATCGCAGTGTGGAGCTTGATAGTTCTATACACAGAGGCAAGACGGCACCTGGTTGGGTGTGGGGTCGGCCGGCGACCCCATTTTACTACTATTATATTGAGATTTCTTTTAAATTAAGCAATGACCCTAAAATAATTGAGTCTTTGACACCACGCTGGATTATTTTTTCCTTACTACCCATCCCTCTCATTTGTCAAACTAATTAAGAGGCAGATTGATTAGGAAAAAGGCAAAACACGGCCTTCGCGGATTCGCCTTCTTTATCAACGACGTATATGTTCTTTCTCGCAGCTTGGTTCAACTAAATATCTTGTAGTCTTTTGAATGAAAGTCATTGAGACAAATATTTTCGTAACCCCAACCGTTTATTCTTTAAATCTCTATTTTCTCATCATTTGTGTAAAATAATCAAGCTATTTGGATACCGATAAGTACTTAATTAACTTCCTTAAAGTAAATTTGTTTTTTCCAAACCGGAGGTGGCATATGCCATACCCCTCCATATACCTCCGCCGCCCCTGTTCATGAATGACCCCATCCTGGAGTTGTCACTGACTATATAATACACCGAACCAAGCATCTATCCAAGCTATCTTTTGTATTCTGCTTCATGGTAGTCAAACAGTGGTGAACCGCGCAAATCTAGTGTTCTGGCATGTTAATTTATAGTTTTGTGTAGACACCCCAATTTGGCCTAACGATTATTTCAAGTCCCGCCTTGGGACAATCCCGATGATGAAACGGATACAGTGATTGCTGATTACTTCCTTGAGAACCTTAGGACTTTCGGCGAGAACTTTGAACCACTTAGAGGACCCAATTCAAAGCCATACAGCCTTTCAGACAGAAATACAGAAGCCTAGGAGAATCCATCTGTCGGCCGTGACATCGATCCCACGGCCCTAACATCATTTCCTCACCCGAGTAACCTGTTGCTAGCAAAATCTCCCTGAGAGATCAATCCCTCGGCCGCAAGATCTATCCTTCGGCCGAGACATCCATCCATCGGCCGTGATATCCTTTACTCGGCCGCCAGATCGACCTTTTTCCAGACTCTGGAACGTTCTGTCAGACGTTTGGTTTGATCCAATTACACTACCTTCCCGATGCGTTCGGGCTACGATCAGAGATTACGACGTAGAGTTAGAGATGCATTGCAATTGCAATTGCCATCTCGTGATTTGATTGGCCGGAGTGAGTCATCCTTATGCCTATATAAAGGAGCCTTTGGGCTCCGAAATTAACACACCTTCACACTCGATCAAGCCTCAAAGCTCTGCACAAATACTCTCTCAATCCCATACTTCAAAAGCCCTAACCTCCCGAAGGCAGCCGTCAATCCGGCGATCAAACCCCGAAGTTCAAACCCTAACCCTAGGGTTCTCAATCAAGCAATCAATCAATCACGCTCAATCCAAAGCAATCAAGCAACTGAGGGATCAAGGTGGTGAGGCCCAACGGCCTCTGGTTTGTCTTATTTACCATGTTTTTGACTAACCGTAGCGTTTTGATTATCCGTTAATCTTTCTGTCTGGTGTGAGGAAGAACACCGACCGGGGCTTCGATCCCTCGGCCGGTACATTAAACCAGTATGATTACTCGGCCGTGACATCCATTCACCGGCCGAGTAATCGATCTCCTGGGACAGTTTGTTTGCCTCTCTGCTTTTTGATGCATGCTTCATTTATCGCACTGGCTCACTTTGCTTACTGTTTAAATGAATAAATAAACAGACTATGTGTTGGGAATTAAACAAAGCATCTATACGTCTTATGTTGAATGATTATGGGCCCGTCTCACGATTGGGCAAATAGGGGTGCCTAACACCTTCCCCTTATTGTACTTTTAGCTCCCGTATCCAGAATCTCTGTCTATTTTCCCAGTTTTAATAAACTGTGTGGCGACTCTGTTTTGATGATAACCACTATCATGTGGCGATGTTCCTAGCCATGGGAATGTCCATGATTTTGGTTTACAAAGCAAGCAACCAATCGAGCAAATAAACATGATCAATCTGTATGGCGATGCCCCGTTTGGGAGGTGTCTACATTTTGATTTGTTTTACTTTGTGTAATCCTGGGTTAGCGATCCAAAGAACCCTAATAGAAACTTTTGCACGAGAACCTGAATGATGGTAAGGAAAATACTTATAAAACAGTTTCTACAAGCCCTCACTCAGCCAATGAGCCAAAAATTACACAAGTGAATCCGTACGTATGTCATGCAGTTGATATGTCGGAACATTTTAAGTCTTTTTTATAAACGTAATAATTAGTCAAATGTTACTTGAAAAATTAAGGTTCATGTCAGCAAAGAATATATACATAGAAAGCGATCATTATCACTAAGCACTACAACAAAAACACCAATAGTGACACCCTTTGACACCTTTTGGTGACAAAAAATTAGTGTTGACACGGAATATACTCAACGGTGACAAACAGTTTTACTGCTTGTCACCGAAAACCTTTGGGTGACCAGGGTAAATAATGAGGAGATTTGGTGACAAAATATTTGTCACTAAAGACAAGTTTCGGTGACAAGTTGTAGACACCTCCTTAACAGGGCATCGCCATACAGATTGATCACGTTTGTTTGCTCGATTGGTTGCTTGCTTCATAAACCAAGATCGTGGACATTCCCATGGCTAGAAACATCGCCACA
Source organism: Rhododendron henanense subsp. lingbaoense (assembly GCA_020567845.1). Taxonomy (NCBI): domain Eukaryota; kingdom Viridiplantae; phylum Streptophyta; class Magnoliopsida; order Ericales; family Ericaceae; genus Rhododendron; species Rhododendron henanense. The sequence goes on along the minus strand of CM036317.1, from coordinate 22,265,044 downwards.
CGATAGCGGTCATCATCAAAACAGAGTCACCACCCAGTTTATTAAAACTGGGAAAACAGATAGAGATTCTGGGTACGGGAACCAAGAGTACAGTAAGGGGAATGTGTTAGGCACCCCTCTCTGCCCAGTCGTGAGACTGGCCCATAATTATTCAACATAAGACATGTAGATGCTTTGTTTAATTCTAACACATAGTCTGTTTAATTAAGCCTTTAAACAGTAAGTAAAGTGAGCCAGTGCGATAATCGAAGCATGTATCAGAAAGCAGAATACAAAACAAACTGTCCCAGGGAGATGGATCCCGCGGCCCGTGAATGGATGTCACGGCCGAGGGATCCTCCTGGTTTTCTGTACCGGCCGAGGGATCGAAGCCCCGGTCGGTGTTCTTCCTCACACAAGACAGAAAAGTTAACAGGTTATCAGAACGCTATGATTAGGTATAAAAACGATAAATAAAACAAACCAGAGGCCGTTGGGCCTCACCACCTTGATCCCTCAGTTGCATGATTGCTTTGGATTTGATTGTGATGGACTGATTGCTTCTTAAAAACCCTAGGGTTAGGGTTTGAACTTCGGGGTCTGATCGTCAGATTGATGGCTGCCTTCGGGAGGTTAGGGCTTTTGAAGAGAGGGTTTGAGAGAGTGTTTCTGCAGAGTTTCGTGGCTTGAGTGGGTGTATTCACTTGTTAATTTCGTCGTCTTTATTTTGGAACCCAAAGGCCCTTTATATAGGCAATTGGTGACTCACTCCGGCCAATCAAACGGCACGATTGCAATTGCAATGCAATTCAAACTCTTCGTTGTAATCTCTGAATGTAGCCCGAACGCATCGGCGAGGTAGCATAGTTGGATCAAACGTCTGACAGAACGTTCCAGAGTCTAGAAAAACGACGATCTGGCGGCCGAGCAATGGATCTAGCAGCCGAGGAATGGATGTTGCGGCCGAAGGATAGATCTTGCGGCCGAGGGATTGATCTCTCAGGGAGATTTTCTAGCAACAGGTTGCTCGGGTGAGGAAATGATGTTAAGGCCGTGAGATCGATGTTACGGCCGACAGATGGATTCTCCTAGACTTCTGTATTTTCTGTCTGAAAGGCTATATGGCTCAGGATTGGGTACTCTAAGTGGCTCAAAGTTCTTACCGAAAGTCCTAAGGTTCTCGAGAAGGCAATCAGCAATCACTGTATCCATTTCATCATCGGGATGGTCCCCAATGTGGGACTTGAAATAATCGTTAGGCCAAATTGGGGTGTCTATAGATGCCCCTCTTTGACTGAGCTCAGACGGATCGCGAGACATGTTTGAGTAAATGTCAAAGCTGTAAAAAGCAACTCAATTTGGTCCAACCACTATTCCAAGGGGTTTTTGAAAAAGGTTTTTGTTATGGTCGGGCCGGGAGGCTGCCTACGTATTCCACAGGGGAAATTCAGACCAACCGTAGTTCGGGCAATAAAGAAAAATAAAAAGTTTGAAGGGTTAGAGACAGAAGACGTACCTTAGGGCTTAAAAGCCGCAGTGTGACGTACCTAAACTGAGCCAGGGTTTTGGCGGAAGATAGTTGAAGGAGCGCAGGGCTGCCAGGGAATTTTTTTGGCGGAGAGCTTCCTTAGTATTTTGGGGTAGATCAGTACACGGCAGGTGATAGACGCGTAAATGTTCACATACGCGTCCCTTAATTTATCATTGCTAAGTCCATTTATATTATTACTTGAGATTAATGCTTAATTTTTGTGTCGTAGGCATTTGGAGGTTTTGACATCTTAAATGGGCCTTGTTTAGTTGATGAGAAGCATGGATTACATCCTATAATTTTTCCTCCTTTTAGTCTGCTGACCGTGTACATGGTACTGGAAGTGGAATGGGTTAGCAGAATAATACAAGTTGTAAATGTATTGGTGGCCCCCGAAGCTATGCTAATTGAACATACAATTGGTTGGGCCTAATGTTTAATTGTTATTCTGACTACGGCTGGGCCCAGGTAACTGATATTACTACGGGGGCTTTTGCAAGGAAAAAGGAGCTTTTACATAGGTCGGTCGGCTACTGAAGCTTATAAAAAGGGAGACGAATTACTTTTTGATACACGCACGACAGTGGACGGACGTACTACAGAGGAAAAGAGGAGGTGACCACGGATTGAATCAGAAAACAGAGGCTGCGCGTAAACCTTCGTTATCATGTCAGCCTTCAACAGAACTTCGATGGTTTCAACTCCGATGTCCGGCTAAACTCGTTTCTAGGGTATAGATGAAGCTCAAACTCTGAGTAATAATATTTATGTTTTGATTTAGATTTTTATTCGAATCGTGGTTGTATGACTTGAGGATTTATTTGCGATATTAATTTTCTCTATCAAATCTTGTGTATGATTTTCTAGATTTTTATGCACGTTCATACAACGGTTCTTAATTAGTTTGTGAATAACTGAGTAAGATGGGTTATGCTCCGTAAGACGCGCCGTGCTATTAGACGATCCGTGCCATAGAGACGGATCGTACTAGTAAGACGGTTCGTGCTAGGCGGCGCTACCCCATGCTATTTGGTAATTCATAAATATCTTTAGGCGATACCGTGAGGGCCCGCGAACCCTAGCGATATCCGGATTGATTCGAATAATAGACCTTTATCATCGCATAAATATTGTTATAACGGGTCGAGTGGATTCGAAACCCTAGATCTTTTCTCTCGTAAACTCTCGTTACTTTTACTTTTGATTGCTTTATATCACTTTAGTTTGCATAATTTAGGAAATCAATCAATCAAATTCTTTTCCGAATTAATTTAGAAATCGATTGAAATAACTGCAACTCAGCCTTCGTAATCCCTGAGGACGATACTCGGAGTACTTACCGCTATCTCTTAGGTAGTAGTAATTATTCTGTTTTATTAATTATTTTTGATACGGAAACGACACGATCAAATTTTGGCGCCGTTGCCGGGGATTACAAGCACGGTTGCGTTGTTTTAGTTGATTTTTATTTTAATTCCTAGTTTAGGTATTTTTAGTTTTTTATTATTATTCCTCATATTTGTTTAATTGCATTCTTTTTTTGTTAGCATTATATTGTGTCAAGCACAGGAATCGAGAAATTGTAGCGGCGCACAGGAGCAAGTAGTAAGTGGCAACACTGCAGCTTAACAGTGTAACAAATTCAATTGGCTTTTCCTGGCGCTGTGAGTTTTCATATTTTTTTTGGTTTTTAGTGTTTCGTTCGTTTGTTTTTGTTTTTGTTTTTATTTGAGTTAGGGACATTTTGCATTGTATGTTTGGTCGTCGATCATTGGACCCATTACTTGATAATTTTGACCCAGAGATCGAACGGACCCTTAGAGCTAATCGAGCAGCCTCTCGTAACCCTTGGCCTTCACCCACTTCACTTGTTAAAATGACTGAAAGAATAGAGGCTCAGGATCCACCTGCGATCGGGGAGTACTTTCTCCCATCCGCCTACACCTCACCATCATGCATAACATTGCCTGCCACTGCCTCAACACAATTTGAAATCAATTCTAGTTTGTTACAAACACTCCCATCATTCTATGGACTTGATAACGAGGACCCATATCGGCATTTAGGGGACTTTGAAGAGATTTGCTCCACTGTTAAAATTCAGCACTTCACTGATAATGCCCTTAGGTTGAAGTTATTCTCGTTCTCACTTAAAGATAAAGCCAAATACTGGCTTAATACTTTAACACCGAATAGCATCACCTCTTGGGATCAAATGAAAAATGAGTTTTTGAAAAAGTACTTTTCCATAGGCAAAACAAAAGAAATTCGCCAAGAACTCACTAGTTTCTATCAAAAAGAAGGCGAACAATTTCACCAAGCATGGGAGATACTTAATGATATCATTAGGAGTTGTCCACACCACCAAGTTCCTAAATGGCAGTTAGTCCAATGTTTCTATGATGGACTATGCGAACAACACCGTTATATGGTGGATGCCTCATGTGGAGGCACATTTATGCTTAAGAACGAGAATCAGGGGTGGGACTTGTTTGGACAGTTAGCGGAGAATTCACGGCACCGAGCCGCATCATCCCGCACAAATAGGACAACTTCTACCTCTTCAAAACAGAGTGGCCTTTATGAGGTGGGCCACTCTGACGATCTTTCCTATAAGGTAGATGCATTGACCCGCAAGCTAGACACTTTCTTATCTTTGGGTCATGGTCCTTCACATTCTTCACCTCCTGCTGCCGTTGCGGAGGTCTGTCAGTTGTGCTCCAGTCCGTGCCATCAAATAAATGAGTGCCACATGGCATCTCAATTTCCAGAATTTCTTCAAGAGCACGTGAACTCGGCCCAGGGGTTTGGTAGGCCAGCGAATGACCCCTATTCTCATACTTACAACCTCGGCTGGAAAAAGCATCCCAACTTTGGATGGCGACAGCCAAACCAAGGGCAACCATTTGCCCAACCTATGAGGCCTTCATTTCCTAATACTTCCAACACACAGGCCTATTGTCCACCACCTGCACCACCACAGTACCAACAACCCCCTGCTTCTCCTGCATCCTCCCAAAGGACACCAAATTTTGAGGAGCAAATGTTGAAAGCCATGGCTGAAATGAGAGCCGATTGCCAACAAATGAAAGCAGACTCCCAATTGCTTCACTCCCACTCTCAATCCATTGCCAAGATGGAAACCCAAGTGGGTCAGCTAGCTAATGCTCTTAATCATCGGGATGAGGGTAGATTACCAAGCCAGCCAGTGGCTAACCCACAAGGGATGCACCACATTGACAATTCGCAAGGTCACGAACAAGCGAAATTAATTGTCACCCTCAGAAATGGGAGAGAAGTAGAGACCCGACCGGAGGAGGTCAAAGCGAATGAGAAAATGTCTCCACCTGTCGCTGAGAGGTCTAAGGTTGATAAGAGGTCTAAGGAGAAGGAGACCGATCCAGTGTCCACAGTTGTTCCGGGGTCATCTGAGACCCCATCTTACATTCCTAAGGCACCTTTTTCGATTCGTCTGAATACACCTTCACCCTTTCACAAGAAGGGAGTATCCACTGATAATATCATGGAGGTGTTCAAGCAAGTTAAGATGAACATCCCATTGCTCGATGCCATTGAGCAGATCCCTTCTTATGCCAAGTTCCTCAAGGACTTGTGCACTCACAAGCGGAAGGCTCAAGCCAAGTTTTTAGAGCCCATCCCCATTCCTCACCAAGTTAGCTCTGTTCTTCAATCTAACACTGCCCCCAAGCTTGCTGATCCTGGTGTGCCCACAATCTCTTGTGTCATAGGCAATCACTTTATTAGTAGGGCACTCTTAGATTTAGGGGCAAGTGTCAATCTTTTACCATACTCTGTGTACGAGGAGTTGGGGCTTGGTGAGTTGAAGCCCACATCGGTTACTCTGCAGTTGGCCGATCGTTCTGTGAAAGCCCCACAGGGCATGTTAGAGGATGTCCTTGTCAAGGTGAATAATTTCTACTTTCCTGCTGATTTCATTGTCCTTGACACAGAGCCAGTCCACCCCACAGCCCTTAAATCTCAAACGCTTGTCATCTTGGGTCGTCCCTTTCTAGCCACGACCAATGCACAGATTTCCGTGAGGAGTGGAGTGATGGAGGTATCATTCGGCAATATGAAACTGAGTCTGAATATGTATTCGGCCGCTCGACAGCCTCATGAGGAGGAAGACTGCTTTGTAGTCGATGTCGTTCACAAGTTAGTAGAAGAGGCGATGCCGTACATTTTGGCCAATGATCCTCTTGAGGCATGTCTTGCCCATTTTGGCTATGAGGAGTTCGATATTGACCAATCCATTGCTGAGGTCAATTCTTTGTTAGACCTCGCAACTTGTATGGCCAAACCTACCTGGCAAACTCCTTTTGAGCCTTTACCTGCTTTGTCTAGCACTCCAGCTCTTCCCTCCATAGAAGCCCCACCGAAACTTGAGTTGAAGCCTCTCCCGACTTCTCTGAAGTATGTTTTTCTTGGCCACGATGACACCTTGCCCGTGATCATTGCCTCTGACCTTTCTTCCGAGCAAGAGGGTCAATTACTTGAGGTGCTTAAAGAGCACAAGGGTGCGATAGGGTGGTCAATGGCAGACCTCAAGGGTATTGATCCCTCCATTTGCATGCACCGCATTCATTGCGAGGAAAATGCAAAACCATCAAGAGAAATGCAAAGGAGGTTGAACCCTAACATGAAAGAGGTCGTTATGAAGGAGGTGGTCAAATTGCTTGATGCGGGTATCATATACCCCATCTCTGATAGCAAGTGGGTGAGTCCCACTCAAGTAGTGCCCAAGAAGTCAGGCATTACTGTTGTTGAGAATGATAAGGGTGAGCTTGTGCCCACACGCATGACGACTGGTTGGCGTGTGTGTATCGATTATAGGAAGCTCAATTCTATGACTAGGAAAGATCATTTTCCACTTCCGTTTATTGATCAAATCCTAGAGAGGTTACAAGGCCAGAGCTATTATTGTTTTCTGGATGGCTATTCCGGATATAACCAAGTGGCTGTCGACCCAGCGGATCAAGAGAAGACTACCTTCACCTGCCCTTATGGTACTTATGCTTATCGGCGCATGCCTTTTGGCTTGTGCAATGCGCCCGCGACCTTTCAAAGGTGCATGATGGCTATCTTCTTTGATATGGTGGAGGACTTTCTAGAAGTATTCATGGATGACTTCTCGGTCTTTGGGGCCTCCTTTGATTCATGTCTCCAAAATCTTGCAAAGGTGCTTAAACGCTACAAGGAGACTAACCTGGTCCTAAGTTGGGAAAAGAGCCACTTCATGGTCCAAGAGGGGATTGTTTTGGGCCACATAGTGTCTAAGAGGGGGATTGAAGTTGACAAGGCAAAAGTTGACTTAATTTCTCGACTTCCTCCCCCCTCGTCAGTCAAGCAAATTCGCTTTTTCTTGGGACATGCGGGGTTCTATAGGCGTTTTATCAAGGATTTTTCTAAAATCGCCAAGCCCTTGTGTGATCTTTTGGCTAAGGATGCCCCTTTCATTTTTGATGAGGCTTGTATGAGAGCTTTTGAGAAGCTCCGTGAGGCATTGTCCACAGCACCTATCATGCAGTCCCCCAACTGGTCTCTACCTTTTGAAATAATGTGTGATGCATCCGACTACGCAGTCGGTACTGTTTTGGGCCAGCGGGTTGACAAGGTCCCTCATGCCATTTATTATGCGAGTAAGACCCTCTCCGATGCGCAGTTGAACTATACCACTACGGAGAAGGAATTACTCGCTGTGGTCTTTTCCCTTGACAAGTTCCGGTCCTACCTTTTAGGGTCGAAGGTCATAGTATACACTGATCATGCCGCTCTGCGGCATTTGCTTTCTAAGAAGGAGACCAAACCTAGGTTGATTAGGTGGATTCTGCTCCTCCAAGAGTTTGATGTGGAGATTCGAGACAAGAAAGGATCTGAAAATTCTGTAGCAGACCACTTATCGAGGATCCTAGTGGATGCCTCTGGTGACACCTTGCCCCTCAAGGACTCATTCCCCGATGAGCAACTCTTTGAGGTGTCACAAGTGTGACCCCCATGGTATGCACACATCGTCAACTACCTAGCCATAGGCGCACTTCCCTCTCATTGGTCCAAGCAGGACAAGGACCGATTCTTTGCGCAGGTTAGGCACTATTTTTGGGAGGATCCGGAACTCTTTAAGTTGTGTTCGGACCAGGTGATTAGGAGGTGCGTTCCTGAGACTGAGCACCATAGCATTCTCACCTTATGTCACTCACTCGAGAGCAGAGGGCATTTTAGTGGGAAGAAGACGGCGGAAAAGGTTTTACAAAGCGGTTTTTTCTGGCCCACTCTATTTAAGGATCCATATGTATTTTGCAAGGCATGCCTTAAGTGCCAGAAAACCAGCAATATTTCGCGCCGTGATATGATGCCATTGTCCTCCATCCTTGTTGTGGAGATGTTTGATGTTTGGGGGATAGATTTCATGGGTCCGTTTCCTTGTTCGCATGGGAACGAGTATATTCTTGTGGCAGTGGACTACGTGTCCAAGTGGGTGGAAGCGGTAGCCACCAAGACCAATGACCACAAAGTTGTGGTCAAGTTTCTTCAAAGTAATATTTTTACTCGTTTTGGCTATCCGCGAGCGATTATTAGTGATGAGGGCACCCATTTTCTTAATAAACACTTCGCCACCCTTGTGCGAAAGTATTCTATCACTCATAAGGTGGCGACACCTTATCATCCTCAGACTAGTGGGCAGGTTGAAGTGTCAAATAGGGAGATTAAACGCATACTTGAAAAGACGGTTAGGCCTGATCGAAAAGATTGGTCTTTAAGGCTCGATGATGCTTTATGGGCCTACCGTACAGCTTATAAGACTCCTATTGGCATGTCTCCTTATAGGTTAGTTTTTGGTAAGGCGTGTCATTTGCCCGTTGAGTTGGAGCATAGAGCTATGTGGGCCATTAAGAAGTTTAACTTCGATATGGCCGCTGCCGAGTTAAATCGTAAGCTGGACTGAATTGGAAGAGTTGCGCATTGAAGCATATGAGAGTGCACGAATTTATAAGGATAGGACTAAGGCATTTCATGATAAACGCATTATTAGAAAGTCATTTGAAGTCGGTCAAAAAGTGTGGCTCTTCAATTCTAGACTTAAGCTTTTCCCGGGCAAGTTGAGGTCACGGTGGGATGGTCCATATGCTGTCATTCGTGTTTTCCCCCACGGAGCTGTAGAGATTAAGGATCCACGTGTTGGTAATGTTTTCAAGGTCAATGGCCAAAGGCTTAAACCTTACGTGGAAGGAATTGGTGATAGCGTGGTGGATGGTGCCATGGTGGAGTCCATTACTTTGATGGACCCAATTTATATAGATTAGTGCTTTCATTGGAAGTCTAGGAGACTTAAAATCCATGGAGTTTGTGATACCTCTAGTGTTTGCCATGCTCGAACGGTTTCCAACGGTCTGGTATAGCCACCTGGTCAAAGCTATGTATGTAGTACCTAGGAGGTTGGGTCTGGCGGCAGGCGCGTAGTTAGCAGCGAGAATTCTGCCTGAACCATCTAACTTTAGTGTCCAACTCTGTGAAGATTGCTTCACAAACGGAGTGGTGGGTAAGGGATCTGGCAGCCCCAAAGGGAGTGACAGCCTATTAGATGATGGTACCACTTCTCAAGATATCGTTGAATCCTACGCATACTGTTCTTCCAACAAATAGGGAACCACAGTCTTTTGATCAGGGAGAAAAGTAGTACCCGTGTCTTTCGCGTGAAGAAAGTGGATGGATTTATTTTATTTTATTTTTACTTCTTGCCTTTGTTTATGTTCTTTAGTTGTTTTTCTTGTTTTTGTGTGTGTTTCTTGGAGGCTAACATTTTGCAGGTTGTTTAGTCCAAGTTGGGAGGTCTTCCTCTCAATATAGTTTACCCTGCTTAGTTCCTCCCGTTCGAGGTGATATCTTTCCTCTCTTTTATATTTCTGTCCTATCTCTTCATTTTTTTATTTCATGCCTTCAATGCGGACATTGAATAGTTCAAGTTGGGGGGAGGGATCACTTTGTTCTTTTTCATTGTTAGATTCAAAAACCAAAACAAAAAACAAAAAACTTGAAATTTGAAAATTGAAAAAATCTAACAATAGTGGGATCTTTCTTGCATGGAACTTAAAATTTGCAAGGTATTTATTGGTTGCTTGAGTTGAGGCATGTTGGCATTGTTTGGGTATTTTGTGGACTGTTAGTTCTTTATGCTATCTTGTTAATGCACGTAGCTATGACACTTGCATCTTGGCACTTCACGTCTATTTGGACTTAGTTTGCCTGTGAGTGTCGTTTGAACGTTCTCGATGGCTAGATTAGTGGAGACTTATGCCCTAGTGAGCTTTCGTGCCTTACCTTTTTGTTGGAGTGGTGTCACGTAACTTCTCAGTTTATGAAAAGAATATATTTGTTGATGGTCTCATTATTCTTGATTACTGAGTGTCGGAACTTGAATGCATGATAATATCTCTTGGTTTTGGTTTGCCACATGGATGTTACACCCCTGGGAGAGGATTTTAGGCATTTTCTTGATGCTTGGGCCGGTTTGTTCCTTTGTTTTCACATTTATCCCTTGCAAGCCACTTTGAGCCTTTTGTACTTAGCCTTTTCTGGTTAGCTTCACCTTCCATATTGTGTTTGGAGAAAGGCAAAAATATGAAGGTGAAATTTTTGGGTAGATTGTGAAATTTTGTGCTTGAATTGGTGGTGTCCCTTAAAAAAAAAAGGAAACAAAACAAAATTAAAAAAAAAAAAGAGGGGAAAAGAAAGAAAAATAAAAGGGCACCGATACAGTTGAAAAGGAGGATTTGATTTATCCTATCCATGAAACATGACCATTTACCTGATGCTATAACCTTGAATGAATTCCTATTTGATCCTTGGGGTGATGGGAAGTGAATTGATGGATGTGAGAGAGAGTTCCAATGCTTGGTGTTCCATTCATGGGATCGTGTGTCCACTGTATAAAGCGTTATTTTCGTGTCATAGTGTGCGAAGTATTTTGCTTTCAATAACATAACTTCCAAACCGCACACTTGAGAGTTCATAATGCACCTTGTTTCGAGCGATTTTATTTGTGAGTGCATGACATTGTGAGAATTGAAGTCGAAGCTCGGTCCGGAGAGAATTTTGAGTGGCATTTCATCGGTGACTAAGTCCAAGTGTTCACACACGCTAAATTAGGTGTCATAGTTTATATGCATGTCTTGATAGCATTTTGAACTAGTGTTGCCCAATTCGAAATATACTTGTGCAATGACTTTGTGCCTTGGCTTGAGAGATTGATGAGTTACTTGCAGGTTGTGGGTTTCATGTGAAAAGGATTCGCGGTGTTTTGTGAGTAATCACTACTGAAAACCCTCACGAGACTTCACTCGTCCTACCCGCCTGGGGGTTTAAAAGAACTATCAATTTAAATTTACTTTCTTTAGTTACATTTTCTTTTCTTTGCTCGAGACTAGAAAAGTGTAAGTTGGGGGGTGTGATTGCCCAATTCGAAATATACTTGTGCAATGACTTTGTGCCTTGGCTTGAGAGATTGATGAGTTACTTGCAGGTTGTGGGTTTCATGTGAAAAGGATTCACGGTGTTTTGTGGGTAATCACTACTGAAAACCCTCACGAGACTTCACTCGTCCTATCCGCCTGGGGGTTTAAAAGAACTATCAATTTTAATTTACTTTCTTTAGTTGCATTTTCTTTTCTTTGCTCGAGACTAGAAAAGTGTAAGTTGGGGGGTGTGATAGACGCGTAAATGTTCACATACGCGTCCCTTAATTTATCATTGCTAAGTCCATTTATATTATTACTTGAGATTAATGCTTGATTTTTGTGTCGTAGGCATTTGGAGGTTTTGACATCTTAAATGGGCCTTGTTTAGTTGATGAGAAGCATGGATTACATCCTATAATTTTTCCTCCTTTTAGTCTACTGACCGTGTACGTGGTACTGGAAGTGGAATGGGTTAGCAGAATAATACAAGTTGTAAATGTATTGGTGGCCCCCGAAGCTATGCTAATTGAACATACAATTGGTTGGGCCTAATGTTTAATTGTTATTCTGACTACGGCTGGGCCCAAGTAACCGATATTACTACGGGGGCTTTTGCAAGGAAAAAGGAGCTTTTACATAGGTCGGCTACTGAAGCTTATAAAAAGGGAGACGAATTACTTTTTGATACACGCACGACAGTGGACGGACGCACTACATAGGAAAAGAGGAGGTGACCACGGATTGAATCAGAAAACAGAGGCTGCGCGTAAACCTTCGTTATCATGTCAGCCTTCAACAGAACTTCGATGGTTTCAACTCCGATGTCCGGCTAAACTCGTTTCTAGGGTATAGATGAAGCTCAAACTCTGAGTAATAATATTTATGTTTTGATTTAGATTTTTATTCGAATCGTGGTTGTATGACTTGAGGATTTATTTGCGATATTAATTTTCTCTATCAAATCTTGTGTATGATTTTCTAGATTTTTATGCACGTTCATACAACGGTTCTTAATTAGTTTGTGAATAACTGAGTAAGATGGGTTATGCTCCGTAAGACGCGCCGTGCTATTAGACGATCCGTGCCATAGAGACGGATCGTACTAGTAAGACGGTTCGTGCTAGGCGGCGATACCCCATGCTATTTGGTAATTCATAAATATCTTTAGGCGAAACCGTGAGGGCCCGCGAACCCTAGCGATATCCGGATTGATTCGAATAATAGACCTTTATCATCGCATAAATATTGTTATAACGGGTCGAGTGGATTCGAAACCCTAGATCTTTTCTCTCGTAAACTCTCGTTACTTTTACTTTTGATTGCTTTATATCACTTTAGTTTGCATAATTTAGGAAATCAAACAATCAAATTCTTTTCCGAATTAATTTAGAAATCGATTGAAATAACTGCAACTCAGCCTTCGTAATCCCTGAGGACGATACTCGGAGTACTTACTGCTATCTCTTAGGTAGTAGTAATTATTCTGTTTTATTAATTATTTTTGATACGGAAACGACACGATCAGCAGGTGCGTTTGCTTTTCTTGATCATCCTTACTTTGACTGAGAGGAGCTCGGTAGAGTAGCCTATCCTTACGAATGAGTTGGAAGGAATTGATGTAATTGAGGTGGAATCCAAACCATCTGCTGGGGACGAGTTGGATGCCGGTTTGAGATATGGGGGGCGCGAGGTCAGTAACTAGAGTACGGAGCTTTGGGGATGAGGGAACCGAGGCACGGAGCCGGTTGTATTCATGAGGCGAGAGTCTGGAGAGTGATGGTTTTTGACGTGGTGGATCCGAGGCGCGGAGCCGGTCATAGTCACAAGGCGAGAGCCTAAGGTGATAGAACTGAGGCGTGGAACCTGCTGTGGTCATGAGGCGAGGGCCTGAGGAGATCGGAGCTTTGAGTTTGATGGAACCGAAGCGCGGAGCTGGTATTGATCATAAGGCGAGAGCCTGAGGTGTCGGAGCTTAGAGCTTGACGTGATTTGAACCGAAGCGTAGAGCTGGTTGCATTCTGATGGTCTGTGCACGGAGCTTTCTCATCATAAGTTTTGGCGTAGAGCCAAAGGATCGAGGTACTGGACCGATCAATAAAACCGAGGCGTAGAGCCGGTTGATTGCAGGGTTGACCTGTTTCATGAGAGATATGCAGAGTGTATATGTGTGATGATGGTTGTTAGATATGAACAGATATGATGATGCAGACTCGATGTGATAATGTTGATGCAATTGATGCAAATGTGCACGGGCCCGTGCGTGTGTGTTTGATTTTTAAGCTTAGAGCTTCTATCAAGTTCCGGACTTGAGCATTCAGGGCGTAGAGCTCGAGCATTCGGACGGCAGAATCCGAGCATTCAAAGTACAGGCTTTGAGCATCCAGTACGCAGTGGTTGGGCATTCAAGCGTAGAGCTTGAGCATTCAAGGTATAAACCTTAAGCATCCAGTACACAGTGGTTGGGCTTTCGAAGAGCTTCGAGCATTCAAAATGTTAGATTTTGAGCATTCAGGCGTAGAGCCTGAGAATAGATGATATCTTGTTTGGGGCGGCGTAGAGCCTGTTGAGATGGTTATGGCTTCGAGCCAGTTGAGATAATGGGCTTAGAGCCGCTAAGTTGGTTGTTACGGCATAGAGCCATTTGAGATAGTGGGCGTGGAGCCGTTGAGTGATAGAGACGGTGAATACGGGCGTAGAGCCGCTATGATAAAGGGCTTTGAGCCGCTGGGTGATAGGTGAGGGCATGGAGCTGCTGAACGATGGGCTTCAAGCCGCTGAGTAGTGGGCGTAGAGCCGTTGAAATGATGGTGAGATGGAGTTTGAAGCAATGAGCATGGTGCTATTGATAGTAAGCGCAGGGCTGCTAAGTTGATGAGCTTGGGGCATGGATGTATGGTTGCTGGAGTGGTAAGCGTAGAGCTGCTGAATGCTTTGAGATGGGCTTTGAGCCGCTGAGGTGATTGGCAAGCGGGCGAATACGGTAATGGGCTTCGAGCCGCTGAATAATGGGCGTGGGGCCGCTGATCTGTTTGATGGTGATGAGTTCGAAGTTGCTGTTGAGGGTGAGCTTAGAGCTGCCAGGGATGCGAGGAGCATGGCGTTGTCGAGCGACTTATGCACAAAGCTACTGAGCGTAGAGCTGTTGATGCAGTGAGATGGTGGGCGCAGAGTAAGAGCTTAGTTTGGACAATCCTTAGTGGTCAAGTGACTAGTTGTTGTGGAGAGAGGGATCTTCGATGCTCGAGTGTGCCCCCAAGGCTAGATTTGATCACGTTGCATCGGCTCGGGGGTGCCCCCATGGCTACTTTGTTGGTCGAAGATTCAGAAGTCCATGATTGCTTGAATTGGTGCACTGAGCAAAATCCACTAGGGCTGAAGAAAATTGATTGGAGGGCCAGGAGATCGATCTCTCGGCCGAAGGATTGATGTCTCGGCCGAGGAATTGAAGTCTCGACCGTGAGAACGCCAAAAGTCAGAAAATCGATTTAAGTTCGATTTAATCGATCTCACGGGTTATTTAATCTTTTCCCCTCCACCTCTCTTCTCTCATCCGAAACCTCTCCACCTTCGTTCCTCCGAACACCGTCGTCTGGTCACCGTCGTTCCTCCGACCACCGTAGTCCGGCCGCCTCCGGCCATCACCGTCGGTTTTCATCGCCTTCTCTACCGGTTTCGGTTGTTGCAACCGTCGGTTGTTGTCGTTCTTGCTTCCAACGAGATGGACACGCCACCCTCCGTTGATTTGCTGCCATCCTCCTCTACGGATGTTGCGGGTTCTTCCTTGCAACCTCGGTGTAGGTGTGAGTATCCCTCGTCCGACGAGGAAGTGATTGAAGAGCCGGGTTTGTTCGATGCTGCTACCTACATACTTCCTTCGCGTAGGTTAGGTTATGGCGGTTTCCTGCAGTACCGTCCTCCCATTGGTGGCCCAGAGGCCGAGGTAGTTCGCAGAGAGCCTGAGCAGCACTTGAGCATCCTTAATGTTCCGGTAAGTTTCCTGAAAAGTAAACATTTTGCTTTAGTTTGGAGTTTTGTCTTTGTAGGATTTAAAGATGAATTTTATTCTCGGGATGAAATCCCTTTTTCTTTTTCTTTTTAGCCAGGGGCGTGAGTGAGAAGGACCCGTGGTTGGGTCAGAATTATTTTAAAAAGGCTAAAAATGATAGTGCCCATTATTTAGGCGATGCATGTTTGTTAAACGTTAATTTGATGCCCCTAGCTTTTTATTTGTTCATGCAATCGTGAGTTTAACTCCCTTTTTGTCTTTGGCAGAGAAATAGGAGACTGGAGGCTCGTGGTGGAGGCAAGGAGGTGCACAAGTGGTTTTTGACGTTGCCAGAGCAGGCCCGGGAACTGGTGCGTGTGGCGGGTTTCGAGGCATTTGTTCTGGGCCTCGATCTTCCGAAGATGGATTGGTCATTGATGACCTCGCTGGTTGAGAGATGGTGGGATACCACCAATACATTCCATCTTCCTTCTGCTGGCGAGATGACGATCACTCCTGGTGACTTTTCTCTGTTGACTGGCCTGCGGGTAGGTGGAGCTTCCCTCCGAGTTGATCCCAGGCTTTGGAAGCGAGCAGGTGCTTTGGAGTGGTTTTTGGGCAAGGTGCCCCCTGTTCGTTCTCGAGGTCATATTGATCTTGCTTGGCTGAGCAAGACTTTCATGATGGCTGACATCTTAACCTAGGTAAGCGTCGAGCAGCTGACGCGGGCTTTCCTTCTTTATCTCCTTGGGCAAACATTGTTTGCCAACAAGGATGGTTCGGTGCATACACAGTTCCTGGCTCCTCTACAGCATTTGGGGGCCATTAGAGAGTTTGATTGGGGATCGTCTGCTTTAGCCACTCTGTATGGCAACCTTGGGGCTTGCTCGCGGGACAAGAGTCCCATTCTTGGTGGTCACTTTCGAGTACTTGAGGTATGTATCACTTTCGAGTACTCGCGGGACTAGCTTTTAGGATCTTCTCTTTTCCTGTCCATAGTTAGTAAAAGAGACAAGCAGAAATTGTATAGTGAAAGCAACCACAGCGAGAGTTTTGTAACTAATTTTTTATTCATGAAATGAAAAGAGCTTTTCGTACCCCTAAATGCTTTAAGATATGCATGTGATAGTCAGAGCATGGCTTTTTGAACAAGCGTTTGCTGATAGACAGTAATCGGTGTGAAATGGAGTACTAGCCGAAGAGTCGATTGTTCGATATTGTGGCCGATGTATCAGTTCTTCGGCTGTTACTTTGATTTTCCAAGGGTAAATTTTGCTTTGGCCAAGTAGCATCCCCTTTTCTCTTCCTTCTTATGCTTGGTTTTGATTTCCCGCCTTTTGCTTTTTGCCATATTCCATAGTCTGATTGCCAAATTTGAGAGCTTTCGAGGTATCCCGTTTATTGTGTCAATGACCTTTAGGTTAAAAAGGGATGAACTATAATTCATGTGTCTATTGCTGTTGTCAATTTCTCGAGAAAAGCATACTCATCTTTTGCGAGCTCAATACGCAGGGTTAGCTGTGCCTATCATTGAGCACAAATCTCTTGATGTCTTTCTTTCTCTCCAAATGTTTGGGCCGCATCTCGGTGTGAGATTGCCTACGTATCCCAATCAGGGAATCAGGCCTTTTACGTAGTTCCAAGATTACCACCTTTGGGGGTTGGGTTTTCACTCTTGGTTTTTCTTTTCTCATGCTCTAAGTTTTGCCTAGATTACCTGATGGAGGCTGAGTCCCTAGCGAGCTTTTGAATGCCTTATCTTTTGCCTAGGCTGCGTTTTTGCATTTTCTTGTCCTAGCAGGCTTTGCTCTTACTTTTGCTTGGGTGCCAACGAGCATTTTTCTCTCAAGAGGCTTTCTGTGTGTTGGGGAGGAATTTGATGGAGATATTCTCCTATTGTATTTGTACTTTCACAATGGGCGAGCTAACCCTAAGTGTTCTCACGGAGATAGCGTCTTTTTTCTAAGTTTTGACAAAAACCTAGTTTCTTAAGCAACTAAGGTTCATCATTTCCTTCCTTTTTGTCAGAGACATAAAGAACTTAATTCCTTGAATTTTCTTTTGTTTGGTAAAGAGATTATAGCGCATGACAATTGCGATTTAGGAATTTAGATTTAAAACAAGCATAATCCGGAAGATTAAAAAAAGGAATTCTCTTAGCGGAAATAGAATGCCCAAACAGGGGCCCAAAACACATTCTAGTTTGATTTTAGAAAGCAAAAGCAATGTTTAATGTTCTTTGCCATGCTGTGACTTCTCAGCTATTGCGGCATTTTGGGGTTGTCTCCTTTGTCTTTCGCAACTTTATACTCTTTTCCACCCTTTTCTTTGCCAAACAGAGCCTTTGAACTGGATCCGTCTTCATGGCTTGCATGATATCTACCTCTTTGAGACATGAGTAGTCCCCAAATGGAAGCGTTAGCCTAGGATTTCATCACTTTTTCTTCCTCCTTATTGACTGCGCAGTCGCAAGAGAGACCAGTCATTTCTACTTGGCTGAACAGTGATGTTAAGGAGATTCCATCGAGGGGATCATTGCATTCTTCTTCCATTTCGTCGAAGTAACTTTCCCATGTTCGATATGGGTCTGTATATGTGAAATCCAGATTCTCTTCTTCTTCTATCCACTGGCTATAGTCACATTCTTCGTATGGATTGACCCATGGTTGCATTTGGAACTCCTCCACCTTCTCTATGAGATTGATTGTCTCCCAAACAATGGGCGGTGTTGGAATTTTGGGACGGTTGATGCGTACCACTATTTGGGCAGGCTCGAAGCGAGCGTGCCTTCTCATCATGATGACCCTTTCCTTTTCCTTCTTCCTATTCTCAAACCAAATACGGAGCCACTCATTGTCTTCTACAAATGGAATGTCTGGATCTTCCAAATTGTGCTTTGCCCAAGAATGTTCTTTCCATTTCCTTAGCTTTTCCTCCTTTGTTTGATCTCTACTACTTATGTCGGACATGTCAGGATTGATCACTTCCGACTGATCGGACTCATTGTTCTCTTCCTCCTCCATCATACAACACTCATCCTCCTCGGGGAAGGTTAAGGTTGGTTTGGTTTGGTTGTCTTGGACAATGTATTGGCTACGATTGTATGTGGGGTCGTGAGATAGATTTATGAGATTGATATTTCGAGGTGGGGGTTTGGTATTGTGAACAGGGAGTGGATTGGTTTGCACATCAGGTTTTGGAGGTTTTATAGTTCGGCTATCAATAAGGTCCTGGATGTCGTGGCGGAGACGCATGCAGTTATCTGTTTCGTGCCCAGGGTGTTGGTGGTAAGCGCACTGTTTGTTTGGATCATGGTTTGGACCATAGGGTGGCTGAGGAAGTGGTTTGTTTAAAGGTTTGAGATGCCCTTGACGGCTGAGAATGGTCAAGGCTTGGGATAGGGTCATGTAGAGTGGGTCAAAATTGCGGCGGGGGCGATTTGAGTTTCGGGACGTGCCTGCTTGAAAAGGATCTTGTGGCAAGGGTGTGCCAAGGGCGTTCACGGAGGCGTGAGATGTACGGCTGGAGAAGGTTTTCTTAGGTGGAGAGGGAGCCTCTTCTTTCCCAATGAGTCCTAGTTTGATTCCATCTTCGATTTGCAACCCAGTGGCATGTAAGTGTTTGAAATTGGTGATAGCACGTGTGTAGATATGCTTGAGATATTTGGGTTGCAGGTTCTTGACAACTATCCTCACTTGATCTTCCTCAGAGGGGCGGTTCTTCATTTTGGCAGCCTTTTCCCTCCATCTTGCCACAAATGTAGCAAAGTCCTCATTGGATTCTTGTTTGGTCATTTCTAGGTCTCGAGTTGTCAGCTCGATTTGGACATTATTGTAGACACCCCAATTTGGCCTAACGATTATTTCAAGTCCCACCTTGGGACAATCCCGATAATGAAATGGATACAGTGATTGATGATTGCTTCCTTGAGAACCTTAGGACTTTCGGTAAGAACTTTGAGCCACTTAGAGGACCCAATCAGAGCCATACAGCCTTTCAGACAGAAAATACAGAAGCCTAGGAGAATCCATCTGACGGCCGTAACATCGATCTAACGGCCATAACATCAATTCCTCACCCGAGCAACCTGTTGCCAGCAAAATCTCCCTGAGAGATCAATTCCTCGGCCGCAAGATCTATCCTTCGGCCGAGACATCCATTCTACGGTCGCAAGATCCTTTACTCGGCCGCCAAATCGACCTTTTTCCAGACTCTGGAACGTTCTGTTAGACATTTGGTTTGATCCAACTACACTACCTTCCCGATGCGTTCGGGCTACGCTCAGAGATTACGACGTAGAGTTAGAGATGCATTGGAATTGCAATTGCCATCTCGTGATTTGATTGGCCGGAGTGAGTCATCCCTATGCCTATATAAAGGAGCCTTTGGGCTCCGAAATTGGTACACCTTCACACTCAATCAAGCCTCAAAGCTCTGCGCAAATAATCCCTCAATCCCATACTTCAAAAGCCCCAACCTCCCGAAGGCAGCCGTCAATCCGGCGATCAAACCCCGAAGTTCAAACCCTAACCCTAGGGTTCTCGATCAAGCAATCAGTCAATCTCGCCCAATCCAAAGCAATCAAGCAACTGAGGGATCAAGGTGGTGAGGCCCAACGGCCTCTGGTTTGTCCTAATTTACTGTATTTTTGACTAACCGTAGCATTTCGATTATCCGTTAATCTTTCTGTCTTGTGTGAGGAAGAACACCGACCGGGGCTTCAATCCCTCGGCCGGTATATCGAACCAGGAGGATCCCTCGGCCGTGACATCCATTCACCGGCCGCGGGATCCATCTCCCTGGGACAGTTTTGTTGCTTTCTATGCTTTCTGAATGCATGTTTACTTATCGCACTGGCTCACTTTGCTTACTGTTTAAAGGAATAAATAAACAGACTACATGTTGGAATTAAACAAAGCATCTACACGTCTTATGTTGAATGACTATGGGCCAGTCTCACGACTGGGCAAAGAGGGGTGCCTAACACCTTCCTCTTATTGTACTTTTGGCTCCCGTACCCAGAATCTCTATCTGTTTTCCTAGTTTTAATAAATTGGGTGGCGACTCTGTTTTGATGATAACCACTATCATGTGGCGATGTTCCTAGCCATGGGAATGTCCATGATTTTGGTTTATGAAGCAAGCAACCAATCGAGCAACAAACATGATCAATCTGTATGGCGATGCCCCGTTTGGGAGGTGTCTACAATTATATGCATACTGCTTGACAAAAGCGTTGGCAATTTCTGGCCAAGTCTCATAATGCACGAATTCCAAAGTGAGGAACCATTCGAGAGCGCTTCCGGTGAGAGTCCTTTGGAATAATTGAGCGATGAGCTCATCATTCAAGCACATTGGCTTCAGGGTGTTGATAACGTGGCGAACATGACTGGTAGGGTTGCCAGTTCCATTGAACTTCTTGATGTTTGGCATTTTGAAATTCTCAGGCAGTTTGGATTCTGGGAAGAGGCAAAGTCCTTTGAAATCCAGAATTTGGTCCCCTTGTGAACGGGCCAAGGCTTGTTTGATTTCCTTGACTTGCTTGGTCAATTTGGGACTTTCTGCCAACACCACTTTATGAGGATTCTCGTCTTCCATCAATCTTTCTTCATCCTCAGCATCCCTAGCTGCCTTCTCTGCTAGCAAGGTAGCGATTTGAGCTTGGAGATCGGCAATAGTGGCGTCGTTGTCTGCCATGAAGGTAGAAGGTTTGCTTGACGAAGCTTGGGATTTGGTAAATGACGGGGTCTATTGAGAGGATAATCGGGAAGTTTCTGGAAGCGGTTGGGACCGTTGTGGTGAGGGTGTTTTGGCAGATGAGAACGACAGACGGGATGGCTGCAGAGACCTCTGTTTGGCATAGCTTCGGGTGTTATAAGAGTATAAAGTTGGCTGTGGTTGCTTCTTTGATTTACCTATTGTGCCTTCTTGAAAAGTAGAATACTTGAAAGTCAGTATTTGGCTCGTGTAGGGTTAGGATTTGGGTTGAAAATCCCAACCCTTCTGCACAGAAAGAGTTATTTACAACAACAGATGATACAAGGTGTGAGGAAGAACTTTTGCAAGTAAATGCAAGTAGGTTCCTAGCCTGTAGGTTCCTGTCTTAGTTTGATAAGTTTTATAGCTTTCTAACACATGTAAGGTTTAGGTAGTCTCAAGGGTACTCCGTTGTCAAACGGCACCAATCCTCTCACCAGCCCATCATAGGCGGTGATTGAGTGATTCCCCTTTTGATATACCACTAGGTACGAGTGACTGTGGAGTTTCCTGGAACCCCCAACATAGCCCGTGTCATGCCGGGATATCAAGTGAACTCAACGAGGTTGCTCGCTCGATGCATATGATAAATGAATTAAACAAGGCATGTATTAGTCTTATGTTGAATTTTCTGGTTATGGCTCTCATAGTCCCCAGCAGAGTCGCCAAAAACTGTAGACACCTCCCTAACGAGGCATCGCCATACAGATTGATCACGTTTGTTTGCTCGATTGGTTGCTTGCTTCATAAACTAAGATCGTGGACATTCCCATGGCTAGGAACATCGCCACACGATAGCGTTCATCATCAAAACAGAGTCGCCACCCAGTTTATTAAAACTGGAAAAACAGATAGAGATTTTGGGTACGGGAGCCAAGAGTACAGTAAGGGGAATGTGTTAGGCACCCCTCTCTGCCCAGTCGTGAGACTGGCCCATAATTATTCAACATAAGACATGTAGATGCTTTGTTTAATTCTAACACATAGTCTGTTTAATTAATCCTTTAAACAGTAAGTAAAGTGAGCCAGTGCGATAATCGAAGCATGTATCAGAAAGCAGAATACAAAACAAGCTGTCCCAGGGAGATGGATCCCGCGGCCGGTGAATGGATGTCACGACCGAGGGATCCTCCTGGTTTTATGTACCGGCCGAGGGATCGAAGCCCCGGTCGGTGTTCTTCCTCACACCAGACAGAAAAGCTAACAGGTTATCAGAACACTATGATTAGGTATAAAAACGATAAATAAAACAAACCAGAGGCCGTTGGGCCTCACCACCTTGATCCCTCAGTTGCATGATTGCTTTGGATTTGATTGTGATGGACTGATTGCTTCTTAAAAACCCTAGGGTTAGGGTTTGAACTTCGGGGTCTGATCGTCGGATTGATGGCTGCCTTCGGGAGGTTAGGGCTTTTGAAGAGAAGGTTTGAGAGAGTGTTTCTGCAGAGTTTCGTGGCTTGAGTGGGTGTATTCACTTGTTAATTTCGTCGTCTTTATTTTGGAACCCAAAGGCCCTTTATATAGGCAATTGGTGACTCACTCCGGCCAATCAAATGGCACGATTGCAATTGCAATGCAATTCAAACTCTTCGTTGTAATCTCTGAACGTAGCCCGAACGCATCGGGGAGGTAGCATAGTTGGATCAAACGTCTGACAGAACGTTCCAGAGTCTGGAAAAAGGACGATCTGGCGGCCGAGCAATGGATCTAGCGGCCGAGGAATGGATGTTACGGCTGAAGGATAGATCTTGCGGCCGAGGGATTGATCTCTCAGGGAGATTTTCTAGCAACAGGTTGCTCGGGTGAGGAAATGATGTTAAGGCCGTGAGATCGATGTTACGGCCGACAGATGGATTCTCCTAGACTTCTGTATTTTCTGTCTAAAAGGCTATATGGCTCTGGATTGGGTCCTCTAAGTGGCTCAAAGTTCTTACCGAAAGTCCTAAGGTTCTCGAGAAGGCAATCAGCAATCACTGTATCCATTTCATCATCGGGATGGTCCCCAAGGTAGGACTTGAAATAATCGTTAGGCCAAATTGGGGTGTCTACACAAGTACAAAATTGTCACTGAAAGATCCGAATGAGGAGATTTGGTGACAAAATATTTGTCACTGAAGACAAATTTCGGTGACAAGTATAAAGTTGTCACCGAAAGATCCCAATTTCGCACTCCCGAGCTCCAGCTCATTTAGGCGGGCTGTCAAAAAGTGAAATGAAATTTTTTACAAGCAAAACGACGTCATTTTGCTCTCCCCAGCCCTAACTTTCCTCTTCTTTTTCCTCTCTCCAGTCTCCACTTTACTCTTCGGCTCTGCCTCTCGATCTCCACTCCCGCAGCCACGCTCCCGCCGAAGACTTCCATCAGCCCACAAACCATTGGCCGTCGCTCTGATCTGCCCAGGTCTTTTTCTGTCCCTCTCAGTATCTCACCCAGTTGTTCACGCACTCTCGATCTCTCTCTTGACTTCGTCTAGCTAAACATTTTTTTTTTATTCTATCTTCAGTGAAAAGGCAGCACACTTCATCTCCGCCCTCTTCCTCGCCGGCTGGAACTCGCCAACACCACCACCACCACCACACTCTGTGATTTCTCCACTCTCCAATCTTCCGATTTCATGGATTTTTTGTTTTGCATGTGAGTTTTTAATTCGATTTTGTAGATTTAAAGTTTGAATCGAAAGCTAAGGTATCCTCACGATAGTCAAAATCAAATGTATCTGTTTTATTTGAGATGTTCAATCTTGAAGATTTCGTTTTGAGTATGGGTTTCGGCTGACCATTTATTTTGGAAGAACGAGGTAAAATGTGGTGAAATTTATTACTTATTTCTAAAATTTTAGAACAATGAGGGCCACTCTTGGTAGGATATCTGGTCTTTGGCTGCTTTTGTAGTATGGCGATGTTGTAATAGGATTTGGTCCTTGGCTTCTTCTTTTTTTAATCTGCAAACAGAAACGTCATTCACTATGTTCAACCCCTGTTATCAATGCTGATTGCAAGATGGTATAAAAAAATATGTACCTATACCAATCTTTTGTACTTTCCTCACTTTTGAAATCTTTTTCTATATTTTAGTACTAATTGCTGAAACTTAGAGGGAGTTTAATATTATAATTCTTCCTTTTTAAATAATTTTAGAATAATTTTTTAGTTTCCTGCTATCTAGTCGGAATGTGTGAATCCAAATGGGTAACTATTTATATCACTGGCATTTAGAATTATAAAATATTGCTATGGAATCTATATACCTAATCATTCACACTTCTCCAAAATATAATTGAAAGAGGAATCAAAAGTTGATTCTTACTTCAAAAAGAAAGGTGTTACCAGGTATTTAGGAAATAAAATAATAAATGGTGGTGTTCTATTGTCATAGCCTAATTAAATATTAGTAAGTGCCTTTTGTATTATCTTATTATGCATAAGTGCACCAGTGGACTTTTTTATATTGTATAGACTTGTTAGTTTCTCCTTAACAGATTATTCTAGCTTTAACAGATTATTCTAGCTTTGTCCTTGGCACACTGTACTCCATTTCAGTTCTTTGATCACAAAAGAGATCTCCATGTTTAGCTTGCGGTTGTGTTATACATATACTCCCGCTTTCCCATATATCTTAGTGCTTTTGGGAATTTTTTAACTTCCGTAACGGTACATGTTATATTTGCATCCAGATTTGCATTAATTTCTAGCATTGCCTTTAGTTCTCGCTTCTAAATATTTGGTGCTTCACTAGTTACATAATGGGGAAAATTGGTCATTGAATTTAACACGACAGGATCATTTTGAATTCTTCAGTAGTAATGATGTCGTAAAGAGTAAGAAACAGGATGCTTGTTATTTGTAATTAGCTGGAATTAAATTGAGTTTGTTTCTCATTACATTTTATGTAGTAGATAGTAGGTATATATGGAGAGATTTTAAAGCAAAGAATTAGTTATCTACAACTGATAAAATGTAGATCTAAAACTCGTGACCGTTGTCTCAGGGCTACTTGCATAACTTCATGTTTTAAGCTCACAAACATCTACATACAACTGTTCGGATATGACAGTCTATTTCTATAGTCCCAAAATCACACGATAACCAGATTTGGGATTTCATACATTAAGGGTGTGCACAGGTCAGTCCGAGTCAGGTTTGACTTGGACCCGTCACCCAAATATGAGCTATTAGATTTCTAAATTCTCCACCCATTATTGACCTGTCTTAACTTTGAACTCGACCGCGAAGTTGCCATCTGTCAGTCAGAGTTGGTTAGTAGATCATTTTTTGAACCAGCACCACACATATCCTGTTCGAACATAAATCTGAAAGAGAGGAGTGGAGGAAAAAAATGGCAGATCGTAGAAACTGCGAAAACATTTTGAGAGAGAGGGATATCATGCTACTATAGCTATCACAGGAATGACTTCTCTTCTTATGATAGTGATATGACCGGAGGGGATAAACCCTCACCACTTGAGATTCCGCCGACTGCCTTTGTTCTCAATCTATTAGAGATACCAGGTTAGAGGGAGGGAGGGAGGGAGATGAACATCTAAGAAGTTATATCAATATAGGATAATCTAACTGGAAGACCTTATCCTTGTAATCTTAAGAATCAAATATGTGCTTGCTATGTGGAGTTACTATTATTTTTGTAATTTATCTGGTCGGATCGCTGGTTTACGCTGGTTCTATAATGCTACCGTGGGAACTCGGTTCGGACTGGGTTGGTCTGTTTGCTCAGATTTTGCTCACCCCTACTACACATTTGTGGTAGTTCTAAGCAAACTAATCTGTACTAACCTTAGGAATTAGATATGATAAAGGAGCACTAACCTTAGGAATTAGAGAGACAGGTGTACCATTCCATTCCTTGAGAAGTACACCTGAATCAAGAAAAGAGGCAACAGCTTTAGTGAAATCTTTGCCTACAACATCCCAATACTTCTGGAAGAACATGGAATTGAAACCATCTGGCCTAGGGGCTTTATCCCCATGAATGGACATAAGAGCAGCTTTGATTTCATGCTCTGTAGCTGGAGCAATCAACTGAAATCTGAAGTGAACAGGCTCAGCCCAAGGCTGAATTGTTTTGGTTTTTTGGAAGCTATGAGCAACATTGGTTCTGTGTGCTGTGTCTGCATTGCTGTTTTCTATTTCTGCAGTATTTTGTAACTTGTATACTGCTGGTTCTGAAATTCCTATGACTGCTATTGAGCTGCTTTGGATGTGTCTGCTACTGCTTTCAATGCTCTGTTGTTTTCTGCAATTTGTTGTTCTGTTGTTCTGTATTTTATGTTTTGGCAGCTGCGATCTGCTATCTGCTACGGCCTCTAATCAAAGTAGATTGGCAACTTTGTGGTGCTAGTCCCTCTCGGTAGCTGAGTTCTTTTGAGTGAAGTTTCATGTGTTTGCTACCATGACCCAATCGGTCCATTTTCCTTTTAGCCCTTGGCTTAGATCAGTGTACCTCATAAGTAGGGAAGGAAACCAACCAGTGAGTATTAGAGAGCACCCTATCAATCCTGTTAGGACCACGGGCCATGGTCTCTCTGTGTTGGCAAATTCCAAGACAAAAACACACATTTATTTGTATCCCTATTTATCGAGTTGTAATTTATTTATTTTTATTTTTTAGAGTGTCTGTTTAGAAAGTGGAAGGAAATCAATTAATAATGTGTAATCGAGAGACTGAGTTTTTGGGTTGAAGAAAATCAAGCAAGATTGGCAATCAAGGGAATATGGCAATATTCCGTGAGATCCCATTTTTGGTATATGGCAATATTCCGTGAGATTTGGTTAAGAAGCCTATTTTAAATAGAAGGCCAGCAGGATTGTTTCTCTTAAACACGACATGAGCGATTTACATCAGACTTAGAGAATGGAGGGTTTTTTACTTTGGATCTTGAAGTAAAATGGGATCGATGGATCATTGAGTGTACAAGACATCTTCAAGAGGTTTCAACATCTTCTTCAACTTATTTGAGAAAAGCCCTAAGGAGGATTCCTAGGCAAGTTCAAGTCCTTCGGTGGATTTTCGGGAGGCAAACGGAAGGCTTGTGGATTCAAGGCAGCGGCGGTCAAGCATTCAGAGAGGTGTACGTGGATTCGGCAAGAGCATCTAGATTTAGGTTTGTGGAGTTCAAACTTATCGTAAGAGTTCTTGTAACCTCGTGTTTAGTAGTGTTTGATTCCTTCCCGTGGTTTTTTCCCGTTTTGGGTTTTCCACGTATATCTTAGTGTTCGTTATTTGTTTGCTTTCCGTTTGTGAGATTGATTTTGTTTATCGCATGGTGAATCGTTGATTGATATTAAAAAATAGCAAATCTATAAACCTAAGCGAGCTAGGATATTTTCAAATCCTACTCTTATTATCACCTGAGCCTCCTCGCTTGTTAGACCATGTAAACCAAAAACCTTTAGCAGGTAGGTCATCATGGAGAATATCAGATAAACAATGGCTTAGCAACAATTTGTTTATTGCATTGACTCTTTTTAGTGAAATTCTTCTTCTTTGTTTGACATCAAAGCTTCTTTTCGTTCTCCTCTTATGCTCACGTGCTATGATCTTTGCTAATAAATGTTTCATTTTAATTCAAGGCACCTAATTGTTTCAGCATGTGTAGTGTAATTCCTGCACCTAATTGTTTCATTTTATCATCTTTAGGATTGATTTCAATGCTTTGAAAATCAAAATTTTGGTCTAAATGTTTTTATAAAGGGGAGGTTGTATTATTCTTGACTTTTTAGGTGAAAAAATATGGACAAGAGTTGGATGACAATTAAGAATTGTAGGTGGAGAAAAATAAACAGTACCTAGAACAGCGCTGAATCTCCTTCCTTCACGTGTTGTCCAATCGGAACCCTAATACCTTCGCCTGAACCCTAACCTGTAAAACAGACAAGGGGTGAGCGCACCTTTGCTTCTTGTGGCAAAGGCCCTCCGATGCCTAAGTAAGTATCTCGTACTGTATCAAAACCCTAATTATCAGTAGGAAAGTATAGAATGAATGCAACTTATTGCGTACCTTTTTCCTCCAGGTTTACCTCGTATTTATAGATATGAGCATGCTTGCTTCTCAAGCATCCTTTTTGCCCCAGGTCTCCTGCCTCGAGCAGGAATCCTGGCTTTCTCGGGGATCTCTTCCCCAATCAACCGAGATCCCTTACTCATAGGGTCTCTTCTTACTATGAAACTCGTTCCATAATAGGACTGTCCCCTTGCTTATCTTTACCGTATATTGGGTTCTTCTCCCAGAACACTCCTATTGCCTTATCTCTTAAGACAACGTTTCATTAGATGACTCCATCTGTTCGGCACATGCTCCTACCGAACAAACTGCACAAGTAAATGACTTCTCATGTCATTGGCCCACCTAAGCCGAATAGACTGTACCAACTAAATGACTTCTCACGTCATTGGTCTATTCTAGCCGAACAGACTGTTTGATCCGGTGTCTTCTCGAACCACCGGATCTCATCGCCGCCGTTCATCTTGTATTGAGTCCCATATCACTTTTCTCATTGCATGGATCCAGCACACCACGTGTTCGGCCATTAATCATATCTGTTCGGGAATACCTCCCTACAATTGCTCCCCAGCTTTGCTTATTAGTTTTGCTCGAGAGTGATGAGTAAAGCTTAAAGAATGATCTTAAGGTCGAACAAACCAGATCCCGTGCAGATATAGTCATTGGGTTCCCATTAATGTTTTTTGGCGGTTTAGTCATGATTTTCTCAAAATAATGACTCCACGTGGCGTGTTTCGTACACCTCTCATTTAATTCGAACTGACGTTCCAGTCCAACGGAGTTAAAACGTTATTCCCCCTTTGGTCCATTCTCCGTTACTTTCCATGTAACAGCGTGAGAGGAGACGGTTCATCTCCGTCTCTTTCCCTTAACCCCCAAAAAGGGGCCTTTTTGGTTTTTACTCCAAAAAACTGAATCTCGTCTCTTCTCTCTCTAAAACCAGGCGACAGCTTCCATTTCTCATCCGCCATCGCCGCTGTCTGCAAAACTCGATTGCTTCCCAGGAAATCTTCACCACACTCCTGTAAGACTCTCGTTTTCTCCTTTATTTCGCATTTCAATATGAGATTTCGTTCTCAGATTCATTAGTATACTAGGGTTTCGTTTGAACCTTTTTCCAGATTTTCTTCGTACCGCTCATAGTTTCTTCGAGTGATTCCATGGCGGATGAGGGTGATAGTGGCCCTAAGCCTAGAAAGTTTAGAAAGCTTTGTGAAACCCCTGCTGCTATGGCGGCATTCAGGGCGGACTACAACGTTCCTGAGAGCGTTGGGCTCGAGCTTGCCCCATTAGGTGCAATCAAGGATGCTGGAACATGGGATAGGCAGTGCATCCCTATCGTAGCCATTGTCGAGGGTGGGGTTCGTTTCCCCCTTGACCCATTACTTCGTCTAGTCCTCAGTTGGTACAAACTTACTCCCATGCAAGTATCTACTAATTCAGACTAGTGATGGGAATCGTAGCCCTAAATAGAATCTTAGGCACCCAAATAGGACTATGGGACATCCAATGGTGGTACAGCATCGTGCTGAACCCTGAATACAACACTTACTATTTCAAAGTAAGGAAAGCAGAAAAGCGTCTCGTGCTTAACTTGCCAGATTCTGCTCGTGATCATGAAATGGACTTCTTGTATGTCACTAGTGCCTTCGAGCCATTCGGGGAAGATGGCCAAGTGGTGGGCTTCCATTGCCCCCACAAATGGGGCCACCCACGTATGCTCCTAATTCACTCCACTATTATTTACTGCTTTCCCCTTTGTTTCTTTGTGTCCCTAATTCATACCCGTATTTTGAATCTGTAGTGACTAACGCTAACAAGCGTCCCAGACGAGAGCCTAGTTACGTCCGAACAGCAGAGATCAACAGGATTTTGAAATACACTGGTGAGCCTGGTACCCGAACAGCTGGTCGGGGTCGTGACGCAAGCGTGTTTTTGGGCTACGACCCGTCTTACAGGGGTTTTATAGACAGAAGATTCGCCCATCCGAGCACCAGCGCCGCTTCAACTTCGACTGCTCCCCAGCCTAGAAACTCAAGGTCAAATACTGGAGTGACAATTGCCGGTCAGTCAGGTGAGATTCCAATTCTCGAAGGTGTCCCACTGCCCCGGTTGGTTCTCAAAAGATCGTCTTGCAGACGAGCTGTTTCTCCGCAACAGCCCGAACAGCCAGCTCCTATACGTGATACAAGTCAGTCTTCCTCTCCAGGGTACTCTCGATCACCTCAAGACTCAGGTACTATGTCTCGTCAACCTCTGAACCTCAGCACCCTTCTTACCATCCCTTCACAGGGGCGAGGTTCCTCTGGCAGGGTGTCATCCACTGGTCAAGCTCCTCCTCCACCCCGCCGAACCAAGGGGGTTCAACACGATCCTCCTCCTCTCCTCGGGAACAAGAAGGTTCCCTTGAGGCTTCTGATGCCCATCAGGACAAACGCCCCAGGAACTAAGAAGCCGGGGCCTCAAATGCCCAAGCGGCCGCGTCTACTTTAGAAACCCCCTCGCCGATCACACAAGTTACTCACGAGGCCTGGACCCTTCAACTCATCAGAGGTGACCGGCCAGTGATCATAGGGGACAGTGCTAGCTCATCAGAGACTGCTCTGGCCCTCGCGCAGGCACTGCTGCTGCCTGTGGATATGCAAAAAGAGGCCGCCTCCTCATTGGACCGACTAGTGGCGACTGGGCTTGTGAGTGGAGTTAAGGTAAAGTATTCTCATTACTTTAACAAGATCTCAGTACACTTCTCTCTTATATATACTGATTCACCTTTGTTACCTTTGAATTCTTTCAGTTTATCCAAAAGATGGTTGCACTTGGTCAGAAACTGCAGGAGATTGAGCCCGAACAGAACAGACTCCTGAGGGACAACACCAGACAGCTTCAAACCATAACAAGGCTGGAGAGGGAGAGGGATAAAGCAAAGCTTGAGGCTGATGAAATGAAAGCCAAAATGGAGACAGCTGAAGAAAATCTCAAACAAGCTCTGGCGGAGATTGATGCCACCAAAAAGGCCGCTTATGATGATGGACATCAAAAGGGTTTTGATGCGGCAACAGCGAGCTACGTTGAACAGATGCTGGCCATACAGGTTCAAATCTGGGTAGCTAGCTGGGAAGCCTGTCTAACCAAGGTTGGGACTGCAGATGATTCTCCTTTCTGGGTGGACAACGATCTGCCGAGCAAACGTGTTGCTGCATCCACCGAATTAGGAGAGACTCCAATAGATGACATCGACCAAGCGATCGATGAATTTGCGGATGCAGATGAAGACATCTAGATGGAGTCTTAGAGTGTCCCAGTTGAGTCTCATGATGCAAATCCTGAGCAATCACACATTGAGGAGGCGTCTACTGATCCCATCAATCTGGAGGAGCAAACAGCTGGGGGTGATACCACTACAGAGGTTCCGAGCAATATCTCCCCAGAGGTCCAGAACTTGGATTGAGTTTGGTAATCTTTTCTAAACTTCCTGATTATAATTGCAACAGTTTACTTGAGAGGTCCTGCGTGGCCGTAGACTTCTGCCCTGCGTGGCATCAATAGTTTCACTTACTCTACTTTAAAACAGGTATTCGGCCCATCGTGGCATTACTCTGGTTTTTGTGGCCTCTGCTTGGCCTTAGAAATTGTTTTGCTCGGCCCTTCGTGGCCAAACATTTATGTCAACTTGCTAAGTGCCCTGTACTTAGTTTCACATATACATTAAGTGTTTCGTACTTGGATATCCATCTGAGTATTGTTCGTACTTTAGCTGCTTGTGCACATGTTCGTGTGCATTCCAGTTTTCACATACCTGGGAATTTTCTTTAGACAAATCTGCATATTCTCGTATGCATCCCCAAGTTCCTCGTACTTGGACAAATTCCTAAGTGTACACGTACTTAGATATTTACGTTGCTTCCTAGTTTTTTCATACTTAAGAAGGAAGCAAGTATTTTGTTCCTACGTATAAGTTACTCATACTTTAACCAGAAACTTTGAGTTTTATCGTACTCAAACAGAATCCATGCATGTACACGTATGCTATACAATTATCTTGTAAACTCTAGGATTTCCACTCACACAATATCTAGTACCAGTTGTATTCATATCTGGTCAATCGAAATTTCGTTCTGTTTTATTCCCAAGTAATTTCATATTGTGGAATCACTTTGTTTAAGTTTCTCGTACTTAAACAGATTGTTAAGTTTTATCGTACTTAGCAATTTGTGCATGTAAGCTTTTTCGTGTATGCTGCCGGGCATTCGTGCCTTATTCTAAGTGTTTCGTACTTAGATAATCTAAGTTTTTCGTACTAAGATAGTTAGCACGTATTTTCGTACATTCTAAGGTGTTCATACCTATTACCTGCTCCCCAATACGAAGAAGAGGCAGCTTGGCCATTATTCGTATTTATAAGTTAAAAAACAACCATATACCAGAAGAAACAAAAATTTCTGAAAAATCAAATATGTTGCAAAAACATAACTTTTATTCATAGTTCTCAAACTCAATGAGTCGTTAGGCGTACCTCTTGCAACTAATGAAAAATAAAAACAGAGGAATTTTCTTCGTAATTCCCACACAATTACATAATCCTAAAACAGAATAAATGATTAACCAAAAGTCTTTTTAAACAAAGAACTTTATCAGATTGTGGACATTCCAAGGCCTTGGCACCGGGTTCCCGTCCAGGTCTGCCAACCTATAAGCCCCAATGCCCACAATTTCAGTTACTCGATACGGACCTTCCCAATTTGCTCCTAGCTTTCCCTCATTAGCCACTTTAGTATTGCCAAGTACTTTTCGAAGCACAAGGTCCCCAATACCAAATTCTCGAGGGTGGACATGTTTGTTGTAGCCTTTCATTAGCTGTTCCTAGTATCACTACAACAAAAATGGTCTATTGCGACGAAAACTGGTGACGAAATCTAAATTCGTCGCGAAATGACACCTTTTGGCGAGGAAATTGGATTTTCATCGTAAAAAGTGATTTTTTTTGCGAGGAAAAAAATTCGGTCGCAAATTGGTACCCATAGGCGAGGAATTTTAAATTTCGTCAGCAATAAGTACCCTCGGGCGACAAATTTCAAATTTCGTCGTCGATAGTGGACATTAAATTTTATTTTTTACAACTAATTGAAATGTGCATAATTAACTCTAACTCAAATACCTGATCATAAAAAGATAAATGAAAAAAATGATGGGGACTAGTCACTAGGGAGCCCAAGAATTGGCTACATTTGGATGAAAAAGAAAGTGACTTATTTTTTCGTCTTTATTCAAAAAAAAATCGCATTTGTTGGTTTTGCGTCAAATTTTTGACTTATGAATTTTTTTTATGAGAGAAATCGGAAAAATAAAACATTAAGATAAAAACTCGCAGTTTTTTGACTTATTGTTGTCTTTTTAAAAAAAATTAAAGTTTTGATTAAAATTTTATACCTTTTCAATTCCTCTCATCGAGACGAATCAATAAGTCACAAAAATTTGACCCAAAATTAACAAATGCAATTTTTTTTGAATAATGACAAAATAAGTCATTAAGTGTCTTTTTCATCCAAATGGAGCCTTACTCTCACGCTCAGGAGGGGTGGAGTGGTGTGGGTGGTGGTGGTGGTTGTGTTGTAGTGGTGGTGGTGGTGCAGTGGTTGAGGTCTCACCTTTGGTGGTGGTGAAGTGGTGGTGGTTGTATTGGGGGTGTGGTGGTGGTTAGGAAAAAAAATGAGTTGTAAATAGTATATATAATAAATATTATGCCTTTGATAACAAGTTGGGTGCTGGTGTAGCGGTTGGGTTCATGTCACGCATGCAAGAGGTATAGGGTTCGAAACTCGGTAGGGGCTGAAAATGGCGCTAGCATAGAAGGGTATTCTTAATTTTCGGAAAAATCACTCATTACGACGAATTTTTTTTTCGTCGTCAAAAAAAATATTGCCGATGAAAAAATTCCTCGCCAAAAGCCAAAAAGCCGACGAAATACAAAATTCGTCGTCAGGGGACCTTTTGCGTGAAACTAAAGTCGACGAATGGTGGCGACGAATTTTTTCGTAGCCGATTCCTTTGGAGACGAATTTTGCCTCTTTGCCGACGAAAAAAATTCGTCCCCTTACACAATTTTTGTTGTAGTGTATGAGGCCAGATGGACCAGGGCCCTTTCTCTCCTTTCTTCGGCCAGATCAAGCTCAATTTCTAGGGCCCTATCATTGCCTCCACTCTCAACCAATGCAGTCCTGTTGGTTGGGAGGCCAACTTCCAGGGGTATGACTGCCTCTGTACCATATGCTAATGAATAGGGGGTCTCTCCCGTAGACCTCCTAGGCGTTGTTCAGTGCACCCACAACACCAGTTGTAGTTCATCAGGCCACTTGCCTTTTGCTTTGTCCAACCTTTTCTTGATCCCATCGAGAATGGTTTTGTTGGAAGCCTCTGCCTGCCCATTACTCTGAGGGTAAGCTGGGGTCGAATAGTAGTTCCTTATTCCATACTGGAAACAGAAAGCCTTGAACTTTTTCTGGAACTGTGCCCCATTATCTGTGATCAAAGAGTAAGGGACCCCAAAGCGAGTAATGATACTTTTCCACACAAACCTCTCTATCATGGGTTCAGTGATTTTGGCCAGGGGTTCTGCCTCGATCCACTTTGTGAAGTAATCAGTGGCCACCAATAGGAACTTTCGATTTCCTGTTGCTTTATGGAGTGGACCCACGATGTCCATTCCCCACTGGGCAAATGGCCAAGGACTAGTTAAGGGTACCAGATCTTCGGCCGGTGTCCTTATCATAGGTGAGAACTTCTGGCATTTCTCACAAATCTTAACATAGACCTTGGCGTCCTCCTGCATGTGTGGCCACCAATATCCTTGGGTAATTGCTCAGTGGGCAATAGATATGCTCCCAGCATGGCTTCCACATGTTCCCTCGTGTATCTCATGGAGGAACTTCTGCACCATCTCGGGGTGTACACAAAGAAAATACGGCCCAGTGAAGGATTTCTTATATAGCTTCCCCTCGGGGGACAGCCAAAACCTTGCAGACTTGGTTTTGATCTTATGTGCTTCCTTCTTATCTGAAGGGAGTGTTTCATCTCGTAAAAACTCCACAATTGGATCCATCCAACTTGGTCCTTGGTTCACGTCCAGGACCAAGTCTATACTCCTGCCGATGCTCGGCTCAGCCAAGTAGTCAACTGCTACTTTTCGTTTAAACTCAGTTGGAACAGCTGCAGCCAGCCAAGCCAAAGAATCCGCATGAGAATTCTGTCCAGAGCTTATCTGCTCTATACATACCCTCTCGAAGGTATTAAGTAAACTTCTGGCCGCCTCCACGTAGGCTGCCATCTTCTCATTTCGAGCCTCATATTCGCCGGACAGTTGGTTTACCACAAGTTGTGAATCACAATAAACCCTGATCCTTTTAACCTTCAGAGTTTTTGCACTATTCAAGCCGACCAAGAGAGCCTCGTACTCTGCCACATTATTTGATGCACTAAAGCCAAGCCGAACAGATTGTTCCAACATAACCCCTCCGGGTGGGAACAAAACAATACCGATACCTGAACCAGTGTTGCAGGCAGAACCGTCGATGAATAGTTTCCATTCCAAAGGGTCCTGTTCGGTAGGCGCCTTACCTTTCCTTTTTGACAGTTCAACTTTCTGCTCCTGTCTCGCAGGGGGCTGAGGTGCTACTGTTGGTGAGAATTCTGCCACAAAATCTGCCAACACTTGACCCTTTATTGCAGTGCGCGGCTGGAAGTCAATATCATATTGACTTAACTCAACAGACCAAGTTGAGATCCGTCCAGAGAAATCTGCCTTTCGTAGCAGTGATCTTAATGGAAATTCAGTATAGACCACAACTTTGTGGCTCTGGAAGTAATGAGGCAATTTTCTCGTTGTTGTCCTCAAAGTAAGGACCAGTTTTTCGAGGGGCAGATACCTCGTTTATGCGTCCAGGAGTGTGTTGCTCACATAATAAATTGGGATTTGTTCGGGCCCCTTGTCCCTTAACAGAACTGCACTCACAGCATGTTCAGAAACCGCTAAATATAAAACCAAAGTCTCACCTGGATCTGAAGTTGACAAGAGGGGGACTTGAGCCAAATACTTCTTTAAATCTTGGAATGCCTGCTCACATTCTGCTCCCCATTCAAATCCTTCTCTTTTCTTTAGCAACTGGAAGAAGGGCTTACACTTATCACTTGAACGGCTAATGAACCTATTGAAGGCCGCAGCCATCCCAGTCAGCCTCTGGACTTCCTTCGTAGTCTTGGGACTTTGTAGCTTTTGTAAGGCCGTTATCTGATCAGGGTTTGCCTCGATTCCTCTCAGAGTCACCAGGTGGCCCAGGAATTTTCCAGAACCAACCCCAAACGCACATTTCGAGGCGTTGAGTTTCAACTTGTATTTCCTTAAAATTTCAAAGGCTTCTTTCAAGTCCAGAATATGCCCTTGCCGGGTTTTGCTTTTGACCACCATATCGTCTATGTATACCTCCATAGTTTGGCCAAGAAGTTTCTTGAACATGATCGTTGCCAGCCTCTGGTAAGTCGCTCCTGCGTTCCTCAGCCCAAAAGGCATAACACTGTAACAGTACAGCCCTTGTGGTGTAATAAAAGAAGTCTTTTCATGATTAGGCCCAAACATGGCAATCTGATGATACCCCCGATATGCGTCGAGGAAACTCATCCGTTCATACCCAGTAGTGGCGTCAACCAATTGATCAATCCTTGGGAGAGGGAAGCTATCTTTAGGACATGCTTTATTCAAGTCTGTGAAATCCACACAGACACGCCATTTCCCATTCTTCTTTTTTACAACCACAGTGTTGGACAGCCACTCTGGGTAGTAGACCTCTCGTATCGCTTTGGCCTCTAACAAACGATCCACTTCTTCAATAACAGCGTCGACATGCTGTACAGCTGCCCTTCTTTTCTTCTGAATAACAGGTTTATGCTGCGGGTCAACATTTAGGTGGTGGCAGATCACATCTGCATCCACTCCAGGCATTTCCTCCAGTACCCAAGCAAATACATCAACATGTTCTTTCAAGAAACCCACCAGTTCGGATTCTTCCTCATCCGGTAGTGATTCCCCAATTAGAAAATACCTCTCAGGATCAGTCTCGTTGATATGTATCTTCTTTAGGCCTTCCACTACTTTCTCTGCTGGATCTCTTCCGACATCCTCGACAGTCGGTTGATCTGGTACTTCTACCGATGGGCCTTTGGAACTTTCTTGATGATGGAAATTAGGCATTGTTGTGCTGCCTTTTGATTACCCCTGATCTTCTCGATCTCGTTAGACCTTGGAAATTTCACCATCTGGTGATATGTAGAAGAAACAGCCCTCATCTTATGTAACCAAGTTCTTCCTATAATCGCATTATAGGAGGATGGTACATCTACAACCAAAAAGTCAATCCTTAAGACCACTGTCCCAGCCCGAACAGGCAGTGTTACTTTCCCAAGGGGCCACACTGCACTTGCACCAAATCCAACCAAGGGTGTTATAGATTGTTCCAAATCTGTCTGCTTCAGCCCCAACTTTTTGAATGCATCGTAGTATAACACCTCTGTACAACTCCCTGAATCCACCAGGATTCTCTCAATGTCGAATTCCCCTATTCTTAGGGTTATGACCAGAGCATCATTGTGGGGCACCTGGACTTCTCCCAAATCTTCATCCGTAAAAACTATGTCCTCGTTGCATAGGTCGCTTTCTCGCCCTCTCTTGTTCCCCAGTCGCATAACATGCTGGTCATGTTTGACTTGCCTCTGGAGTAGCCTCACCTCATTCCTCGTATAAGGTGTGGCCAACCCATGTATCATATGGATCACCCCCTTAGGATTCTGCTCGTAATCCAACTCCATTGCTTTCCCTTTATCTTTGGGATCCTCCTGAATGAATTCCTTAAGGTAACCACGAGAGACTAAATCATCGAGATGTCTCTTATACATCTCACAATCTTCAGTCATATGACCCCAATCCTTGTGGTAACTGCAGTGCTGATTCGTAGCACGTTTTGCATCCTTATCTCCACCTAGACTTGGGGGCCATTTGAAGTAAGGCTGATTCTTTATTCGATAAAGAATCCTATAGATTGGTTCTTTCCAAACCGTGGTTATTGAAAAGAATGACTTAGGATCAGGTGCCTGCTTCTCCTTATATGGTTCTTTCTTAACCTGCCCGTACTCCTTCCTCTCACGGTAAGTTTTGGGCTCTGGTTTATCCGCCTTCTTCGCTGGGGTCTTTGGCTGTTCGGCAACAACTCTGCCTTCCTCCCGGAGTATGTCATCCTCCATTATGGCGTGTTGTTCGATACGCTCCATTAGCCTTGCCAACGATGCTACCAGATGTTTGTTCAATGACCGGCGTAACTCGCCCCGAACAGGCAGGCCAGTTTTGAACGTAGCAATCGCATACTCTTCACTGCAACTGTCTATCTCATTGAAAGTCTCCCAGTACTTCTTTGCGTAGTCTCTGATCGGCTCACTGTCCTCCTGCTTCATCATTGAGAGACTTTCGAATGTCTTGGGAGCCTTTCTACTCGTCAAGAACCGAGCAGTGAACTCTTCTGCTAACTGCGTCCATCCTCGTATGGAGCGTGGTTCCAACTTATGGAACCATGATAAGGCCACCTTTCCCAAACTTGAAGGGATCATCTTACACATAATGGCATCATCTCCATCATGCATGAACATAGCCTGTTGGTAATGTTGTATGTGAGCAACGGGGTCCGCATTTGTCTCGTAAAGTACGAACGTCCCATGCTTCACTCTGCTCGGCAAGCGCGCATCCTGTAGCCTTCTTGAAAAGGGTGATGCCGCTATATTACTCAGGGCCTGTCTTGCTGCTTCTCATGCAGTCATGGACCCATCTTCTCATTTTTTAGATTCGTGGGCCACTGCCCTGTTCCAATCATTATCAGGTCTCTCGTACCTGTCCCTATGGTGTTTTCTAACGCCTTCCTCGGGTGAGGAGCTTCGGCTCCAGCTTCTCCTGTGATGTGGGGGAGTTCTTTGCCTGCTCGGACTCCTGCTCCTTCTTTTTCGCGAAGAAACCCCCTTCCTCCTGGGGGTAGGAATCCTGCTCCTTCTATGTGAGGGAGCGGCTTTGTAAGTCACCAGAGCCCCTTTGTTTCCTCTGGAATGTCCTCTTGACAGCCCAAAATCCTGAGGATGTTCTCGGATCCGTTCTAATTCTCGGATCTCGTGTTCCCTTTTTCGAATTAGTCGAGCATACTCCTCGACTTCCTGCCTCTTTTTATCGAGGATATCCTCGTTGCTATGCACACTCTTAGAATGTGCAACCGACTCTCCCCTTTGATGGGATTTGCTCCTTCGCGTGGAGGTTGTAGCCGTTCTGCCCTCCTTATTCTTGGAGTTATCTTGGATGGTGAGAGGATCTCTGCTTGTCGTCCTCTTATCATGCCCGCTGGTAGGCTTTCTCGGAGCACCTGGTGGGGATTTATCTCCTTCCCCACCAGCCTGGTTCTTTTCAGCGAGCGGTGTGACTGGATTTACTTCCACCATGGTCGTATTTCAAAAGGGAACTCTTTCGTTTCCCACAGACGGCGCCAATTGTAGGTGGAGAAAAATAAACAGTACCTAGAACAGCACTGAATCTCCTTCCTTCACGTGCTGTCCAATCGGAACCCTAATACCTTCGCCTGAACCCTAACCTGTAAAACAGACAAGGGGTGAGCGCACCTTTGCCTCTCGTGGCAAAGGCCCTCCGATGCCTAAGTTAGTATCTCGTACTGTATCAAAACCCTAATTATCAGTAGGAAAGTATAGAATGAATGCAACTTATTGCGTACCTTTTTCCTCCAGGTTTACCTCGTATTTATAGATATGAGCATGCTTGCTTCTCAAGCATCCTTTTTGCCCTAGGTCTCCTGCCTCGAACAGGAATCCTGGCTTTCTCAGGGATCTCTTCCCCAATCAACCGAGATCCCTTACTCATAGGGTCTCTTCTTACTATGAAACTCGTTCCATAATAGGACTGTCCCCTTGCTTATCTTTACCGTATATTGGGTTCTTCTCCAAGAACACTCCTATTGCCTTATCTCTTAAGACAACGTTTCATCAGATGACTCCATCTGTTCGGCACATGCTCCTACCGAACAAACTGCACAAGTAAATGACTTCTCATGTCATTGGCCCACCTAAGCCGAACAGACTGTACCAACTAAATGACTTCTCACATCATTGGTCTATTCTAGCCGAACAAACTGTCTGATCCGGTGTCTTCTCGTACCACCGGATCTCATCGCCGCCGTTCATCTTGTATTGAGTCCCATTTCACTTTTCTCATTGCATGGATCCGGCACACCATGTGTTCGGCCATTAATCATATCTGTTCGGGAATACCTCCCTACATGAATAGACTAAGCAAAGAGTACCGAGATGGGGTAAATTCATTCGTTGACTTTGCAGTCACAAATTTAGGTTCCGATGATCAGATTCATTGCCCATGTTTAAAATGCATGAATGTGGAATGCCATTTTAGTATTGTTGTTGCATTTCACCTAGTACAAAATGGGATAGCTCCTTCTTACAAGACTTGGGTCCACCATGGGGAAACTATACCTATGAATCAACAATTTGTGTCGAACGAAAGCCATCAGCCTAGTGGAGAAAATATTGGGGGTGGAGAGGCAGCAGATGAAGATGAGAATCAAGACGACCTGGAACGCTTAGTTAATGATTACTATGCAGCAGCAATCATGAATGATTAGGAACTAGATGAGTTGCCTAACAATGTTGAGATGGATAATGTGCGCAACTTTGATAAATTAATGAAGGATGCCCATCGAGAGTTGTACCCCGGATGCAAGTTTACTTTACTATCGTTTGTCATTAAGCTACTTCATGTTAAGGTGTTGAATAAATGCAGTAAGTAACAAGTCCTTTGATGCGATGTTGGGGTTATTGAAGGAACTCCTACCTACAAGTGATCAAGACATTCCGGGCAACATTTATGAAGCAAAGAAGTTCTTACGTGACTTAGGCTTGGGCTATGTGCCCATTCATGCATGTAAGAATGATTGTGCACTATTTTGGAAGGAGAATGTTGATCTTGAAAAGTGTCCTTTTTGTGAGGAGCCTAGATACAAGCTAAATGATGGCAAGGGAAAAAAAGATTCCTCATAAGATCTTGCGATATTTTCCGTTGACCCCTAGGTTGCAGAGGTTTTATATGTCGAGCAAAACTTGTAAAGATATGAGGTGGCATAAGGAGAAACGAGTTGATGATGGAGTATTAAGGCATCTGGCTGATGGTAAGGCATGGAAGCACTTTGATCGACATTATCCTGAGTTTGCTCGAGATGCCTGAAATGTGAGGTTAGGACTAGCTACTGATGGATTCAATCCCTTTGGTAACATGAGCAACTCCTACAGCTTATGGCCTATGATTGTCATGCCTTACAACCTTCCTCCATGGAAATGTATGAAACAACCTTACTCTATAATGTCGTTGCTTATTCCTGGACCAATAGCACCAGGGAGAGATATTGATGTTTACTTAAGGCCATTAATTGACGAATTGAAGGAGTTATGGGAACGTGGCGCATTCACCTATGATGCCTCAACTGAACAAACTTTTCGAATGCATGTAGCTGTTATGTGGACCATCAACGATTTCCCTGCATATGGTAATTTGTCCGGGTGGACTACTAAGGTTTACTTGGCTTGCCCAATTTGTAACGAACATGCATCATCGGAAAGGTTGAGAAGTAAGTTAGGTTATGTGGGAGCTCGCCGATGGTTACCTAAAGACCATCCTTGGCGAAGGAGTCGCCTCTTTGATGGTAAGGTGGACCATCGGGAGAGGCCTATGGACTTAACGGGTGAACAAATATTGCAGCAAATGAGTAAGGGGACATACAAGCCATTTGGCAAGCATCCAAGTAACAAAAGGAAAAGAGGAGATCCAAAACTAAATTGGACCAAGAAAAGCATTTTTTTTCTAGCTTCCTTATTGGGTGAAACTCTTGCTGCGACATAACCTTGATGTGATGCATATAGAGAAAAATATATGTGAAGCTTTGCTTGGAATACTATTAAGCATAGATGGGAAGAACAAGGACACAGAAGAAGCACGTCAGGATTTAGAGGATATGAGAATAGGGCTAGCACTGCATTTAAAGAGGTGTGCAGATGGGTCCTTCGAAAAGCCCCCAGCATCATACACTTTATCTCCAGAGGAGAGACATGGATTTTGTGAGTTCTTAAAGTCAATTAAGTATCCCGATGGTTATGCTGCAAACATATCAAGATGTGCGAGTACAAAAGGAGATAAGTTAACGGGCTTGAAAAGTCTTGACTGTCATGTACTTTTGCA
Source organism: Rhododendron henanense subsp. lingbaoense (assembly GCA_020567845.1). Classification (NCBI taxonomy): domain Eukaryota; kingdom Viridiplantae; phylum Streptophyta; class Magnoliopsida; order Ericales; family Ericaceae; genus Rhododendron; species Rhododendron henanense. The sequence goes on along the minus strand of CM036317.1, from coordinate 22,222,971 downwards.
ACGACTTTTTCCCATTGGGATGCGTGGCTACCTTCCGAAAGACATATGTATCACCTTAACAGAGTTGGGGAATTTTTTTCAAGAGATATGCTCAAAAACACTGCGAGTTGAGGATTTGGAGAAACTACAAGATCGGATAGTGCTCATATTATGCAAGATGGAAAAGATTTTCCCTCCGGCATTCTTTGATGTCATGGTTCATCTTGCTATTCACTTGCCTCATGAGGCCATGCTCTGAGGGCCCGTGCAATATCGATGGATGTATCCAATTGAAAGGTAATTTTTAGCATAAATTTAAATAGATGATATTAATATAATGTAGGTTTAATAATATGATATTATTTGTTAAACAGGCTTCTTGGTACCGTAAAGGGATTTGTCACCAATCGAGCCTATCCGGAAGGTTCCATTTCTGAGGTTTACATTGTCAAAGAGTGTCTTACTTTTTGTTCGATGTATCTCGGTAATATGGAAACAGCTTTCAATCGGCCAGAACGAAATGTTGATGGTGGTGACCGTGGAACAAGGTTAGCTGTCTTCAACCAAAATGTTCGTCCTTTTGCCAAAATGACGAGGGCAAGTAATATGACGCAGGAGGAAATAGATAAAGCTCATTGGTTTGTCTTGAATAATAGTCTTCAATCGGAACAATATCTAGAGTATGTTAATACTTAATTTGGTTTTTAGTCATAGTTATATTTAGCGTTAGATCTTTTTTAACCATCACTTTTGTGTATATGTTTGTTAATAGGGAGCACAAAAGTATACTGGCAAATGAAAGTGCATTTGACATCTCGAAGAGACAACAAGAGAAATTTCCAAAGTGGTTTAAAGAATGTGTAAGATACAAACTATATTCTGATACATTAATTAGTGGCATATATCAATATTAATAACATGCTTACCATGCATTGTTCTATAGTTGAATCAACTACGAGACGAAGGCTCACCAGAAGCAACCGAGGATTTGTGGTCATTAGCCAATGGTCCACTTGTGAATGTAAATATATATTCAAGTTGCATATCCAATGGTATCCGATTTCACACCAAAGATCGGGATAGTCATCGTAAAAGCCAAAATAGTGGTGTCATGGTGGAAGGGGACCATGAAGGCAAAACAATTGGCTTTTATGGAAACTTGTGCAGAGTATGGGAGCTGAATTATATCTGCAGATGCCGTGTTGTTCTATTCCAATGTGAATGGTTCAATACCGGTAGAAGTAGATTCATTAAAGCCAATGCACATTTCACAAGCATTGATGTAAGAAGTAGATGGTATAAGAATGATCCATTTGTCCTCCCAATTCAAGTGAAGCAAGTCTTCTATGTCAATGATACCAAATTTGGTGACCATTGGAAAGTTGTAGAACGGCTCCAACATCGAGGGATATGGGATATACCTCAGAGGGACGATGGTTTAGAACCCAGCGATGCACCTGCTACTGATGTAATCCAACAGGATGAAACCACCAATGCCGTCCCTAATATTGTTGTTGATGATTCAGTTGAGGTCCGGCTCACTAGAGATGACGTCGATCCTGAGATTATTCCAAGTAATGTGGTTCTAGAGTCACACAGCCGACAAGATATCAGCAGTTTTCCTGAAGAAGACGAAGATGAAGATGAATCAATGGGAGAGCCTTGTGATAATGAGGAAAATGAGTTTGCTATTGAATCTGATTCGGATATAGATCCTGATGTAGAACCTTGATTTAGTTTTTCGTATTATCGTCGTTTTTGTTTCATGAGATTCCAAATTTGGATAGTACCTAGTTAATCAAATTTGGATATTATCATCTATGGATTTAGCTTATCTACCTTTTATCTGCATGTTTGAATATTTATTGAGTGCAACCTGTAGCTTATTACTAGTTCTTTCTGGTTCATTTTGTTTAATTTTTGGAGCTAAAGTGGTTGCAGGTTTGAGGTACCTTTCATTATATGTACAACTGACTCTTCAATTTACTATGTTTTAATGGAATCCAAATGTTTTTTCTTATAGGAAAGATAACAAATAACAAGGTAAAGTATATCAAGCCCGGGGAGATGGCCCAACAAGTGCCTGACTACGAGAGGAAAAAGCGTGAAAAAATGGAATTGAACCACATGAGAATGGTTGAATTAAGGTATCAAAAGATGGCAGATGCTTTGTTTGGTTCAAATAAGAAGAGAAAGATCAAAAATACTAAGGAGGCCAAAAATATGAGGGCCTGGGGTAATTTGTCCGACGAGGATTATCAGCAACCTGAGGATGCACCTGAGGATGAGGATGATGATGATGGCACTTTCAGTTATACAGATGATGAAGAATTGGTAAGTCAACAGGAGAAAATAAATGCATATGATGAAAAGTTTGCGCGCTTCGAGGCTGTTATGTTCGCTTATATGCATGGAAATCCTATTGGGGCAGGCTCTAATTGTCAGTATGTAACTTCCACTTCGTTAGCCCTCAATCTTGGATTTATATATTTATTAGATTTCTGCAAATTCTGTTTCTTGATGACTGCAGTTTGCTTGAAATTATGTTTCTTGATAGAGCATGGTGATACTAGATATAGCTTGTTGACGGTTGTTTGTATCTTGGTAAATTCATAGGGCTTGATATAGCTTGTTGACGGCACATGTTTGAATAGTGGCATAGGCTTTGTAAGCCCCCTAGACACATGATATTTGCATATTCTTTATCACAATTATACAACACATCCACATCAGGGAGCAATTAGTAACTCACCTCAACCAGCCTAATTAACATACAAAGAACTCTTCTTTTAAACTCCCTGTAGAGACCTGATGCATAGCTCTCGAAGGATCCATTTATGAAAGATAAGTATTATGAAATTTGGAAGAGTTCGAAGGGCAACTAAGACCTCTGGCTATAAATTCCTATTCCAACCAAACGCTGGAATCAAGTATCAGTATTGCCAATCTGTAACACAGTTTTTTTTTTCGTTTCAATCTGAAATCTGTAACAGTACACTTGGAAGCAACACACTTGGAAGAAATCTGTAACAGTACACTTGGAAATCTGTAACAGTAGGGGTATTAGAAATCGCAGGGGTATTAGAAATCTGTAACAGTACACTCGTACCAATGTGCCATGAATTTACGAATAATAACTGTGTAGAAGAAATTGGTACCCCTTTTGAGTTTTGAGCCTTGGCCAATACAGCTGACAGCCTAACCAATTCTCTTTTTTATACACAAACTTCAATCATTCTTACATGCTGTTTACAGTTGTTCCCTTCTCCACGTCTTCTTCCATACCATCAGTTGGTAGAGAATTTATATAATTAGCTTTCTGCTTGCTAGCTAAGATCCAGGCTCTGGAAAGAGCAGGTTGGTTTATTCTTGGTCACTATCTTTGAGTCTTGCTTCCTCGACTCTTTCTTGTTTAGTTAATTCTCTCTTTTTAAAGCATCTCATGGCTTAATGGAATTTGTGTTTTAGAATTATTTTATGGTTCTATTGATTCCATAGGTGGAGAAGTTTGGTCAATATAGTAATAGTCTGGTGATAAGATGCACAGTAGTGTATAGTTCTATTGATTCATGAGGTTTGCCATTGCCCACAGCTAAGGTCAGGGAACTTGTGGCACTTCTATGGTTCCAGAGGATATCATTGAGGTTGAAGTGGCAAAAACTAGCTGTTATTTTCTGATTTGACTGTATGACTTCTTGTGTTATGGCTCGTTAATCCATATTGATCACCTCTCATACCTCCTCCTTGCCTAATTATCATGCCTTTTGGAATCAGGCTTTAAAAGTGTGATAAAGCTTGAATTAATGTTGTTCATGTGTCGGACACGTGTCTGAAGTGTGTCTGGAGCGTGTCCATGTGTCGAACATTGTTACATATATAATTACTTCTTTTTCTTTTTCTTTTTTGCAATTTTGTACAGGTAAGTAAGGAGATGGAGTTGCTTTTTGGAAGCTAACCAAGATGGAGTTGAAGATTTTTTGGTAGTTATTTTTGGAAGCTAACCAAGATGGAGTTGAAGACTTTTTGGTAGTTATTTTTGGAAGCTAACCAAGATGGAGTAAATGGAACACTTGTTTTGAGTTCTTTTTGGATATGGATGTTTTGTAGTTTCGGTGATGTTAAGTTTGAAGTGGTTATTGTTGGAGGATGAATGTTTTGAAACGTTTTGAAGTTGGATGATGAATGTTGACTTAATGGATATTTGATTTGAATGATAATTTGCTTCTTCGCAATTTAAGTTACGCTAAGTTGAATTATAAGATACAAAAAAATCTGAAATTTAATTTGTCAGCAAGTGAAAACAATATATGGAATAAATTGTATTGCTGCTAAAGTCCTCTTTTTTGTGACAAAAGAGATTGTCACTGTTGTGTGGCTACTACTACAAAAGGTTATTGGTGACACATAATCGGTTGTCATGGTCGGTACTTTTAATGACAACTTTTGTCACAGAATAATCTCTCTTCCGTGACAACATGGTGCTGTCATTGTTACTATTGTGACATAATTACTTTTGTCGCAAAAAATCTCTCTTTCGTGACACCATATTGTTGTCACTGTTACTTTCGGTGACAACTGTGTCACGAAAAATTTGTCTTCAGTGACACCAAATTTTTGTCACTGTTGACAACATTCCGTGACAACTACACAATTTTGTCACCCTTGACTTTCAGTGTCATGGATACAATGACACCTCTTCTTGTGTCACCAAAGATAGTTGGTGACAAAATTTGGACATTTGGTGACATTTTTACATGTCATCGAATGTGTTTTTTGTTGTAGTGAAGGAACAGAGAAGAGAGAAGAAAAGAACATGAAAGCAAAGACATAAACAGAAATAAATTATAAATGTACAGATATACTGGGGAGACATAGGATTTGGCTTCTGATAAAGCTCTGGATAGATTGACGACTGCAGTGAGGTGAGAATTGAGAGAGAGAGAGAGAGAAGGCAAAATTGAATGGTTAAAGAAGTAAGGGAAAAACAAAAACGTACCTTGGTTGTGGTGGTGGAGGAGAGAGAGACGGGGCTGGAGTTGGGCGGCCAAGACCAAGAGTAGAATGGTAGATCGAAGGTTGGAGATTTCCGTGACATCTCTGGCGATTTCATCGACGGTGGTGGTGGTTGAGCAGTCGTGCAGGAACTCCGTTCCCTGCCATGCTTCACCTCAACTCAACCATCTCCAACGCTACTGTAACGACCAAATGGCCAATTAACCGATTAACGAGTAATTAAAGGTTGCTGATTTTGTCACTCTCTTTTTGTTAATGTCACTCCCCTGCAAGTGTATTTTTGCACAAAAAAATACACTTGCAGGGGAGTGGCGTTAACAAAAAATGGAGTGACAAAATCATTTCCCTAATTAAAAATGGTTTTTAGAGATAGGCCCCGTTTTTAGGTTTGTTCTTCAAATAGTCCTGCACAATTATTTATATTTTTTATTTCAACCATGCCCCTGCCTTCCTCACACGCATCAGCGCACGGAGCTAAAGAGCATCTAGTATAGAAAAATTATCCAATGCTCCATGAGCATTGGTGCACCATTAGAAGAACATTGTTTAAATTTCAAAAAGTCATATATTTTGTTGTACATATTCATTTTTTTAAAAATGATATTTTTGGAAACTACTCAACGATATCTACTGAACAAGATCCATATTGAATATGAAAATATGAAAGATTAAAAAAATACCCTTTGCTATGAGAACTCTATATGTGAATTGTTTCTATGAGAATTAACTCTATGAGAATTGTTCCTATGAGAACTGTCTCTATGAGGATTGTTATCTTTATGAGAACTGTTTCTATGAGAAATGTCTCTAAGAACTGGCTATGAGAGCTGTTTATGAAAACTATGTTTATGAGAATTGTCTATGAAAACTGTGTCTATGAGTACTGTCTATGAGAACTAGGCACAGTTCTCTCAGTTCTCAGAGAAAATATACAGTTCACATAGTTTCACCACACACTAAATACACAGTTCTCCAAAAAAATACACAATTCTCATAGAAAAATACATAGTTCTCGTAAAAAATATACAATTCTCATAGACAGTTGTAGGTGCGGTCAAAGTCATCAACCTATGACCTGCGAGACTATTTGACCCTCCAATTACCCGCGGATACGTGGCAATGGGGGCCCGCGCGGAAAGGAAGCCTTGGTCAAAGCTTCATTCAAAGAGAAATAGTTGACTACCCAATGGGGGAAAGGACGCGTGCAAAACATAGAAGGTGGCTCCCGCAAAAAGGTCTGCGGAAGAGAAGCTACCGCGGGACCCCCGCTGGGTCCGCAGGAGAATCAAATGTATCCCGAGGTGGCCTCAGCAGCAGAGGATCATGGAAAGGCTCCGTGGACTGCTGGATGCTAATGAGTCTAAACAAGCTATATTGAAGGGCTCCCGGGGTTTCATCTGGGCCTAGAGGCAGGGCCCGGAAGAGACTCCGCAGAAAATACACGATCGCCGCCGGTCACGACCTTGCTCCTGCGGGAATTGCAGAATTTCTTGTGGCTTGGTGGCTTGGGATGGAGGTAGCGTCGCGGAAATTCGAGCCCTCCCTCGAAAAAGCTTCCGCGGGAGGACGAGTTTATCCAAGGCCTGGAGTTACAGAGGGGACAAGTGTTGGGGTCTTATAGGCACACCGTTTTGGGCCTGACCTAGGCCCAGGTGCCCTATAAATACCCCTGACATTCCCAATGATTAAAAAGAGCTGACTTTTCCCGGAAAGAGAGGGTGTGAGCACTGATTCTGAGGAAGGAGAACATTCTTCCCTAGAGAGAAGGTGACCTCACCCATTCGAGTCCGGAAAAGGTCAGACACCCCCTCGCGGAGAACAAAAGGGACACGCTGCCTTTGTTCCTTTTGTACCACCCGTTCCAAGGAATACACCGAGCCATCGCGCCAGAAAGCAATGACGGCGCCAGATAATGGCGTACCAATTCTCGAGGAAGTCAAAGAAACCAACAGCGCTGGTGCAGCCGCACAGACGCTGCAGGCCCTCCAGGACGGCCAGCGACAGTTCCTTGAGACGCAGAGACAGCTGCTCGTAGCCTTCATGGGTCTCACCGAGCTCATCTCAATGGCGCTCCCAAAAGCCGCGGTCGGCCAAAACGACGAGCCACAGAAAAACCATGCTGGGGGTAGCACTAGCCAGACGGTACAACCTCAGATCCTCTTGTCCATGCCTTACCATTTGCGCCCCGTGCTCGTGGGAGGCATTGCTGGAAACCCCGTTGGAGAGCGCCAGAAAGAGACTGTCATCGATGGTACTAGCACACCATCCACGGGACCCTACATCACCATGGCAAAAGTCCAGGCCCTATTGGCACAACAGAAAGCAAGTGAAGCAAGCAGAAAGGAGCTAGCCGGCGCCCCGTCCGCGGGGCAGTTCATCACTTTGGCAGACGTGCAAGCCCTCCTTATTAAAGAAAAGGCAAAGACAGTTTTACCCTCCCTTCCCAGCCCTGATATCCGCCCTCCCTACCCCGTGACGATCTTATCGCTACCTTACCCGGAAGGGTACACCCCACCAAAGTTCGTAAAATTTGACGGAAAAGAAGGCAGCGCTCAAGAGCACGTGGTCCGTTTCATAGAATCCCTTGGGGCCCATGCGTCCGACTCCAACTTGCGTCTCCGCGAGTTTTCAAAATCTCTTACTTCCCGCGCATACACATGGTATGTCAACTTGGAACCTTACTCGATCGCCACTTGGGAGGAGATGGTGAATAGCTTCTATGCTAAATTCTTCCAGGTCCGCGAGAAGGTAACAGTGATCAGTTTGACGAAGGAAACACAAACAAGTGGAGAGGACGTGGTGGATTACATCAGGTGATTCCAGGATCGCGCGGTTGATTGCACTGAGTCAATCAAGGAAGTTCAACTTGTCAAAATCTGCATTGGAGGAATGATGGATGAGTTCAAGATGCTGCTCATCAACTTGAAGCTGGGAACATTTTTCGCCCTATTGGAGTCCGCGTACAACATCCGCCATGTGGTCAAACCGGCCAGGAAAGATAGCTGGAAGGGTAAAACCACAGGCGCCACGGTTGCCATCGCGGAGGCGCCGCGAGCCCAGCAAGCCGCTAGAGGAAGAAAACGGAGGGAGCGCGAGATGGGGCCAGCCCTAGATTATCCCTGCACCATGGATGAAGTGCGAGCCTTGGTGAATGCATGGGTGCAAGACGGAGAACTGGAGCTTCCCCCAGTAGAGTATGAACCGACGCGGGAAGACCACGAGCATCCGCAGTACTGCATGTACCACAGGCATACCAAGCACCCGACTAGTGATTGTTGGTCACTAAAGAGATTGTTCAAGAGAAAGCAAAATGCAAACGAATTAAGAATAGGACGACGTGACATTTGCGTCGAGCCCTACCCAGCCCACGGGATCACAATGGAGAAGTAAACATGGCGGAATGTTACCCGTTCATGTATGAAGATGAAGAAGACACAGACAACCATTACTATCTGGAAGGGGAGGAAGAGGAAGCATGGGCCTACATGGTCTCTTGCTACGAAATCACCGAGGAATTTGGAGATGGTGTAGCCCCCATGGTTGCACCTGACCCCAACGCTTCGGTCAAGACATTGCAAAATAGTACAAAGTTTCGCGCATTTTTTGATGGCTTCGGGTTCACACCAGTAGCATGGTTGGAAATCACCAAGGCAATTATCAATATCGCGGAGGTCCACCAAGAATCATGCATGTCCGCGGAGGGGTATGTCCCGCGGACAATCCGCGATGAATCCAACTCTGTCACTTTTTTGGATGCGGACCGAAGGGTGCCGTACCCCCATAACCGCTCGCTATATGTTACATCTCGCGTCAATGGGATAGAGTTGAAGAGAACCTTTCTAGACGGTGGGGCCTCCATAAACCTCATGCCCATGTCAACATTCAAGAAGTTGGGAATACAGGACAATCGGATAGTAGAATCACCAATCACTATCACGGGATTCGGAGGGGACAGAAAGCAATCCCTGGGATATGTTGTGGTGGATTTGGAAGTGGGGGCAATTTGCTCAGCCACCAAATTCCATCTCATCAACGCGGACCCGAATTATCAGATCATTCTCGGCAGGAGTTGGATGCATAAATACGTGGTTGTGCCATCAAGTTACCATCAATGCCTGAAGGGAGTTTGGGCGGGAAAGAAGGTTACCATCCGCGCATCAGAAAACCTGTTCGACACTCATGAAGCACATCTTTCAGACGCAGTTTACTTCTCAGAGCTAGGAGAAGTATCTCAAGCGATCACTGCCAGATCGCGCGACGTGAAGATCCCAAAGTGGGAAGACATCAAGGATGAGAACCAGGAGACCTGAGAAAGATATCCATCCGCGGCGGAAGCCGTAGCCCCCAGAAAGATAACCAAGACGAAGGAAGGGGGCAAGACGGTGTACTACTTATAACGGTCCACTGGGGTAGCGGCCGATCATTAAACCGCTGGCCCCGGCGGAACGTGTGCCGTGATAGAGGAAGAGATAATCCAAAAGCCAGATCTCGCTTCGGAGTGCATGCAGGATCAACCCAAGCCGCAGCAAGAAGCGCTAGAGGAAGTTGACCTAAACCACGGAGTGGGCCCGAGAAAACCGGTGTTCGTAAGTAAAGAACTAGACGGAGAATTCCGTGAGAAGTTAATAGCACTGTTGTGTGATAATTCAGATGTGTTCGCATGGCATTACGAGGAAATGCCTGGCTTAGACCCAGAGCTAGTAACGCATCATTTGGACGTCTTTCCCAATTCCAAGCCTACGAAACAACCCCAGCGGAAGTATCACCCCGATTTGGAGGGGCAGATCAAAGAAGAAGTCGAAAATTTGCGGAAAGCGGGATTTATCCGCCCGATCTAGTACCCCGAGTGGTTAGCAAACATCGTCCCTGTGAAGAAGAAGAATGGCCAAATCAGAGTATGTGTCGATTTCTGCAACCTTAATAAAGCATGCCCAAAAGATGAGTTCCCGCTCCCACATATCGACACATTGGTGGATGCCTCGGGCCACCAGATGTTCTCCTTCATGGATGGGTTCAAGATGGCTATGGAGAACGCAGAGAAAATGGCCTTCCGGACCCCCTTGGGAAACTTTTACTACATTGTGATGCCTTTTGGGCTCAAAAATGCGGGAGCAACATATCAACGGGTCATGACAGCGATCTTTCACGACCTGATGCACAAAATCATAGAAGATTATGTGGATGATCTGGTGGTGAAATTGAGGGAGCGGAAGGATCACCTGGCGGATCTAGCTACCGTGTTTAGCAGATGCAGAAAGTTCAATCTCAAGATGAACCCCCTGAAGTGCGCATTCAGTGTTACCGAAGGAAAATTCCTAGGTTTCCTTGTGCATCGCCACGGAATCAACACAAATGGAGCAAAAATTAAATTTATCGCGGAAATGCCCCCACCCCACTCTCAGAAGACGCTCAAACGGTTCCTGGGCAAAGTTTCTTACCTACGGCGTTTTATCCCCGCGTTGGCGGAGATTGCGGCACCTTTCGCGGACTTATTGAAGGGTAATGCAAAGTTCGCATGGAAACAAAAGCACCAGCAAGCCTTCGAGCGGATTAAAGCAGCTTTGACCTCTCCCCAAATGATGGTGGCTCCAGTTGCAGGAAAACCGCTGATACTCTATCTCACCTCCACCCCGAGATCCATTGGGGCCCTGCTGGTGCAAAAAGTAGATGGGACAGAGCGCCCAGTCTACTACATCAGCAGGAAGGTCCAAGGAGCAGAAGAAAGAAAGGTCCAGGAAGGTCCAAGGACAGAGCGCCCAGTCTACTACATCAAATGTCAAGCCCTAGCGGACCTTCTGGCCCAGTTCCCAAGCGGACAATGCGAACCGCTCGAAGAATCTCTACCCGGAGATGGTTTCGAAGCTCTCGCGGCCAACGCGGATGATCCGCACTGGACGCTCAGCTTTGATAGGGCCACGGGTAGTGGATTAGGAGGCGCGGGAATAGTGTTGCAAAACAAAGATGGAGAGAAATCCCATTTGGCTTATAAGCTAAGCTTCCCCTGCTCCAATAACGAGGCGGAATACAAAGCGCTGATTTTGGGTCTAGTAGTAGCAAAAGAAAGAGGGATTAAGCACCTGAAAATAGCGGGAGATTCGAAATTGGTAATCCTACAAACGAAAGGGGTTTACGCGTTGAAGGAACCAACCCTAGCACCGTACCGAACGACGGTCCAGAAGTTGATGAAGTTTTTCAAAAGCATCAATATCATTCATAAGCCCAGGTCAGAAAATCGTTTCCCAGACGCCCTTGCAACGCTGGGGGCAAAGACAGAATTTGAGGAGGAAAGGGCTTGTATAGAAATTGTAAAGATGTTCGAACCATCCGTGGTAGAATATTTTTCTGAGCCGACAGAGGACTGGCGCGGATCCATCAAAATTCAGTTAATTACCGGCGTAGGACACTTATCCACCGCGGAGCTTTCATGCTTCGTAGTCTTGCCCGGAGAGTTGTATCACCGTGCTCCGCAGGGGTGGCTCGCGCGGTGCATTGATTTGAATGAAGCAGAAGAAGTTTTAAATCAGATCCATGACAACAATTGTGCGGACAACGAAATAGCCCTGTATAGAAGGATTCAAAGGCGGGGTTACTATTGGCCCAGCATGAAGAAAGACGCCGAGCTAATCGCAAAAAACTGCACATGGTGCTCCTTATACGCAGCCAGGCCAGAATGCCTAATGATGGGTACTAGCGATCAGGAGACAGATTGGAGGCAGGTCTACGTTGATTACTTACGGGAAGGATCCTTGCCCATGGAACGGACCGAGTCCGCAAGGATCGTCCGCGAAGCGCGACGCTTCTTCTTGGGGAAAGGGCTCCTATTAAAAAGACCCTAGATGGAATGCCCCAGAGATGTGTAGACAAAGAAGAAGCATAGGAGGTTTTGAGAAGGACCCACGGAACTGAGCATCAAGGATGGAGGAAGCTTTACGAACAGTTAGTTCATCTGGGGTATTTCTGGCCTACCATGGTGAATGATTCCAAGCGGCATGTGCAGAGATATCAAGCTTGTCAGAAATTTGGGAACCTGGTTCATGCCCCTTCCGTGGAATTGCATTCGATCCGCGCCCCATATCCCTTCCATACCTGGGCCATGGATTTGGTTGGGCCAATCAGGCCAGCATCGCGAAAGAACAGATGTATCCTAACAGCCACGGAAGTTTGCACCAAATGGGTTGAGGCTGCTCCACTGAAGAAGGCCACAGGAGATGCGGTAGCAGCATTCATCAAAGAAAACATCATTTGCATATTCGACATACCCAAGATGATTCTTTCCGATAACGGGACTCCGTTCATTAATCACCATGTGGGAAGCCTCCTTGACGAATACGTGGTCGACCACCGTACCTCTAGTGCCTACTATCCGCAAGGAAACGGACAAGCGGAAGCAACGAACAAGACCCTGATAAGGATCCTGAGCAAGCTACTGGACGAACGCGGGGGTACTTGGGCAGATCACCTACCAATAGCCCTTTGGGCTTATCGAACTTCAAAAAGGAAATCCACCCGCGCCAACCCCTTCAGTCTGGTGTATGGAGCAGAAATAGTTTTGCTCGCAGAACTGAGTGCCCCTTTTGCGCAGATGATACTTGCAATGGAAAACTCCGTAGAAGGAAGAAGAGCAGATCTAGAAGCCCTAGAAGAAAGAAGGGTTGCCGCGGCCCTCGCTCATGATAAGTACTGGGAGTCCGTGGCATGCTACTACAACAAAGGCGTGGTACCGCGGGTGTTCAAAGTTGGAGATTTAGTCTGGAAGGCGATCGCGGCAGTGATGAGAGATTTGAAGACTCCAAAGTTCACGCCCAAATGGGAAGGGCCCTACAAGGTAATTAGTGCTTCCGCGAGCGGGTACTACCATTTAGCCCGCGTAGAAGACGATTTCCAGATAGGAGCAATCAACTCAAAATATATCAAGAAATTCTACCCGTGAAGAGGGCGATGGGCTTCTTTCTTTAAATTTGCTTCATTTCCTTTTAAGGCTTCTGTTCTTTCTTTTCCTTTGGTAATGTATCGAAATTCAATGAAAAAATGTCATCGTCCCGTGGGACACTTGGGGTTTTGTAGGGATCAAGTTATCGGGCCTTTTAGAAGCTTTTAATGGAATGTGAAGATCATCTTTCATCTACTATTTTCGTGATTTGTATGTTGTGACAAAAAGCGTGATCACGCAGAGAGAACATTTTCGCAGTGTCTCCCGTCTTATGGTTATCAATCCGGACTTAACGGTTATCAAATAGAGATAATGTTAAGTCACGAGGGGTCAGAACATGACCCGCGTGTTCTCTAGACTTAAGGGTTATCAAATAGAGATAATGTTAAGTCACGAGGGGTCAGAACATGACCCGCGTGTTCTAGACTTAACGGTTATCAAATAGAGATAATGTTAAGTCACGAGGGGTCAGAACATGACCCGCGTGTTCTAAACTTAACAGTTAGCAAACAGAGATGATATTAAGACATAAGGGGTCGGAACGTGACCCATGGACTCTGGTCTCAACGACTGTCAAATAAAGATAATGCTAAGTCAAGAATGGCCAGAGCGTGGCCCGCGGACCAGAAGCTGGCAGCTGTCAAAAGAAGCCAAGTCGAAAGAAACCAGGACATGGTCCGCGGCTAGAAAGCCAAACAGGAAGTGATGGGACAACGGTAACATCATTTCTAAAGAAGACAAAATCAACACGCGGACAATATTATTGGTACAATGACAGTCTTATTCAAAAAAAAAATGTGTTACAATGGTAGATGTGTTAAAAAGAGAGGGGCCTAAGCTAGCCACTCCGCGAAGACAAGCTCCTCTGGGTCCGGGTCCTCAAGATTCAACACCGCGGCAGCCAGCTCCGCATCACGCTGCATAACTTGGGCAAATCTGGCCTCCAAATTTGCCACATGCTGCCGAGCGAACTCCAGCTGGGCAGCGAGCCCCTGGATCTCAAGCCTCAGAGCTGCCCTCTCCCCCGCGGCCATCAGCGCAGAACTCCTTGCACACAGCCAGCCAAGGTTGAACCCCAAGACTTCCATGTCCTACGCGACCTCCTGCGGGGCAGCTTCCGTGTCAGGGGTAAAATCACCAAAGCGTAGCTGCGCCCAAGGGGTGAGCACTTCATGGAGATTTCCAAGGAAGAGTGCCCCAAGCCGGGCTGACCGCGAGTTGAAAGGGGCAAACGTCTCCGGATGAGCCCGGGCTATGGCATTGAGGAGCGGATGATAGGCCTCGTCCACAAGATAGCCCACGGGAAAGAGGCGGATTGGCACTTCCATCTCGGTGACCATGGGCTCCTTCCCCAGATCTGCGACAGGGCTCAGCTTAGGAAAAGGCTGCTCCCTGGACTCCGCCTCTTCCCTTTGTAACTCGGCCATTTCTGCGTTCAAATTGATGCTAAAATCCCCAAGAGCTTGACTTCCCTATCCTCCCAAAACATCATCAATTGGCAAGAAGTTCATATCTTTAAATAGAGAATTCAGATCTGAGTCAGTAATGGAGGTGGGCCCCCCATAGAGCTCTTCGTTTACCTCCAGCTGTCGGTCTTCTGCAGCTAAAGAAGCCTGAGCGGGGGGAGTAGTTGTGCGCCTCACGGATGGATGAGGAGAGTGAGTCTGGGAGGTGGAGCACGCTGGAGAATGAAGACTGGTTGCATCCGCGGCTACATCTCTCCCCGCGTTTGACCCAGGGCCTTGTAAGAAGGAAGCGTTGGAGACACCCGGGGAGCCGCCAGCAACCCGACCCAAGAAGCTTTCGGTGGAGCGGATCCGGGTGCTGGTAGATTGCTATTGAGAGCCGGAAGGAGTGGAAGTCGAGCCCGCCCCAGGCTGACCCGCGACAAGACCTCCTACGGTGGTGTGAGGAAGTTCTTCAACGTTATCCTCTCCTCTTCCCTCAGGCGCTGCGCAATCGCCGCATTGATTGGCTCCACGGCAATGTCGGCCTGACCGACGGACTCGCGGGTGTCCATTGGCGGAGGGGGATCACGAGCCTCGGAAGACACT